>JAHWDV010000006.1:0-600000 GCA_022702605.1 Microbotryum scabiosae | reverse complement strand
CTTGCTCAACACCGCAACGCTCCGCCTCAAGCGTGGCCACCGCTACGGTCTGTGCGGTCGCAACGGTACGGGCAAGTCGACGCTCATGCGCGCGATCGACAACGGCCAGGTCGAGGGTTTCCCCTCGCCCGACGAGGTGCGCACCTTCTACGTCGAGCACGACGTTGACGGTGACGAGACCGAGAACACGATCATCTCCTTCGTGCTCAAGGACAAGCGTATCCTCAAAGACGAGGCCGAGTGCCGCCGCGTGCTCGACTCCGTCGGGTTCACGCCCGAGCGACAAGAGTCGGCGATCGGCTCGCTGTCCGGTGGATGGAAGATGAAGCTCGCGTTGGCGCGTGCGATTCTGTTCGAGGCCGATATCCTCTTGCTCGACGAGCCGACGAACCACTTGGACGTGCTCAACGTCGCCTGGCTCGAGAACTACCTCACGTCGCTGACGACGTGCACGTCCATCATCGTCTCGCACGACTCGGGCTTCCTCAACAACATCACGACCGACATCCTGCACTTGAACCGCTTCAAGGTCAAGCGCTATCCCGGTAATTTGCAAGCGTTCATCAAGCACGTGCCCGAGGCCAAGGCCTACTACGAGCTCTCGGTCGAGGAGGAGTACCAGTTCAAATTCCCCGTCCCCCCTATGCTCGACGGTGTCAAGACCAAGGAGAAGTCGTTGATGAAGATGCGCCATGTCGGTTTCCAGTACCCCGGCACGGCCGCGCCGCAGTTGTACGACATCTCGCTGCAGGTCTCGTTGTCGTCGCGTGTCGCCGTCTTGGGCCCCAACGGAGGTGGAAAGTCGACCTTGGTCAAGCTGCTCGTCGGCGAGACCGAGCCCAACAAGGGCGGTGAGGTGTGGAAGCACCCCAACTTGGTCCTCGGTTACGTCGCGCAGCACGCGTTCCACCACATCGATTGCCATCTCGACAAGACCCCGCTCGAGTACATGCTCCAGCGATACCAGACCGGTGAAGACTTGGAGGAGCTCAGCAAGGGCAACCGCGTCCTGTCCGAGGAGGAGCAGAAGAAGATGAAGGAGGGTTCGATCGTCGTCGTCGAGGGCGTGAAGCGCACGATCGAGGACGTGACGAACCGCAAGAAGCTGAAGCAGTCGTTCGAGTACGAGTGCTCGTTTAAGGGCATGTCGTCGTCTGAGAACATCTGGCTGTCGCGCGACGAGCTCATCCGACGTGGTTTCGAGAAAAAGGTGATGGAGGTCGACACGCGCGAGGCGCAAAAGGCCGGTCTGCTGCGCCCTCTCGTCCGTCGCGAGATCGAGCTGCACATGGCCGACTTTGGTCTCGAGGCCGAGTTCGTGACGCACAACACGATGCGTGGTCTTTCCGGTGGACAGAAGGTCAAGGTCGTGCTCGCTGCCGCGACATGGCGACGACCGCACGTCGTCATCCTCGACGAGCCGACAAATTACCTCGACCGAGAGTCGCTCGCTGCCTTGATCGCCGCGCTCAAGACGTTCGAAGGTGGTGTGCTCGTCATCACACACAACCGCGAGTTCTCCGAGTCGATCTGCACCGAAGTGTGGGCCATGAACCAGGGTTACCTGGAGGCGTCCGGCCACAACTGGGTCGAAGGCCAGGGCTCCGGCCCGCGCATCGACAAGGCTGACGAGGAGGAGAAGGACGTCTTTGACGCCATGGGCAACAAGATCGAGCAGAAGAAGGGCCCGAAGAAGCTGTCGTCGTCGGATGCCCGCAAGGCCAAGAAGGCCCGCATGGCCCGCAAGAAGCTCGGACTCCCCTCCGACGACGAGGAGGAGCTGTAGAGGAGCTGTAGAGGAGCTGAAGATGTTGTCTTTCTTTTACACTTGCAATCAGTTCTATCTCTTTCGTCTCCCTCTGTCTTGTATCTGCATTCTCTGAGTATCGATTCCATTCGTGCGATTCGTATCCCTCTCCACTGGCTTTAAAATTTACGCTGCCGCACACTTGATCTGACACCTGCGATAGCTAAAGCCATTGAATCGCGATCTCGATGCTCTAAATCGGCCATCGTCGGAAATGGCTTGGGAATGGTTGGTTTCTGGCTTTGCACCCCTACCTCACTGTGGCTGGCAGCGCCACCGTAAATTCTTCCCGAACGATCTGCAGCGCGGCACGCTCTGGGACATCAGGCACAGCGCCGGATGACGTTCTGCCCTAGGGACCGACCACTGCCCCTCGGCTCGCGGACTCCGCCGATCCACACTCGATGTTCCACCTGCTGCTTAAGGATGCGGATGAGTTCTCTGAAGAGTTTGTGGTGCGACTTGGTGTAGATATTTAAGGATTGTTGGTGCAGATGGCTAGGCTAGGGGCTGCATCGCTTCATGGTCTAGTCTTTTGCTGCTCCAATCAGATTGCGTGGCGCGCGCGCATCTTGGGCATTCTGACGAGCGCCAAGCCTTTTTGACAAGACTTGATCTCATTGCCGGCGACGAGCGGGCGATGCATTCCGGAACCGAGCTACGCGCGAAAATGCACCCACCGCCTGTCGGGTTTTAGTTCTCAAAGCGCCGAAGCCAAAAGATCCGCCCAACAGGATGTTGCGAATGTTCCCCCACGGGAGATGACTCTGACCGCGCGCTGGGCACCGCTCGACCAGACAGGACCTGAGGCGGTTTGTTTGCTTGTCGGGGAGCCCATACTACTTGGGTACACACAATCACATCTTTGCTTCCTTCTTCCTCTGCGCTTAAAACTCGCTATCTCTGGCTATCCTCCCGCGACGCGACCCCTCATATAGTCTTGTCCTCCGCCGTCGTCAACGAGGCGACTCGTTCTTGACACTTCGAAAATAAAAACTACCTTGGCTGAAGCGATTGGCTCAATCCACCAGTTTGCGATTGCCAGCTCCGTTGCTTCCCCTTCGCACCATCACCTCGGACGATCACAGCTGCGACACGGAACACGATGCTCTCATACGTCACCCTTCTCCTCGTCGCTGCGAGTGTTGTGACTGCGTCGACACCCCATCCCCTATACGAACGCCAAAGCCGAAGTGAGTTCAATGGTGCGCGCGCACGCGGCGTGCGATCGTACGATGAAGAAAAACGAGACGGGCCTCGACTGACATCGTCGTCACGTTCCGTCTGGTTCCCCCGATTACTTTTAATTTGCAGCCTATCCTGAGCCCCTCAAAGTTGGGCCTCAGCCTCTTCAAGTATGGATTGACACCTACACCCGGGCGAAAGCTGCGGGCAAAATTCCTTCCTTCGCGCCTGCAACGCTTACCGGCGGACAACCGGTGTACGCCTCGGGCGTCGACACGGGTGAAAAGGGAGTCTGCTCTTGGACACGTAAGTACTGCAAACCCTGGTCTCAAAGTCCACTTCGCGACTCTGAATGATGGATTTGCCGAGCTGATGGTTTTGCTTGCCCACAGTTGGACATTGCTTCAACACCAACAAAACTGGGGCGTATGATATCGAGGATGCCCCAACCGGGGTGAGTCGTGCACGCTCAACCTGTTTGATTCACTCCGCGTTGTCCTGTTCAGATCGACTGAGCTCATCGCTTTGATGTATGACGTTCGTAAAACAAAGCATGTGGGCATCTCGTTCGATGATGGACCGACACCCGCATCACCGGAGCTGTACAAGTTCTTGCAATCCAAGAATCTCGCAGTGAGTCTCCTTCCGCCGCGCAAAGATGACACATTGGCCCGCGCCCCCCTCACATTGTGATGGTTTCTTCGTGGTCTACAGGCAACACACTTCTTTATCGGTTCCAACATCGTCAACAACCCCGACATCTTCGATCAAGCCGTCAAGTCTGGCGGTCACATTGCCGTCCACACTTGGGCTCACAAGCTCATGACCACCTTGACCGACATGCAAGTGCTCGGAGAGCTGGGCTGGACCATCCAGATCATCTATGACAGGGCGGGTGTTGTGCCTCGATTCTGGAGGCCTCCTTATGGCGACATTGACAACCGAGTTCGAGCGATCGCCAAAGAAGGTAAAGCACCACTCGGGCTCGCCGTCACTTTTCGAGACGCGCGTACTGACCCCTTTCGCACTCCCGCGGATCAGTTTTTGGTTTGGAGCACGCAGTCATCTGGAACCACGACACCAACGACTGGTGCTTGAGTGAAGGTGGAGGATCGTGAGTTACGCACTCAGTTGTCATCTCCCATAGCTTTGCAGCCGATCTGATCCTTGACCTGTTGTAAACCGGTGTTTTAACAGCTCTTGCCCCCCCAGCGACTTTACTCCCAGCACCGACGCTGAACTCGACCAGGAGTTGAACGGGTTTTACAACGGTCCCAAGTCTCCTGGATTGGTACGTGGTGACTGCGCAACGTTCTGTGCCTTAAACCTGCCATAGCTGACGCTGATTCAACGATGTTCGCGGCACTCCACCAGATGGTTCTCGAGCACGAAGTCACGAGCCGATCGATCGGTGCTTTCATGCGTACGTTCCCCACGCTCATCTCGAAGGGGTGGATTCCTCAGTGAGTTCCCGCCCGCTCCCTTGAAGATCGTCTTCAATTCGCGCAGCTCCAACTGATGCTGGTGAGCTGCTCTGTAAGATCTATCCCTGATCTCTTCAGTCAACCTTGGTACCTCAACGCGGCCGGGCCCAGCGACACTCCTACGAAAGGCTTTGTCGTGGGAAGTGGCGACCTACCCACCGTCAACAATGCAGCAGTCAACGTCACTACCACCTCCTCTTCCGCGGCCCGGGCTCGATCCTCGTCAACATCCATCGTCACCCAGACCAGAAGCTCGGCCGCCAGTTCCGGTACCTCTAGTCAGGGAACGGCGACAGCTGCCGCTCAAGCGGCGGCGTCGTCGAAGACTGCGTCGGGCGCCGCAACGTTGGCGTCCTCCATCTTCCTCCCGGTGTCCCTGATGATTTTTGCTTCCCTTAGACTTTTGTAGACCCTCTGTTTAACTGGTAGCCCTTGGCGGCATAGATTTCAGAGTCGGACGTGTATACCGTATATCAACTATACCCAGCATGCTAGTACATTTTGCTGTTATTAAAATCTATTAGATAAATAAATAAATAAAATCCTTGCCACGCGCTCCCACGGTAGTTGTCGTTTCTATCAATGGATGGCGACGACTTGATCGAAAGCAAGTGACCGAAAGTATCCTCAGGAGCTGGGGTTGACTGTGCTTTTGCTCGCAAAAAATGGCTATACTGTCGCGAGACAGATCGATTTTCGGCTGAAGAATCCTCAGAACTGATCGCGATGCAGTGAAAGTCACAAGATATCATCCCCCCACAAAGAAGAAGAGACTGTACCAAAATGATGAATTACATACAGCGTACCAGAGAGAAAGAACATCAAAAAGCAGCTTCTATGGGGTCGAAAAGATTGCAAACCACACATAACCATACTGTATCCATAGCGTCTACAGCTCCTCCTCGTCGTCGGAGGGGAGTCCGAGCTTCTTGCGGGCCATGCGGGCCTTCTTGGCCTTGCGGGCATCCGACGACGACAGCTTCTTCGGGCCCTTCTTCTGCTCGATCTTGTTGCCCATGGCGTCAAAGACGTCCTTCTCCTCCTCGTCAGCCTTGTCGATGCGCGGGCCGGAGCCCTGGCCTTCGACCCAGTTGTGGCCGGACGCCTCCAGGTAACCCTGGTTCATGGCCCACACTTCGGTGCAGATCGACTCGGAGAACTCGCGGTTGTGTGTGATGACGAGCACACCACCTTCGAACGTCTTGAGCGCGGCGATCAAGGCAGCGAGCGACTCTCGGTCGAGGTAATTTGTCGGCTCGTCGAGGATGACGACGTGCGGTCGTCGCCATGTCGCGGCAGCGAGCACGACCTTGACCTTCTGTCCACCGGAAAGACCACGCATCGTGTTGTGCGTCACGAACTCGGCCTCGAGACCAAAGTCGGCCATGTGCAGCTCGATCTCGCGACGGACGAGAGGGCGCAGCAGACCGGCCTTTTGCGCCTCGCGCGTGTCGACCTCCATCACCTTTTTCTCGAAACCACGTCGGATGAGCTCGTCGCGCGACAGCCAGATGTTCTCAGACGACGACATGCCCTTAAACGAGCACTCGTACTCGAACGACTGCTTCAGCTTCTTGCGGTTCGTCACGTCCTCGATCGTGCGCTTCACGCCCTCGACGACGACGATCGAACCCTCCTTCATCTTCTTCTGCTCCTCCTCGGACAGGACGCGGTTGCCCTTGCTGAGCTCCTCCAAGTCTTCACCGGTCTGGTATCGCTGGAGCATGTACTCGAGCGGGGTCTTGTCGAGATGGCAATCGATGTGGTGGAACGCGTGCTGCGCGACGTAACCGAGGACCAAGTTGGGGTGCTTCCACACCTCACCGCCCTTGTTGGGCTCGGTCTCGCCGACGAGCAGCTTGACCAAGGTCGACTTTCCACCTCCGTTGGGGCCCAAGACGGCGACACGCGACGACAACGAGACCTGCAGCGAGATGTCGTACAACTGCGGCGCGGCCGTGCCGGGGTACTGGAAACCGACATGGCGCATCTTCATCAACGACTTCTCCTTGGTCTTGACACCGTCGAGCATAGGGGGGACGGGGAATTTGAACTGGTACTCCTCCTCGACCGAGAGCTCGTAGTAGGCCTTGGCCTCGGGCACGTGCTTGATGAACGCTTGCAAATTACCGGGATAGCGCTTGACCTTGAAGCGGTTCAAGTGCAGGATGTCGGTCGTGATGTTGTTGAGGAAGCCCGAGTCGTGCGAGACGATGATGGACGTGCACGTCGTCAGCGACGTGAGGTAGTTCTCGAGCCAGGCGACGTTGAGCACGTCCAAGTGGTTCGTCGGCTCGTCGAGCAAGAGGATATCGGCCTCGAACAGAATCGCACGCGCCAACGCGAGCTTCATCTTCCATCCACCGGACAGCGAGCCGATCGCCGACTCTTGTCGCTCGGGCGTGAACCCGACGGAGTCGAGCACGCGGCGGCACTCGGCCTCGTCTTTGAGGATACGCTTGTCCTTGAGCACGAAGGAGATGATCGTGTTCTCGGTCTCGTCACCGTCAACGTCGTGCTCGACGTAGAAGGTGCGCACCTCGTCGGGCGAGGGGAAACCCTCGACCTGGCCGTTGTCGATCGCGCGCATGAGCGTCGACTTGCCCGTACCGTTGCGACCGCACAGACCGTAGCGGTGGCCACGCTTAAGGCGGAGCGTTGCGGTGTTGAGCAAGATCTTGGCACCGTAAGCGAGCGAGAAGGTGCAGTTGCACAAGTCCTCGCCCTCCTCCTCGTCGGGGAAGATCTCGATCTCCTCGCCCTCGTCGGACGCCGACTTTTCGAGGACGGCGCGCACGACGGTCTGCGCCTGGTTCGCACGGATCGAGTGGGGGAGCGCGAGCGAGACGTAAGGGACGAGAGCTGAGTCCCATTCGGTCGGCTCAAAGTTGCGCGCGTTGACCAAGTTGGCGACGAGCGACGCGATGTAGTGTACCAACGGCGACGACGCATCGAGCTTGGATGCCGAGTCGGTCTTCTTGATCGCGTCGACGACCAAGGGCGCCGCGCCCTCGGTCGTCTGGTGGCGCAAGGGGGGCAAGTCCGTTCCGTCGCCCTCGGTGTTGCCGATCTCGCGCAGGGTCTTGATCGCCTTGGTGACGACGCCACGCGCTTCCGGGTCGGCGATCGTGGTGCTGACCTTGATCAGACCGGGCAGGAGCTTGGGCAAGAACGGTCGGACGGTCCACTCGTTGTCGACGAGCTTGGCCATGTTGTCGATGATGGTCGCGACCTTGCGCAAAGTCGAAGTGAGCTTCTCGTTCAGACCACGCGACAGGAGCGGGGCCATGAGCGCGAGCGTGGGCGAGTCGACCTCGGACACGAACGTCGTCGCGGCCAGGAGCTGGATCGTCTTGGGCACCTCCTCGATCGGGTTGATGAGCGCATTGATCAGAGCGGGGATGAACTTTTCAATATCCTTGTTCGAGACGAGCGCGGTCAACTTGGTCAACGAGGCGCGGGCGGCCTTCTTGACGTCGGCCTTGGTGTCTGCAGGGAGGAGAGTCGGAGGCAAGCTTCATCAGTACAGGGGTCACTGTGCGAAAAGAAGCCCGCCGACGCGGGAAAACTCACCCCAGATGGCCTCAACCATGGGAGGAATGATGTCGGGCATGAGCATGGCGCACTGCTCCGGGGCCGAAACGACGAGCTGGTCGATGATGGCCAACGAGCCCGTCTTGACTTGCCACTTGCCGGCGGTCCTGATCTGGTGGAGCAAGATGGGCAAGAAGATGGGCGTCGCCCACGACGTCGCGACCTGCACGATCGACTTGACGGCCGAGACGGCGGCCTCGCGCACGGACGTGACCTTGTCGGCGAACGTCTCGCTGACGATCTGCTGCATCAGCTTCTCGAAGAAGAAGGGCTCGACGGCGTTCCCGACACCCTGCTCGACGAGGATCGACAAGAGCTCGCAGGCGCCCTCACGCGCGACGGCGTTCTTCTTGTCGTTGAGTCCCTTTTCGATCGCGTCGGCGAGGCCCAATCGGACGAACGCCTGCGGGCCCTCGATCTTGACGAGGTCGACGAGCTCGGTCGCGGCCTTCTCGCGCGCGGCGCGGTCGGGGGAGGACAAGACGGTGTGAATGTCGATCTTGACCTCATCGCCGGTCGCGACGTGGTGGCCTTCGGCCTTGACGGCGGCGGCGTCGATCTTGATCGGTGTCGAGACGGCGGGCGACTCGTTCTTGGACATGACGGCGGCGGGCATAAGGGTTGGGGGAGCCGGGGCGGGTAGCTTTCAAGACTGCGTGATCCGGGCAGCGGAGGTGAGATCGAGTTTGGAATCGATGGTTTCGCAGCGCGTGTCCGGGCGGCGCGTGGTACGAGTGCAGAGTGCGAGTGCGAGTGCGAATGTAGGACGTTTCCGGGCGCCGGGCAGCGACACGTTTTTCGGTCGGCAATGAATCCGGCGGCGTAGGCGTGGGCGCGGCAAGCGGCAACCGTGCGGCGAGTCGGCGAGCGCGCGGTGTGGCAAAGCGGGAGGCATGGGAGGGAGCAACAAGGTCAGCATAAGATGCACAAAGACTGCCGGAAACCGAGTTCGGGTCCGAGGGAACCGAAAAGACGCGGCTACTCACATGTCGAGCTAGCCGGGGTGGTTGCGAAGGTTGCACGTAGTGGCTGCGAACAGCGACGAGCGACAGGCAGCAGACACGGGCGAAGCTGTAGCGATAAGCGACAGCGACGTTTGTGAGAGAGGATAAGGAAATAAAAAGTGTAAGGTAGAGAAGGTGTGCACGTGTCGGGGTGAGCGAGACTCCAAGCGGAGATGGGGTGAGAGGTGAGATGACAAGAAGCAAGGGGATCAGCGCCCAAGCGGAATTTGATCCGAGCTTCGCAGGGATGCCCGGCAGCGCCCGGCCTGGATCGCTGGAATCTTCGAGCCTCGTGGCGCTTGGGCCAGGGCTGGCCAGCAGGGCTGCAACCCATGCCGCGCCAGGGGCTGCGCCACACCTCGTTCGTACTCCCCACACCATCCGGGACAGCGATTGCACGTCGCGATCCCGCTCAAGAGTCGCATCAATCATTTGCACCACTGAAGCAAAAATATCGAAGGCGAAAAAAAAGGATTATTGCGAATCATACCGATATCCGACCCAAACCGGCGTCTACGTCGCCCCCCTCGTGTAGTACCCTAGACCGAGATCGCGGGGTCGTCCTCGCCTCCGTGTCCAGCCCGCGCCATCGCATCCGGCGGGCACATCAACGTCATGGCCCCCGCCGTCCGCGCGTTCCACCTCGATTCGAGGAATGCACTGGCGTGCGTGCACAACCTGAACGGAAAGACTGTCATTGTCACGGGTATGTCTCAAGCACTCGTGCACTCGGAGACGCGGTCCCTCGGCGTTGACGGGGATGACTTGAACCTCGCTCTCGGCGATCATCACTTGATCAGGTGCTAGTTCTGGCTTCGGCAAGGCTTTCTCGGTTCAAGTCGCTCACTTCGGGTAAGTGCTTTTCAAGAATGGGAATTTGCTGGAGCCAGGTGACATGTATGAGAACGCTATACTCACTCCTGATCGTCCACCCGACAGTGCTCGCGTGGTCATCTCGGATGTCGATATCCGAGGCGTCGAGTTGGTAGCCGAGGAGATCAGGTCTGCAGGCGGGTAAGCGAACATTGCAACCGCCGACACGGCCCCCCCACGAGGTACTCCATGTGTCCCAATCAGCCACTTTCCATATTTGACAGAATCGTTGCGGCGCATCCCAAGCTGTGCGACACATCGAATTGGGACCACCAGCTCGACATGTTTGAGGTCGAGCCTGGTCATTCCTCAAAGATACCTCACCCACCCGCCTCGAGAAGGCAAACGGGAGACCTTTTTCGTTACGGCGACCTCTCAAACACTGACCTTTCATCATCTATAGGAGTTTGCGTGTGAAACTTTCGGTCACGTAGATGTCGTGGTCGCTAATGCAGGCGTCGGAGAGATGAGCGAGTTCATGAAGGAAGGAAATCTTGACGCGTCCGGACATCTCAAGGTATTCCCCTCTCTCTCTACCCCGAGACAACGCCCGACTTGTCCATCTTCGGAATCCATGAACTGATTTTGAGTATCATTTGTAGCGACCGAACATCCTCACCATCGATGTCAACCTGATTGGAGCGCTATCCAGTGAGTGCTCCTCCGCTGCCATATTTCGATATGCAAGGCGCTACAGGACCGTCGACTGAACCTGGTCATTCTTTCGTCACCCCAGCTATCAAGCTCGGCTACCACTACTTGAAGAAGAATCCTGCAAAGGAGTGCAAAGCTCTTCTCTACATCGGATCTGTCTACAGCGCCAACGCGTTACCCAAAGGACCCCTATACGCCACGGCGAGTCCATATTAATGGTCCTCACTTCCTGGGAATGATGCTGATCCCGGCTGTCATTGACACCAGGCAAAGCACGCCATCTACTCTCTGTTAAAATCTATGTACGGAGATTATCAAGAAGCCGGGATTGCGTGAGTCCTTCTTACCAGGCCCCGCTGAAACAGGATCCAGCGTTGCAGCGCGGAAGCTTGTCCCTCGAGCTATTCATCTCATCCGCAGCACCAATATCATGGCCCCCTGGTTCGTGAGAACAAGAATTGTCGCCATCAGGACCGCGATAGTACTCCACGGCCTTCCCTACGCCTCCTTATCCGACGTCGTAGCGGGAATGATCAAATCCTGTGCCGACCCCAACTTCCACGGCAATCACATCGTCGTCGATCCACAGGGGTTACTCGTCTTCCCTTTCGCTTGTCCTCATCTCGGTCCCCAAGGGTACATCGGGGAGAGCTATGCGAGGTCGACGATCAAGATGGATCGGAAGACCAAGATCAGGGATATGTTGTTGATTGTTAGAGCGGTGGGCAAAAACTTGTTTCTCAAGTTGAGCTTGGGTCGACTCGCTCTGGCCGTTGTTGTCGTCGCTCTCGTGCGGCGGGCGAGCACCACTAAGTTGTTTTAGGTTGGATGCTTGGTGACTTCCTAATGTACCGAACCACGTGTGGATCGCTTTCACAACTTTATAAAAAGCTTCTTTCCCCGACTTTCCAAGCAAGACCGTGTGCTTCAACCTGACATTCGATTTGGCGACGTAGCGGGTTTGCAAGCTGTTCAGACTACTCATACACAGCCCAAAGGATAGGGTCACACAGACAAATGTCACCGATGATTAGAATTTAGAAAGGACCTAATCCACAATACCCAGTGCTTTGAGTTGGTTCCTAAACAATTCCATGCGGCCGAAAGCGTACGAGAGGTAATCAAAGTCGACGGCGATCATCTCCGTATCGACTTCCTGCTCCGGCATGTCCACGGGGTTGACGAACTCGCCACTCTTGCCCCTTCTCAAGACTGGTCGGGTAGCTTCTTCGTCTTTGCCATCAGCCGACTGTTGTTCCTCGAGGTTGACCTTTTCAAGGCCCTTCACGAGACCAGCCTCTCCTCTAGTCTTGCGTTCCTGGTGATTCTTGCACACCTTCTTCCACTTATCCACCATGGCTAACAAATCCTCCTTGCCTTGGACGATACCCCAAACGGCCCACATCGCATGCGAGCTCGCTTCCCACACTCTCACTTCATCTTCCAAGCGCAAGACGCGTACATCCTCCCTCTGCGGACTCGCCGCTCCCTCCAAATACAAGGATGAGCTCGAACTTTGTCGCGATACATCTCGACCTTGATCGCATCCGACGTAGGCTCGCAAAAAGCGCTGACGCTCGACGCGGTTCGGGTACTTGTTCGTCGACAAGGCGTGCGACATGAACGGGTGGTGGTAGTCGGCTTGCCATTCGATGAAATGGTTCGCAATGTCGAACGCTCGAGGGTTTGCCGAGGCATATTCGAAGTCGACGACAATGATCTTCTGGTGAGGTGCCACGAGCGAGCGGTCGAATGCGGCGACGTCGTCCACGCCGTTCTGCTTCTCCTCGTCGGTTGGCGTCAGCAGCAACAGGTTGCCGTACTGGGTGTCGTTATGCGCAAAGACGCGCTTGGATTTGCCTTCCCGCTGCTCCCACTGGTGGACGTAGCGACGGTACATTTTGACTTGCTGTTCGAACAGCGGCAGGTTGAGGGCCGCGCGGAGGGCAATGGTGTGCATCGGGGAAGACAGAGGCGGAACATGCTGGCCACTGCTCGATGAGGCTCCCGTGCCATCGTTCGGAGGCGTGACGGTCGGTGTGGCAGCCGAATCACCCGAATCGACAGCTCGGATCATCGGCGACGGAGGCGGCGGGTCAAAGAAGAAGTCAAAACCAGGCATCGACGCGAGCTCGTCGAGGGCTTGCAAGACGACTTTGGCTTCCCTCGTCCAACGGGTGATATTTTCCCAGACCCCGAGTCGGTCCTTGGTCGACCGACGACTGCGCAGACTACTGCCACTCGCGATCGAGCCAGCGCGACTGCGCCTCTTGTTACCAGACCGCGATTCGCTCGCCTGACGCGGCAGCAGATGGGGAGAGCTGACGACCGGGGTGCCGAACTGGGATCCATCCATCGAGCCAGCGTTACTCGACGAGTCAGAATAGTACGATGCGCCGAACGAGAAAATTGAGGAGCTCGATGAGACAGAGTAGATTGATGTCGACGACGACTTGTGGGCCCCGACATGCTCGAGTCGTGGCCGATGCGTTTTGGACTCCGATGAAGGACTGCGCTCTGGGCCTCCCGGTGGAACCATCTCGTCCAAGCGGACGGAGTGAAGCTCGCGCATGCGTCGACCGATCCACCGGGAAATACGCTCATCCCTCATTTCTTCCTTGTGCAGCGCCCGCGAGTGGAAGTACTCCTCAACGCGACCGTTGGAGAACGTGCCAAGCACACGAGGACCGATCTGGTAGGACGAGGATAGGGTGTGGAGGATGTGCAGTTCGGTGCGGCGAGAGATGAGCGAGCCGGACGAAGGACCGTAGATTCGAAGAAGCAGAGTTGGTGCCGTAATGGCGACGCTCTCGACCGGCCCCTTCGAATTCGAATTGGAGGCGGGAGGGATTGCCCTGCTGTTTGACGCTCCGTTGATATCGAGGCCACTTTGACCAGGCTTGGGGGTCGATCGCCCCTTTTCGAGCTCGCTCAGGACGGTGGCTCGGTTCAGAGGGGTGGACGCGGTCGACTCGCTGTTGCCGTGCGATGGCGGCGGCGTGGTATGCCCATCAGATGCAGAGTTGTCCGGTTGGTCGAGATGCAGTTCGAAGACAGTTTCCGGTACCGAAACAAAGAAGACAGCGTTAGTGAGCGACCCCGACACCTTGTGGAGGTGGATCGCCGAAGGAGGGAGGTCGATGGGGAGTTCGACCCAACCAGGCACCTGCAGGTAGTCTCGCAACAACTCGAGAAGAGATGTGCTGAATTCGGGCGATTGATAGTGTCTGTAGGATGGTAAATCGAAAGTCAGATCTTGAACCGTGGTCGGATGATAACAAGGTGGGCCATCCCCGCTCTGGTCCGCTGCTCCCCATCCCAACCCAACCTAATCGACGACAGCAACGATTGAGAGGTGACTGACTTTGCGGATAGGCTCATGTTGCAGCTCGCTACACCAGCGATGTGACCATCTTCGAGCGTGAAATCCTCAATGTCTCGCTCATCGTCTCGCTCGCTCTCATCCTCGTCAAAGTCGGCGCCGTCGTCGCTGTCGCTCCTTCCACTACGGGTCTCGCCGTCGTCATTGTCGTCGTCATAGCTTCCGGAGCGGTACCGATCGGTGTAATCTCCTGGAGCCATGAGCTCGAGCTCGAGGTCTTCGGGGATGTCCTGCTCGAGCATGATCGAGTCGACGGAACTATGACGGTGCGCGGCGCCATGACGACTGCCGGCCTGACGACTGCTCGCCGTGGTTACATAGGGTGCTGCAGCTGCAGCTGCACTTGAGCCCGAGGCAGAGCTACGACCTCTCGTTGGCAGCAGAAGAGGGCTAGTAACGGGAGGGATCTGTACAAGATCCTCTACCGACGACATTGAGGCGAGAACATTCGGGTCGGAAGGGGACTTGACGAGATGGTGGTCGGAGAGAGATAGCGCGTGACCGGTGCCAGTGGGCTGGGCGTTGTGGGCGCTGTGGGCTCTGGTGACCGGGGACGCGGGTCCGTGCACGGCGTGGTTCATGGCGCGCATGGCCTGGGCCTTGGAAATCGCCGCGCCGAACCGCGCCCAACGAGCGCCTGCCGCTGCGCGTGCTGCTCGCCTGCCTGCGCTCCTGCTCCACCCTGCTCCAAACGTCGTACACTTGCGTCGACGCGCTTCGACTTTGGCGCGTGAGATCAGTTGTTTCGCCTCGAGTGTCGCGTGCGCCAATTGCTTTCCCAAGGTGTACGCCGGCCCAGCACACGACCACATTCGAACCCCACAACGCCTACGCGCAACGATGGTTGACTCAGGTGCCGACGGTGAGTGCTCCTTCCCACCCAACGGCGGGCACGTCCTCGTCGTCGAGCTCGAATCCGGGCCCTCGCTCCCGCGTGTTTCGCATCGCTGACCTCGCACAATGATCTCGGTCCGCTCGTCGTCGCGCTCGCTCGATGCACGTGCTCCTATCCCCCCCTCGTTGAACCCTGCCCTACGCTTGCGTCGCCACGATTCCTGTCTGCAGTCCCCGTCGACTCGCCTGTCGCCTCGCCGGCGCCTGCCCCCGCGGCTGAGGTCTCGACCCCGGTCGTGCCAGCAACCAACGGCGTGTTGACAACCCATTCGACGTCGCAATCCAATGGCTCGACGCCCGCACCACCAACTCCGGTGGGCGAAGCGCCAGCTGATCCATCGACCGTTGTCGCACCGAGTGCAGAGCCTAGCGCGACCACTACCTCCGCGAGTGAGGCGACCCCAGCCATCTCAACTTCCGCCTCTGCCACTGCCCCTGGTACCCCGGCAGCTGCACCTGCATTTGAAGCACCATCGGGAACAGCACCAGTTTCTGCACCGATATCTGTGTCGACACCTGCACCCCCGCGCAAGCGAGGTCGACCACCCAAGAATGCTCAGGCTCAAAGCAACAACGCGACGCCGGCAGGAACCCCTTCAGCCGCCGCGACCGTCGGCGACAGCAAACCGCTCTTGAATGGACAGGGGTCCTCCGTCCAGGTCACGCCATTGGTCTCACCACCCCTACCAAGAGATCCGTTGGAGGATGTGACGTTGACAGACGAGGAGCGACGGAAGATGCTCGTCGTCCTGCACAGGTGCGTTAGCGAACAAACTCGAAGTGCTGATTGCTCTTCTCTTGCTCGTCTGCTCAACGCTCCCTCGCTTTTCTGCGGCGAATAGTCTCGACCCTTCTCACATCCTTTCCCAGCCCATCACATCGTCTGATGCCCCACCAACCACCCTTTCCGAGCTGCTCTCGAACGCATCATCGACCATTCCTCTCCTCCGAGTCAGTACTGCCCCCGTCTCTTCAAAGTGTTGCGTGTTGCAAACGGCTGACCTTGACAGTCCTCAACTGCGATCAGGCTAACCTCAACACCGCCTGCACAACGTCCTTGGTGCTCTCCTTCACCTCGGAGGCACCGCTGCAACGATCGATCGAGTCCTTCCGGTCCACCGCGCTCGGCATACTTTCCGAACTCGGCCGCCTTCACCTTCGGAAACGATCATCGACTTCTGCCGCAAACGAGCATTCGAGAACGCCGTGGGCGATCCTGAGACCGACGAAAAAGTACATGCTGCATCGATCGTTGGGCGGTGGTGTCGATCTCTTCTCCAGTACAACGGTCTTGAGTGACGAGGAAGTGCACTCTTTGTCGACCTGTGCGTACCTCACTCACCAGGTCAACTCTGATTCATCAAGAGCGCTGACATCCAGTTACTCCTCACCCCCAGTGCAAGACACAGACGTCGTCTCCGTACACGCCCTGACCTTGCCCAGCTCGACCTCTCCCGCCCCCGCCCCAACCTTCGGCCACCTCAACCCCCGACCCTACGTCCAAACCCGTCCTCCTCGTGCCCTCCCCCGATCCAACCCCGCTCAAATGCTCTACTACGACCCTTTCCAATCCTTCGCGCCTAACTACGATTCCTCAGGCGCGACATTGGATTACCAACGGTCCATCGCTTATGTCGATTCGAGAACGCGGGTTTATGAATGGGAGAAAGGGTTGGTTGAGGCGAGGGATGGTGGGGAGGTGGGTTCGGAGGAAGGGGTTAAGGCTTTGCAGGGTTTGGATGGGAAGGAGTTGGAGTTGATTAATGAGGTGTTGGGGACGGAGGAATGGAAGAAGGTTGTGGAGGTGCAGGCTGAGGCAGTGCAGGAGGAGGAAGTGGAGGCTGGCGATGTTGATGCGAGGTTAGGGAGGAACAAGGCTTTGTTGGAGAAGCTCATCAAAGCTCAATTGGCGAGAACGCTGTTACCGCCGCCACCGCCCAAGATGGGCCTACATGAGTCAGGGTTGTTGGCAGGAGAAGCAGAGAATCAAACTGGTGCGTGGCATGCCTTCTTCCACGTGCGCTAGCCTTAGAGCTAACCTAATGGGGATTCTTGATGCGCGGGCACCCACAGCCGACAAGCTCATTGCCTCCTTGACGACCATTCTCCAATCGATCGCACCCTCGAACTCAGCCACTGAGCGACGCCGCGTCTTCCCTCCCGTCGACCAAGTTCGAGCCGCGACGCCACGCATCATGCAACGCATGGTCAAGGTCGAACGTTCATTCGGCAATATGGATCCGTACAACTGGAGGGCTCTGAAAGAATCGACTTTGGTCCCCCCTCCCAAGGTGGAACAATGAAGACGGCCATTGACAGCACCTAGGTATCTAAAATCTATCCCTTTTTTGTTTGTTTGCAATTGTAGCCCACGGAGCTTTGTTTTCTATTCGACGTGACCGGAAGAAACCGTGCTCGTTTCATGTTGCAATTTAGATGGTTGATGTACACTTATATACACGAAAACGCTTTGGGGGCGGAAGGGTAACTGGAAAATAGTTTGGGACTGGACTGAAAAACACCAAGGGACTCTGCATACAACGTGGGAAGAAAGACAAGAAAACGAAAAGTGAGGACGGACAGCGAGACTTGAGGGCAACCTCAATACGGTACTGGGAGAAGAACCCGAGACAGGGGTATGAAAAGCCAGTAGAATGAGCCCTGATGTGCTCAAATCGGATGGGCAGGGATGCAGTCACTCGTGTTTGAGATCGGGTTTGACGTCCGCCGGGTCGAGGGGGTAGAGGTGCTTCCTGTAGGGAGAAGAGTACGCGTTGAGCCGGTGATACCGATATCAATGATGAATGAAGCGATTCATACCCGATGAACTGTGGGTGATGGGATGGACATCGGTCAGGAAGGTGACATGGCGATGCGATCATCCAGAGGGGTACTCACTTTGGCCATTGTGAAAGAGTTGACCTAGGTGGTAGAGGACAACAGAGGTCAATTCCCGCGGCAAATCGCAAAGTCATGAATAAAATACTGACTGTCGATCCTGGGAATATTCTCTGTGCACGGGACACGAGAGGGAAAGTCAGCGATCTGGTCCGCAGGGACACAGCAGCGGGCAGGTCTGTTCACCCTCAGCTTATCGTCCAGTCGGATCTCGGTCTTTTTTTCAGGAAGTTGCAATCTACGCGAAAAATCGTTGAGCGTCAGCGAGGGCGAACAATCTCTGCCTCGCAGAAAAATGACAGACCCGTTCCCTTTAATATACACCTGCGAGCACACCAAGAACGTTCTTAACGCTTTCCACTGTCCCTTATCACACCCAGTTCAAACGTACCCATAGCGCCTTTGTGACCTGAGGCCGACTGAGTTGATCGCTCCCACATACATCCGCCATCTCCTGACTAAGTCGATGCAGCTTGTTGAAGCCCGTATTGGACACCTTGCGCTGCTTTTTCGGCGCCGAGTCGTCCTCGTCCGATCCGACGGTGGCGGCCGATTTCGATTTTCGCTTCTTGGTTCCCGCATTCCACAGTTTGGCTTTGGCTTTGGCTGATCTTGAAGCTGTACCCGTCCCAGCTCTGGATGGTCGAGCGTTGAGTTCGTTCTGCAGCCTCATGGCTACTTGTTCGTCGGTGAGCTGGTTGTTCGCTCGCGGGGCCTTCGATTTCCTCTCGGCCTTGATGGGTTGAGCAGGGGAGGTGTACGGCATGGCGCCACGACCGTTGGACCCGTTCTCGTATTTGACATCTTGCTTGACAGACACGTGGACGGGTATGTCGTCCCCGTACACGTCCTCGTACACGTCCCCGTCAACTTCGTCCTCGCCGGCTTCCTCCGAGTCGTCATTTTGGTCGTTGAAGATGGCGAAGGTGACCGAGTCGATCGCGGTCTTGTGGGCTTTGATATCCATTTTCGGGTACAGGTCCTGTTGAGTTGAACACCGGCCGTGGGTGTAATGTGGGTCATAGAGGACGTTTGTTGCAGCGCGTTCGGGGATGTGGTGGGGAAGAATTGAGATCGCGACGGGCAAGAGCACGAATAAGGTTCGGGTCAGTGCTCATGCCGTGCATACCGGTGGAAGGGGTGTCCACCGCATTGACAGCAGCCCTACTTGATGGTCTGCGAGTCTGCGAGTCTGCAGCGCTGGATGGACTGACCTGTAGCTGCTTTCGCACCCCCTTGGCGGTGACGCTCGTTCGATCGGAACTCTTCAAGATCATCTCCTGCCAGGGATGAAGAGCCAAAGTCGAGCATGTTAGTCTCCACCATACATACGTTATCCTCTCTTCCCGCCGAGTCCTCCCCATGAACCAGGAGGTCGCGTCGCCATTCCTTCCCTCCCACTCGACCTTGCGTGGGGCCGCTGCGCTACGCTTCGATCACTGCTGCAGCTCTTGTTTCGCGTGGCCGGGACTCACAATCGCAGGTCGAAGCAACTCAACCTCAAAGTTATCATCCGCCGAATCCGACATGGTTGCGCGTTGTGGCGCGTGGTCGCAGGAGTGCTTCTCACTGATGATCCGAATCGAGACGATCGCCTGTGTGGTGTGGGCAAAATTGGGCCTCCGCCGGCCTTGAGCTTGATCACATGGTCTGAGCGCGACATCTGCTGGGACAGAGGTCCTTCCGCCGGCCGCCCCGCAAATTCCGATCCGACGCTGGCAGCGTCAGATGTCGATCGTTGCAACACAACGAGATCAGAACACTTCGATGATAATTGTAACAAGTGGGTAGATCACGATGGACCATGCCTCGCAGAGGAGGAAGGCTCGCTGAGCACTGGCAGCTGTGATTCAAGCCTCAAGTCCAAAGCTCAGGTTGCCAGATTGCCCACGAGCGTCAACGAGTTCTCTAACTTCTCTGGCCGGCGAGCTCCACCATGCAGCTAGAATGGGTGCTTCCACCGCTCGCGAGATAGTCAGTTTATGGCTTAATTCGCATTGGGTCTCAATGTGGTCGTCTAGTGCCCAGTCATGATCTTGTGGGAGCCCTCGAAGATCGCGCAGTCAAAGCGTTCCACGTAAAGAAAAGAAAGAAAAGGCTTCGACTTTCAAGCTACACCGGAAATCTGCCAGAAACAAGACTGTACCAATTCTGTAAAAGGACTTGGGGGGAAGTGCAAATGTGGAAATCACGGATGGTTAGGGAATGGGAGAGGGGTCGCGTAGGAAGACGAAGCGGATCGCGGATCCTGGAGACTGGCACGCTGTCGACCCCGATTCATTGAACGACGAGCTTGACGAACGTTATCGAAGAACCGGCGAGACACTTGGACAAGCTAGTTGAAGATCTTCTTCGACTTCCCCTAGCAGTGTGCGCACGAATTGTAACACCCAGGCTGTGGGCACTCGTATCCCAATGTTGGAAGGTGCAGCAAAGGAGAGGGCATTGTGTGAAGGCCGTGGTTTCACGTGCGATGCTAAGGCCCACCTCTCAGCAAACTGCCCGTCCAAGCCCAACTCGGCATCACCTCGAATCAATACTTCCGGACCTACACTAGGACCTAGAATGGTGGCCGCGATTCGAGCGTACGAGGAAGACGGCGATGCCACGGCCTTTGTAGGCATCTCAAACGATTCAGAAAGAATCGCTCATCCCGAACCGGAGCGGCGTTGTCACTTCTGCGATAACGCTTTCACTAGCCGATCAAGGTTTTCTCTTCTCGTGGCCAAGCAGGATGACTAATGCATGTAGAATCAAGTAAGAACCTTTTCCGAACCGAACACATGACCTTATGCAGTGCGGGTGATCGTTCTTCCTCCCGCAGGCTTTGTTATCCTTATTCCCCTTTACCCCTCAAAGCGTTGATTGCCCCTAAACCTTGATTCATCCGTTCCGCCTGATCGATCATCACGCCATCAATCATACCCAAGAGGTGAGAAAATAGTATAGTACGGTTAGTATGTGAGCTGCGTAATGTGCAACCCGTTGGCAGGATCTCGACTTACGTTGGTCAAGAAGACGTCGACGGCCCTGACAAAGTTGAGCTTGGACATCCAGCAGCTGTGAGGCGTGAGGATCATGTTGTCCAATCCGCCGAGGAAGACATGCCCATCTGGCAATGGTTCAGGGTTTGAGACGCTGTGCAAGTTGATACTATGTCAGCACGCCAGTCACCAAACACGTGCGGACGTTTCCCTCAGTCATCATCTCCTCCACACCCGTGAACTCACTCAATCGACGCCCCCGCAATCCTCAACGACCCCGTCTCACCCATCGCTTCGTCCTCCGCCTCCAACGAAGCCTTCAACGCCTTAGCCAACGCCTCTTGATCATTCGTATCCCCCCTCCCCAAATTCAAATAAATCGCATCATCCTTCATCTGTTCAAACTCGGCCGTTCCCACGATGCCTCTCGTGTCAGCCGAAGAAGGGAGGAGGTTCAAAACGATGTCGGCGCGGTTGAGCAGGCTATGAAGTGACGAGCGGGATGTGGTGGTGTACCATTCGGAAGGGATCGAACCTGTTGGATCTCCGGTGTTGGGGAGATGGAATCCTTTGATAGGGGCTTGGGCGCCGGAACGGGTTGCAACGATGATGTTGGCACCAAAGGCCGAAGCGAGACGTGCGACTTCGCGAGCGATGTGACCATACTGTAGAGGGACAGGAAAAAAAAAAAAAAAAAAAAAAGAAAAAACCAACCATTACATCAGTCAAGACTGCCCAAGAACAGTCCAATCACTCCCATCTTGCCGCCTCACCCCAAGGATCGCAAAGGTCTTTCCCCTCAACTCGGTAAAGAAAAGCTGAGCGTCCGGGCCCTTCCCGCCCAATTCATTCGGACCAACCCATCTCTTCTCCTTGCGAATGACCTGATCAACTTGAATAATCTTGTGCAAAAGCATCAACGTGATCATAAGCGCATGCTCACCGATCGTCGTCGCGTGGATCCCCGCCGTATTAGCGAGGATCAACGGATGCTCCTTGGGTACGGATTTGTACAAGGGGGATTCGGTGATTTGGGTCGTCCCCGATCCAACGGTTTGGATCAACTTGAGCTTGGGGGTCATTGTGAGGAAATCACCGTTGAAGAGATCGGGGTAAAGATGGAAGCAGAGGATCGCATCGATGTTGGACATAATTTCGGCGGAAGGGACGGGGGCCGGCCCGGCGATCGAGTTGTAGTCGACGGCGGAGCGCTGAGGGTAGAAATGGACGTTGGGTATGTTGGCGCGGAGTTTGTCTACGAGGTTGCGTGGTTCGAGTGGGTACAGTACGAGGAGCGAGTTGATCTGCGGTGTTTCTGCGGTCTCCTGGTTGGAGGTGGATGCGGATGGTGCGGAGGACGTGGCCATGGCTGCGAATGAATGCGGGGGAGGCGGGCGAAGGCGAAGCTGAAGAGGGGGGTTGCACGGATGTCCAAGTGAGCGAGACGCTGCAGCAACGACCTAAGGACGGGTGAGAGAGGAAGGCCCGAAAGAGACGATGCCACACGTCGCCCGTCGAGCCAGTGTGAATCGGTTCGAATCAAGAGTCAGGAGTCAAAACGAGCCAATCGGACTCGGCCCGAACTTTGGCGAGCTGAGACCTGCGAGGCGCTTGCGGCGGCTCGGGCTGCCCGTGCGCCGCGGTACCAGCCCGGGGTTGCTGCTTATCTCCGCTTTCGCAGTACCGTCCTGACCGTTCCGCACATTCGATCATCATGACCAGAGCTGCTCTCCTACTCGTCGACGTTCAGTATGACTTTCTCGACCAGCCGACGCGGGGAGCCCTGGCCGTGCAAGGCGGACACGAGATCCTGCCCCACGTCTATCATTTGCTCGACACGGGCGATTGGCAACTCGTCATCGCGTCGCAGGTCAGTCAAAGCATACGCTGCCACTTATACTCTACACTGCCTTGAAATCAAAATGGACCCTATTGTAGGACTTGCATCCCTCAAATCACATCTCCTTCGCCTCGCGCCACCATCGAGAACCCTTCACCAAGCTCGTCGTTCCTAGACCACCTTCGCAAGAGGAGCACCAACAGGAGCTTTGGCCCGATCATTGCGTGCAAGGGACACACGGGTGCGAGGTTGAGCAGGGCGTACAACAACGATTGGATGCGTGGCAGGGGCCTAAATTGGTTGTACATAAAGTAAGATGGGTTTTGGCTCGGGTCCGTCAACGTCGTTGAGGGGTTTCCTCGTTGACTCGACAAAAGTGGGAGCTTTTCAGAGCGCTCCTCTCTGCTCAGCTAGCTCAGCCGAATACTGATTCTCACCACACCGTGGGTTCTTTGGTGGTCTTATAGGGGACGGATGAACTTTTGGACGCATATTCAGCTTTCGCCATACCCTTGACAGCAAAAGATCAACAGCTCTCTCCGCTCACTCGAGCGCTGATGGGTAGGTACGCTTCCTGCGCTGCGCCCGAAGCGGTGTTTCGCCGGGCTAATCCCAACTGGGCACCTATTTGTCCCTATTATCCCAAACAGAACACAAAATCGACATGGTTGTGCTCGTCGGCCTTGCCACCGATTACTGCATCAAAGCCTCGGCCCTCGCAGCAATCGAAGAGGGCCGCACAAGAGGATGGAAGGTTCTTATCGTTCGAGAGGCCGTCAAAGGCATCGATGCTGAACAGTCACAACGAGCACTGGAGGAACTCGAAAGAAAGGGGGCAAGAGTTTTGGATATGGCAGATGAGGAGTTGAATGCATTGGCTAAGGAGTGTTGATGTGATTCGGCTTCTCGGTTGTTCGACTTTTTCCGGCTTTCGTTCGCGTGTTGTTGACTTGACTATGCTGCAATTTTTTTTTATTTTTTTTGGCACTGTAGTCTACACTGGACCAAGCCTTTCCATACGCTTTCAAGCGTTCACTCATCGCGCCTCACATCCGTCATCGGACTATCCTCCTCCCTCCTCGAGGTCATCGGAGACGGACTCGCCCTCTTGGTCTCCGACTCGGTCCCCTTCTCCCGAGTATCGCCTCCTTTCCCCTCTTTCCTCGAAGGCGATCTAGGACCAGGTGATCGACTCCTACTCCTCCTCGACGAAATGGAAAGTCTTCGAGTCGGTGCACTGTGTGGATCGTTGATCCCTTCTCGTGCCGAAGCGGACATTTCCGAATTCGTCTTCCATCTTTCTTGCGCCATGGCTCGATTCGAGTCTCCGAACCCAAAGCGCGAAGGAGCGGAAAAAGGAGGAGGCTCGTTCGGATTCGATGCCCATCGATCATCATTCGCTGAACCTCTGCTCGCGGCCGTCCCTCGAATGCCAAATGGAGGTGGCGCTGATTGTGCTCCGGTATTGAATCGATCACCAGCAGGACCTCTCGTCGATCCACCACGGACCTGAAATGGCACGGGTGGAGGTGCCCCTCGATGCGAGTAGGGGTTCTGAACGTTCTTGGCTCCGAAAGAAGAAGGAGGTGCACCACCGGCATTGAAAGTGGGTTGGAGAGCGATCGAAAGGTAATCGCCGACGACCCAACTCGTTTGGTGTAAGGTCTTGTCCGCTGGTGCTGTGCCGGTCGTAGACTTGGTCGAGTGGAAGAGATCGCGGTTGGTGAGGGATCCGATAGGTTTGCTTAGGTGGCGAGATGATTGCGCGTCGTAGTATACGAGCCTGAAGCTGTAGCGTAGGTTGGGAGGCGTGGTCGGGAGGGTGAAGGATGCCGAGAGCGCGTGTATGAGTTCTTTGAGGGTCGAGTCTCGCCTGGGTGGATGTACAGAGGCGATAGAAGTGATAAGTATCACAGTGCTGGTGTGATGACGAATGAGTAGGACAGGTGCTGACCAGACGTAAAGCTGATACTCATCCTGCAGGATCGACCTCGCCAGCCCCGTTCCATCAGGGGAAGAGAAGAGCGCCTCGTCATGGTGTTGAGGTGTACGAGAGACGAAAACGCGCAACAAGGAAGGGACGGTCGTTGATCGCTTGACTGGGGGTGGAGGCGAGGGGGAACGAGGACGGGGTGGGGGTCGTCCTCGTGGTTGGCCTGAGGGGGGTCGGTTGGGATAGGATGATGGTCCCGAGGTGTGGTAGCCGCCTCGACCGCGCGATGAGGACGAAGCGTAGCCCGACGGAGCGCGACTTGTCGGCGGTTGGTTCATCCTAGTGGGAGCCGAATCTGTGTGTGCAGGCTTGTGCGACCTGGTCCGACCGAAGAGGGGAGCCGGAGCGAGGCCAAGCGAGGCCAAGCGAGGAGTGCGCTGCAGCCTGCACTGGAGCGCGCCTGCACTGGAGTGTGCTGCAGCCGGAATGCGCTGCAGCCTGCACTGGACCGCGCGATCACTCGATCACCGCGATCACTCGATCACTTGCGAGGTCCGTCCATCAATCGCTCGCGCTCGCTTCGGTTTGCTCCGCGTTGACATCTGCAGGCTGGCTGGGTCGCACCACCTCGTCGCACACCATGTCGCAAGGACTCAGAGTCACCCTGTACGTACAGCGGGTCTCTCCTATGCGTCTAGACAGCACTCGTACTCACTCCGCTCCGCTCCCGTTCCTCATCCACCTCCGTGTGTCGTCATCCGCTTCTCGTGCCTCGCAGTCACCCGCTGCCGCTGCTCAACGTCTCGGAGCACCTCACCCGCGTCAGCTGGCAGCTGAATGACCCCAATGTTCGAGGTAAGCACACATGATCGTGCACGGACCGGCCAGGTGCTGATCACCTCCCTCGCGCTTCCCCGTTCCCTCGCCCCCACTTGTCTCCCTCGTCCCCCTCCCCCTCCCCCTCCTCGCTCACCTCCCACCCACAGTCGTTGGAGCGTTGTTGGGGACCCAAGTAGGACGCGACCTCGAAATCATCAACTCGTTCGAGATCGTCTGCCTACCCTCCGAGGACAACCCCGGCCACCTCATCGTCGACCAAGAGTACTTCGTCACCAGGAGGGATCAGTGTCAGTCGCCGACTCCACGTGCACGAGCAGTAGAGGTGCACCAGTGCTGATCGGTCTATGCCATACCTCACAGTCAAACAAGTCTTCCCGACGTTGGATGTGCTGGGATGGTACAGCGTCGGCACCGAACCCACGCAACAGGACATTGCTCTCCACCGTCAAGTGAGCCCTCGAGAGCAAGTGCCCGCGCTCCAAACGCTGGCTTGCATGCTCACCTCGTATTGTGATCACCCCTAAAGTTCCTCGAATACAACGAGAACCCCCTCTTCCTCCAACTCGACCGCTCAAACGCCGCCACGGCCACCTCGAAACAACTCCCCGCGACCATCTACGAGTCCATCGTCGAACTCGGCCAAGGTGACCAACTCGCCAAGACCGTCTTGGTCCCAACACCGTACGAGATCGAGACCGGTGAAGCTGAACGAGTCGCGGTCGATCATGTCGCAAAACCGTCTGATTCGGACGCGGCGGGCGCAAATTCGAGTCGTGAGTTCTGCCTGTCCCCTCCCCCCTCCACCGTGGAAGAGTTCTCACTCCCGAAAGCGGAGACTGATGATCGTCCCGTCCTGACCGTATCAACAGTCGTGGCCTCGTTGACAACCCAACGCAACGCCGTCAAGATGTTGCACGACCGCATCCGCACCATCGTAACCTACCTTGAAGCCGTCCAACAAGGCACCGCACCGAGGGACGACGAAACATTGCGTCAGATCTCGGCGCTGCTGACGAGGTTGCAACCCAGGACGACGACCAAGGACGATACTCAAGAAGGAGAGGATAAAGGGGGAGCAATCGATCTGCTTGATGATGGCTACGAGGAGGAGTTCATGACCGAGTTCAACGACGTCATGTTGACGACCTATTTGGCGGCGATGACGAAGGGCTTGTACTCGGCCAACGATGTGAGTCGAGATGAGACCTTTGATCGAATCAGAGCATCTTTTGGTAATTCTTCTCATATTCACAGCTTCTGGACAAACAGCTCGTCCTTCTCTCAGGATCGAACCTCAACGCCGGAGAGGAAGGAGGTCCCATGGGCGGTGCGAGGACAAGAGGCGGAGGACCGGCAGGGGACAAGAACTCTCAAGGGTCTTTAGGTCGTGCTCATCCTCGAAGAGGGTTTTCATCTCTAAGCTGAAGAAGAGGCATGTGAGAGAGAGGAAGCAAGGATCGTTCCTCCCATACTCTGCGCTCTCGACTTGATCGTGCTTCCTGCCGTCGTATGTAACAATGTGTACCAAAGATGTCGCTCCTGCAATTTTCGATTCATTTTACTTATAATTTCTGCTAAACGAGGGAAACAACGTGAGACTCTTAGTAAGCAGAGTTATAGGAAGCCATAAATATTCAGAAGGCAGTTGCAGGCAAGGATCAGGGGCTAGAGTTTAGGTACCCTGTTATTTGGGATCCGGTACTTGCCCTGTCACTTTTGACTTGTTCTATCTTTATCTAAAACGACTCTTTTTGGGGGATCAGATGTTATTTCCGCTGATCGTGTATGTTCTATAGACTGCCTGACCCTGCCCCGGGAGGCCCGTCTATGGCCCCTGTCTCCGAAGTCACCTAGAAACGACCCGCGGACTTCCTCTCCCTCATTACTCACTGGCAATTCTACGCCACATCCCTCTAGGTGCATTTATTTCCCGAGATTTTGAAGATCCTAGGCTAGCAAACCGTTTGAATCGCTCCAGCTTCGAATCCCTCGAGTCACCGAGGGGCCGCCTCCGATCGACGGTAGACCAGAGAAAGTAAGGTCGATCGACCTTGAACTTGGTTTTGCCCGACGTTTCCTTTCCAAGTCTCATGATTTCCCCTTCTTGAAATCTCCTCTTTATGCGGTTGTTTGCTCTCAGTCTTCCGAGTCCTCTTTTCGATCGTATTTGTCTAGCAGATGCAAAAAGGAGGGAGAAGGCAGGCTGAGCACACTGCAGGAGTACCCGCCGGTCGCGGGCTTGCGTCGGTCGAGCGGGGGAATACAGTGAGCCCTTGCCAATGATTGGTGTGTAAGGTATGGAGTTATCTTGGATTGCGAGAGCGAGAGACAGTAGATCAGAAGAGGAAACTACAAAAGACATCCAACGAGCAATAGAAGAACGAGCCATGAAAGCAGAATTAATGACCGAACCAGATTGACCTGTAAACAGTGACCGCGGAGACAGGGACCAGAACGTAGACATCCCGAATGGTACAGTACACACACGTAATCTCCATCCCCATCTATTTGGATTTTAGCGGTTCTCCTCCGGCAACGCCTTGACGATCGCGAAACTCGCTGCTGCTGCCGCACCACCGACAGCCAACGTGCTCAACGCGCCCCAAGCGTACCCCGACGCACCAATCGCCGCTCCCGTATAGTACGTCTTGAACCCACCGAACAAGATCAACACAATCCCGGTGACGACGACGGAGATGACCAAACCTTGTTGAGCGGTTTCGACAAAGAAGTAAGGAAGAAGAGGGATCAGGCCTCCGAGGAAGTAGGAGAAGCCAATTGTGAGAGCCGACATGAAGAGTCGCAAGTCGGTCGTTTCCTCGAG
The DNA here is from genome assembly GCA_022702605.1 of Microbotryum scabiosae. NCBI lineage: Eukaryota > Fungi > Basidiomycota > Microbotryomycetes > Microbotryales > Microbotryaceae > Microbotryum > Microbotryum scabiosae. Next base: position 571,804 of record JAHWDV010000006.1, on the reverse strand, counting down.
TCCTTCGCCAAATTTGAGCAGAAAGGCCGTAAGGCCCTTTTCGTCCTCATCCTCGTCGTTCGAATGGGCGAGCAAAGCTTGTCGTTCTTCGTCACGAGAGGAGGAGAAGCGGGGTTTCCGGGCGATCGCTTTGAGGCATTGCGACATGATCGAAGGCGGGGCTTGGGGTGCGGGCAGCGTGGCTTCGACTTTCAAGAGGGATCCCGCAACGCGGCGTGAGATGGAGTCGTCGACGCCGAGCGGGGACAGGATGGCCGAAACTTCTCGTTCCATTTCGCCGGCGCACGAGCGCTTGACGCGGTCCTGCAATTCCAAAAAGAGAGTATTCAGCTTCCGGATTATGCTGCTTCGTTACGTTCAAGTCAGCTGAACTGACACGGGTGTTCTTCTTGAGGTACCGGTAATGATCTCGTTCGGCCTGGGCGGAGAGGTAACCGCCGACGCCCATCGACAAACTACCCGAGACGAGCTCGGCGATACCAGCAATGTAGACAAGTCGCGACGATCCGAGCGACGACAGACCGGCGCAGAGACCAAAGGGAACAGTGAGACCTGGACGAAGAGTACGTGAGTCAGCCAAGTGAACGCTCGAATGATCGTCGGCGAATGTCTTGAGCACTTACCATCGGCAAGACCAATACTGGACGGCAGCAAGGAGGGTAGCAGGTGGAGGTCAGCAGCGAGTCCTGCAGGTCGTGACGTTTGAGCGCTTTTCGCGCAAGTGGGTCGTGTGCAGCCAGCACAGGTAGTGCACTCACATGATGTCGCGGACGACGTCAGGGTCGATCAAGGAGCGCTCGTCATCGCCTAGAGCATTCAGGGGCAGTCGTGTAAGACAGGGGTAGGTTGCGGTGGCCGACGGAGGGGTTGCGAAAGGGAGTGGGTTACGAGGAATGGCAGCGGCGGATGAGTCGGCCTCGTGTGCACTAGATGTCGATCCACAAGGCAGGGTGCTCACCCTTGAGTTCTCGGCAGCAGATGGTACGTTCCCTGTTGTGCTGGTCGCACTTTGACGCTGTGGGCGTGCCGAAAATAGGGTCGAACCCGACTTTATTAGCTCGCTGCTGATTCGTCGGCGGCGACAGGAGAGACCGGGCCCGGCAGTTCGAGCTCGAGATGCCTCGCACCACGCCTGCTGGCGAAGGACACAGGGGGACAGCAGACTGACCGAGAGGTACTTCAGCATTGCCATTACCGTTGAGACTGGTTTCAGGACCGGCCTGGAGACTCCATACGGGGGCGCCCGACGTAGGCGCTGCTGAACCCGAGTCGGCGCTCGCTGAGGCGTTCGCGGCTTTGGTCCGCGGTGGCAGCGACACCGCCGCCGTCGAGGTCGACGAGTTGGACGAAGGGTTGGGGGCTGCCATTGGGGGTGTGCGTTCTTTGAAGGACTGCTACAAGGTCGGTGCGGGTGGCGAGGGCGAGGAGATCCGCGAGTGTGAGTCGAAAGCTGAGAATGGGCTGGAGCGAACCACCGAGAGCAGGCGTGAACGGCCGAAGCGCACTCGCGAGTCCGCATTACAAATCCAACGCCGATCAAAGTTGGCGGCCGAGACATTGCGTGGGTCCGTGCGCCGGTCTCGAGTTCCGGCGCTTGCAACAACGGCCAATTGCCCCATTAGGAACTCGGCGCGCCTGAGCATTATGGGACACCGCCTCTGATGGTGTCCCACTTTGGGCTAAACACCCCTCGAGCCCCCCCACAAGAGCTGATCTCCGCAGCAAGCCGACCCTCTCTCTCGCTCTTCCCCTCTTCCTGACCTCGACCACCGCCTCCTCTTCTACTCGACACCATTCTTGCCCCAGCTCGTTCCCCCTCGCTGTCCCTCGTCGTGCGTAGTACTTGGCTGCGCTCGAGTGTGACCCCAGCTTTGGCGGCGACCCTGCCTCGGACTTTGACTCAGATATTGCTCGATCGATCCCGTGCTCCTCCTCACCGTCGCGACTTTTCCAACACCGCCAGCCCCTACCAAAAGAGGCCCCAAATTATGTCCAATGCCACACCTCGTACCTCGGGCGGTTTCGCCGTCTCGGACAAGGTCATTCCCGAGATGGCCAAGGCCGCCGACGTGTGGACCGTGTTCAGTCCGCTGGCCGGCTACGTGCCTAGCGATGCCCTCAACCTCGGCCAGGGTCAGTCAGCTCCACCTTTGAGAGTGTCTACACTACCGCTTAACCGATGACCTCCCGCTCCACTCACCGCAGGCTTCATGAACTGGAACCCACCCGATTTCGTTCGCGAGTCTTACTCGCAAGCGCTCGAAGAGGTCCCTTCGAACCACTATTCGTTGCCCCGCGGGCGCATCAACCTTAGGAATGCTCTGAGCAAAACCTTGTCCGAGTCGTTCGGACGAAAACTCGACCCCAACACCGAGATCACCGTCACCGCTGGAGCGAACGAAGGTAGGTCTCACCCACCCCCAAAGCTAGGAGCCAGATGACGTGATCGGAGGAAGTTGATTGTATGCATCATCTCTTACTGCACAGGCATGTTTGCCTTTGCGACTGCATTCTTGAGGGAAGGGGACGAAGTCATCTTGTTCGAGCCTTGTGAGGAGTTGGCTGCGGTATCGACGGCCGAGTGCGCGATCCGAGGCTCATCGAAGCCTGTCGCTCCGATCTCACAGTCTTTGACCAATACATCGCGCAAATCAAGTTCAACGGCGGCACGCCCATCTTTGTACCTATCCGTGCACCCGAAGCTGCTTCGACGTCCAACGTCTTGGCCAATGATTGGAAGATCCAGCTCGACGAGCTCGAAAAGGCCATCACCCCGCGCACCAAGATGATCTGGATCAACACCCCTCACAACCCCATCGGCAAAGTCTTCGACGAGGCCGAACTGACCATGATCGGCAAAGTTGCCGAAAAGCATGATCTCATGATCTTGAGCGACGAGGTGTACGACGTCTTGACGTTCGACAAGATGAAGCACCTCAGGATGGCTTCATTGGGCGATTTGTGGAAGAGGACCGTGACCGTTGGATCGGCGGGCAAATCGTTCGCGGCCACGGGATGGCGCGTTGGATGGTGCATCGGTCCTGCCGAACTCATTACCCCACTCGTAGCGGCCCATACACGTATCGTCTTTGCCGTCAACTCGCCTGCGCAAGAAGCAGCCGCCAAAGGCCTCCTCCTCGCTCAGGAGAACAAGTTCTTCTCCACCCAAATCACCGAATACGTTACTCGACGAAAAGTTCTCATGGAAGCATTGGACAAGCTCGGCTTACCTTACACGATCCCCCATGGCGCTTACTTCGTCCTGCTCAATACGGAACGTCTACAAATCCCCGATGATTTCAAGGTCTTGGATATGATCAAGGATCGAGCGAGGGATTGGAAGGCGGCTTGGTTTGTCGCACAAACGGCCAAGGTCGTCCTGATCCCCGTCACGGACTTTTTCAGTGAGGAGCATGCTGGGTTAGGGGAGAACTGGATCAGGATCGCGTTCTGCAAGGATGAGGCGACGTTAAAGGAAGCCGGTGAGAGGCTGCTCAAGTTGAAGCCCTTTATCAGAGACCCTTAGCCAAGAATAGACAGGAAGAATGCTAGATATTGCGACTATGACATGCGAGAAGATATCGGGTAACTACTGGGCGTGCCTCTTGTGTGCCCCCAACAGGGAACTAACGAGACGAGCTTGTTCCGAGACGAGGGTATCATCGTAGCGAGGGGCTTTGCCGGCTTTGAAAGCAGCCAACAAGACCCTTCGTCGATACTGGAGCATCAAGTTTGAGGTATCTTGGCCTTCCACTTCGATGGGCTCGTGACCAATCATATCTCGAATGGGCCGAGCGAGTCGTTGTTGGAACATCCGGACCGCTTCGGCGTCTTTCGAAACCTCCCAACTCGAGTGCTTCGCCATGACCATCTCGACCAACCGATCCAGCTCAATCTGCTGCAACGTCTCAACCTGAGCAACCAGTGCTCCCGCCAACAACTTGCCTACCTCCGTGATCCCAATCTCATTCCTCCGATTCGCATGAACCAAACCCGCTCTTTCCAATCGATCAACGATCTGCTGGTCCGCGATCCTGGAAAGGAGACTCTCGGCCTCTTGTCCTCGATCATTGTAGTAAGAAGGGTTGGCCTCGATCCTTCGAGCCATGAATGTCCACGATAAAGCATCGACAACATCTTGCCGATTCGAAATGAGTTGTCGTTGCGCCAGATCCGACCAGATCAATTGAATCAACGAATCCCCTTCGGTATCGTCCTGATCGAGCAGCGCGCTTTCGAGGGGCAACCCCTGGTCCAGGTACCGACTGTAGAGCTTCGCTTGCTCGGCTTGGCACAGAATGATGAACTCGGCCGAGGTCGTTGATGGGTTCGGCGCGGCGAGGGATTGCATCTGAACGATCTCCTCTAACGGGTAGTCACGAATGTCCCGTTCTGTCGGCTCGGAAGGACGAGGCACGGCGTATTGCGCGCCTAGAACGAGGACGAGATTTGCTTGAAGGGGTAGGGTCCAAGAGGCGTCGTGGGGCGAGATCAAGACTTTGACGATCCCTTGGCTGAACAACATCAATGCGAGACGTTGCTCGTCGATCGTGAGGCCGGGGTGATACACCGCTATTCCGTGGTTCAATGCTTCGGAGAGCGTCGGGTCCGCGAAGGAAGAAGCGTAAGCCTCGATCATCTCCATCCCGTCGTGGCGGACGAAGGATTGCTCAATATCCGAGGCCGTTTGGGTGATGAGGTCCGCAGCGACGGAGCGACACATCGCACGGGATGGGACGAAGCAGATTGTGGAACCCGTGCTTGCGCGCATCGCTGCGTAGGCAGGACGGACCATCGACCGAATGAGACCGATGGAATGGGGAGTGGTAAACGATTGGAAAGACGTCGACAGTGACGCGGTGCGCGTGCTTGGAGAAAAGTTGTAGATCGCATGTTCGGGGACGCCCAGCCAATGCGATAGGGAGGTTGCGTCGGCAAGAGAGGAAGTCGATCCGACAACACGGGTCGAAGGATGCTGCCATCGGATTCGAGTGAGCACGAGCTCGTATGGACCGTCGAGGGCATGCAGATCGTGAGCAACGACGAGATCGAGAGTCTGGAACAGGCTCTTGTCGTTGCTGAGGTGACTGAGCAGTGGCGTGGGCGAAGCAATGGCGATCAAACCGCCTGCTTGCGGCAAGGTGCCGAAGTCCTTGGAATGCGTGAGCAGAATGGTCGAGATTTTTGGGAGACGCGAAAAGAGGTTGCGAATGCGAATCAACACTTGACGCGCCAGGGCTTTCCGAGGGGTGAGGAAGATGATTCGAGCTTGGGGGTTCAGTCGGAAAGCACGCCTGTGGAAGCCAAGTTAGCACTGCAGAGTAAGATTCTTTGACAGACAAACAGACCCACCAGATGGCCAACTCAAGAACCACGCCACGGGAATGCGCCGATGGAGCGCAGGAGAGCGCGTTGCTTGCCGAGTGGTGGAACGAATGAAACGACTGTGTTTGCACGGGGTCGAACACGGGCGTGTCATTGGCGTAGGCTTGCAATGCCTTGTCGTCCTTTTCGAACGCATCGCGGGACGAGAGGAGCGGTAGATCGAGCAGGGGCAAATGAGGAGGAGGCGAAGGCGGCATCGAGAGATGCTCGAGAGCGATCGTCTGCACCTCCTCGGACCCGATCCATCGATCCGAAACGACGCGAGCATGCAGAGCTTTCGGCACCGAGCTGACGGGGACGACAAACTCTTGTACCAAAACATTGGTCGTCGGACGGACCACGACGCGTGCTGAACCGAGGATTAAAAGCCCTTCTTCATCCTCGATCCAGACCCAAAAGGCTTCAACGGTTCCGTGCTGCTTCTCTGACCACTCAAAAGATCGACTAAGTTCCAAGCGCACCCGAAGCAAGTCGTGGGCGACTGGACGTAGCGAGTACGAAATGCCGAGCGAAGGGAACTGTTTTGCTGCCTTTGTGGCAAAGCCTCCCAATCGCTCGTTCTGATGGATCAGCGTTCCAAAGTCGGCATCGGACATTGAAGCCACTTCGGAGAGCAAGACGTCGTCGGCCCATCGCTCAATGTTGTATATTAGTTCGGAAGGCAGGTCGAACTGCGCGAGCGGGTGACTGAAGGGCCACAATCGTTTCTCGATCGCTTTGCTCATGGACATGAGGACGAGCGTGACGGGTGCCCAACGCTTCGACATGGCAATCTCCAGGAGTGCCCGGACGATACGCCCGGCGTTCTGGGAGACATAGCCCGAATCGGACACGAGAGCAAAGTCCTCGATGAACGCACGCGAGATGTAGGCTTGCAAGAGGATGTTAACCTTGCCCGAACTGGACTGCGTTCCACCCTTGACTTGACACGGCGCGACCGTCTCCATGAGCCTCGTCAACTCCTCGATCTCGTTCTCCCGAACTTGGATCTGGTTGAACTCGACCGAGGAAGCGATGAGCGCCAGCACGTCGGCTTCACTCATCTTGGGTCGGAACAGCGTGTTGAAGATCTCAATACTGGCGTTTCGAATGTAGTACTTTGAGGCAATGCGTCCTAAATCTGTCGGCTCGAGTTGGCCGAGACCCTTGTCCCATCGCACCATCTGCGTTTCGACGAGTCGTTTGGCCGAGTTCGAGATCAGAGTCAAGCGCTTGCTCCCCAAGAGAGGGTCGTCCGCAACCTCGGTCGCCAGCATGCCGTAGACCAGTGGGTTTTTGCGCATGCGAACAAAGAGGTAGCTGTACCCGAGCCATCGCACACCTTCATCCATATTGGTCACGGTCCCAAGACTGATTTCGGCGTTGAGCGAATCGACGAGTCCTTCCACAAACTTGGACTCGATCGGGTGTTGCTGTGTGATGGCCGAGACATAGTGATCGAGCTTGTCATAACTGGTGCAGATGTAGCCCACACCTTGGCTTTCGTATTGAGGCCGTCCGGCACGACCAAAGATCTGCAACACGTCGAGGATCCCCAGATCGACGAACGAACCTTTCCCGGCGTCGTAGATTTGGGTTCCCTTGATGACGACGGCGTACGCGGGCAAGTTGACCCCCCACGCGAGCGTCGCCGTACAGCACAACACCTGCATCGTAGATTTTAGGGAATCAGCCACACCGACTACTTAATGACCTGAATGAGACACACCTGACCTTGGTGACGTTCGCTTCAAACATCCTCTCCGCGATATTTCGATCCGACCTCAACATGCCAGCATGATGAATACCGAACCCCTGCGACGCCAACTCCTTCATCTCCCTATTTCTCGACGCCGCCAAATCCCTCTTGAATTCTGGCCATTTCTCGTTCTCGTTCGGGTCCAAGAGATCCGTGATACCCTCGCCCTGGGCTTTCTCCTGAAATGTCTGCGCGGTCTTTACTGTGTCCTTTCGGGCGTGGACAAAGACCATGACCTGATGACCTTGTTTGAGGAGCTCAGCAACCTTCTCGAACGCGGCGTTGTCAAGCCCTGCGCGGGAGGCCGGTGTTCCTGCTTTGCTCTTGACGCCCAAGAAGTGTTGTTCGAGCGGGACAGGTCGGAACGAAGCGTCGAAGTAGAACAAACCCGTATGACGATTGACGCGTAGGAAATCGGCGACATCGACGTAATTGGGGAGCGTCGCCGACAACCCAACGATACGAATCAGACTCTGACTCGATTCGACTTGCCTCAACGTCCTCGCCACGATACTTTCGACGACCGCTCCTCGATCTTCATGCAGCAGATGCACCTCATCGATAATGAGCAACTTGACTTTATCGGCCACCTCACCATCCCCTGCTCCGGCACCTTTTCGCGTCACGACGTCCCATTTCTCGGGTGTCGTGACGATAACCCCCGTTTCGTCGACTTCCTTCTTGGTCAACTTCATGTCACCCGTCAACTCGCGGACTTTGACTCCGGCCCAGCCGAGTCGTTTCGCGAACTTGAGCGTGATCTCGGCAGCAAGGGCTTTGAGAGGCGCGACGTAGATGATCTTGTACGATGAGGCCGGAGGCAGGGTGGGTTTGGCGTTTCCAACCAAAGGGGTGGAAGCAAGTCCACTCAGACAGCGTAAGATCGCAAGCAAGGCTACGTCGGTTTTACCCTGGTATCAGACGCAGAGGGATTAGCGTCTCGTCGGTAGACTTGCCCAGGCTGCTTTATTGAACCCACAGCTCCGGTCGGCGCACACACGAGCATATTTTCGTTCGTACCGTAGGCCACCGGATAGACGATGCTTTGCAGCCGATTGAGTGAGGCATATGCCTAGAGCATGAATGGACTACATGATCAGCTACGATTCATGATCACTCGGAGCAACTTCTCGCAAGACTGACGTGAAATGTTCGTTGTCCCCAGGCATCCATGGCTGAGATGGGCACCTGATTTTCATTGAAGCGAAAGGGCACCGGGTTTGGTGCGGGTATCATGATTTCCTCGTACTCCTACAATCACGAACAGTCTCGCATCAGTGATCTCGAGCTCTCTGCGAAGAAGCCTGAGCATTCAGCACAGACTTACCCCTCGATCGTCCCTCGTTGTCCCGACCGGCAAGATCAATTTTTGACCTCCGAGGCCATGTGCAGCCACTTGGGCCCCGGGCGCGAGGTATACATTAGGGTATCGTATCGGTTCTTCCCACTCCTGTTAGATTTATGAGAAGATCAGCTTCAGCCCCATCTCTTTCACCAAACAAGACCTTCCCAGGACTCACCCGTTCGCTCGAAGCCAGCGGACCTGGACCCCTGGCCAGAGTCTCTTGCCTCAGTCTCTTCCACTCTTCCAAATCGATTCCACCGTTCGGTTCCCCATCATCATGGCTATGATGTCCTCGTGTCAACTTATGTCGTAGTTTACGTTCCCGCTTGGCCTGGTCGAGGTCGGACTTGGACTGGAACGTGATCTGAGCTTGTGGGGTTCGGTCTTTGGGGACGTTGAACTGCGAGTGGGTGGTACTGGGATGATGATGATGATGTGCAGGTATTGTTGTAATCGAGGAAGCGGGTATGCCGGAGTCGTTCACTGCAAAAGCGTTGGCGTGCTGTTGTATCCCCTTTCGCTTTTCGATTGCCTGTCCGACCGAGTCGATGCCCTCAAAGCCGTAAATCTCGAGCAATGAAGTTGCGATATCTTGGTCCCCACTTGGGCTGAGGAGTATGTCCAATGCGCTCTCGTAGTCTTGCTGGGTCGACAAGGAAGCGCGCAGCCAGTCCAATGAACCAGCTCCAGCTCCAGCGCCGGACGATGCGGATGTAGACGTCGACGCGAACTGATCGTGTCCACCATTAGGCGAGGAGAGATGGATCAATTCGAGATCAAGAATATCTGGCCAAGGGTCATGATCCAACTCCTCCAACGAAAAAATTTGCGGTTCTACCTTCGCTGTCGCGTTATGGGTCGCACCACTGGATCGGCTCGAAGTGGATGACGTCGAGGCGGACTGGACGAGCGCGAGCGCGGTATCGAACGTCGTGGAGGGGTTGAAGGACCGCTGTAGGGTGAGAGCATCTCGTACCGAGGCGCTTAACGCCTCTGACGCCGAGGTCATCCCAGTAAACGGGTGAGAGTATGCCGAGCAACGTGAGTGGACCTGTGGGGGCCGAGGCGAAGAGGAAGACGGCGTGGGATCGCAAGCACGTGAGTTTTGCCGAGTGGATCGAGTCAGGGCAGCAGCGAAATCTGAAGAGCGTCCGACTCCATCGCCATGACTTGGGGAAAGATGCAGCAGAATTTGGGCTGATTTGGGCTGATTTGGATGTGGGATCGAACCCGGGGTGTACTCTAAGCTTTGTCCCTAATTTCAGGAGCTAATTTTTTGTCGCACGAGTGCGGTGCGACCGGTGCCGTGGCGCGATCAAATTCCCGAACTCAATAGCTGAGGTCGTCGTGCCAGCTCGTGGCACCGAGTCTATTCTGGCAGCACCTGAGCCGTGCAGAGATGAGATCCCTTATCAAGTCAATACAAAAACTATGCAGCAAATCCTATGACCGAGTGCAGCACAGACTCTAACGATGGCCGAAATTCGAAATTCGAAAGTTGGGGCGGCGATCACGTTACCGCGTTCAGGAGGGACGTGCACGGTGCGACGGGCTCGTGATCGCTGCGAAGATGCACCTACCTCTACCTGCCTGCTCCTGTCGCGGCCTTGTCTCTTGCCAACCCCATTCCCCCTCTCTCTCTGGCCCTTGCCACCCCCATACGATAACCCCTCCTACAACACCATCACTCACCGACCACACCCCACGTGTGAGAAGTGTAACAAGTACCCACCACTCGACCTCGTTCGCGCTCTTCCTGGCGCACGGCTCTCGGCTCTCGACTCTCGCACCGGTCGCAGCGTGACCTCGCCTCCCTCCCGCCGCCAGCCAGCTCGTGCTTCGGAGCTGGCACCCACATTCCCCGACTGCGTACCACAACATATCCGCTCGATGCCTTTTACATACACCATCCTCAAACTCAACCTTGACTTTCGGATATTGAACTGAATTGAACATCGACTGACTCGCCGGCCGCACCAGCTAGCTCGGCTTCTCTCGCCGCTTCGAGATCCGTGAGCCTCGGCACCACCACCGCCACGAACTCAATCCACCTATCCCCGCCCGAGAGCAGCCAACCCGCCGCTTCCCACTCGCATCTCGCATTGGGCAGGTCATTCTCCCATTCACCCTAGCATACGATACACTTTCGACCCAAGTCATCCGTCGTAATACAACACTACCCACCAAGCAAACGCACCGGCGAACCACTGCTGCGAACCAACGAACCCGGTCCCTCGCATCGCACCATCCACCCCGAGCGCTTTCCGCCATGGGAACCAAGACGAGTAAGTGCGACCTCTTGTGACCGTGAATAAGCTTTCTGGGCAGTGTGCTCGGTCCACTCGATGCCACGGATATGTCGCGTGACGCCACCCACCCTACTAGCTCCGAAGCCTCGTTGTCGTCTTGCGAAACGATGATCACGCTCGCTCCTTCGCACCCTTAGCCGCCCAACCCGGGACAGTGGACTCGGGGCTCAGCTAGCTGTGCTCGATGCATGCCGCGCGACTCGCTTGTACCAGACTTATCCCGAGATTTCAAATCACTGACAATCCGACGCCCGTCTGTGTGATACTGCAGCACTCCCACGATCGCTCCACGCTTCGTCGTCCTCGCATCCCCCCACCATCAATAAAATTGCCGTCTCATCCTCTCCTTCCGCATCCCGCAAGCCCTCCCAGAAGATCCTGATTCTCGACGACTCTTCAGACTCATCCATGCTCTCATCGGACGATGGCGACTCGGACGACGATGATGACGTGATTGTCACCTTGGTCGAGGATGCCGAAACTTCCACTGCGAGGCGCGACCCGAATGGCTCGACCAACGACGGCGTTGAAGATGTCTGCCTCGCATGCCGCGGCGAATGTCAATGCGGAGGAGCCAGAGGCGATCCGATATTTGTCTCACCCCTCGACAACCATGGCGGCAGTAGCCGGGGATTGAGTCCGACTTCGAATGGCAAGGGCCATTCGAGGTTCAGTGGCAAGACCTTGACGGGCAGTCCGGCACCCACTTCGGCAAGGGGGTCCCCTGAACTCGGCGAAAACCCGAAACCACGACGCGAGGATGAACTTGACGAGAGCGAAGAAGAAGACGAGGACGAGGAAGACGAGGACGAAATTGGTCGCCCACGCTTGGAACTGCAAAAGATCCACAACTCCCACATCGCCGCCTCGCCCGCCACTTTGCCACCCCTGCCCACCCTACCCAACTTATCTACCTTACCCACCGTCAAGGCCGTGTCACCGTCTTCGAAGACAACACCTCCAAAGCCGACACCTTCGCCACCTTTGGCTTCTACCAGCGGGACGTCCACCCGCATCTGCTTCGGAACGACGACCCCTCAACGCCTGACGCTCCGGCAGGTTCTTGCGCTCTCGGCGAAAGAGGCCGAGTCCGCCTCTGCGTCCGCTCAGTCGTCCGTCAATGGCGATGCTTTGGACGACGAACGGTATGGCAAGATTACGGATGCTCGAGCTTTGATGAAGAGCCAGGACCCCGATTTGTCCGAGCTCTCTGGCTCGGACGATGATGACGATGGTCCGGATGAAGTGGTCATGGACGAAGTCGATACGAGAATGGAGAAGTCTGAAGAAAAGGCTCTGAGGAAAGAGATTGAAGAGAAGAAACGAAGGTTCGGCTCGGACTCGGATGCCAGATCAGAGGCAAGATCTGAGGCAAGAAGTGGTCGGATTAAGAACTCGAAGCCGACCAAGGTCTTCGAGGAAACCGAGGAGGATGTCGCCGCGGCTTGGGAGGCAAACGTCGAGGCTTTGAATCGAATACGCGCGAGAACCCTTGGCGAAGCGAAAGGCGAAGCCGTCGCGGCTGACGCGAGCATCGAAATTGACGAGGATGACGAGCTCGGCGTCACCGACTTACCTATGGTTGGAGGGTCAGGAGTTGTCACGTGGTCCGACTATGAGGATCTGGACGAATTGGACACGATCGACACCACCGACGAAGAGGACGCCAACATTGTTATTGCCCGCGAAGAAGAACACATCGAAATACCCGAAGAACAAGAAAAGACGCTGGCCATGGATCTCGAAGAGGAGCTCGAGGAGTTGTTGGCCATCTCAGAGTCCGTCGTGGGGCCGATACGGCACGACGAACTCGAGTCGGGGGACCTGTGGTTCGAAGCCGTCAGCGATGTCGAGGCTGATGGAGTAGCCACGGCTGACGTCGAGAACGACGGCGATAGTACCGATGACGACTCGGATGACGGTGAAGACGAGTCGGTTGAAGGCGGCGAGACGCTGCTGTTCGTCGACGGTATCGAAGGATGGACGACTGCAGCTGGCGCCATGGCTGCCTTGCGACGACGTGCCGAATCGGGCTTTGAATCCCACGACGACGAAGCCGAGACCGACGATGACGAAGATGGCGACGGCGAAGAGGACGATGATGACGACGACATCGACCTCTTCGAACTCGATAATGATGGTGGCGAGACTACCGACTCGATGGCTTCGGATGCGCTTGTCACTCGATTTGGCGCGCAGTCTCGAAAGGCCGCTGCGGACTTTGATGACGACTCGGGCGAGTCGACCGACAGCGATCCAGAGGCATCCAAGTCGGCGAATGCGGTCGCCTCCACCTCTTCAACCTCTTCAGCTGTTCTGACTACAGAGGGCGAAGTCAAAGGGAAGACCACGAACAATGGCAAGGGCAAGGAGCCCGCCGAAGCTTTTCCACGCGTTGTCTCGCAAGGCGCCACCACACCGCAGACGCCAGCGATGGGCGTTTTTACCGCCAAGCGCAAGAACCGATCTACGAAGAAGGCGGTCAAGGTCGTTGTCATCGATGCCTCGACGGCTCTTGTTCCCAGCCCCTTCTCAAGAGCGAGGAAATCTCAGGTACGTTCTGCCTGCATGCATACTTCTCCTTATCTGTTCAGATGCTCAGGAAGCCGCATCGTACTCACAGCTCGATCGACTCAATCGTACGACGCGAGCAAACTCCAAGACGTCAACGTCGACCGGCTCTATCTCGGGTGAAACGGCCGAGGCCGAGGTCGAAGTCGAGGTAGAGTTTGACTTCGACGAGCTGCTCAACGACGACCTGCTCGAATCCCTCTCTCCTTCCTCCGCAACGTCCGTCTCTACCCTTCCGAACACAGGCGAAAAAGTCAAGTCGACCTCGAAAGGTCTCTCCGACTTTGCGCGGTGGTCTCGCGTTCCCATCGGTGCCTTCCGTTCACGGACGACGCCCCACCAAATGGCCTTCAACTACGACGAGTTCGATCTGGTCCGTGGCGGCACGGCTCGAACGACGTTGTCTTCCCCCGGTGTCCCGAACTATTCCACCAAACGAAGCGTCGAGAAACGAATGTTGACGTCGCCCGTCTTGGGACCTTCATCGGTCTCGGCCAAGAAGGGCAAGAAGAAAGGCAACAACGGCCACGGCAGCAAACGACCCAAGCTTGGACATAATGCGATCTCCCCCTTTGTAGCCGCTCCGAAGAAAAGTCCGTGGTTGTAGAGTTTCATGGCAAGACCTTCCGCTTTTTCCGTTGCGCTTTCGGTTCTTCGTTTGTTTATCACTCTTTTTCTGCTCCGCTCCCTGTTGCCTTTTGGAATGTTGCTTTTACAACCTCTTCAACCCGATGTCGGATGTGCCGCAGCGCATCAAAAGTCATGGTCTGCGCCAGGCTATGTCTACATACTACCGTCCTCGACTCCTCGACATCCTGCGGAGCTTCGAGCCAAAGGAAGGTCGGAATCACAAGCTGCCCGAAGGGTAGGCCGCCACCCTCGACTCGCGACTGTTTCCTGAGTTGGGCGTGCACGAATGGCGTGCACGAATACTAACTAGCTTTTCGTCGAAGTGCTCGCCTCGACTCGCCTCCCGCGCGGCGGGCAAACACGAGAGCAAGGTCGAACGATCTTGCCCTCGATTTTCTTGCTGTTCCGTTTCCACTTGCCCGTTCTCGAGGATTCATCTTCTCTATCTTGCCGTCTACTCTTCGAATAATCACATCGATCGCCTGGTTGTAGGAAAGCAAATGAGGACTTCAAAAAGAATTGCATCAACTTTGCTCCCGAACTTCATGGCTCCTCCCCCACAGCGGCCGCGAGGCGACGCGGTGATCCGAGAAAATTAAGCTACAATGCACGCGGGCGAGAAAGGGTACTACTCAATGAAAAATTTCCGCTAAAATCTAGTCACGTCGAAAACAAAACTAACACGAGTCGAGAATATCCGTTCCAGTCCACCCGATCCCCTGCGCTCAATAACTGATGATCCGTAATTCGCCCTGAGGTTCCTCGCCCTCAGGGTACGCTAATGATTCTGGTTCTCGCTCAGCGACTGGATCCAGATGAGAGAGATGGTAGGGTCAGGGATCAAGGATGTGGAAGCTACTGAGGGAAAGCGCTTCAAACAGCTGACCTTCGATCTCGTATCTCGCGACGACTCGTTCTTGCTCCTCTACGAGCTCATCCGAATAACGGCTATCCCTCGGCTGCGAACGCTCGACGATCAACTGCGCGTGACCCCAAGGTAATAGTCGGTATCAGTATCGCTCTTCAAGCCTGACTTAAAAACCGCATAGAAAAGCCAACTCACGATCGGCAATACTCCAGCGTCCGCTCTCCTAGCGCACCCACTAACTTCCTTGGTCCCTGTCTCATCGAATGTGATCCAGCCGGGCAACCCCCGTCGATTCCCATTCGTATTCCCAGGCGGGTCAAGGTATGCCTCAAACTCGGTCGACGAGCTCGAATGCTGCAATGGCAACGGAACGTGGAATCGGAAAGGTTCGTTGATGTTGACTTGGACTCTGATGGGATCGGCTGGGAAAGGGGGTACGCCATGTTCGTCGAATCCTCCTAGGTCCGGTCGGGACGTCGGGATGGAGTAGATGGTACTTGTCCCCGATAGAGAAGAACGGTACCGCCACGAACTACCTGTCCCTGGTGTTGTAGGAGAGAGAGCAAAGGGCGAATTCGCGACCGTCCCTGGGATCAGTCGTACACTATCGACGCGTCCTCGTTCGGTGTACTCCGAATACGTCGAAGGCGTGATTGACGGTCGACCTCGATGCGACGTTGCCATCGAGTCCCTCTCATCAAGGTAAGGGTAGATGACCGCACTGATCGTTCTCGAATCGTTCGACGGCGGTTCGTATACTGCACTGACGGGTCGAGCCGACATGCGAGTCCCCCCAGCAGTGATGTAGACAGGAGCCGATTCATCCGCGTCCTCGATTGCCGAGTTGCGATTCCCCGCGGCACCCTTCAACGCTGTTTGGGACGAGTAAGGACTACCGACCTGTGAAGACGACGAGAAACGACGTTCCTGTGTGAAGGGTCGAACTTGAGGCGGTGGGAGATTTTGCGAAGAAGCGAACGAGGCGTCGCCCAAGGAAGCCTCGGTTGCGTCCTTAGGGACAGGGCGACCACTCGAGCCACTAGAAGAAGACGGGAAGGCCGGATCCCCAGACGAGTTCGTATGCGAAGCCACGAGACGAATGCCTGTCGCTGACGTGGACTGGCTCTCATCGGAAGATCCATAAACCTGACGACCTTGCGACGGTGAAGACGATCCCATCGAGGAGACCGAATCGTTGGCAGCATGCACCGCGCTCGATGTCCGCGGTGGAGCACTGATGACAAGGGGTTGGAAATCCTTGCGTTGCTGCGGAATTGAAGCGCGCGGCTTGTTTGCGCGCCCTGGACCCGATCGGTGGTGCCTCGAATCACGATCCGATTCCGAGTAGAACAGCGAGGATGACGCTCCCGAGGCCCATGTCGACGATCGCTCGAGGTGGGACTCGTCCCTCGATTGCTCGGAAAGGTCCGAAGACAGCCCGTCGTTTCGGCTGGTTTGACTCGGATCAGATCCCGAATCCTCAGCGTGTCGTCCAGCCCTGACAGGAGCGGGGAAACGGTCGTGGTGTCGCATATCAACAATGTCATGGTCTTTAGGCCGATCCACGTAGTGCTGCCGTCCATCCTCATCCAATGCCAAGGAGGATGACGAAGCACAGAGTCCCAACCCCCGCAACGAGTTTTGCGAGGACCCGATGGGCAACGAGATGTTGGCCTTGTCCGTCGCCGGCTGCGAGGATGAGGGCCTAAGCATCCCCGTCGCACTCCTGAACATCCCCATCAGATTAAAGCGTCTCATCACGTTGGATGAGGAAGACTTGATAATGGCCGCTGGGCCCGCGAATCCACCTGGCTGCGTCAGCGTGGCCGATTGCACCGACCTCGGCGACAACTCCTCCATCCCACCAGGCAAAACGACTGGAGTCGCCCAAACGCGTTGTTGTTCCTCGTACTGCGGTCCTTGCGATCTTTGCTTTCCAGCCTTATCATCCTGTCGCTTCTCAAACGAGGTCCTCCCCTCGTACATTGAGCCAACGATGGTCGACGACCTTCCCGTTCGAGTGGACTTGAACGTCGTGGGTGTCGCTACGCCGAATGAGCGTCGATACATGTCCGAATAAGGTCGTTTTTTGTTCTTGCGACGCCACAGGCAAGCCGCGATGAATGCCAGCAGGAGCAAGCCCAGGCCCAGACCTAATCCCAATCCAAGTCCCAAGCGAGCGGCCCTCGATAGACCCGAGGTGGATCCCGAATGCATCCCCGTCGCTGCTGCGGCCGAGGTAGCTGCACTCTTGCTGGTCGATGATGAAGAAGACACGACGGCGAGGGTGAGGCTGTCCTGACTCGTCAGATTGAGCGTCTTCTCAACGGCCGTGAAGGCAACCGAGACGTTCTGAACGGTCGTCGGCGCGGTCCCACTCAGGATCAAGGTCTGAGGATCGAAATGCGCCCATTTCTGAGCTGATGAGGGACTGATGACGGCCGAGTAGATCGCGGTCGTACTTGTCGCGACACTCGAGAGGTTCTGCGAGAACGCTTGACCCGCGACGAGTTGGATCGACGAGGGCGTCGAATTCGAGAACAGGGACGCGTAGATCGCCACCGAGAGATTCGTGGCCAGCGTGTCGTTGTTCTGATCGGTGAGGAGGACGGGGATGGTGAAGTTCTGCGGAGCCTTTAAGGTCGAAGGCACCGTTCCTGAGATGGTCTGCGTCGACGCATCGTAGGTGAAGAATGATGTGTTGGCAAGGTTAACGTTGATCGAGGTCAGGTTGGCGGCCGTGATGGAGGCGTTGTCGATGCGCAGACCGTCAAACTCGAACTGATACGCCACCGTACTCGAAGGCGTCGCTCGAATAGGCGCCAAGTCCTCCGTCATCGTCAGGATGTGCGTTCCCACTCGGAGAACGAGCATTTGCTGGACATCCCCATAGCCGAAGTAGTTCGATCCATAAGTGACGATGGAGTGATCACCCGGTGTCGAAGGTGCTACTCCATTGAAGGTGACGGTTTGGTTATCGAACTTCAACCAGCTCGGCAACTGGGTCGTCCCCGCCGCATAAGAGGTGTAGTAGATCTGAGCGTATTGGTTCGTCTGGTCCTGAAACGTGTATTGCTGGAACCCGAGCGAAAAGGACCAACTCGGTGGCACTTTGAGTGTACCATCGGGGAGAAGACTGGCTCCTCCTCCGGCATAAGCCGCCGAAGACAGTTGTTTCGAGAAGGGCAAAAAGATGTCTGGACCTGGATCCGTGACGACAAGTAGCGTGAACGCGTCCGTCGCTCCAGTGGCTACACCCGTGACATTGGCAATTACTGTTACGGCGCGCGAGCCCACGTCCCTCGTTCTCGGGTTCCCTGAAAACGTCGCCGAAGCGGAATCGAAGTCGATCCAACTCGGCAGTGACCTCGACGTCAACGTCAAAGTTGACCCCGATGAAGTGTTAAACGTCCCCGGCAAAATGGTCCATGAGTAGGCCTCACCGACTCGAGCGACGGGAGGTCGTTGAGCTTGCAGAGGGTAGACAAGCTGCGGTGCCGAAGGAGCGGCGCGGACGGAATCGAGGAAGGAAGAGAGCACGGCAATGAAGGTGACGATCCCGATCGCTGTCATCGGAAAGGTGTCCGGGGAGGGTGTTCTTCCACTGTCCCCGACGCGAAGTATCGGTATGTGTCTCGAAATGGTGGTGGAGGGCGCTAGGTCGGGCCGACGATGACTGCGCGGCGCACGCGCGCGGTCCTAAAGTGGTGCTCACACGCGTCGAGCGTGAGGAAGGGTGCGTCGGAGTCCGGAGTCCGAATGGCCAGTGCTGAAGCGAGTGGTGACGAGAGAGAGAGAGAGAGGTTCGTTGATTCCTACTGAAGTACAGGTGAGAGAAGGCTTCCACGTATGAGTGATCGCCCCAAGCCGAGGATGGGTGCCTGGTGTGGCGATGCTGCGAAACTCACGCAAACGTTCAAACTGACGACGACGACAACGACGATGACGGGTGCCGACTTGCGACGACACTGCAGGCCTAGCAGACTACACGCAACATACACATGAAGTCGATCATAAGCATAAGCAAATGATCGCATCCCTCAACCATGTCAAGCCACGTGTCACCACTTACCCTTCACTTCGAAAGCTGCCCTAAGTGCGTCGGTCCACTAAGGTCCTAGGAGCTCGTGCGGGTCCCTCCTCGCACGAGACGCGTCCGAGCGGGTTAGGGTGCGACGCGACAAAGGGTGATCGGGCGCGCTGGTCCGATCTCGCGATTCGACTCGATTGGAGAGCGGAGGTCGACGATCCAGCGTCGTAAGGGAGTGGTGTAGGGAAAGGGCGGAAGGTTTGCACCTGGCAAATAACGAGACAAATCACGAGATCTATACAGTGGATGAAGGGAGGTCTGTGGGAAGGGGAAGGGTCGAGCACACGCTGAGACGCGGAGCTTGAGCTGTGCAGGGTGTGCTTGAGGCCACGGCGCTAACGGACTCTGCGCGCTGCGCTCACCGACACGTCCCAGAGCTGAGGCTGATTGAAGATATTTCGTCGAAGTTCACGTGGGCTTGTGCGGGTTCAAGCAGGCTGAGCAATGTTGTGATGTCTGGCACGGATTTCAGTTCACTTTTCGACTTGACGGTTCAGTATACTTATGGTGAAACCCTGCTTCTTCCACCGGCACCACCAACTCGGAGCCTCGAGGTAACCGACTCAACCGACTCGAATCGCCCGCCGCTCGGTGCGCTTCGTTGAGCAGACTCGTGCGACACGACGCGTCTCGAGCACCGTCCCGTCCCGTCCAGTTCAATCCCTCCTTTACAAGGAATGAAAGAGGAATCCCGACTCAAAATAACACATCTAGAAAAGTTAAAAGAAAACGAGCCAAAATAGACCACTCGGAAGGCTTGATGTGCGCACGCCTTTGTGCCAGTGTTCCTACACACAAGCCCAAAACGAGAATATTTAAGCAACGGCCTTGAGGACGGCCGCGGTGAATTCGGTGGTTTTGCTGGAGAGTGGTCGAGCCGAAGATCAGTACGTTGTAAGTTCACAAAACTCCGTGTGGAGTGTCTCCTTACCCCTTGCCTCCCATGTCGGGGGTCTTGACCGTTCCGTCAGCGATGACCTTGTACACGGCAGCGGCGATCTGATTGGCGTGGTGGTCGAGACTGTAGGCCGATCAAAGACGAATGATGTATTAGTCTCGAGGGGCATCTGGTATACTCTCCAGGGACTTATGAACACTGACCCGAGGTGACGAAGCATCATGGTGGCGGAAAGAATCATGGCGGAAGGGTTGGCGACGTCTTGGCCCTCAATGTCCTGTTGGCAGGCAAACCACGCGAGAGAATATTTGATCAGCACTACGCTCATGCGCACTAGACAAGGGAATTTTTGTCTTGACCTACCTTGGCAACGTGCCTGCATCCGGGCTCGAAGAGAGCGCAGTTCTGAAAAGAACGACCAAGAACCCTGTCAGCACCTTATCGCCGAAACTTTAGTTCGATCGACCAGAACTCACTCGTCCAATGTTGGCACCGGGCACGATACCGGGTCCACCGACGGTAGCCGCACCAATGTTGCCCAAGATGGAGCCATAAAGGTTAGGCAAGACCATAACATCGAATTGCTGAGAAGGGTTGCACAGGGCCATCAGCAGCGATACATGTGTGTGACCAACGACGTCATCTCGGGGGACTGACCTGGGGTCGCGAGCAAGCTTGCATCGAAGCGTTATCCACGATCATGTCGTTGAACTTGATGCCCGAATCCTTGTACTCCTCGGCGACCTGGCGACATGTGTTGAGGAACAAGCCATCGCCGAGCTTCATGATGTTGGCCTTGTGCACGCACGTGACGGTCTGGAAGGTGCGGGCAATCACAAGTCGTTTGCTCAGTTTATGAAGAGGGCCGTCTGTACATCGCGGGCAAGACCAACCTTGCGGTGGTTCTTGATGGCAAAGTCAAAAGCGAATCGGGCGATACGCTCCGACTTGGCTCGGGTCATGATCTTCAAACTCTCGACAACACCGGGCGAAGACTGTAGAGCGGAAGAGAGACCGGACCTCAGTCGGTCGGGAATCAATTTGAACGCAAGAACGCGCCATCTTGCCCTCACCTGGTGCTCGAGACCTGAGTATTCACCCTCGGTGTTTTCACGGATGATGGCAAAGTCGACATCCCTGTGGCGGGTGGGGAAGCCGGGGACGGACTTGCACAAAACGACGGAGGCGTAAATGTCGAGTTGTTGGCGCATGGCGACGTTCCATGAGGTGTGGCCGGAGCGCTCGACGGGGGTGTAGAGGATACCTTTTGGATGCAGTGATTTATGTATGAGCATCCGTCATGGGGAGTCTCGCTCGGATTGCCAGCCACCTAGCTCACCCTTGAGTCCGACCTTGTTCCTCCTGAGCGAATCCATGGACCTCTTGAAGAGGGCGGCATCCTGCGAGGTGGCGCCGGAGATGTCGAATCGCTCGAAGTCGACGGGGACGTTGAGGTGCTGCAAGTATGGATCGTGATCGTGCGTAGAAGGCGTATCAGCACAGGTCGTTGGAAAGGAAGGCGGAACCGCTCGCGCGAAGGAGGGACGACTTTTCGAATGAACCGCCGACTGACCTCGAAGATCTCCTCGACGGATTGGGTGATTTCCTTTCCGATACCATCACCGGGGATCAGGGTAACCGAGTAGACACCACCGTACTTGGTCGGCAACTGATGAGCGAAAGTGAGAGAGGGTGAAAGTCAGTAGAGGGGGCGCCGAAGCGACTAGATGACGAGCCTACTCGGGGGGTAGGTCGCTGGATGCACAAGCCAAGACTAGTGGCAGAACGGGTTTGGCCGATCTGTAGATACGAAATCACGTCGCAGTGTCAGTGAATGTATCCCTGTCGGTTCAGACTGGCGAGCGGTGTGGTCGAGCGATAATCGGGCGGGCGATAGGGAGCAAAGGGCAAAGCGATCGGCCGCGGCTGAGCAGTGAGTGAGGAGGTCACTGACCACGCGCGAAGAAGGTACGAGGACCTTGGCCCTGGGGAGGATCGACTGCATTGTGGGATGAGGGGTGTGGGAAGTAGACGGTGGGGTGGGACGAACAAACGAAGGGCGACAGGTGACGACCGATGCCGTGTGGGCAATGGGCGCTCGCATCGTACTGCCAAACGCCCGCTCGGGTCGCCAAAAGCCGAGCCAAAATCGCCGTCTCCTCGGACTTTTCCGAAGATTTCTAGGCCTTGATACAATTACGGTGTTATTGAAATCTATTAGGTAGAAAATATAACAAAAAACATTCGCCAGCGCGAGCCAGTGCGAGCCACGAGCCAGCTAGGTAGGCGTACGCTATACTATAGTACGCCCGAAGTTCAGCCAGGCTGTCTCGTTCGACGCTCAGCAGTGTTTCCCACCTATCCACGTCCCACCGCCACCCTTCATACTCGACATGTTTGCTCTGCGTCAATCGCTCCGATCCCAAGCCAGGACTTTCGCCGTACGTTCATAGTCGACGCCCCCCTCAACGGTCATCGTCCGCCTGAAGGCTCGCGGGCTTATCGACGACGACGACCACGACGCCGTGCACACATTCCGATCTACGATCCACGCAAGCTGACTCCTCTGCTTCACCCACACACAGACCTCGGCCAGGGCTGCTTCAGCTGTCGATTCGGGGTTTGTAGGCAACAAGACGGGCGTCAGTAGCACTGGCACACTTACTTGCGCTCGGTGACCGCACTTTGAGCTCAACCGCCGCCCTGTTCCCTTCACAGAACACCTACAACGTCACCCTCATCCCCGGTGATGGTCAGTTCTTGCATTCACCCATCTCGTGTGTGCCTGAGCTCGTGCTCGAACTGTTCGCTGATCCTGCTCTGCTTGCTCCCACTTCTTTGTACGCTTCCCGCGCGCCGACGGTGTATCATGATCACGTTCTTCTTTCCTCTTCGACTCTCGCTCTCCTCCGCCTCGCTGCAACATCACCACAGGTATCGGTCCCGAGATCTCGGAATCGATCAAGCAGATCTTTGACAAGGCCAACGTACGACACCCATTCACTCGGGTGCTGGGCCGATCACGACTTGGGCCTCCGAGCTGACCCCTTTTCCGCGGACTCGGCTTCTTTTGCTTCTCGCCATCCTTGCATCCGATCCGCAGGTCCCCATCGCATGGGAGGAAGTCTCGGTCGCCCCCGTCATCGTCGATGGTGTCTCGACCATCCCCGCCGATGCGATTGCCTCGATCAAAAAGAACACGGTCGCACTCAAGGGCCCCCTTGCCACACCCAGTACGTCCCATCGACCAAGCCCATCCCCCGCGTTCCATTATCGACGCTAACACACATAACCCTACTCTCGCCAACTCTCAGTCGGCAAAGGTCACGTCTCGTTGAACTTGACGCTCCGTCGCACCTTCTCCCTCTACGCCAACGTCCGACCTTGCCGCTCGATCGAGGGCTACAAGACCCCGTACGACAACGTCGACAGTGTCATCATCCGAGAGAACACCGAGGGTGAATACTCGGGTATCGAGCACGAGGTAAGTCCCACCCGAATTCAACCTGGACGAGCTAAGCGAGATGGCTAATTCTGGACGCCCTGCTAATGATTCAGATCGTCGACGGTGTCGTTCAATCCATCAAATTGATCACCTACGAGGCTTCGGAGCGAGTCGCCCGTTACGCGTTCGAGTACGCCGCCAACAACGGCCGACCCAGCGTCACCGCCGTTCACAAGGCCCCCATCATGTGAGTGCTCCCCACCTCTCAGCAAGTTTAGAGAGGCTTAGGAGGCTTAGGACTAACGTCCGGCTGTTTGACGTCCGTGTGCTCACACAGGAAAATGTCCGACGGAATGTTCTTGCGAGCATGCCGAGACATCGCGTCTCAGTATCCCAACGTCAAATACGAGGAGGACTTGCTCGACCGGGTGTGCCTCAGGATCGTGCAGAATCCCGCTCCTTACGCCGACCGAGTCATGGTCATGCCCAACGTGAGCAACCAGTTTCCCGGCATCACTTTTACGATGCCTTGCTTTTTTATTTACTGATGGAGGGAACCCTTGGTCTATGCAGTTGTACGGTGACATCTTGTCCGACATGTGCGCCGGTTTGATCGGTGGGCTCGGCTTGACCCCGTCAGGCAACATTGGGAAAGACGCGAGCATCTTCGAGGCCGTCCATGGTTCCGCACCTGATATCGCTGGGTGAGCGATGACGGTCACCTTGAGGTTGAGGAAGTATCTGGCTGGGTTGCTGATCAAAGCTCAAACGGTTTTGCTGCACCATTCATAGTAAGGGTTTCGCCAACCCGACAGCGTTGCTCTTGTCGTCCATCATGATGTTGCGTCACAGTATGTCATGCGCCACGCAGATTAGTCTGCTAATCCTTCGTTTCATACCACTTCACTGACACCAACCACCTTCCTTCAACAGTGGGTTTGATGGAACAAGCCGCCAAGATCGAATCCGCCGCTTTGAGCGTAAGCCCACCACGTGTCCCTAACCCGAACCGTGCAACACGAATCTGACGCGCTCATAAAATCCCTTTCCATCCTTCTAGACCATCGCCGAAGGCCGACACATCACCCGTGATTTGGGTGGCAAAGCCTCGACGTCGGAGTACACCAATGAGATCCTCAAGAAGCTTTAAATGGCTTTCCTTCATTGGGTTGGAGTCTTGGCTGAGAAGAGTGAGGGGTTTTAGATTGTAGATGATGATGATGAGGGGTGCGCGGATTTTGGAAACATGATTATGGGCTCTTTGGACGCTTTCCATTCTTTGCGAGAGTTGAGATTTCGCTTTTGCCCTTCCAGAGACAATCGGCTGCTCTCACTCTTTCGTCCGACGTGTCACCAAACCGGGCGTTTGCAGCATACATAGCAGGGGCCAAACTAAAAGGGTCGTAAAAAGGAGAGAACAGATTCACCGCACTACCACCTCGCACGCAAATTCTCTTTTCCCAGTTCTTCATTCGTTTTTATGTCCTTTCTAAAGCTTCGTCCTCGGCATCCACCGTTACACGCATGTCGACCTGCGCGATGAGAGCCGGCAGTCGCACCGAACATCTTCACGTTTCCAGAGAACCGCTTAATCCTCGGCGACAAGAGCCAGCTGGTGTTACGATAGGAAAAAATATATATCAGCACTCGGATGCGAGCTATAGTTCCGACATCGCAGGTACTCACGATCATTCGATAGAGCGCGTAGAAGAAGAAGACCAAACTGTTCACAAAGACGGAACGGAATGCGGGTTGGTCAGAAGCTCATTCTGGAGTCGTACAATGCGATGTAGCTGCATCGCGGTAGTGGTCAGGACTGACTAGAAGCCCAGTTTGAAGAATGATTCTGTGTTACGGAGAGCACAGAGGAAGTCAGTCGATCTGCTCGCCCAGCCTACCGACGGAGCACATTTAAGATCGAGTTGAGCTGACCTTTCTTGTGCGCTCCTAACGTCCTAAAGATTTCCGTCGCATCAAACATGTGATTGCGATTGATGACTCTGTGAAGGGTTCAGTATGGGTCAGCTCTCGTCTCCAGCTCTTGCGCGCGCGCGCGCCCCACGAGAGCCGGGCCCTGCGTCGCAAGAGGACATACTTGTTGACGTTGAAGGCCAGTAATGGTGCATTGAGTATGAAGGCGATGACTTGGAACGTGACGAGGAACGTGATGGTCATGAGGGCGTGGAGGATCATTTCGGGGAGGACAAACTGCGAATCGACGGGAGCACCGTTGTAGAGAGGGATTGGATCAGCTCGTCTTCACGCAATTCGATCAGTGGTCGCTATTTTTTACTTGGTTGAGCTTGTTGCAGAGGTCGATGGGGTTGAGGTAGTCGCATTCTGTGGAGGGTTGCGAGGAGATTGTGACGGTGAGCGAGTCAGTATTGTGACTGGGTCACGGCCGCCGTCCACAGTCTTGGAGGTAAGACGAACCAAGATCAGAGAACATGATGATCTGCCAAACGTAGAAAATATTGCGAACGTTAGTGCCCCGCTGCAGGAAACACGCATACAACGCGGGCGGGCTGCAACCGAGGAGAGGTCAAGTTGACGTACAAAGAAGACACTAGTGAAGAGCAGGATCGCCGAGATAATGACGCTGGTAAGGAACAGCCATGCTGTTCACGTAAAAAACATGGTCGGAGCAGGAGATGGCGAGGATAAACCCCCAAAGCGATCGTGATCACAGATTGCGATCCGATTCATCGCCGCGGCGGAGGTGGTGGTGGTGATTCGATCGGCGATGATGAGCAGCAGCGCGGTAGCGAGCAGGATCCGGCGTGAGAGAGAAGGAAGTGGCAAGATGAGTACACGATCAACTCAAGACAGCTTGTCTCCGAGCGTGGGACGGCCTCCACGATCCGGCTTCATCTCGATGCGACGTCTGCTGCCGGCGATCCGCTCTCACCTTCTCCGCTCTGCCGTACCAGACAACAACAAGAGTAGATCAGCAACCCGTGCAGCTTGAGCAAACACATCCAGTCATGACTGACCATGATGGGCAAACTTGGAGGGTCGTGACTCGAAGGCGAGGTCGTGAGAGAAGGTAGATGTCGGATAGAGAGCGAGTCAGCGCTACGCCTGCGACCGCATGCAAGCACGCCCGCCAGTCAGCGGCAGTCAGCGCCGGCCTGCGCCGGTCAGCCCCAGCGAATCGCCAGCGCATGCCAGCGCCGGTGGCCGTGCACCAGCAGCGGGCAACTCGAGTACTCGACGCTGATTTCGGAGGGTGCCGATTACGTCGATGCAGAAAGTTTTGAGTTCTACTTTAGGTCGTACAACCGAATTCCCCTGCTTTCATGTCCCACTCTGTCTCCTTCCACTACAGTTCACCTTCCTTATGCCACCCTCGTCATACCTACCAGTCGAGCTCGTCTCGAGAATACCCGTTCACACCCGTCCGAGCTCGACAGGGGCCGTTCAAGAATGGCGATCCCACTCGGTCGACCTCGAGCGCCGCTACTCGCTCGTCAACCAGACCTGGCAGTCGGCCGCTGCAGAGGAGCGCATGCGTCATTTGGTCATCGATAGGGAGCAGTTGACCATCTCGAGCCTGATCAGGAATCTCGATCGAGATCAAGAGGTGTCACGACAGCAGCAGCGGCAGCACGATCAAGTTTGACCCCACCTCGATGACGGCGAATCGGACACGGGCTCGGATGCCGTGTGGGGCTCAGCCTCGGCGGGCGAGCCCCGCGAAGCGCCGCCGGGTCAAAGGGCGTTCCCAAGGCGTTGCGTCACCAGTCTCTTCGTTCTAGCATTCGACAATCGCTCTGATTCTCTACCGTTTTACCCCGATTGTTGAGGCTTCCCCGCTTGCCAAGGATCGTCTTTATCCGGTGCCCACCCGGCTCGACTTTGTCCAAACAGGCAATATCCAAGGCAAGTCAAGATCAGGCTCACCCTACACTTCCGTCCCATAGAAGTCTTGACGCATCCATTCGCTACTATTGCAGTGAATCTCAAAGAGCTCTACTGCATCGATTCCTTCGTCATCGGTTATCCTCGGCTCGAGCACCCCGGTCCATCGCTGCCCCGGTCCATCGCTGCGGGTACGACGTCTCGTGCTCGGCTCGACCCTGCTCCCCACCACCATCCCAGTCCCAACGCTGCCCGAATTGACCCATCTCGCGCAAATCAACATCAACAGCCCCTCCACAGCCTCGTTCACGCGCGATGCATGGTTGTCCGAGTTCGCTCCACAGTTGACGTCGTGCGTTCTGACCGTGTTCGGATCGGGGTGGCATTCGGATCTACCCATCATCCGGGTGATGAAACGGATCAAGATGTTGGACCTCTTCATCGCCAACGCCGTCGGGCTACCCGTCGCAACCATTCTGGGCCCATCTCCGATCGAGTATGCGATCGGGTCGACGATCGAGTTCCTTCGTATCGAAATGATGAGCTACCGCTTCAATACGTTCGTCTCATAGAGGCCCAAGACAATCCTCCGCCAAACGAGTTGAGGTATCTGGGCTTGAAGATCCAGGAAGCGGTGCAAGGGGACGCTCGAGACAATTAGTTGAGGTTATGGGCCAAGGTCAAGATCGAGGTCGTCGTGGTGAGAGAGAATAGGCGATGTGAGGAAGGATACGGCGAGCTGTTCCGGGACCAAGTAGAGAGGAAGAAGCGATCTTGATCGCATTCTCGCAACCCCGACCCCATAGTTGTGACTCGATCGCAGGTCACAGTTGATCTCCTAGTCCAACCCTTTAATGCGACCAACAGGGCGCACCTCAACTGAATCATTCATCATCAAAGCTCAAAAGCCCTTTCTGCTTCTGTTGCTTCTTCTTCTCC
Organism: Microbotryum scabiosae; assembly: GCA_022702605.1. NCBI lineage: Eukaryota > Fungi > Basidiomycota > Microbotryomycetes > Microbotryales > Microbotryaceae > Microbotryum > Microbotryum scabiosae. The sequence continues at coordinate 543,725 of JAHWDV010000006.1, read as the reverse complement.
TTCTTGGCTTCCTTGATCTTCTTCTCCTTGTCCTTGATAGCCTCCTGGGCCTTCTTCTCCTCGGCCTGCTTCTTGACCTCGGCGGCGAACTTTGAGCGCTGGATCACGTCTTGCCATGACTCGCCGTCCTTGACCTGACCGGTCGCACCGGACTTGTCCTTGGGGTTGCCTGAAGCCAACCTCAAATTACCCCCGTTCTTGACGATCGCTGTGTCGTCGCCTCCCAACGCTCTCGAGGCGGCGAAAGGATCCGGGGCCGAGTTGGCTTTGGCTGTCAGGAGTCCACGCACGTCGAGGGAGGTGGTCAGTTGGTGTGGTGCGCACTGCATAGCTCCCAGCGGTCAGCTCCTGACCTTGCTGTCTCATCCTCTCCATCTCTTCCTGACCAACATGTTTGTGCTCGTTCAACACGACGACAGTAGGAGCCTCATCCCCATCGAACTCGTCCGGACTGTCCTGTGCATCGTCTTCTTGACCCTCAGGGCGAGTCGGGATCGCAGGCCGATTCGGGTCCTGAGCTTTGGAAGAGGTTCCTGATAATGCGGCATAGGCGTTGCGTAGAAAGGCAGGTTGGGCATTGGCCGTGTTCCAAGAGAGACCTGTTGAACGGGGGGACGGATCAGGGGCCAAGGACGGGAGGTGTTGGGCCAAGAGAAAGTGTGCGGAATGTACCTTTGAGTTGCACTTTGGACGGTCCGACGGGTTCATCGTCTGCACGAGATCGTTTGCCATTCGATGAGCCGCCTCTGCCTCCGCGACGTCCACCTTGTGGGGGCATCTCGGTCGACTTTTGATCGAGCACCGAGCGAGGAAGCGAGGCGCTCCGGGAAGGCAGAAGAAGGGTGATACAGGAAAGCAGAGAGTTGCGGTGGGGTGATCTGGTCGTGTAAGTCAGGAGCAAGAGGGGCTGAGCAACTCGCTGGTCAGGTCAGGCCGTGTGCAAATAAATGATCGAGGCGCGCTTTCCGGGCTTTCCGGGCTTCACACGTCACTCACTGTTCGACCGTCGGCCTGCCCCTGCCTGCCCCTGCCCCGCCGCTCTGCTCTGCGCCCCCCTCTTCCTCGCTCCCTCTTTGCCGTCGGCTCGCACGACACACCTTGCGCCCAGCACGTAAGCCCCAGCTGGACGAACTGAAGCTACACCGTCCTGTGCAGCTGCTAACCGTACCTGCCCCCCCTGCACCCTTCACTTTTGACATGGTCACCCATGACGTATCCCCATCCCGTCGCCTCCTCCCCCGGCCGTGACTCGAGACAGCCCAGCGACTCGCCTCCAACGACCCCGCCCCACACCCCAGTGCCTCACCGCTGCTTCACACATGGCTGCTGCTCGATCAGTGTCTATCCCCCACTATGCCTGGGCAGGTCAGTCACCACATGACCGTCACCGTCTCTACTGGACCACCGCGTCGTGCTGACATCACTGGAACCTCCCCCGCGCCTCCTTCTTCCAGGTGGTCACGCCATCGTGCTCGCCGGTACAGTCTATACCTTGATCGGCCTCGTCACGTTCCAGTCCAGGTCCAAGTCATACTACCTCTCGTACCTCGGCGCGATCGTCTCGTGGGGGATCGTCGTCGTGAGTCCGAATTGAGGCTCTGCCATTCCCTATGCTCGATCGCAATCACTGACGGCGTTGCCTCCACTCATTCCTGCTTCCCTGCCCTGGAATCGGATCCGTCTGCGCCTACTCTGGACGTGATTGACATCGGAATAGTACAAATCATTGGGCATCCCTCAGCCCAACAAGGCCTACATCCAGCGTGCCTTGCTCGACGAGAATGTCCAGGTCAGTGACCCCGAACTGACTCCGGGAACACTGCGAAGTACACATTACTCAAGTCGGCTTTCCATCTCTCTCTCTCTTTATTATAGTACCTCATCCTCGCGGTGTACTGGTTCCTTCAAGTCAGTCCTGGCTTTGATCGACCTGGGGCCCCAGAGGCGCAAACAAACCGAATCTGGTGCTGACGGTTGTTTCTTCGATCGTACTCATTAGAAACCCATCTACATCACCCTGATCCCATTCGCCACCTTTTCATTGTTCCACACTTGTCAGTCCGCGCACCGCTCGTGCATTTTCAATTTTCGGTGCCGGAGAACGACATGCTGATCCATCTTCCTGGTTCCACTCACGACTCGCAACCCCAACAGTGACCTTTGTGCGCACGAGCCTCTTACCCAAACCCCCTTCGACCCCCGCTGGAGCATCAAACACGGCTGCACCGCCTGCGACCGGTCAGGCCAAGCTCTCGAAGCAGATCCAGGTCGGTAGTAGCTTGCCCCACACCCCTACCACTTCGAAAACTTTGCGACACGAGGCTGACTTTCTCGTAATCGGACTTGGATCATCAGAGATGGGTCAAGGCCAACTATGAAAAGGCGATGCTCTTTGTTGCGTTCGTCGAGGTCGTGCTCGTCTTTGGCCGAGTTCTGCTCGGAGCCATCACCTTCCGCAACTCGCTCTTCGCGCCGCTCTTCTTCGCCCACTTCCTCCGGCTGAGGTATTACCTCTCGCCCCCGACGCGCCAAGCTTTCGCCTGGGTCTCGATGCAGATCGACCATGGAATCAACCACCCGAGCTGCCCTGCACCCGTCAAGAAAGGAGTGACGATCGCGAGGGATCTGGTGGGTCTGGTGAACACGTGGCAAAGAACCTCACTATGACCAAGTGCTGATTGCCTCATGTCTGCGCTTCCTTTCTTAGATCATCCGATACTCCGAGTCCGTTCTTCAAGTCGGTGGCCAAGCGGGGGCTCAACAACCTGGAGCCGCCGGTGCAGCAGGTGCACGACCCGCCGCTGCAGGAGCTGCCGCTGGAGCCGCCGGTGCCGGAGCAGGTGCTGGAGCAGGAGCTGCTGCTGGAACTCGATGAGAAGAGAAGGGGCTCTTGAGATTGGGTGTTTGACTGTATGAGATCTGGCTCGCTCTGTCGCTCTGTTAGCCCCCACGCGACATACGGGGATGGTTCTCGTCCAACCTTTATTTTGGCTGTAGCCATCCCGCCCTTCCACACACTGCTCTTCACTTTTTCTATCTCCAATCCTACCTCATCTGAATTGCATCATCAAGTGCCCTTCGAGCGACTCTCGGCTTGCCTACTCGAGATATGAAATATGAACCTTTCCATAATTTGGTCTATGTGCCTTGTTATCCCCCGCCTTTTCTCAACTGCGGAACTGCTCCAAAGACTGGCGGTCGAACGCGCAGCGAACCGTGTGGCAACGAATCATAAGGAACACTACTGGTCAGACGGACGTTTTCGGGGCTGCATGTGCCTCACGAACCGCAATAAAGTGATGAATGAAGTTCGGAGAGGAAGGTTCACCGAGGTAGAACCTCCGAATTCAATGTGAAAGAGGTCGTTGGAGTCGCTCGGGGCCGAACCGATCCAACACTGCGCGGGTCCCATCGGCGGCGGGGGTAGGCCTAAAGAAAAGGGGCAAGACCGGGAAGGCTCAAATCGATGTCCCACGAGGTCGAGTCGACCTGGTCATCACACTCGTTGAAACACTCGTTACACTCTTGGTTATTCACACGTATTATTTAGTAGACCAAGTAATCTTCGGATATCAACCTGGCTCGCTAGGACCCTTGATCAAACTATCCGCCATTCCTTTTGACACTCAATCCCCAAAACCGCCTGCACGCGTGGTCGCAATTCTGGAAATAGGTTTGGCATAATTGGACGGCTTCGGAACCGGAACGACCTGGAATACCGAACTTGTCCTCGCGCGTCTTCATGCCATTCTTGTACTTGGATGGGGCGGGTCGGTGGAAGCGCAGGTCGCCGAGCGAGCGGTTAGGAGTGGGGTCAACGTGTCAGGAGATTCTAGAACCCACACGCACTGGAAGGTTCCGTTGTGAACGTTGCTCCAGACGAGCTGACGGCGTCCTTAGGTTAAGAAGGCGCAGTTGTACGGGTTGACAAAATACCCGGGGTGGAAGCTAAATGGAAAATCGGGCTTGGATCGTCAGCATTCTGGAGTGGTGGAGAGAAGTCAGGGGGTTAGGCCACACGATAAATTCGGCTTCGGCTTTGCAGCAGGGATCGAATATCCGTTGCCGCGGTTCCGGGATGTGTAGGGGGGCACTATGGAGACAAACAGAAACTAGATGAACGTGCATCATCTGCGGTAAGAAGACTCTCACTCTCGAAGCGAAGGAAAACCTTGCCCTTAAAGTTGAAGCCCTTGGTACACCCATAAGCCACCCTGAACGTCTAAGTACAGCTAACAAGTACAATTGTGATACGGAAGACATTCACCGCTTCCCAGGAAACAAGTAAAACTTCAACGGTTGGTCGCGTAATGCGCCGCCCCTTTATCGATAAATGTTGCCATCCGCGGATGCAAGTTGGTCGGTCGGCGGTCCACCATTCCTGACCAGCACGGGCCCCTGATTCGTCGCCACGGGGCCGAATATCGTGACAGCTCACGAAACGAACAGGTGGCTTTCGGTACTGAGGAGCCTCCCCGTCGGTTGCGGAACAATACCCCCGGTTTGGGTGATGTCCTCCTCTCTCCTCTTCCTCTTCTCTCCCTCCTACCTCGAAAGAGACTCTCACCCTCTCGTACACAAACTGATCGACATCCGGACCCGATGAGACCTTTCTCCCTACTCGTCTTCCTTGGCCTGCTAGTCCTCGCTTCGAAGATCCGTGCATACTGTGCCGAGTAAGTAGTAAGCCTCTCCTATTCCAGCCCCAGCATCGCAAATTCGCAATCGCACATGCCCCCCTACCCGCAGTCTAGCTTGAATTGATGACACGATACTCCAATCTCTCTTGGGCACGGTACAGTTTGCTCAACCCGGAGCCCACCTCTTGTGCCAACCTTGCCCTTGCTTGCAAAGAGCGCATCCACTCCGACCTTGCCTCCGGAGCCTTAATGTGGGTTCCATGTCTCCTATCCGGTCTCGTTCTTTGCTTTGCGCTCGTACCATCTACCAAGCATGGAGGCTAAATGATTGGGGTTCAATCGTCACGCTTGGCAAGCAGCAAAGATTCTCAGTACTATCGCGACCAAGTGGCGAAGTGCGAAAGTGATTATGGTCCCCCCGGTGGGCCCACTATCGTCAAGTACTGCAATGATCATCATTCCTGCTTCAAGGAATGCCACAAATTCCGATTGTAAGCGCCAACTCCCCTCGCTTCCATTGTACGTGATGTATACTTATACATTGATGACGTTCTGCTTCTGACTCCGTGTAGACTTATCTGGAGCATCCGCAAACATCCGAAGCGCTGTCGTCGCTGTCGCTCCTACTGTCAAAACAAGTACGGCTCGAGCTCTTACGACTAGATAGGGGCTGTTTGCACGCTTTTGGCCATCTGACTCGAATAGCCCGTGTAATGGGCCCGGGATTGTGTAGCAGGCTGAAACGAAGCTCGATTGACGACCAAGAAGTGATGTTCAGACAGATGTAATCGGTTGATGCGGCGCCAAAGGCACGGGCAGACCGTGGCCTTTCCCAGGCCAAGGTGTCTGTCGAGTCAACGAAAACCAACCATCTAATCGCATACAGAATCAATACCACCGCACATCCCGCAAAATATCGCTGACAACGGATCAGAACTCATTTGCCAACATGGAAGCGGCCATCCTCGCGTCAACGCGTTGCCTCTTGTCATTCTCAACCATGACCGAACTCGCCATGCTCCTGACCGACCGTTTCTGCACGGGTGCCGCGGTCGTCGGTGCATGAGAGAGTAAAGGACCCCTAGCCGATGCCTGTTGCGGTGTCGGTCTCTCAAGAATGGGGTGAGACGCCGTCGACCCGTTCGTTCCCTGAGTCGAGGCGCTGGCATTGGAAGCGTTCGACAAGTTCCTCCGCATCGTCGGACTGCCTTCGAAAGCCGACGAGGCAGTCCGAGGGGAGCCCATCCCTCTAGGTCCGACTTGACCTTGGTAAATGACCCCGCTCCTCCCTTCCTTGATGGCCTTCAACTCGGGCCTGACCATCTCCAACTCCTTGAGGATCTGCTTCTCGTACATGGTCATGAACCTCGCGTGGCCCATCAGAGCCATCAGCAGGTCCTCGTGCGTATCCTTGGCGTGCAGAGTCAAGGAGGGGACGAGGTGCGACGAGATGGCTGACAGGCGTTGCGACAACAGTTGTTCGTGTTTGACCGAATCGTCGAGGTCGTCGAGCGCTTCGTCGACGCGTTCGGATCGGATCGATGAAGACGATTTCAGTTTCTCGATGTTACGCCGTTTGGTGATGGTCGTTTTGACCGCTTGACGATGCTCGTCGACGATTGAATCGCGTGATGAGAGTGTATCCTGTGCATCCTCCCTCGCGAGGTCAGCAAATTCACTCAGGAAGGAAGTCAGCCCATGGGCTCGACGAACCTTGGCCGACCGAGCATTCATAGCCTGGTAAGCGAACGAGTCCCCCAACGAGACCATCTCGGTCCCACTCTCCCCAATCAAGACCTCCGAGAGTGTCTTGTGCGTTCTTGCCAATCTCTTGAACCCATCCGCCAAGGGTACATACGACTCAACAGTCGAGAACGTCGTCAGCTGATCACCAATATCATTCGTCGCGATCGCGAGTTGTCGACGCGCCCGCGACAGTCGATCAATCGATTTTGACGTCTCTTGCAGATGGTGCTCGATCTTGGCGAGGCCGGCTTTGGCGATGGTGAGGTCATCGTCGTTCTCTCCAGGCAGTTTGAAGCTTCGCGAAGTGAGGAATCCACCGCCCGAGGACACTGATCGTCGTTTCGAGGTTGATTTGGGGGTGTACTGGGGAACGTGTTCGACCCAGAGACCGTCAGAAACAGGAAAGGGCCGGCTGGACACGATTTTCTGCCACTCACGCCAAAGTCACTCTCGATGAAGCTGCGCGTCTCGTCGTCCCTGATGACGCCCGGGTCGTTGGACAGCCTGGTGAACCACTTTTGGAAGCTCTGCTTGACCAAGCGGTCGTCTTCGTCGTTGGTCAGAGCGCTCGTCTGGGCCAAGGGAAGAGCAGGGAGGATCGATTGCGGGCAGGTGACGGCGAGCGCTTCCGAGAACTTGATTAGTTCCGAGTAGGACCGTGAAAGCGATCGGTCTGAGGGTGGAAAGGATGAGGGATCAGTGCGTATCGTTGGAAGGGAGTGTGGAGTACCCGAAGTACTCACAGCTCGAACTACGATAGCTCGGCAAATTGGACTGAAAAGGTGGCATCGCGGGATGGAATTGATTAGCTGGGGGGGCATCTCCACCTCGAGGACGAGTTCGCTCACCTCGGCGTTGAACTTGACGTAGATATCCCTCCTGTTCTTGTCGAGGCCAAGCACCTTGATCCTGACGAATGGTTGAACGGATGCCGGTTGTGATGGTGCCTGCGAAGAGGTGGAATGGGCGAGCGACCTGTTGTTGCGGTCGTCGTCATGGCCACCGTCGACGTCTCGATCCGGGTGTGTGTGTGCGCTCGCCCGTCTCGACTCGGCCCAAGCCTGCGGTGGCCGAGCGACCATCCCTCCCGAGCCAGTGGGTGTCGACGACGAGGACCACTGTTGATTCGAGCCTGGTGCGGAGGACGCAGCATGATTGCCACTCGCTGCTGCCGAATGGGTCGGTCGGATCGGCGAGGTCGGTCCCCAAGCGTCATCCTGGGGCAATGGCATAGGCATGTGAGCGTGCGATTGGGGTGGGGTCGGCGGCAAAGGGTTCTGCTGCTGGATGTGCAACGGTCGATAACCTCGTTCTTGGCCGGGAAGAGGTGAGCGAGGTGCCATGGGACTGATGGACCTGACCGGTGTCGCCGGTTGACCGCTCGGGCGAGAAGGGAAGGAAGATGATGAGAGCGGCGAGGCAGGCGTCGACGGCAGCCCCGTAGTGACAATGTTGGACAGAGGGTCCATGTGTAGAGTGACTACAGCGAGATGGGAGGGGCCAAGAGAGGGAGGAGACGCGTCGCAGAGCACAGCGAGAGGACAGGAGAGCCGAGGGAGTGGAGGCGAGGTGGGGAGGAGGGCCAAATGTAGAATCTGATCGGATGACGTTGGCAGTTTGTAATGAGCACCGCGAATTCGCTAATGAAATCGCCCCGGTGATGTTGCGCGAATGGCCACGCGCCTCGATCACTCCGAGACGGCGCGTACGACTGAGTCACTCTCGCGCTTCATCCCCATCTTCAATTCGCTGGCCATCATGTGAGTACGCTACGCTAGCAAAACGCACCGGGCAGCTCGACTGACCTTTAACCCACCCCACTCCATCCTATCCAGGTCCTGGTTCAGTGGCAGCTCCAACTCGCAACCACCGCCCCCACCGACCGGCGCCGGTCGCCAGCCAGCACCAGCACCCTACTACACCGCCCCACCGCCCCAGCCGGCGCGATCGTCACCGGCCTCGTACCAGAGAGTACCCGTAGCCGCGGACCAGCAACGTCGAGCCGTGCCGCAGTACGACTCGGGCTCGGGCCCAGCACCACCCTCGGCGAGGAATACGTACCAGCAGCAGACCCCGGCCCGTGGCGGGGCACAGACTTATGGCCAGCAGGGGCAGGGACAGGCGCATGGTACACCGGGCCAGTACAGCGTCGTACCCATCCCACCCGGTCTTGAGGACCTGGCCCACACCAACAAGATCGTCGTCAGCGAACGCGACTGGCAGGGCGTCAACTACGTCAACGTGCGGCAGCACTTGCGACCGAGCTCGACTCCGTATTCCATCCTGTGCGTGCGCTTGCGTATGCGTGGCATGTGCGGACCTGATGCTGACTGACCCGTGTACACGACGCCTTCATCACTCAGAGCTCATCCCAGGATTGAGTCGGGGACGATCGCAGCCGGCCTCTTGATTCGCACCCACCTCGGCTTCTCCAAGCTTGGAGACACCGCCGTGCTCTCGACCCTCGGCTCGCTCGGACCCGACGCTTACCTCGCCAGTGTCGACTTGGAGGTATGTCTAGTCTCTCGATCCTCTCTGAAATATTGACGGCTCCAAACCCCACTGTTATCTCCCAGGCCGCCTACTTGCAACGCAATGCCGAGCCCGATGAGCCGTACGACACCGACCAGCTGCAACAAATTTTCCTCAGCGCTTACGACGGCTTGATGGTCTCGATCGGCCAACCGATGGCGTTCGAGTTCAGAGGGCGCAACCTCAAGGTCACCGTCAAGGGGTTGCAACACCTCTCCCTCGGAACGAAGGGAGGGAGCGCCAGCCAGTCGGGCATCATCACCTCCGAGACCGAGCTCAACTTTATCAAGGATCCGGCCAGTGCGATCAAGATCAAGTCGAGTGCCAAAAAGTGGGTGGCTCTATCGTATACCTCGAGCTTCCGAGGTAGAGGTTGAACTGACGGCGTGATCCGCAACAGAGCTCCACCAAATGCGATCCTGGCACCCAACTTTAAGTTTGAAGACATGGGCATTGGTGGCCTCGACACCGAGTTCTCGGCCATTTTCCGTCGAGCTTTCGCGTCGCGTATCTTCCCGCCAGGCCTGGTCGAGAAGCTTGGAATTCAGCACGTCAAAGGTGAGTCATCTCGGCGTGCCCGCCGCTTTCCGAACCGACCTGACATTCGGCGTACCTAGGTATCCTGCTGTATGGTCCCCCCGGAACGGGTAAGACCTTGATGGCTCGACAAATCGGAAAGATGCTCAACGCGCGCGAACCCAAGGTCGTCAACGGTCCCGAGATCCTCAACAAGTTTGTTGGTCAATCTGAGGAGAACATCCGCAAACTCTTCGCTGACGCCGAGAAGGAGGTCAGTCTTCCGCGGTATACTACTAGCTGTAACGGAGACAAGGCCTCGACTGACACCGACAGTTGCTGTAATGCCTCAAACAGTACAAGCAGAAGGGCGACGAATCGGGGTTGCACATCATTATCTTTGATGAGCTGGACGCTATTTGCAAACAACGTGGATCGACCAACAACGGAACGGGCGTGGGAGACTCGGTCGTCAATCAGTTGTTGTCCAAGGTTCGTCGGGCCTCCCCGCTAAATGATAAAGGGAGGGCTTGCGACGCTGACAAGCCCACGGATTACAGATGGATGGTGTTGACCAACTCAACAACATCCTCATTATCGGTATGACCAATCGAATCGACATGATCGACGAAGCGCTCACTCGACCCGGTCGACTCGAAGTACACATCGAGATCTCGCTACCCGACGAGAATGGGCGAGTACAAATCCTGACGATCCATACCGCCAAGATGAGAACCAATGGCGTGATGGGCAAGGATGTCGACCTGCACGAGTTGGCGAGTTTGACCAAGAACTTTTCTGGTGCCGAGATTGGGGGTTTGGTCAAGAGTGCGACAAGTTTCGCTTTCAATCGACATGTCAAGGTAGGTCCCGAACGAGAGCGTACTCGGGTGGGTGATCGACTTGTCTTCCGTCGCTGACATGTTCCTCCAAATTCGCTACAGGTCGGGACGTTGGCTGGCATCAGTGACGACATCGATCAGATCCAGGTCGGTCGAGAAGACTTTATGCACGCTCTGGACGAGGTGCAACCCGCGTTTGGTGTCAACGAGGAAGAGCTGCAGCAGGTCGTCCAGAACGGTATTATCCACTTTGCTGATCACGTTTCTGTGAGCACACTATCTCCCCAAGTCGATCTTGGCCTGTGAACAGGAACTTACCCGAGCCCATGTTCATGCGCCGCAGAATATCCTTCAAGACGGTAAACTCTTCGTCGAGCAAGTGCGTTCCTCGACTCGAACACCGCTCGTGTCGCTCTTGTTGCACGGCCCGAGTGGATCGGGCAAGACGGCGCTCGCGGCCACGATCGCCATGGCCTCCGGCTTCCCTTTTATTAAACTTATCTCGGCTGAGAACATGATCGGCTTTAACGAAGGTGCCAAGATCCAGTACCTCAACAAGGTTTTTACGGACAGTTACAAGAGTCCTTTGAGTGTGATCGTCGTGGATGGGATCGAGAGGATCTTGGGTGCGTTGCCTTTCCCTTCCGGACGGGTGATCGTGCTGTACTGACGGCTTTCCTGGGAACTCGTGCTGCACAGAATACGTTCCCATCGGGCCCAGGTTCTCGAACGGCGTGTTGCAGGCTTTAATAGTCCTGCTCGCCAAGCGACCGCCTAAGGTGAGCACGCGAATCAGGCTTCGTAGTCTCCCGGGGGCATTGAACTGACCAGGACCATTGTGACGTGTTTCAAGGGCCGCCGCCTCCTGATTATCTCGACGACATCCAACCGTCGCATGCTGCAAGAGATGGATGCGCTCGATGCCTTCGCCTCCGAGCTTCGCGTGCCCGCCCTTTCGACCTTGCGTCAAATCGACTACATCCTCCGAGACGTCCAACTCTTCCCAAGTAAGGAAGAAGGCCAACAAGCGATGCAACTCTTGGTCCAAGCCGGTTTCGGCGAAGACACCAAAGTCGAAGGTCTGAGTTTGGGCGTCAAGAAGTTGCTGGGTGTTGCTGAGATGTGTAGGCAAGAGCCTGAAGGGAGAGGGGACAAGTTGGTGCAGAGTTTGATGGATTTGCAGTATTGAGTTGGGCGTTTAAGAGGGGTGTGATCTTAGCTACTTTCGTTTTGAGAAACCTCTACCAGCTGATTCCTTGCGCTGAAGGCACGTAAAGTTCACCCTATTATGTTTGTTTGTTTGTTGAAATAGAGCAGCTTCGACCGAACTCTTCTCGGTCTCTCTAGCTTCACGATCGCTTAACGGAGTTGTCAAAACGGTCTGATATGGCGCAATCGGAGGGCGGCGTCCGTCACCTTCAGTGCCGGCTCTTCAGGGTATGTGCACTGCGGAGCACGGCTTTCCTCGGGCGCGTTCCGTCAGTTTTTGTACAAGCTGCGCGTATGATATGTATGCCCTTCCCTTCTCCTCCTTTTTGAGAAACCTACGGAAGCCCTACGGAAGCGGGCCGATTCCAAGCACCGCTGACACCACGGTCCGCCCTCCCTCATGCACCATAGAACAACTCCGCTGACCTGGATTCGGAGGTTGAAGACATGTCAAGAGTGGTGGGGTTGAGCTGGTGGCGAAGATGTGGTTAGGTACTGTATCGATACGGTACGCAAAGTGCGATCAATGCCGCAAGCATTTCCTAGGGTATGTGGGAAGGCAAACAAATGCCTGTAGTAAATGCTGTTCAAATTCACGCACTGGTCGGTCACTGCAGCATCAGTTTCCGAGCCAATAGGCGAAGCACTCCAAGTCCAAAAATCGCGCAGCAGTCATCCACGCAAAAAGCCCCTGTTCGCGTATGCGGTATCAAGTTTCTCGTATTTACAACATCACTGCGCTTCAAAACAAGGGAATAGAAACTTTACCAAAAGAAAGGAGGAAGATAGTTGGGTCTAAGTTTGTTGCATCGGGCGGTAAGCGGTCAGGGCACGATCAACTTGAGGAACTCGAGCTCATGCGGCTTGACCCAAGAAGTGCTCTTCGGGCGTCATGAAGCGTAAGCCGACGCTTTTGGCAAACACTGAGGAGGAGAAGAAGTTGTAGTCAGTATGGTTCCCCACGAGGCTGATGGCAGACGAGTTGGGAAGATCCTCACCTAGGTCGACGTCGGAGTGATCTCTTGGACGACCTGGACCAGCTGCTCTGCCAGCTGCATCACCCACAAAGAAGGAATCTTGCCAGTCTGTTGAGATCATATGAAAGTTGAGGACATGAGATCTCGCGCGCGGTATGTCTGCTCCATAGAAGCATCCCACTCACCAATCTCGTCATGCGTCATCTCGGCCTCCTTCAAGAACCTCTGCCACATGCCTATACCCACCCCTTTACGATGATGGTCCTTCTCCGTCGCGGCGAATACCCTCATGGGTATGTCCTTGAGTTTGGACGCAACGATGGTCGTCATCTTGGTCTTGAACCAGTCGAGTCGTTTACCCTTGTAGTTTTGGTTCGAAAAGAGCAGGATCGAGAAGCTGCGGGACGAGCGGGGACCACGTCAGATGACCTGAGGCAAACGCGAGAAAACAAAAAGAGGGTGTCTGCTGGGACGTACCCTTGACGATGCATCTCCCTGAGCTGATCCGGTACGCTCGGATGCCAGTACTGCCAATCTGTCGCGCTGGTTGGGAACTTTGAGCCGTGGGTCTTGATGAGGCAGCCGTCGATGTCGTACGCGGCGACTTTGGCCGAGCGAGGAAAGAGGGCCGTCTTGGAGGGGACGTAGGAGGCGTAGAGGCAGGGTACTTGGGCGTTGAAGGATGGGTGCCAGCGCAGAGTCGAGGGGGAGGAGGTGGGGGAGGCTCGAGAGGTGGGGCCCCCGAAGAGGGGGAAGGCTGCAAAGGGAGGAGCTGGAGCTGGTTCAGGCGTCGTGTTCTCGGTTTGCTCGGATGAGACGATGCATAGGACGGGATGACTGACTCTTCATGCTGGTCATGGTCGCGGTCGTGGTCGTCGTGATCTTTGGCTTTGAGCTCGGACGACTGCTTGTCGAGGTGGATGCTGCGACCCGTTCCTCCTTGGTGGATTGATCGACTTGGAACGAGCGTTTCAGAGTTCGAGTGTTGAGGTTGTCGTTGGGTAGGGTGACAGTTGCGGTCGTGTTCGTGGTGTGGATCGACGCCGTTGCTAATGTAATGGACGCGATGTCACTGCCAGCTTCTGCGACGGGAGCCACCAAGCCCAGCGAAGCGTCGTCTTGATCTTGATCGGATGTGACCTTGAGCGAAGTCTTGGTCAGCGTGGTGATGGGCACGTTGGGTAGGTCGGGTCCAAGGGTGGGGATTGTCATTTGTGGCCCATGCGGTGGTGGTGACGGGGACAGGGGTGTAACAACAGCCTGACAGGCCGAGCTCATCAGTCCGAGTCGACGTCACTCGGACCGTCCAATTTGAATTACAAGTCTCGCGTGCTTGAGCTAATCGCAATTCTGCGCTGTGCTGTGTCGCGCGACCGCCGCCTCGCTCGGCTCAGCAGTCCGGCCCAGTTCTCGACTGTCACCGCAGTCCGGAAAGGCCGTCGCCCGTCGCGAGGCCACGTAAGCTCCATCCAACATCACCCCACTTTTGTCCACGTAAGCGCTTATCAGCTGACCCGCAGTCCCACCCCTGCTTCTCATTCTTCTCCTCCTCTGGTCGTCCCCTGATCGTTGCTCTTTTCCATTCGTCATCGTTTGGCCGACAACCTTCACTTCAACATGCGCTCACACCATACCACTCGCATCCACCGAGGTACAGATCGGAGGTCCTCCTCCCTCTCCACCTCACCATCATCGCTCGACAGTAAGTCACACCTACCGGGCTGTCTGCTTGAACGAGGCGCGAGTCGTCGTCAGTCGGCTTGCGTGGCCCCCCACACTCCGCCGTGTCGCCTCGGTCGCATTGATCCTGTGCACTCCTCGGGCGGGTACTGACCTCTTCGCCTTCGTATGGGAAATAGTGAGCGCTGCCGAGGAAGATGACATCCTAGAACTCGACAGCCCCGAGGCCGAGCCGATCGACCTGATCGAGGACGAAGATGTCGACGATCTGCACATGCCCTCGTCCCCATCCCAAAAGGGGGGTCTCGCCAGTGCATCAGCAGCAACAAGCTCGTCATCGACGAACAAGCCGAGTAAATTACCGAAACCGGTCGAGAGATCGAGGGATCAACAGTTGCAGTACCAGAATGCGTTGCCGTACCCCGTCGAGTCGTGGCAGGAGATGGATCAAAAGTTGGAACTGATCGTCAGGCGACTGATCGAGTGTGTCAGGGCCAAAGACTAGTAGGTTGCCGCTCTGATATATCAATTCTGTGATTCAAGTCTGATCGTTGTCGCTTTACCCACAGTGACGTTGGATTTGTTCGTAAGCTTGCGAAGAACTAGTTGCTCATGACGACTGCGCAGCAGAACTTTCGCCACATGGAAGACTAAATCTGCCTCTATGCTTTCACTTTCTAGAATGGAATCATCGGCTAGAATGTTGGACCTCGCTCAAGTACCCGATGCGGCGAGACATCCGTGCCAAGCTCGTCAAACTCTACTTTGAGCTTTCGGTCCTCCCTGGCATGGACGCTCGGCTCGTCGACATCGCGGCCAACATGACCATGTCCCTCCTCGAGAACAGGAAGCGGATCGATATCACCGATATGCAACTGCCCTGGAGGCCCATATACGCGATCCTCGAAAAAGAATTGTTCCCGAAGCAGAGAAAGACGGGGCTCACGTCAGTCGTGGCTTTGATGTTGAGATGAACCGATGCGAATATCCCGCTTACACCATTTTCATTCGATCAGCAATGTCTCGGCGACCTTGCTCTCCTTGACCGAGTTCTCTCAGCGCTTCTTCCCGCCTCACGAGATCCCAGCCATGCTCGAAACGTTCCTGCCTCGCCTTTCATCGTCCCTCAACTCTATCCTGGCGACCCAGGCTTTTTGCTCTCATTTCCTCCCACTTTCCCATCCCCAATACTATCTGCAAGCCGTGTTCAAACTCTGGGGCGCTTTCAACTCGTCTATCTGGGACGAGCAGTGGCTCGACATGATGGAACGACTCGCGATCCGGCATCTCGACCCCGCCGTCAGTGATCCCGACATTATCGACGAGTTGCGCAATGCTGCTCGATCACGAGGCGAATACGTCGAGGAGAAGACGCGTGTCGAGGATCTCTTGTCCCCGTCGGCGTTGTCATCATCGAGTGAGGAGGACGTGGCCATGGAGGATGTGTCGACCACAGCACGGGCCCCGAGCTCGTTTGAATGGAAAGGGATACGTAAAGACGTCGGAATTTTTACCGACGAGCAGTTCTCGTTGATCATGACCAAGTTCCTGCGCGCTACGGGTGTGCCCGTCGGGGGAGGGAGTCGAGTTGGTGCCGAAGGGGTCGCCGCGACGGACTTTGCCACGTCCGACGCATCGGCCAGCGGTTCGTCCCTGACGATGAAACGACCTGCGGACAGGTTTGCTTCCTTTGCCGCCATCATCGTTCATTCGATGGCCGTCGACGCTCCTGCTTCTGGGACGACGCCGATGCCGAGTCGACCGGCCAGTCCCGTCACGACGGCTAAGAAGCAGCAGCAGCACTACCTCGCTGGATCGAAAGCCCTCGATGCACTGGCCAAACTTGTCCAGGCCACCGAGGGCTTCTTTCACCCTTCCAACTATGGAGCATGGGCCCCGAACCTGGGCCGCTTCTTGCAAAACGTGACGTGGGAGTTCCACAAGCGCACAAAGGAGGAGGAACGAGCGGACTGCAAGACGCCGATGGAGTGGCGTCTGACCCCGACGATCCGACTCGAGTTCGTCAAGACGATGCGCACCGTCGCCTTGCTGTCCATGTTCTCCCGGGATCCTATGACGATCGCGAATGCTCAAGCGGCGCTCAAGTTGATGGGGTACATCGAACCCGACCTCATCTTCCCCGCCTTGCTGGAACGAGCGTACCCTGCTCTCGAGACCTTGCTCGAGACACATCGTACGACGGCTTGCATCACCGCCTTGTCGACCGTCTCGCCGCCGCTCATCTCTCGCTCCGTCTACCCCGCCGGAGCTAAGAACTTGGTCCCTCTGCTCGAGCTCTGCTTGCCCGGCCTTGACGTCAACGACCCGATCAAGACGATGTCGACGGCGATGTTCGTCATCCAGGCAGTCACTTCCGTCATGGTCGACGACTTGACGCGACCCGAGATCCAGTCCGCTTACGAGTCGGATCACGACGCAGAAACAGATACCGAGACGCCAGCCATCGTGGTCGAAGGCGAAGAGCCCAAGTTGTCGAAGCATGAAGAGGACGAGGTCGTTCGCACTTCGACCGCCGGGTTCCCAGAATGGGTCTCGAGCTTCTTCCGCGCCGTCTTGGTCGTCTTTGATTCTCTTCCCGAGCCGGGCAAGAACCAGCGCAACGGTGGCAAGATGGAAGATCAGATGACGCAGACGATGATCGCGGCGTGCGACTTTGTTTGCTCGCAGCTGTCACCGCCCTTGTTCGAGCTCGCTTTGGGCATCGTCTTCAAAGAAGTGACGTCGAACGTTAGATCCAACTCGGCCCGAGTTGTCTCGCAGCTCGTATCTTGCTTTGCTCGCGCCAACTCGGCCCAGACGCTCAAGGTCTTCCTTCCATTATGCGACGATCATATCCGTCTCGAACTCGAAGGAGGCGCCTCGTCGACGCGCACGACCTCAACCAGTAACGTCATCGAGTCGGACGTGTCGCTGCATTGGTGGATCGGCCTCCTCACGGGCGCAATCACGAACGGAGGAGCGGCATTGCTGCAACACAAGGATCAACTGATTTCGTTGCTCAAGTACATGATCGAGAACTGCAAGAGCGAACGGGGATACACGACCTCTTCGAGGATCCTGGCCTTGCTCTTCGTCTCGTTGACGAATGTCTGGGTCAAGGATTATCGGTCTGTCAACGCCGAGGAATGGCATAGCGAAAGCTGGAAGACGCATCACCACCAACGATGGGGGCGGTTGTACGAAGTCAAGGATGTCAAAATCGAGTGGCACGTTCCGTTGGACGACGAGATCAGTTTCGCTCTCGAGCTGTTGCGGGAAATCGTTGAACCGGCAATGGACGCACTCGAGGCGCTGCAGCGCGAGTCGACCCAAGAGGGCTTCAATCGCTCGACTGTTTGGACGAACGACTTCTGTCGATACTGCAACGTCGTTCGATCGGCCTTGTCCGGCATCCCAGCGCTGGCTTGGCTACCTTCACCTACAGAGCGAGGAGCGGTTGCATCGGATGCAGGCGACGAAGTCCCGGAGTTCATCGACCACAGGCCGCACTGCCTTTCGGGGATATGTCTCACCGACCCTGCGGACCCTCGGCACTCCTATGTCATCAATCTTCGTGATCGAGCAGGCCATATCTTCCACGAAGCCGTCGCAACGCTGAAGAGCAGTGCCCAAGACGACTCAATCGATTGCGTCAAGATGCTCATTTCGTCGATCCGCGTGCTCGAGTTGGAGTATCCTTGCACACATACGCACTACGGTGATATCAAGAAGACGTACGATTTCGCGTTGACAATGTCGAGGACGACGAGGAATCAGAAGCTATTTCCCAGGTGAGTTTGTAGAACCGGAGCGTGGAGTTGAAGACGCTGATTGACTGGAACGATCATCGGTGCAGATTTGTGTGGGTTCGTCGTGCGGCCCTCTATCACGCCTCTCGCATGCGCCTCAACTCGTTCTATCGCCAACGGACGCCGCTTGACGATCTACTCATCGCCGATCTGTGCGAACTCTCGCTCAGCTCCTACGTGCAAATCCGCAAGGCGGCTCAAAAGGGTCTCGACTCGATGATTTCGTACTTTGATGGGACGCGCACGCTCATCTACCCTCGACTGTTTGAGGCGCTTCAACCGGGAACGGATCACGACGTCATGAAGGGCGCGCTGTTCGTGTTGGGTAGCAAGGCGACCCAGAACATGGCGATCCTCGACTGGCGCTTCACGGGCAAGTACCTCGAGACGATGCTCGCTTGCTCGCACCAAGAGCGTCCGTCGGTCCAGAATCTGGTCAAGCAGATCACGCACGATTTCGTCATCCGCTTGGCCGAGCCTTCGACACTCAAGGCCGCCGTCGACTCGGAGTCGCTCAAGTCGGCGGCCGATGACCTTGAGTGCCTGATCACCTACCCGGAGGATTTGGATCTAGTGGTTCGCGTTGCTGGCAAAGCGACGGGCCGTATCGACCAGAAGAACGAGGCGTACGATCAACTTCTGCCCATTTTGCTCGGGATCGCCCAAGCCTCGACGACGCATTGGCGCTATTCGTTGACCTCGACTCGACTCTTGCGTGCTCTCGTGCGTAGGGACCAACCGATGCGACCTGATTTGGCGGTCTACATGGCCGAACAGCTCATTTCGGACCTGCCCAATCAGCGCGCTCACTCGATGCTCGCGCTCACGAAGATTCTTCACTTTGTCAAGCTTCGCACGGCGTGCGGTGGGTCGAGCGAGAAACTGTTGTTGCAGCAGACGAGCAACCCATTGCGCAAGAAGATCAAGCTCGAACGCCCCTTGCCGGATGATTTCACGGAGAAGTTCATCGAATCGTTCTCCAAGCCTTTGGGCCCCGACACGCTGTTGATGGACAAGAACGCGACGGGGTGGCTGGTGTGGGGTGATAGCGTCGAGTTCTACGAGGTCCCACCCGAAGAGGCGTCGGCGATCCTGTGGGATCCGACCTCGGCCGAGACGATCGATCGGTTGCGCGACGTCATCGTTCAGCCGTCGTGGTGGGAGACGTTTGCAAACCACCTCGCGATGGAGAAGACGATTGACTACCTCGCCGCCGACGCCATCACACTCGTCAAATCGATCTTCCAGATCTTCGAAGACGCGCCTTGCGAGCTGATTCAACCGATCATCGATGGCTTCATCTCAGACCGAGCAGATCGGCACAAGCAACGCGCTGCGGGAGAGCTCATTGGTGGTATGGTCCGCGGGAGCAAGCATTGGCCGCTGCAGAAGCAACACAAGCTGTGGGAATGGCTCGGTCAACGTCTCCCCAGCATCTTCCAGGGTATCACGCCCGAGACGCAGCTCGCTTGGGAGATGTGTGCCGAGTATATCTTGACATCTCGCGATCCCCGTAGGAATCAGCCTCTCGTCGATTACTTGACCTCGCTCACGATCGACGCCGAGTCTTCCGAAGCTTTCAACACGTCCAAGCAGCAAGATCTCGTCGGAACGGCCATGAAGGCGCTCGGTTGGCACTTCACCCCGTGGGCCGACAAGTACATCGAGATGTACAGTCAGCACCTCGACCACCCGTACCAAGAAGTCCGTGGAGCCGTGGCCGACAATCTACGATGTCTATCCGAGCTGCGCCTCCATCCCTCGTACCCTTCGGTCGAAGTGTTCTTGCGTGAATGCGAGACGCCGGAAGGAGCCAAGGCGCTCATGCATGTCGATGCTTCGTACGAGGCGTGCGTCGATGACTTTGGCGCGAGACTGAAAATGTGGCGCGAGGTGAGGCAACCCACCGCGCAGGGGACGCAGACGTATGATAAGGCGGCTCTGACGAGTAAGTCGAGAGGTCTTCTCGACTATGAAGATTATCGTAATAGCTTACTGATTGTACCCTGTGGTTGACTGCAGTTTTATCCTGGCTCTGGACGAGCATGAGCGACTTCCGCATCGCCACAGCGTACCCCTTCATCACCAAGCTCTTGCCCGAGATCTTCCACATGCAAGAGATCCTTGACAACGACGTGAGTTCCCTCAGTCTGACTCTTCGAACTTGTACGCTTTATTGACGCTTATGGAGTGCGCCCATCGCAGGAGCTCAAGGGAACCGCAGGCCGTGTGCTCATTGCGGCTGCCTGTCTACCGTACCCCATCGAGATGACTCGCCCTCTCATGACTCAATTCCTGGATCTGCTCCGGAACAGCCCCAGTTGGCGCACCCGCCTCGACGTGCTCGGCCCACTCCAGGTCTACTACTTCCACAACATCTTCAACCTCGACCACGAGCTCGTCGCCGAATTGCTGGAGGCGCTGTGCGACCTCTTGCGAGACCCCAAGATCGAAGTGCGCGAAGCCGCAGCCAAGACGTTGTCCGGTATCGTCAGGTGTTCGCAGAGGTCGGCGATCATGTCGCTCTCGACGAGGTTCTTGACGGTTCTTCGAGCGATCAAGATTCCCAAACGACGTGATGCGGCGGGTGTCGAAGTTGCAACCTACCAAGAGGTACTGACGATTGCTCGTGAGTGAAGGCTCGAGCAATCAGCTGTGAAGCGCAGTAGGCTGATTCTCCCCGAGTTCCACCCGCAGACTCCGCTGTTCTGGGCATCTCCTCGCTCATCAACGCGTTCCCTTACGAGGTCCCCACCTTTGTACCCGCTCTTTTGATCGAGATAGCCACGAAGCACGCGTCTTCGCCCGTTCCCATCTCCACCACCGTCCGACAAACCCTCGCCGATTTCAAACGAAGTCATACCGACTCGGTGAGCTACAAGCCGGAGACGATCCATTTTTTGAGGATAACAACTGACGAAGAGACTTGACGCAGTGGACTGAGGACCAAAAACAGTTTACTGAGGACCAGCTGGTCGACCTGCACGACCTGTTGACTGGTTCCTCATATTGTGAGTTCTCAAGTGTGCTTCCTTGTTGCAGTTGACTGACGCCTCCATTCGCAATCTTGCAGATGCGTAATTTGTCTCGGTCTCCTCTCGACGCTGCGAACGTGGGCCCGTTGTATCTGAATCTCACCGAGTGATTCCTCTGCAAAGTAGTCTTCTCGCTCGTAAAACTCTGTGGTGCAAATACCCCGATAGATTCCTCACTCCTCGAGAGACAGGGCAATCCAACGTCTATGATTTATACAACCGAAGGAACAAAACGAACAACCGGAGCAGTTTACAGCTACGTAGAAAGACCGCACTGCTTGATCGAAGATGGAAAACTCATGTCACATTCGAAACGACGAAGGGAGCGAAAGGCAACCGGCGCCGTCGAGTTCGTAGTGGGGACCTCTTGGGACCCCGCTCAACCCGAAATCTTGGTCGCCTGGAATTCACCATACCACGACGTCGCTTGCCTCAGTTGCGAGTTGACGGCGCGGTACATGCCGAATTTGAAACTGGCCGAGCTGCCCATGTCGCCTTTGGCGACCGCGTACTTGAGCAATGGTACCCTGCGGTTGTTGGCATCAACGGCTTGGTAGGTGATCGATCCCGACAAGCCGTACTTGACCGTCATGGTGTGAATGATGGTCCTTCCAACCCAGTTCCTGATAGAGGAGAGGTGCGAACGATGTCAGTCCGAAAGCACTTGAGCATTGTTCGGTGCGCGAAGCCAAGCCCTACCTAAGAGGCATGGACGTGCAGCCCTTGCAACCGCGAACAATGTCGTTGATCTGGACTTTGTCAGAGACATAGTCTTGCGTGATGACGGGGCCACCGCAACCATCACGGCGCAAGATTTCTGCGGGGTGGTAAGTCACGCGAGGGGGTCAGCTCGAAAGGCTCCAACTTTCTGGAAGAGATAACAACATCACAGACAGGCGGGACGCAGTGACGATGACTTACGCCAAGCGTGGAAGAAGTTGTTAGTGCTCTTGGTATCCGCGGACTGGTAACTCTTCCAAGTGTAAGACCATACTTCGTTGGGCGTCGTTCCGGGCCAAGTCAGGAATTCGATGCGCTGCCGAGGCGAAGCGGTCGGCGTCTGAGTCGGCCCACCGGGCGACGTCGTGGTAGTATTGTGGACGGGGCAAGCAGGAGCTTGTCGTCGGTACAGACCACCGACCATGACCATGGGGCTGGCCATCCAGCGGTATTTGGCTTGCTCGGGGAAGACGCGGTAGTAAAGGTCCAACTTTGTGTCATCCGCAGCAGCTTCGTCCTCGAGGGTGGTTCGGCGTGACAGGCGATCCGATGTCGAAGAGGCTTGGGTCGTCGATTGAAGCATACCGCGTCGGTCGAGATACAATTGGTAACAGTTCTGAATGAGGCGGCGACGCGGATGGAGATCGCGAATTCGGTTAGTCTGATGGTCACCCAACGAGAGAAAAGGTCGGGCGGCGACCTCCTCGCATGGCCGCGCGTCGGCACGCTAGGGCCATAGGGCCAAGATACAATGGAAGGATCGATCAAAAGCTCTAAATCTCACCCTGACGGTCATGGTCCCTCCAAGTGATGGGCACGAGTTAGCGGTCAATTCGCCAGAGCTTTGCCAGCGGAGGTTTGAGTTGATGCTGCCGGACTGCATGTATTGCCCCGTCGAGAGCTGGGTCATCGCCGCCCGCCTCTGGTGCACCTCAAAGGCTTGCTCGGAATCCTCGGAGACCGTTCGGGAGGGACCGTCTTGTGCGAGACTGAGCGGTAGGACCAAGGCACACAGCACAGCATACATCCATCGCGTCATGTTGGGATTGTAAAAAAAAACGAGTAACTGTTGACGGGAGAGGGTTGAGGGAGAGAGAAGGCGTAGGGGCAGAAGAGGAAAAGATGAAAGCTGGCACATCCGGGTGATGTGCGACGCGTGTGGACCTGACTTCAATATAAATAACGTGGGCCGACCCCACAACTGACACACCTGACACCTCGCTCACGCGCGTGCCGGCGCGAAGGGGCGAAAGGCTCTGTCCAGCCCGAAGCATTGCGGAGGCCAGCGCATTTTCAACGGGTTTGGCAAGAGTATCTTTAGATCGGCCCGTTGTTACTGAAGGTACGGCACCTGCGAAACTCTGACCATTTTGCCCTTCCTACGGTACCTACCCAATCCTAATCGTGGTCAACTGACAAGAAACACCAAATACAGATGTTTTCGCACCACCCAAGCGCTCTCGTCGAAACGATGAGACCATGAATGCCCTTTTGGATGCCGGCGGAACCTCCCCTCTCCCGGCCGGCTCCCGGTCGGCCCTGCCCACCGAATATTCTTGCTGTGCTTTCAATCGCCGATCTAGAGTCAGGTCCGTACCTGGTTCCAAGGCACCTGCTTTTTTTTGCAGGTGAAGGACACTGTGACAGTATGTAGTCGTTCGAAAGCCTGGGTAGATACCTTTTGAATCCTTGGGCAGGTGACCCTCATCAGAACTCCGGAGATCGTCGTCGAGTCGAGAGAGTGATGGGCGCCCGGTATCTACGGCCCAACCTAGGGCCTGGCCCTTCACCCAGCTCCGACCACGCGAGCCGCGACTCTTAAGAGTCAGACTCGACGGGGCAAAAACCTGTCTCACGAGTCACCGAGTCCGAACTCCACTTAGCAGCAGTGCTTGCGCCCTTGCCGTGGTTACTCGCGGGGAGAGACGCCTAGGTACAAGCGTATGTTAGGGAAGTACATGGTCGGTACTGCTACCTGTAGTCCTCGGTGATAGGGGCTTCGGATTCTCAGGGCCCGTGGGCCCCAGCTGGTGGGTAACCACGACTTCAAGAAGAGGGAGGAGTACATGTTCTGTCCACGCTACAGTGGTAGGTGGTACAGCGGTTTCAGAGGCCCACACTCTGCACTCCAGCCGCAAGCTCGGTTTACCAGTTGAAGACCGCCTTCTCCTTAGTAGTGTCTACGGATCGCTTCAAACGCACTGATATAATCTGTGGCCGCTTCCATGCCCTTGATATTGAGACGATAGATGCCAGCTTTGAACGACGCAACGGCTCCCATGTCCCCTTCGGCGGGATAGGTGCCGTCTTCTCGAGGTTGGACTCTCTTTGGCGATGGCGGATCCGGTGGCGAGAGCTTGGCATACGATTGTGAGTAATAAAAGAATTGGTGACATTCTCTGGCAGCCGGACAAGTGATGAGAAGGAGGCAAAGACGCGCCTCTTGCGTTGATCCCGAATGTTTCGGGTGGACGATACTAGGTCCTCCCTGACCCTATTCTCGCGCTTTGACCTCCTCTCGGTGACTTGACTCGGGGAACCTCCTTTCGCTAGTACCATCTAGCGTCCCTTGTCGCTGTTTGGGCCATCAGTGGCGCCCTCCAGGGTTTAATTAAATCTCCACGCTGAACAATCTGGTAACCTCTCTGCAACCCTCGCCCGTGCGTCTGCGGACTAGCCTCCTGTCCGATCACAGGAAACGCGCACGTTCGCTTGAATTGTCCGAGTCCAGCCGGATTTAACCTACCCATCGCTCTCACTGATGGTGAGATTTAGCGGGTCCTTTAGGGCTGCCTTGTAGGTTGCAAGTTGTGGACAGAATATTGCTCGAGCCGCAGAACCGCTAGATCGAGTTAGTCGAGCGGCTCGAGCCACGGGCACAGCCACTCATTTTCAGCTCATTGGACTCGAGCGAAGCGTGCTATGGCGCCGAACAGTGAAGATAATTGCTCCTGTATGATGTAGCAATCCAATGCGCGTCCCCAAGCATGTGCAAAACTTCGCTCTATGCAAGGTCGCAGCAGTCGAAACTATTTCCAACGTTTCCAAACCGAAACGAACCCCATCCTCCTCACTGCAACTCGATAGCCGTATAATCGCCCACCCAAGTCTCCGAAACGCCAACATCCTGAGTCAACACACGATACGCGCCGTACTTGAGCGAAGTTTGGTCGCCCATATCCCCTTCCGCGCTGTATTCGAGTAAAGCCGTGTTCGTGGCGATGTCAATGGCTGAATAGGCAAGTCGGCCTTGTTCTCCGAAAGTGACGAAGAGGTTGTGCTGGACCGTCTTGCCGAAGAAGGTGGCTATCGGGACTGAGACACAGGGGTTGCAGTTGCGAACCAAATCGGTGATGCGGGCTTCGTCGTCTGTGGACACAGCATGTGAGCGAATCTTGCCTTCCCCCGCTCAAAGCCTGGAGCCAACTGACTCGAGTAATCGAGTGTGACGACAGGGCCTCCACATCCGTCTCGTCGAAGTATTCTGATTGAGGAAAATCTCCGGTCAGCGAGTTCCGGTTAGCTGTGTCGGCCGTGCAGAGAAACTCACTGCCACGCGTGGAAGAAGCGACTAGATGTCTTTGTCGCCACGGACTGGTACGTTCGCCATGAGCTTAAGATGTTAGACCCCGCGTCGTACGCTGTGGATAAGTTTCGTCGTCAGCTAAAGTGCACAGCGGATGTATACTCCGGGGGTACGAACTCACGCGGCCATGTGAGGAACCTGGATCGATCACATACGGAATTGTCAGCCTTTGTCTCCTGAACGACTTTGAAGTCGATTCCGGCGGAAGACTCACTCGATTCGCTGTCGTCCTAAAGAAGAAATACGAGCGGTCGTAGTCGCCGATGCAGCAGTGGTAGCTACCGCCGTAGTAGAAGTCGTAGTCGGACTAGCGAGCGGAGTCGAAACCCCATCCCCTGCCGAACAAGCGACTCGAATAGTCGGCTGTCTCAATGCCATCCCGACGAAGAATTCTTCCTCCGCGTCAAAGTCCACATTAGGGTCTTGCTCGATCGCGAAGGTGGTCCCGCCGAGGTTGGTCCCGTCGAGGTTGGACCTTCTTCTTCTTCTTGATGAGGCAGAAGTGGTTTCAAGATTGCCGGCTCCGTCGAGGCGTAGGAAGTAGCAATCCTGTCTCAAACAACGAAAGGGGTAAGCGTGACGCCCTTTTCACCCTTTGCAGATGGATTCATGGGTTTCATTGGACTCACGGTAATGTTGACTTCGGGCGGACACCCATCCCGGGTCAGCACCCCCGAAGCCTGCCACCGCAAGACACTCGACGCCGTGTCTCCCGCGATCTGGACCGAAACGTTCCCGTACGTCATCCCATCCCCCATTGCCAAAAGTGAGGTCGGAACAGCACCTTGCAACACTTGTCCCAATTGAAGAGCTTGAGCCGCCTCTGAGGATTGGGGTGTAGACGCTGAAGAGGTGGTAGGAGCTCTGGCTGGGGCGGCGTGGACTCCGAGGCTGCCTCCGAAGCCGAGGCCGAGAGGGAGGAGGTGGGGGTCATTCAACGAGGCCCAGACGAGCGTAGAGATGACGAGTTGGATCCGGGACGGCATGCTTCGTCCTATTGGGAAGTTCGAAGTTGTCGAGTGAAGAGGAAAGCTGAAGAAGAGATGAGGTGAAAGCTGGGCTGGGACATCCCCGCTTCGCGGCCGATAGCACTCTATTGCACTTTATTGCGGGTCGGAGATGTTGGGCGATAATTCGTCGCAGGCCGTAATTCGTGATCGAAACTCGAAACAGAGCCGGCCGCGCTCCCACCCGCGCCCGTCAGCTTGGCGACCTCCCTGAGATGTCAAACATGCTGCGTAGGTGCGTGAACTCGGTGCACCCACCCTGGCTGGCCATACCTAGGTAATTAAGTGCCGATTTTTAGGCCACAAAGAGATATATGCAGCACGAGTACAAGCGTTTTGAGAAATACGGCGAAAGCGCGGAAGCGCGGAAGCGAAATTTCAAGCGGAAGTTCGGCTTGTCGGGCTTCGCCAACGGATATCTGACCACGTTCCAGGCTTTCCACCCGCGACGCATGGTTTCTCTATTCATGGAACCCTTTCACGAGAAAATACTGCACTAGAATTGCACTCCATCATGCAGCTACTGTCTTTGTCCGATTCCAGAAGCGCAGCCGGTCGAGCCCTCTTGTCGGTTCGCTAACGTCGGCAGTAGGGATATCGATACGGAACCTGTTCGGATGCCGAGTGTCTGCGAATCAATTGAACAAGCGGAAGATTAGTTAAGACCATGGGAGTGTCAGGCAATCATATCAAAACGAACCTGGTATGAAGGCAGTCAGAGATTGGTAGACGAAAGTACCCGTCTTCGGATCCTGTGAGATCGGCCGGTTTTTCACCCTAGTATCAGTTTCTCTCCTCAACTTGCATGGGTCCCGGGAGATCTCACCTTTTTCAGCTCGGCCACAACTTCGGCTGTAGTCCACTCGCCCAATTCGGGTTTCCTCGCCCGTTTGAACAAGGCGGTCCCACTCGTCCCATTCTGAGCCTTGTTAGGAGCGGTTGATGTCCTCGGGACCAAACCCTTGAGAGCGCTCGACATCCCTCCTACGACCCATTCCCCCCACCCAACAGGTTTCTCCTTCTTCTCCACTTGCAGCTTCTTCATCTCTTCCAGTTCGGCCCTCTTCTCATCCCGAGTGACGAACGCCTCGGGCTGAGTCGAATCTTGCCAAATCGCGACCGAGACAAAGCGTTTGATCCAAGGCCACCACGCCTCTTGATCCGCTTTCGGGTCGTGGGCTTGGACCCAGAACTGGATGCGCATGAGGTCTTGGCCCGTTAGAGGGTCGGTCGAAAGTTGATGGGATATCCGCCGGTTACGCCGGAGCCGGTTCGACGAGTTGGCGCCGTGGAACGAAAGGGGTTCGATCAGGATGCTTTGCAGCTGGTGGGTTTGGGTGCGAGACAGTTAGAATATGATCAATCGGACCCTTTCAACTGGGATTCCACCCAGACCCACCTCGGGAGAGTGCTTGACCCTCTCGGTCGCATCCTCAAAGATCCTCGTCGGGCTCGCCTCGGACCACAACTCGCTCCCCGTCGACCACAACACCACGACAGCCAACACACCGCCGACAAGCACAACCAGTGCCGATCCAGTCCATACGGAAACGACGCCGATCTTTTCTCCTGTGCCTAGCTCGGCCCACTTGGCTTTGGCGGCTCGCATTTGGGCTTCGCGGGTGTCGTGAGGGAGTGGGAAGGGGCCTAGGTGGGGTCCGGCGGTCGATCCGGAGCCATAGGTTGGATTGGGACCTCGTCCGCCCAGTTGGGAGAGGTAAGGGTGGGGATCTGCGGGGGGAGCGGAGGACGAGGACGCGGAGGAGGAAGAGGAGGCGCAACGGAGGCCAAGTGGGGCAAAGGGAGCGATGGCAGGCGGAGAGAGGGCCAACGAGTGGAGGCGAGCTAGGTGGTGGTGGCTGGTCAAGCGTTTGACCAAGTGCGGGGTGAGATGTGCGGCCATGGCGTTCGATGGGGTGGTGGGGTCCCCGCAGGAATTATGGAGTAATGGCGAGAGCTGATGCCCAGACTGACTCGGAGACGGACGAATCGCCGCGCGTCGTCGGCATGCAGCTGGCCCGTTCGAGCCGAGACGCTTCTTGTGAGCCGTCCTCGTCCTCGGCGAAATGGACAAGTTGTCAGTATGCCGGATAGATTCAGCACGGACAAATCAGTCGGCTGACCGCTTGAGACTCCCTGCAGCAACTCATTCGCGTCCCAAGGTGCGGCCTGAGCGCCATCACTGCCTCCGCGGGCTCATCCACCTCCGCGACGCCCGCGCTCAGCACGACAGACGAAGCTCATGCCCACCGTCTCATTTCCACAGCCAAGGCAAAAGCCGAACAGGGGCGAGTTGCAGCGCTCAACAAGATAGATCAACAACGCCACAAGCCCGCCTCGTCCGCCCAAGGCTCAGCATCAGGTGCAGGTACAGGTGCACGTTCCAGCGGCTCCCCACCTCCGACCCCACCGAATCGGTCTCGCGCTTCGAGTTCCGCCTCACCCCATTACCCACAGCACAGTGCAACTTCGTCGTCGCACGTCTTTGTAGGCATCAGCGACGCGGACAAGAGTGCCCTTTTCTCCCTGCTCGACGAATACTTTGCCGCTCGACCCCAGTACAAGGTGCTGTTCAACAACCAGGCTGCCCCACTTGCCGCCGCTGCCGTCGCAGGACACCACAACTCCCTACCATGTGCACCCACACCAGAACCAGCACCACTGTCGAGGGGAGCCGCACCACCGAAACCACCACCGAGAGCGACACCGGCACCGAGAGGGTTGGGCACAGCCACGGCTCTGTTTGATTTCGATGCTGGCGAGGCCGAGGACTTGGGCTTCAAGGAGGGGCAAAAGATCACCATTCTTGAACATAGTCAGTCCAACCCTTAAGAGACTTGCTGGATCACGGCATGACAAAAGAAATGCTAAGTTTTGTTCTTGTTTCTTTCTTTTTTTTTGCATGCGCAGTCTCGGACGAATGGGTCAGGGGCGAACTGAATGGGCAGACGGGGATATTCCCCAGGGTTTATGTACAACTCGATTGACCATGCAAACGCAACATGCAACACAAGACAAACTACACAATCACATGCGGGGAAAATGTTCTCGGGACATGTCGGGACCCATAATTTTTATGGTTTTTATCTTAATAGATTTCAATAAAGCTACTCGAACAAGTTGACGAGACTACTTGACTCATTAGTAAGCTTAGGCTTGCCCCGCCGGATCATGGTAACTCTGTTGCAGGGTCGACGAGTACTACACTACTTGCCTAGCCAGTGTGCTTAAATGCATCTCCTCCGACTTCTCAGAAGATTTCTAGGGTCATGCTGTTATTGAAATCCTTGGAATCTATTAGATTAAAAACAAAAAAGTGAGCCTACCGAAACTGGCGGCGATCCCGCAAGGCGCAGAAAGGGCATCATCTTCTCAAGGGTGCTACATGTCAAACAGAATGTCTTATGAACACCCGGTTACAGCGACATCGATATTTATCTGACAAAACTCTTGCCCGATGCTCAAAACCCTGGACTCTGTTCCGTCTTAGGTTTGCTTTGAGACACAGACCACCTCCTGTATCAAAAAGGGGTCATGGCGGCCTGGACCGGCCGGCGGCGCGTACACGAGCACTCCTGCGAGGGCGTGTGAGCGTGATGCGGTGCCGGGGCAGTGCTTAGCTACTTGTTGACCACAACTTTGGGACACCTCTTCTTGTTCCCGAACCGCTAATCGCTTATCAAACTCTCTCTTGGACCGCATCATCGCAATCGCCCCTCCTCTCGGGTGATGTTCCCCTCCTCACCCTACTCGCTGTCACCTCGACGGCCCCATTCGCCACCTCTACGTGCTCCCTCACCATTAGGTCAAGCCAGTCTTATCCTCCACGCTGATGGGGTCAGTCCTCTACATCCTCTTCGGTGTTCCAGCGCTCGTGTTTCCGACGTCCGGTCGCTCGGCTTGCTTGTGTCATACACGCTGGCAACATATATACGCGCTTGTACTCCTCGATCCACGAGGAGGGGTCGTGTACCGCTCGGCTTTGTTTGACGTGCTCAAGTCTTCGAGATCTCGTCTCGTGTTTGTGAAGCCTGATTTGGTCTCACGGTATCTGATCACATCACCGTCCTCACTCGCGCAGAGCTTCGTCCCGCTCCCACCTTATCGGTGTTCGACCGTTCCGGCGGGGTGGATTTCGACGCCCTCGCCACAACGGCCATCCAGTCCGGCGAGTATCACATTTGAAACTCGGTACTCGGGAACGGGGAATCGCGAGATTCATGTGGCTGACCTGTAGATGAGCGCCTGGTTTGCGAACGTGAAACAGATTTCAGGTTCGCCGCCGTTACGTCCACCTTTACTAGTTGAGTCGACCTCGAACGACTGGTTCACGCTTGCTCCGCATCCCACGCTTACTATTCCCACATAAATGAACTTAATCATCACCTTCGATCATTCATAGGTCGCTCAATCCATCTCGAGACAAGAGCTGCAAAAGATCAACTGCGACGAACTGCAGTTGCGCCTCGGGAACGTTCTACTCGAGTTCCAGAAACAAGCCTTGGCGTTACGGGCAATCCAGACTAAGATCAGTAGGAGGTGAGACATGTTCTTATGCACTTTATGCAATGGGACTCTGCGAATGTCCTTCTGTTAGCTGATGCGCTTATTTCTCGGCTGGGCTCTGAAAGTTGGACGGTCCCTCAACGAGCCGTCAGGGGTCGGATGAAACTCATCATCGAGCAGTAAGTCACCGTCCTCCTTTCTCTCCCCTCCCCTCATCACTTTCACTCGCACACTTCCTCGCTCACTTCCTCGCCCAACAGATTCACCATTAACGCGACTTACCTCTCAAAATACCTCTCCTCCATGGCCATAGCCTCCCGTCAAATACTCCACTTCATCGCGACCTGCATCCGAGAAACACACGGCTTGACCGACTTCAACCACGTCCAGGATTTGAAGCCTGTGATTGATGAATTGAGGTTGTTGCATACCCAATGGGCCGCGTTGACGAGGGCGAATGAGGTGTTTGGGGAGACGTTGAGTAATGCGACGATGGTGAGTTTGGGGAGAGTGGACGGGTTTTGAAAAGAGGAAGAAGGCTAACTACGTCAATTTGCGGGCTGGCAGTTGTTTGAAGAGGCGATGGATCCGGATCATTGGGGTAAGCAAGGAAGACCAAGTAATCCAAATCCGTACTCCCAACCACCTCTCACACGACGATCTTTTGCATCGCAGGTTCAACCTCCCCCCTCTCCCTCGAAACGACCTCCCTCGCCTCTTCCCACGACGCTCTAACCCTCGCCTTCTCCCACGTCTCGACCTTCCTCCATTCCCTCGCCATCACCGAATGGCAACCCCCCCTTCTCTCCCCTAACGACGTCAAACTCGCCGCCGGTCAATGGAGGGACGTCGAGCGCGTCAGTGCCCAAGCCGCGAAGGAGGTTAGGGGTCCCGTCAAGGGGGTTTTGGAAGGGGCTGTGGTGTGTGCTTTTGTGGCTAGGGAAGAGGCGGAGAGGGTTTGGAAGGCTTTTGGGGAGGGGTTGGTTGTGGTCGGGGGTACTTTGCCGAGACCTTTTGCGCCCGTTTGGGAGGGGACGGGGGGAATGGAGATGATGGTGGAAGGGAGAGTGGAGGGGGATCAGGGTTCGGTGGAGGCGGAGGATCATAAGCCGCCCCCGCCCGGGAAGGGGATGGGAGTGGAGACGGTCGATTCGATGGAAGTTGTCGCAGCCTCGGGTCCTACCTCAACCTCCGAAACATCCACACTTCCACCACCACAAGACACTCACGAGCCCCAAGAACAAGCCAACGAGGAAGAAGCCTCCATCGCCGCCGCCGCCATCGTCGGTGAAAGCATCTTTCGACCCCTCTCGACGACGCCTTCGTTCCGGTAACAACGCAACAAACGCACGCGAAGCTCGCGGAGATTGGATCGGAAATGGAAGGGACTCTTATGTAACTTGGTCGTTCGCTCTTCTTGCTTATTTTGCGCCTTCGTTTGGAAGCCTTGTTTCACGCTATCGCGATTCATGTAATCAGAACCCGGATAGAGTTCTCTCGTTCCGGTTCTCTCCTGGTAGACACCCCGAATGAGTAGTTATTTTTCGCTCGTTTCCAAGGAAGAGGTACCAGAAAAAGGAAAGAAGAGAGAATGCTTGGAAGAGTAGTAGCGAATTTCGTCGTTCAAGATGAGAGAAAGGAAAAGGGGTGGAAAAACACACAACGAACAAAAGAAGGGAGACAAATGAGAGCGTGGAGAGAACGTAAAAAAAGGGAGCAAAGAGGGAAGAGCCAAAGACGAGGAGGAGCGCGGACCGGGGTGGAAGAGGCATGGTATGAGCCAAAGAAAGGCTGTCGTGATGTGATGTTCGGGTTGAAGCAGAGCATGGACGGCGCCCGACCCCAACCCGAGCGAGGTATGTGGTGCTACCCCGTCTAAGCCCGCAAAAAGCCCTTCTTCTTCGTCTGTGGGCCGAACGCAAAGGGCACTTTAGTACAGAAGTTTCTCCAACTACCGCAGCCTGTACTCCAAGCCTACCTTCTCGGGCGTGAGCGGTCGCCCACTCTCGAGCCGTCGCTTCTTCTCCTCCAACTCGAGGCGTTGCTTCTCGAGCGCCTCCTTCATCTCGCGGTGACGCGCGTACAGCTCCTCCTCGGACTGCTTGAGCTTGGCCTCCTTCTCGTTCACTTTTTGCTGGAACACCATCTTCATCTCGGCCTCCATCTTGGCCAGCTTGGACTCGTGCAGCGCGCGTTCCTCGGCCATCTTGGCCGCGGGGCTGTGAGCGAAGCACCAAGTCGTAATCAGATCTACTGTTCCACACAGCAAAAGATTCTGCACCGTGCACCAACTGACTTGACTTCCTTGAAGACGGTCGAGTCCTGTGTAACACCCATCCCGAGCAACTTGTCGGACCGGTACTTTTCATAGAGGTGCGTGTTGGTGTGCTCCTTGAGTTCTTCCATGTGGGTGCGGATGAGCATCTGGCGCAGCTTGACGAAGTCGCAGTGGTCCTCGTTGTCGACCTCGATCGTCCCCCAGGGGTAGGCTCGTCCGCGCACGTTGCGGCCATCGTGGGTGGAGATGACCGAATCGGACCCAACGACGGCGAAGGGGATCTTGCGCACGATCTCCTCGTTCTCGGCGATGGTCTCCTCGTCCTCGCCGTCGTACTGCGGAGCTTGGTAGATCTCGATGCGGTGGTGCGCAATGTCGGACAGGATGCGCGCCTTGAAATGCATTACCTCGTCGTCGGTCATGGTGTCGGCCTTGGCGATGATGGGGATCAGGTTGACCTTGGTGTGCAATCTTCTCATGAACTCGACGTCGACCGGCTTGAGCGAATGCCCCGTCGGCTCGATAAAGTAGAGGCACGCGTGGATGCGGTTGTCGACGAGCTTGTTGCGGTTGACCCGGTTCTCCTGTTCGAGGTAGGCGTCGAAACGAGCCTCGATGTTGTCAAGAATGGGCTTCCACCTATGTGTCGGGCATCGGATCGTCAGCTCTACGACGATCACGCGCTCGGACCTCCTCGGGTGACTGTGAACTCACCCGTCCTCGTTGTTGATGAAGTCACCGTAGCCGGGGGTATCGACGACCGTCAGCCTCAATCGAACGCCATTCTCCTCAATGTCTGCAGCCAGAGTAGTGTTCCATCAGCTTAGTGTCGTCTCCTCATCAGAAGCAGGAAACGCGAACTCGTACCAGCGGTGATGCTCTCGATGGCAACGGTCTTTGGTCGCTCGTGGTGGGGTGCGGGAACAAATTTTTTGGCGTAGAGCGAGGTGTCGAACAAGGTATTGATCAAGGTCGATTTTCCCAAGCCGGATTCACCTGAGCGGGGGTAAACGGAACAAGGGGTCAGTGCTCAAAGTTATTTGCTTGCTGACATTTTCGGCCCGAGATCAAGGCACGCTCGAGAAAGGGGTCGAAGGGGTGCGCACTCACCGACAACCATGGTGGTAAAGTGGAAGCCTGCACGAGGTCGATGTCCGAGATTGAAGCCATGGGGGGACGGTCCGGTATGTCAGTCAGGAACAAAGGGTCAGACCACTGCCGATCGACCGATGGGGAGGGGTACATTACCTTTTCGTACCGATTTGCGGTGTACCTGATTCGGCAAGTTGGCAACTGCGAGCGTTGTGAGGGGTTCATGGCAACGGAGTGCGTGAGAGTGAGGATAAGGTCAGGATCGGGATCGGGATCGGATTCAAGGTGGGAAGGTCCCAGCGCGAGCGCGTGGTGTCAGCTCAGCTGCGGAGGGGCGGTGACTGAGGTGACGACGGGCGAGGGGCCACGGGTGAGCCGGTGCCTAGCGTAGTGCCTCATGGGACTGACATCCGACGTATCCTGCGAGCTTCTTCTTGACGACATTGGTGGCCGCTGTGGCCGCTGTTTGGTCGTCGTCGTCGGTCGTAGCGGTGGTTGAGGGTGGTTGAGGGTGACGCAGGATAGTCGGGTGCGTGCGTGTAAATGCGAGACGGCGGTTCCAGAGTCGAGGTGTGGTGCAGGAGATTGGGAGGGTCAGTATCACGGTATGACGTGCCTGTACAACACTCGCGATTACTTTACAGACTGACCTTGGTGGGGGTATTCGTCAGACATCTGGCCCGGGCTCAGAGGCAAGAGGAGAGCAGTCGAGCGGTCACACCTGGGTCGGTGGGGTGGCAGAGACGGGCAGGCGGGTGATGAGCAGCACACCACGAGGGGTGGCGAAGCGGGGTCCTTTCTGGAGAGCGGACGAGTGCGGGGTCCGGCTGTAGGAAGGTCGGACGAGTGGTGCGCACGGCGACGGTGGGTGAGGAAGTGGGTGGTGCAGGGTGCACACGTGGACCAGTAGTGTCACTCCCACGAGGCACACAGCACTCTCGGTCCAAGCGCGCGGACGGGCGCTGCAATTGTCCCATTACGAACGTGAGACTAATCCGAATTGTGTCGCCGTCCCGGCTCAGACTCAACTGGGTCGCCAGCGCTCTCACCCGCAGGACCCACTGCCGCTCACCAAGGTGCGATCCTGCTAGGATGCGGTGAGTAGCCACAACCAACACCACAGTATACCTATTCTACACACTGACAAGACTATATCGCACCCTCTGCATCCACGCCTTGCATCCGTCAACGCGCCGTGTATCCCCGGTCGCACCACTCGCTCGCTCTTCGTCGTCGTGCTGCTGCTCAGTCTCGATGCGGAACTGATACAACGGACACCGACCTATCTCAACCCGCTCAAGGATAGGGAACTCGACTTGCGAGGCCAGTACTGAGCTTGGCCATCGTCATGCTCATGAACGAGCTGCCTGCTGATCCCTTCCACAAACAACTCTTTCCCCATGATGTGCTCACCATCCACGACTTGACCCTTCGATCGCACACCCTTCTGAACGACCACAGGCCACAACATTGCCGCGATCGAGAATCTTGGTGTGACCAAAGACGGCATCGACTCGCTCGACCTCACCGACAACTCCATCACGTCCCTGTCCAACTTCCCCCTGCTCCGTCGTCTGCAACACCTCCACATCTCCAACAACCCGATCCGCACCCTCTCTCCCTCCATCACCACCTCCCTGCCCAACCTGCGCTCACTCGTCATCAGGAACGGTACTTTGCCGAACGAGGCCTTGGCCAGCGTCGGGAGCGTGTTGGGGCGGTGTCGAAAGTTGGAGATACTCGTGCTCAAGGGGAACCCGCTCGAACAGGCGCAGTACTACAAGGAGTGGATCGTATTCTCATGCAAAGGGTTACGATCCCTCGATTTCGAGAGGATCAAGGAACAGGTGCGTGTCGTGGAATCTTTCGCGAGCTTGCTTCCCAAAGTACCCTCGGCACTGATCATCATCAGTTCGGACGCACAGGACCGGACTCGAGCTTTATCCTTATTCCAAACTGCCTCGGGTCAACCCACACCCCTCCAATCGACCTTCCTCGACGCCGCCGCATCCAACTCGGCCGCCTCCGTCCCATCCCTCGTAGGCACAGGCGGCGCAGCCAAGAGCTTCGAACCGGGGGTCGAAGCCTCCGCCGCCCCGAGTAGTAAGAATGCGGGGAGGTTGTTGACCAAGGAGGAGAAGGATCGGGTCAGGACCGCGATTGAAGGTGCCGAGAGCGTCGATGAGATTAGGAGGTTGCAGAGGATGTTGGCGCAAGGGTTTGTGTGAGTTTGTGACGGGGGGCGTGCGCCGTGGAGGAATGCGGAGATTGCGACACATGGAGAACTGACTGCTAGGCCTTTCTCCTTTGCAGACCTACGGAGAAAGATTTGAAGGACCTGCAACAAAAAAAGGCTGGAGCGGCATGATCTTTGAGGTCGGTCTCGTTCAGTCATGGAGAATGAGCAGTGAGGCGTGGGTTTTTTGAAGGAAGTGGAGAAGAGAGGTATGACGAGGACGACACGTGAGGTCGCTCGCATGCGGTTGAAATCAAAAATGTATTATCTTGAAACCAGTCAGCGACCCGGTCGAGTCGTCAGAACTTGTTCCGGCGCGATGAGACACTCGCCAAGTCACGCGACTTGGCTCTCAAGATCCAAGCGAGCAGAGATCATGATCATTTCGTGAGGGAAGTGAAGAGACAAGTCAACAGATCAAAAGATGAAGACGAAAGAAGTAAAGATCGTAATGAGAGAAAACAGAGTGAGACAGTAACCTATCAAGGGCAACCGAACTGCATATGCAAAAATCAAAAGAGGGTAGGGGGACGATATGGTAAAAATGAGTGGAAGGGCTACAGTATTGTTGGAAAGCGAGGACTGAGCAGACTGAGCAGACTAAACTCGTGATAAGGTGTCGTTAAGGGCTTGAATATAAAACGGGGCGCGTTGTCGCACCGTAGGGTTTCGAGGAGAGAAGGAGGGAGAAAGCGCGCAGCGCCTCCGCAAAGGGTACATCATTTGATTGGCTTCGATCAATCGAGAAACTTCCATTTAATGCTGAACGAACAGAAACATCGCAAAAGGTATGAGTATGATCCCCGAAACCCACATTTGGAGGTAGAGGTTGGTGACTCACTCGATGACACCCGTAGCTTGATCAGCGATTTGGTCAAACGCGCCGGTGCTCAAGTCGAGACTGTTGTAGTTGGCGCAACCGGGGCAAGCCTGTGAAAGCAATCGAAGGAACATCAGTAATCGCCCTCAAAGCCCGAATCACACAAGCATCAAACTCACATCCGCAACCGTAGCAACCACACTCTCGCCATTTGCCACATTAACCACCTGCACCTTCCTCCCACAATCCGGTGCATGATTCGACCCCGTCCCATACCTCGCCAACGCCAAAGCGACGATAGGGTCGGAATCGGCATGGATCTTACCACATGCGCCGTAGGCACCGTATTGATAGAAGAAGGTGCCTTTGCCGCCTGTGATGTAACCGCCTGAGATGGCGTTGAGGCTGACACCGCTTACTCCAGTTGTGGAGGAGGCGGCGCCGGTCGTGGGTTTGGAAGCGGCGGCAGTCGTGGTGGTAGTAGTGGCTTCTGGATCGTCGTCAGAGGTGTCGTCCGAATCACAATCCTCGTCATCCTCATCCTCCGAGGAGGGTCCGGCGGTCGGACTAGCCGCACCTGGAGTCGTCGGTTTCTTCACCGCCAGATTGACAGGGGCAATCGTCGGCGTCGGCTCGGGAGACGTCGTAGGTTCGGGTGAGGTCGTAGCCTCTGCAGCAGGGGAGGTCGCAGCGACCTTGGCATCGTCCCATGTGATGGCGTTGTCGACACATTTGGTACCAGCTGAACGATGAGAAAGCTCAGATAAGCAACCTCGTCCAGCCCATCGGAAGGTTGTTCTGCCGCGAAGTCGCTCACCAGCAACAGACCCCATATCCGTGCACGACTCCCCATCACAAAGTGCGAACGAATAAGCCGTCAAGCATTTCAGCGTCGCCTCGGTAGCGCGATTCAACCTCTTGGGACCACCCTTTGAAGCTCGATTACGGCGATTCATCTGGCGCAAGGATCGAGGGCGGGTTTGAGAGGTGGAGCCTGTGGAGCCTGTGGTGGATCCGTAGGTTCGGAGATCGCGGTTGATGATGCGCGGGTCGATGAAGTCGGAGGAGGGGGAGGGTTGCGCGGAGAGGAGGGAGGCTTGGAGGAGGAGGGAGAGGGTGAGAGTTAGGTTCGTGAGGAAGTAAAGAGAAGGCATGGTGGAGTCGGTTGAGAAGGTTGGAAGGAGGTTGGTGGGGCGTGCGAAAGTTTGAGCGCGGCTCGACTTGGGCTTGATGGGTGGGATGAGTGCGGCAAGAAAGCGGAAGAGCACGGCTGTACGATTTCGAACAAGACATAATCAGTACTTCACCAGAAACATTGCACCAAAACGCGATGTAAGGTATGGATCGATGTCGTGATCCGACTCGAAAGTTCGCGCGTCGCGACAGGACCTCCTGTGAAGCACACGCGCGCGCGGGAGCCGATCTCGGGCTTGGCGTTGCGCAGTCGAGACCGAGAGAACTTGGGCACTAACCTCTTTCTTGAGGGGCTTAGGATGCTGAGAGTAGGAAGGACGGAGGATGATCAACGAAACCGGTTCGTGACAATGGACGTGAGCATGGAAGAGAGAGAAAGAGAGAGAGCTCGGAGTTGAGAAACGGTCCAGAAAAGTGATCGCATTTACCCCGGCGACGCGTGAAATGGAGAACGTAAACGCGTAGAGGCGCGTGCGCGCGTTGGACGTGACCGGCCCCCGAGCAAGCTCTTGGAATCGAGGCCCGCAAGGCTTGGTGGACGGGGAAACCTTGGCGCTTCAACCTTTTTTCTAGGTATCACACACTCACGACCGATTTACCGGCGATGACGACATTTAATGCATTAGGTAATGGACGCAACTCGTAGCCTGCACTTCTAAAACCTGCACTTCTCAAACGGTCATTCCTAACAGTCCAGCTCCGACGAGTAACAAAGTCGGTGCGATGAAAATGCCAATCCCATCGATAATGGTGTGCGCACCACTCGAAGGGCCCCTAATTGTAGTAGCTGCTGGCAAAGTCGCAGCCGTACTGCTCCCCGTCCCTGATCTCGACGTCGGGCTCGCACCACTCAGCGTTCCCGCGGACGCCGAAGAAGCCGTGCTCGCTCCAGTCGGTGAAGCCGTCGAACTGCTCGTCGCATTCGAACTCACCACGTTCGCTAAAGACCACCTGATCCCTTCGAGAATATGACTCTGGAAATCCGCCCTCTCCCACGTCGAGCTTTCATGCCCCAAACTGGTCATCCACATCCTCCCCGTCATCGTCTTGACCCCGTTCGAAGTCGTACCATTCTCCAAATTCACAGGGGTGTCTCGATACCATGCAATCGGGTGGGGTGTGCCTTGGTAGTAAGGTCGTGTACCGGCTATGGGGTCCGAGTAGGTCGAGTTGTCGACGGTGAGGAGGACGGTCGAGTTGACGGAGCGCGGATCGGTCATGAAGGAATAGACTTCTTCGTATAGCTGTGAGCTCGGGGCCAGATCAGCTTTTGCTCGATGATCTGATCGGCATAGTAGAGCTACACGTACGTTGAGTCGATTGGGAAGCATATCGATCGTTGGGTGCGAAACAAGCTTTGTGAAGGTCTTGACCAGGTCTCTTCAGAGGTCAGCTTTGGATCGTTCCGGGTGAGCAGTAAGAGGAAACTCACAGCGTTACTGATGTCGGGATGATAGTCGAACCTGAAGCAGAAAGTAGGATGAATGTCATGTCAGTGTCCCAATGGCCATCTGGTGCCACCGCAGCATCTCCAAAGAGCATGCCCGTTGGTCAACTGACCAGCTACCGATCGCCACTCCATACTCGGGCATCCTGAAAAGGCATGCAGTCCCCGCATGAAACGCCAACAAGTTACCTCCACCTTTCAACCATTGCACAAACGCGACTTTTCCACCATCCGTCAAGACCTCGGGGTCATTGGTGCCTAGTCCTTCGGAGTTGCTGAGGAAGGCGATGGCTGAAAAGGGGGATAGTCCGGCTTGGGTAAAGAGGGTTTGGTCTTTGGAGAAGGTGGGGGTGAACACGGTTGGGTTCGAGGTGGAGAGGTTGGTGATGGCTGAGATAGCTGTTGGGATGCTGGTATTGCCGAGGGGGTGGGTGGATCGAGAGAGATTATACGGAGAAAGTTCAAGGGTCAGTCATGCATGATTCATGAGCACAGATCTTGATGAACGTAGGTGGATTGAAGTACGATTCGTGGTAGTAATCGAGCGTCAAATAAAAGACGAGAAGTCGGGGAACTGCGGCCGTGACAAAAACCCTGGCGCCTCCGAGGAGCACGAGTCCGATCGCGACGAGCTTCACGAGGCGAGATGTCATCTGTGCAACGCAACCTGAAACATGATCAGCTTGCGATCCAACGAGACGGAGCACGGTCGGATACTAGCATACCGTATGACTCCTGAAAGGTCCTTTGGCTTGCGATAGGCTTGATGAGCTTGAGATCTGTCGTCACTCAGGAGTCAGGACCCGTTGGAGACCCGGCCTCCGACTCGGCGCTAAGCAAGTGCTGTGGGTCGATTGAGACGCGTCGTATCCAACTTGACGGGTAATAGACGACAGCACGCCTAGGCCCAAGGTCCTCCGATGCGACTCCTACGTGCCGAAAGGTTGTGTGGTGAAGTGGATGTGAAGGAGGAGAGCAATACGATGCGAGTTGATCGACGTTCTTCGTTTCTTCAAAGCCCGAAATAATCGCGACTCGCCTCAGACCGGCCTCGCGCGCGTGCGATGTCCGAGCCCCCGATCTCCGCAATAGACTTGGGTTCACCTTCTCCCTTCCACCGCCGCCGCAAGGAGCTACCGTAGCTATCCAACGTGACCCCATGACTCGCAACAGTACCCATAGGATCATCCGGCTCCGATGAGCACCTCTAGGACTTACCCCTACACGGAGGAAGCGTTCGCCACCCTCCCCGGGAAGGACCGTTCCGACAGCAGCCCCACATCATCACAGCCGTCATCACTCCTAAGTTACGCACTCACACGCCCCACCCCAGATCCACCAACCCGGTTAGCTCTTATTGCTCATCCATGGGGTCGTCTGGGAGGGAGCAAGGACGATCATGTCGTCGTTTGGGTGACGAACGCTTTGGTCAGGGAAGGGTATGCGGTTTGTCGGTATGATTCGAGAGGCGCCGGGCAGAGTGCGGGCGTGGGGGCTACCTGGACGTGAGTGTATCAGGTCAACGGAATAACAATGTGATCCAAGCAATGTATGTATGAGCTGACACTCCCGTCCCCCTCCTTTCAACAGCGGAATAGCCGAATCCACCGATTTTTCGCACCTCGTCGAAACCGTTCTCCTACCCCTCATAGCCCCCAATCACCCCTCCTCAATCCCCATCGACCTCCTCCTCATCGGCTATTCCTACGGATCCCTAGCAGCTTCTTCGGCGCCCCCTCTTACCGAGATCCGGGGAGGTCTCACCCTTCGTACTCGAGCGATCCTTATCTCGTACCCTTGTTCGGTCCTTTCCTTTCTGACGTTCTTCAAATCCTCTCATTACACACAAAGCTTACTCGAGTCGATCCAAAAAGACAAGAGACTTACTTTAGTTATCTGGGGTACGAGAGATCAATTCACGGCTGTGGGCAAGTACGAAGGGTGGTTCAAGCGGATCCAGGAGGCGGATTCGGATCGGGTTGCTGAAGGGGTTCAGGTTGAGGGGGCAGATCATTTCTGGAGGGAACCGCGGGACAAGCAGAGGTTGATTCAGACGATTGTAGAGTGGGTGAGGAGGTGAAAACCTGGTGCACCCAAGTGAGGGTTCTCGGGCTGGGGTGGGGTCGGGGAAAGAGTAACAACTCTCTTGGACGCACTCCGAGGGCACGTTGCGGCGTGTCTTGGAAAGGTGGTTGTATTCGTACTACAAACACATTCAAATTCACATGAAAAAAGAGGCTCCAATACCCAAGCTGTTGCTATGCCGAGGTTGACCTATAAAGTAGCCTGCCACTCGCGTTAACATTTATCACACACCTCGCGGCCCTTCTCCTCCTCCGGTGACAACATGCCTATCCTCTCCCCTTTCCCCATTCCCCTTGATCACGCATGGGAGAGTGTTCAAGCCGAAGCACTCTGCTTGAGCTTGGCTTGGAACGCCGCCTTGGCTTCTTGGTACGCCGCCAGCGCCTCCTTCTGCTCAGCCTCCAGAGCCTATGAACGAGATCACAACGCCGGGGTCAGTCCCAAAATTGGCAACCCTTCCCATTCACATGGAGCGCAGAATGAGCGTACGGCCTTCTCTTCACTCGACAAGCTCTTCCATGCTGCTGCGAGCAACTTGCTCTGCTCGAGAATGTTGGCCTCGCCCTTCAACACCTCCCCGGCGACGCCTTGCTCGTTTCGGATCTTGCTCGTCCACCTGCCGAATGGAAAGAAAACACGAGTGACGCATCAGAAACAAGTCGAGCCCCTAGTACAAGAGCTTGATGACTGACGCGATGTAAGCCGAAGCGGGTCGCTTGGGTTGCCCCTCGAGCCTCATCGGCTTCTTGTGCGACTTGCCCAACTTCTTGCGCAGCGCACGAATCGCATTCTCCTCACGAATCATCTCGGGCGTCAAAGAAGCGGTCCATTTGGCTAGGACTTGGGGGAAAGCGGATTTTTGTTCCTCGGCGGTGCGCAAGAGTTCGGCCTTGTTGGAAGGGGAGAGGTCGCGGTAGGCGGGGGCGGCGTCGCGCGCGATCTCGGCGACCGAGGGGAACTTGCCGTCGGCGGAGTTGTGAGCCGCTTTACGTTCCTGCTCGGGTTATGGGAGTTTGGAGTTCAGGATGCGTTAGTGCGAGAACGGCAACTGCACTCAGAGTCTCGGATGCTCCAGGAGGCGGGAGACGGGAGGCGGAGGAGACGCCATGTTGAAAGACACTCGCGATGAATGACTCACGGCGGTGTACTGGGTCAAGAAGATGGACCAGGTGTTCATGGGTTGCTTGGGCGGGTTCAATCGACTGGTGATTCTCGGCTTGCCTGGGGGGGAGGGGGAGGGGGAGGAACACGGGCTGATCAATACAAGCTTGAGCCCCAACGGGCTCCGAAAGCTGCAGCACAACGTACGCGTCGCCTTCGCCTGCTCCTTCTTCTTCTTCTCGGCGGCCTGCAACTTGGCCTGCTCTTTCTTCTTCTTCTCGGCGGCCTTTGCCTTCTCCTTGCGCGCCTTCTCCTTCTCCTTGAGCTTCAACTTTTGCGCCTTGAGCTTGTCCGCTTGGCCAGTCGAGGCCTTTCGAGGCTTCTTGACGGCCGATCGTTCCTCAGTGGCTGAAGCTGCGGGTGTTGCTGCTGCTGCTGGTGCCTGGGCGGCTGCGTTGGCTGCGTCAACTTCGTCCGCAATCGCTCTCGACGAGGAGAAAGGGCGCGCAAGGCTGAGACAGGGGAAGCGCGTCGAGGTCGTCGGACTGGCGGTCAACAATGACGACGACACGCTCGAACGAGCGAGGCGGGCATGCGCGATTGTGGCAGAGACGATTGGTCGCGCAAGCGACCTCAGAAGAGGTGTGGTGACGATGACTCGCATTGTGGTGCGTCGGGGTGGGCTGAGTAGGGACGGAGAGTGGTCGGTGAGTGGGGGGAAACAGGCCAGGGGGCCAGCCACAACGGACTCGCGCGACCCAGTCTGCCGTTTTGCCCACACGGCAGCGTTTTGCCTGATCGGGATGTGGCAGGGCGTGAGCGCGCGAGAGGACAGCGGCGGAGCGCACTACCTAGTCCTCTCCTCAATTACGCCTTACAACCGCTCTAAACCTAATGCTGCATTCCACCCGTGGCCCTCGCAGTGAATCGCAGGCAAGGGGGACGTGCCCCTTTCCGCCGCTCGCCTTCGTTTCGCCACTGCCAGCCATTACATCGTCGAGGCGTGTAGGCATTCATCGGCGTGGGTGAACACAAGGTCAGTCGGTTTCTCCCTCCATCTTGAGACTTTGACTCGTCTTGTACGCGCTATATGCGCTACAACATGCACCGCCCCCGACTCCGACGAACACGTGACGAGGGGCGACGT
This sequence comes from Microbotryum scabiosae, assembly GCA_022702605.1. Classification (NCBI taxonomy): domain Eukaryota; kingdom Fungi; phylum Basidiomycota; class Microbotryomycetes; order Microbotryales; family Microbotryaceae; genus Microbotryum; species Microbotryum scabiosae. The sequence goes on along the minus strand of JAHWDV010000006.1, from coordinate 499,520 downwards.
AGCGACCTTCCGCAACCTCCGCCGCCTGAGCTCGGGAAATGACGTGGACTCGGGGCACATGCGATACGTGCAAGTTCAGACGTGGCTCCGGCTACTGGCTTGATCCCCACGTATACGCTGCTGCAATCGTTTTGGTCACGGGTCACGGGCGGCGACGGAGGGGGCGGTGACGTTGAACGTGCATAGTACTTGTGACGCGCTCGTCGTGACTGCCGTCACAGCGCCGGCATGCTCTCGGTCTGGGCAACTCTCCACTTCATGGAACGCGTGTTCTCCTGCTTGGAGAGCCAAATTCAAGGCAATAACACAGAACTAATCATCTTCTCGATGTCATCTCACAGCTCTGTCCTCTGGCCAACCGTTCTGACGCCTTGCCCCATTCGCCAACAACGAACTAGTCCTTTTTCCCGCCTGTCTCGGATTCTCAACGGCCCCGGTCTCCACCTTCTCCAGAGAACATGCCCCTCCCCGATGAATCCTCAAGACCCTCGGCATCATCGCTCATCAAGCGCTTTGAAGCCATCAGCGCATCCCAAGACTCGTCCTCGGCGCCTGCGATGAACCGATCTGTCTCGGGCGAAGCGCCAAAGAGGATTTGGTCCAATCCGAGTGCAACTACGGCTCCTCCTGCGAGCGCGGTGGCGCCTTCCCTGGCGGTCGAAACGAAGTCTTTTACCCCTATCGACATCTCGAAGTCTTTGCCGGAGCCACCGACGGGATCCGATGAAACGACGCCGGATGGGGAGCCGGAGCTAGCTTCTACACCAGCGCAGGAAGCAGGGTTTGCTTCGTCGCCTAGAGCCAAGACCCCACCTCCAGCGACATCCCGAGCACCCGTTGAGCCGACAACCATTCTCTTCTCCGGCACTTCTCCGACGACACCCATCAGAAGCTTCCCTCCGCCCATCATCACCCAACCATCCCTCGACGTTGACGCCTCACCCGTCAATGCCGTCCCCGGATCCACCAATGGTCTACTAGCCTCGTCACCGATTTTCCCCACAAGCTTGACCGAGCTCGTCGTCGGAGGCTCGAAGCATCATTCCAAATCCCCTTCGGTCGATTCGACCTCCTCGAGAGTCTCGCACGAAGGTCTGAGTCAGCCTACTTCGCCTTGCGTCGACGAGCAACGCTTGAGCGTCCCCCCAGTTCGTGGAGAGGCATCCCCACCTCCAAGCCCTTCGAAGGATTCGCCACAGGAGTTGGGATTTGCTTTCCCGGCCATCAAAAGCGAAGAAAAGGAGGTCGCAGCCGAATCACCAGCAAATGTTGATCACGCGCCGACCAAAGGACGCTCCAAGGTCAAGTCAACCTCATCTTCGACCTCGAGCCCTCGAGCTTCCCTGATCGGTGCTCGAACCAAGTCGACCTCCCCTCCCATCCGTCGGACCGTCTCACCCACCGTTCCCACAGTCCCTAAATCCCGACCCTCTCTCACTTCACCCACCGCTTCCTCCCTCGCTAAATCGCGTCACCCAGCCGATAGGTCCCCGCCTTTATCCCCCAAGACCTCACCTAAACGAACCAACGCTACCTTACCCAAAACGACCCCGACGTTGGGTAGTGTCGGTGGACCACGATCAAGTTCGAGTGCTTCTTTGGTCTCGAGGAGCGGTGCCCCTAGTCCTACGCCTTCGACGGCTAGTCGATCGTCGGCCTTGGGAGGGACGACGAGGACTACACATTCGACACCTAGTAGATCACCGCTGATGACGTGGAAAGGCACGACGACGACGGCCCCTTCATCGACGTTGAATACGCCAGCGAGGACCACACCTAGGACACCTTCGGCTTCTCCGTCATTGACTTCGAGTACACCGAGCAAGTTCTCGAGAGACAGTATTATTTCGCCGATTTCGAAGACTTCGCCGGAGAGGGAGAAGGTTCCGACGAGGGTTGGGAACGTCAAGATGGCTTCGAGGGGAAGAATCGGTCTGGCCGGAGCACCAGCAGGTGCGAACCCTTCGCCTAGGGGAGCGAAGAAGGTGGAACAGAGGAAAGAAACACCGAAAGAGACGGTAGAGGAGACACAAGCTGAGAAGGAAGACGAGGTCGAGGCGCCTAGGGATGAAGATATCCCCCATATCCCGAGTGATGATGAGAATGAACGGGTATTTGACCCGATGGCTTTGCAAAGTGGTCGACCTGCGCCGGGTAGGATTGGGATTCCTATGGACGAGGAGACGGGTCGAGCGGTGGGGGATGAGGAAGTCAAGGCGTCGCAGCGATAAAGTGTGTTTCCAGGGAGAGGCAGGAAGGATCTTCTATTCATCTTCACGAGCAGTTTAGACACAACAAAGTTTCACGAGCGCGTAATGCACATGTCCATAGTATTGCAATTCCAATGAAACGACTAGACAAACACCCAACGACCTTTGACCAGACGTTGTTCCTTGAGAATAGGTTTCAACTCGATCCCGATTCCAGGACCAAAACGAGGGGTGACGATCGTCTGGCGCGTCGAACCGTCCGTTGTAGGATCGGCTTTGGTAGCCAAGGACGCGGCCACCGTTTCGAGGGGTTTGGAGAAGGTGCACATCGGTCGTCCGAGAATCGGTAGCCAGGCGGGGTTGATCTTGGTCACGGCTGTAAGGCGAGAGGAGGGCGGGTCAGTAAATGCAATTCTACCGCGCACGAGGTCCACTGGATGAGAACAACCCACTCTTCATCCAGACCTTGTTGGTCCTCATCACTTCTTGGAACACGATGAATTCCGGTGGCGCTTGATGGAACAACGTGCTCGAAGGATGAATGAAAATGTCCTCGTCGATGCCGAAAGCGCGATAGGGAACACCACGCGTCGAGACCGTCTTCGCATAAGACAAAGTCGATGCCTTGTCGGCCAGATCTTTTCGAATCGCCACTTGGTCGATGAAAGCCGAAGTGAGCAATTGACGCAGAACCTTCAATTGCGTCGTCGAAGGTGGAGGGAGTTGAGGGACGAAGCCGGCATCGAGCCCGGGGTAGGACGTCGAAACGATGCGGGACATCTGCGCGCGGAGCTTGTGGATCTCTTCCATGGTTTTGACGCGGACGAAGCTGGCGTTGCAGAACGAGGCTTTGGCACCGTCATACTCGTAGGCGCCGACGACCGACAGCATCTTGAAGACGTCGCTTGCTCCTTGGCCGAGTGCGGAATGGATCTAGGCAAGGTTTCGGTCAGCATTAGATGCACTTTGAGGCATGCACGACTTGACTCACCTTTTGTGACTCAAAGAAGGCTTTGCGGGCGACCTTGATTTCCTCCTTCCTCCTCAGTTCAGGATCTCGGATGTGTCGAATCTCGGCAGCACTCAGCGCTTGGCGCTCCTCGATATCAGGCAATTCGTCCTCATCGTCTCCAAGGTTGACTTCGCGAATGAAAGGATCGCCGACCGACAAAGCGCACACGATGGCGATGACATACGGCAAGCATTCATTCGATCTACCAGCGACGATCATCTTGGAGAACCTCGGGGACAAGGGGAAAAGGGACATGGATCGACCGAGCTCGGTGATCTTGTTGCTACTCGCGCCCTTGGCCCCTTCCTTGGCTTCCAACGCGCCGAGGTTGACCAACGTCTTTTCGGCCTTTCGAAGGGCATCACGATCGGGAGGTGTCGGGAAAGGGAAGTTGGCGACCGAGTCGATGTTCATCGACTTCATCTGCAACACGACCCCTTCGATCGGCATACGCAAGATCTCAGGTTTGGTGTGCGCCTCGAAAAAGTTCTCGAACACGGCCGAAGAGTAGAGTCGATAACAATGACCAGGGCCGGTACGACCTGCTCGACCTGCTCGTTGTTGAGCAGAAGCTTTGGAGATCCAGGTGACCTCGAACGATTGGATGCCGTTCGCCGGGTCGAATTTACGTTCCTTGGCTCGACCGGCGTCGACGACGTATTTGACGTTGGGTATGGTGATGGCCGTTTCGGCGACGTTTGTCGCGACGACAACGAGACGCGTTCCTTCGGGTGGAGGTTGGAAGACGCGCATCTGCTTCTCGGTCGGTAGAAGTGAATACAACGGAAGAATATGCATCGGTTCTGGAGTGAAGGAGTTCGATCAGCTCGAAGTCCGAGCTTCGGGGGCTCGTGATGCCCACCTCAGCGACTCACCGTCGGTGTCATCTTCGAGATCCATCCCCCCAAACTTATCCTCCTCCGTATCCGACTCGAGTCCCTCGGGGTCCTCATCATATATCCCATCATCAACATCAGCCGCTAGGTCCATATCATCCTCCCCAAGTTCCAACTCCTCAACCTCGACATCATCTCCCATCTCGACCCGACCTCTCTCAACATCCATCTCATCCCTTTCTCGTTCCTCCCTAGCGTCGCGTTCAGATTTCCTCTCCTTCTGGGCGCTCAGCCTCTTCTGATTCCGCGCCTTCATCTCCTCGGACTTGCGTTTCCTCGTCTCAATCGCAGCCTTGCTAAACTTGGCCTCGAGCTTCTTGCACAGACTAACAATCTCGTTCTGACCCGTGCAAAAGACCAACACCCCACCTGGGGGTAAGCGAGCGTGGATCCGAGCAACCTTTTTGTATGCTTGTTCGAGGTAGTCGTGGTGCGTTTTGCGGGCAAAGTGGAGGGTGACGGGATGTTGACGTGCGTCGACGCGGAGGACAGGAGGTGGCGTAGGGAAGAGCGTCGAGTTTTCGGCAAAATCCGCTACGCGGAGGGTCGCGGACATGATGATCAGTCGGAGAGGCTGTGGACCGGGGTCTTTGTCAGACGGTAGCTAGAGAGCCGTGAGTGACTTCTGAACGATAAACTCACCTTGACCTCATCCTTACCGTCACACCACATCCTTTCCCTCAGTCTCGCCACCCGACTCAAGACACCAATCAAGACGTCTGTGTTGACACCTCGTTCGTGAGCTTCGTCAATCACAACGACCGAGTACTTGCTTAATAAGAAATCAGCGGCTAGTTCTCGGAGAAGCACACCATCGGTCATGAAGACCAATTTGGTGTCGACACCTGAGGTCGAAGAGTAGCGAATGCGATGGGCGACTTGGCTCGAGCCGGAGGGCAGACACAGCTCAGCTCGGACACGCGCCGAAGTCGATAGGGCTGCGACTCGCCGAGGTTGTGTGATCGCGACCATCCCGGGATCGTCTGTGAGGATTCGGGTTGTTCGTAACATTCAGTCTTACAGCAAGAATATCGTCGTTGTGGATCAGCCTGGCTCACCACTCGATTTGTCACCAAAGCCCGCTTCCCACAAAAACTGGCCGATCTGCGTCGTCTTACCACTACCCGTCTCACCACAAATGACAACGACGGGATGGCCTCGGATAGCATCCATGATCCGATCCTCTTCCTTGACGATGGGTAGCTCGGCGCGTTGCTTGTCCATCTCCTCCGTGCGGATGATCGGGATATGGGTCGTACGTTGTGGCGGCATCGACGGCAATTCGTTCTTGGGTATAGAAACTCCTAAGGGCCCAGTGATGCCCTCAGGGAGAGTGGATGCCTTCACGCCTGATCCAGCCGGAAGAAGAGGCTTGTATACGCCGTTGATTGGAGTCGGCTCGACCGATGCTTCCACAGCGTCGAGCTGCCCCGATGCAGATATAATTTGCTTCTCCGCCCAGGCTGTGAACGACCCCTTTTGGAGTGTCACACGAGTGGCCGGTGGTGTATCTTCATCCCCCGCCTCACTCGCACTCGCGGTGTTACCTTCCGCCCATTGCTCGAACGTCTTCTCCTCTTCATTATCTTCTCCATGCTCGGCATCGTAGTCGCCTTGCTCCTGGTCCTCCTCAATGCCATACCAGGTCTCGGCATCGCTGACCTCCTCATCCTGTCCAGACACACCCTCCTCACTCGAGTCGAAATCGCTCTCTTCTTCACTCAGTTCTTCTTTTTCGACAGCCTTACCCTTTCCCGTGCCATAATTTGTGTGCTCGACCAAAGCCCTCATGCGCCCCTTCTCCTTCTTGGCCCTCTTGACGACGGTGACTTGTGCACCGGCGACCAGACCTGATCCCACTGTCGCTGGAGCGGGTGCGGCGGGCAACGACGAGGTTGAAGGCCTCGGGACATCAATAATGCCGAGTGTTCCCGAGACGTTGACGGGTGGTGCCTGACGTTCGTGCAATGTCGTCGCGGTCGCTCGCGAGAAAGTCGTCGTCGTTGGTTCAGGCGCGGTCGGGATCAACTCTCTCCGATTCGACGCCTTTTCCATCTCGACATCCTGCCCATCATCCGAGTCTTCCTCATCGTCATCGATGTCGACATCCTCATCGGACAAGTTCCGCGCCCCTGCTTTGCCCTTGACACGCTCGATAATGGCTTTGGCCCTACCTCGTCTCGATTCTTCGAGGTGGTTGGCATGGTTCAGTCGATCGGCCTGGGTCCTGAACTGTTTGGATCCTAGACTGGAGGAGCTTTGTAATGACAGGTTCTGCGTTTGAGTTTTGCTGAATGGGCCACCAAGAAAGAGTCAGTTCCGATGCCTGGAAGTCCCGAGATGATTGAACGTTCTAGCTGAGAAACTGACGCGATGGAAGAGATGAGCTCGGCTCGTTGTTCCTTTTTGAGTTTGCGAGTGACGAAGGCTTCGAAACGTTTCCTCTTCTTGGATGACATATGAGTCGGGGGTTCGATCGTCTCTTCGGCCTGCGGAAGGGAACCGATTCCGAGTAGAACGGAGGCGGAGAGAGGAGTGAGGGGGAATGTCAGCCCTGATACACCATTCAAAGTCATAGTAATCATGACAATGAATGTGGAATGACGGCCGAGACGCCGTGAAAGATACCATGAGCAGTAGCTGCCCCTGCCAGGCTGCCCTTCGCAGCTCCACTTCACGTGAACTCGAGAGCGTAGGGGCGCGGGAGCTCACTTCACTCTGGGCTCCATCAGCAGCAAAAAGAGCAACTACGCACCAATTTGCGCTGTTCCTCCCTCCTCTTCTTCTGCTCGACCGGATCAATGATGAGCGCATTGCTATCGTCAAGCGCATCCTGGGCCTGTTCGTCCCGTCGTCTCGCTCGCTTGCCTGAGGCGGTCGCCTTCGCACGCGCAATCGACGCCGCTCGTCCTTTCTGGTTGTAAGGGACATGACGCGGGGCGATCTGCGTCATGCTGGAAGTGAGAGTAATTCCTGAGAGGTTCCTTGCACGTTTTGGGAGGGTGCGCAAGTGAAGGACAGCGGTGACGATTCGCTTGTTTCGCTTTCGATTCGCACTCAGGACCCGGTCCAAGCTCAGGCGTTCCAGCTCCGCACTTCGCACGCGCCGCTGTCCGCTGTCAGCAGCAGCTCTCGCTCTCCTGTCCCCATTTGAGTCGATCCGCCTCAACACCATGACATCCAACACAACAAGTGCCAACATCGTGGAGCGCACCTCATTCGACACCGACCTAGCGTACTCCTTACTCCCTTCCATCATCGCGCTCTCCCATTCAGCTGCCTTGCTTCACTCGGCCCCACAGACCACAACTTCGGACCCTACTTCGACCGCAGCGAGCAAGGAAGCCGCTTTGAACGCAGCTAAATCAGATCTAGGTCGACAGGTGAGTCATCTGTATCGCTGTGTCCCGTACCCATCCGCGAACTCGGTCTCTCCCATACCCTACTGACCGTGCTCCACCATCTCCTTCCTCAGGCAACTCAGCTCCGCAACGCCCTCGCCACACTCCAAGCCCAAGCCCAACACCTCGAGATGGGCGATCTGAGTATCCAAGACCAGGCATGGATCATCAAAGAGCTGCAACTCAAGCTCGATCAAAAAAGGTGCGCCTCGATACGCGATGAGCCCTTCGCCATCGTCCTATTCTCCTTCTCTCCGGAAACACAGGAACTGACCACGATGCCGAACACGTCTTGTCGATCTTTGGAGCAATCAGAGATCAAGTTAAAGCGCTCCGGGACCATATTCCGACACCACAAACCACGAGCAAAAACGAAGGCGCCATGGACACTTCGAGCTGAGACCTCATCAACACGCGTGGCCCCAGAAGAATCAGAGCAGAGTCAATCTATCGAAACGAAGTACGAAAGAAAACACGGGTCAGATGTTGTAATGAGTATCCAGATGGTGCGCACATGCGGAGCAAATCTCAGCAGATCGTGGGCCTGCAACTGGGCCGCGACCACGTGAATTCCAAAGAGGACGAGACATTCTATGCTCCCCGCAAGTTCATCCGCACAAATCTGACAGAGACACCGCTGCATCAGATAATGACCTTTCTTCAGCATACCGTCAGCAAAGCCCTAAGAGGAAGACCTCGACGGCTCGAAACCCAGATGGAGTCGGCTGAATGGATCACGTGACCAATCTCTTGACCGCGGGCTCCCGGGTAGATCGGGCTTTACCCAATTTTTCGAGGTGTTGCACGAGATGTTCAGATTTTGTGTAGAGGTCAACCTCAGTTACTTGATCCTATATTTAGAAAGAACCTTTCAAGCTCATCGCCGGCAAGTGCTTTACCCGCTCTTTAACCAATCACGAATCCGACCGAGCGCCAGATCGAGATCCACGACGTCATCCATGCTTCAAGCCAGCCCCCGTTCCTGCGTGAGGAGGGCCGTGATCGTCTCTCTCTTCTTGCCTTCAGCCTTCTTCTCACAAGCCCACAATCAACAAAAAAAAAAAAACACCTTTCTTGCCCACCATGTTTGCCGCTCGTCAAGCTTTGCGTCTTAGTCGACCGTCTGTAAGCCCTCAGCCCTCTCAAGGACTCCCCCTGTCCCCATAGGTAGAATCTCGCTGCCAGGATGGCGCGCTTCGCGATCGATCGGGAATCGTCATCGCGGAAACGACATCGCTGCAGCTCAACTGTACATACACCTACCCAAAAAGGACCATCGAAAACTGACCTTTCACTTTCTTCTCCCCAGACCCGCTCTTACGCGACCCAAGAACCCATCAACGTCCAACGCGGCCAATCTAAGACCCCTTTCTACATCGCCGCCGCCGTCGTCGTCCTCGGGTTAGGCTACACGCTCGGAACAAGGGGGACACCCGCCACACCTGCCGTGAAAGGGATGCAAGAGGCGACGCACCCCAAGACGCCTGGAGCGAGGGAAGCCGCGGGGTTGAACGCCGATCCGCATGCTCGACCTAGTGCGGCTGGTGGGGACCAGAAGGCTAAGGACGAGAACGTAAAGACGTCCAAGGCGCTGTAAAGAGGAACGGGGCCGGTGTTTCAACAAAGTTGTAACGTCTCAACCGATCGTCTGGGAAGTACATACATTTAGAATTACACTTTTGTGTCCATTTGTATCGCGCAATGCAATCGTTTGTCCATGTATGAGCCCGCAGATTATGCCACGCTTGCAGCTTCATGAACGAGGCAAAACTAAGTTTTTGATTGGAAATGACTAAATGGGACTATGAGTAAGAGGAGGGACTATGGGCAAGAGGAGTCTCTATGAACATCCAGATGGATCGATCGCACAGAGGTTTTTTTGTTCATCGTCTCGGAAGCACAAACATATCTCCCGACTTCGCATGCTCAGTACCCACGATCGGCGGTCGCCTCTTGCCCAGGTGGTCGCAAGTTGCCCTCACCCTTCATACCGGCTCCGAGACCTTCCGAGACTTGAGCGAGGATGAGAGGGTCGTTGTAGTGCGTCGTCGCTTGGACGATCGCCTTGGCGAGCAGTTCAGGGTTTTCGGCCTTGAAAATGCCGGACCCACTGAAGAAGGAGAAATTAAGTAAGGTCAAAGAATCAGTCCAGGCTTTTTGTACCTTCAAGGCACATTTTAACTTTGCGTACGTACACAAAGACACCATCACACCCAAGTTGCATCATCAACGCCGCATCAGCGGGGGTAGCGATCCCCCCAGCGGAGAACATGACGACGGGAAGACGCCCGAGCTCTCGTACCTCGCGCAACAACTCGATCGGCGCCGAGAGCTCCTTGGCCATGCTGTACAGCTCGATCTCGGACGCGGTCGTCGCGCGCTTAATCGCGGCGCTGACTTCGTGGGCGTGGCGCACGGCCTCGATGACGTTGCCTGTTCCGGCTTCACCTGAAGAGTATCAATGGAGTGCAGTGTTGAGCTTGTACCCCTCATCCGCGTTTGGTATCGTGCTGGCACTGCTAACTCACCCTTTGTTCGGATCATGGCTGCACCCTCCGAGATACGTCGCAACGCCTCTCCGAGATCCTTGCACCCGCAGACGACTGTGCAAACAGGAATCCAGGTCAGTTTCGGTGTCCCAGGAGGGTTCGTGATAAATGGAACATTGTCGTTCATGGAGCGACGGCGCAGGGATCCGCGTCGACCAAGGCGGCCTGTGCAGGGCTGAAACTCACAAGGCACTTTGAAAGCCTGTTGCGAGGAGTGTACGGGACAATGTATCAGTATACGAGCGCGAGGACGGTCTCAAAAAAGACTCATGAAGGCACTCACATGCTTGTTGACGTGGAGGGAAGGATCGGCAGGGGTCAAGACCTCGGATCTGCACGAAGGCGGAAGTGGGGGCGATGTTAGGGGCGTGTTCCGGGGAGAAGGCGAAGGGGCTAAATGCCGAAGTGGGGCACACACAGCTTACTCGTCAATATAGTCGACACCGATGGCTTGCAAGATCTGAGCCTCGACGACATGACCTATTCGCGACTTGGCCATAACCTGTCGAACACGAGCGGAATTCCTCGGCGGTCAACTTCGGAAGTGAGGAGAAAAATGAGTCAGGAGAGCCTGCCACGGTCCGTACAGGGATCGAGACAGCCGCCATGATCTCTTTGATCATCTTTGGGTCCGACATGCGAGCGACTCCACCATCTCGTCGGATATCGGAAGGGACACGCTCCAAGGCCTGCGGGGGGTCAGACCCGATGATGTGGAGGGCTGGTTAGTCTCTCGGCAATCGGTCGAGAGGGGCAGCGGACGAGATGAGTTACGACGTACCATCACAGCACAGGCCCCGGCAGCTTCAGCGATACGTGCTTCATCTGCGTTGACGACATCCACTGCGATTTGGAAAACAAAGAGAGACGGTCAGCTAAACCGAACTCAGTTGCCCCCCCGCCCCCCTTTTTTCTTCTTATAACTGATCTCGGTCCCCCCCCCGCTCCCCGTTTTTGTAAATAATCTCGGTGGCAAAGCGAAGGGGAAAAGCTGGACTTGCTGATGACACCGCCCTTGAGCATTTGTGCGAGACCGGACTAGATTGATAAATCACCCAGAAATCAGGAAAAGAGTTGAATCATCAGGGCAAGCAGCTCAACCGACCTTGAGGCCGAACGTGCCGTTGCCGAGCGAGGCATGGTAGCCGGCACCGCTGGCTTGTGACGGAGCGGTGAAGCTCGGCTTCGTGGGGTCGAGGCCTTGAGGGGACATAGCCGAATTCAGTTGGAAGAGAAGAACGATGTGAAAGAATGCGATGCACTAAGTCGTAAGGAGAACTTGAAAAGTGTGTGACAGGTGAGAGGATGGAAAGAAAAGAGTCAATGGAGAACCAGGTAGAGGTCATCAAGATCGCGAAGCGCTGCACTAAGCCACTAGGCGCGGCGCGGGACGGCGATAGTCCGTTGAACGCCCGGATTTTACCGATCGCTGGGCCAGTGCGACGACGGCTTGCCACGCATCTTCGGCCGAAACATCTCATCAGCACAGTCTCAGCTCGGGCCTTTGTGACGCAACACAACACTCTTGCGAGCGATTCCCCGACACACTCTCTATTGGTCGGGCCTGACTCGTCCTTTCCCTCTTGTCAACGGCTCACTGGTGCTGCCTCAGACGCCCAGCCCGTCATGGTCCAGCCGTTTCACCCGTTCACAATCGGTGTCTTGTGAGTGTACCGAGTCCACTTCTACCACTCTCACGATCGCCACCAGCCTCAAGTCGACGCTCCTCGACACAGAGTCACTTACCACTAGGCCACGGGTCTCTTGCACTTGTACAGAGCGCTCCAAGGATCGTTCGCCGAACACGTCGAAATCCTGCGCTTGCTGTCGCTGCCGCCGGGCGCGTCGGTCATCGCCGTTCGCACGCCTTCGGAGTTGGAGCGATGTCGCGCGCTCATCATCCCCGGCGGCGAAAGTACGACCATGTCGCTCGTCGCTCAACGTGGGGGGATGCTCGAACCTTTGAAGCGATTTGTCGAGGATGCGAGGCACGGTCGAGGCAAGAGCGTGTATGGCACTTGCGCTGGGATGATTCTGCTCGCCAAGGAGGTCATAGGGGCCAAGGAAGGCTACGAGGGGCTACAAGGCGTCGATTGCCGGATAGTACGGAACCAATACGGCCGACAGGTGAGAGTGAACTGATTTTTAACCTTGTGGACGAGTGTTGTACTTTGAGCTGATGCAACTTCAAATCCGACTTTTCGCCAGGCCGAATCCTTCGCTCACCCGCTCGAGATCAGCTCGCTGGCATCAGCGTCCATACCATACAACGCCATCTTCATCCGGGCACCCGTGATCCACTCCCTAATCCCTCCTCATGATGCCTCGTCACCTCAAGTTGAAGTCCTTGCACGTGTCCCTCGATCGGTACTCCCGAGTCCGACCAAAGCGGCGATCGCCTCCGGCGGCGCCTCGGAACTCGGACCCGATGCCGATATCGTCATGCTACGACAAGGCGACATCCTCATGACGAGCTTTCATCCAGAGTTGACTCCAGATACGAGGATCCACGATTGGTGGTGCAGGACAATGGTCTTGAAGGAGTAGACCTTCCGATCGAAGCGGCATACATTCGTGTGATGATGTAGGACCATAGACGACCTAGATAGTAGGCATGTACTGCAGTGCAAGAAGCTTTAAGATTGACATACTCCTTTTTTTTGCAAACTATGATGGAGATGAAGGAAGGAGACGCGTTCCGTGATCTCACCACACGAGTTTAGGGGCTTTAAATCACAAGGCCGGCGCAGACTCCTCGCCGATCACACAACCGGCCGCCGGTCCTGTACTGGTCTGCAGCGCTTCAATGAACATCAACTCACCAGAAATGCGTCACAACCAAGTGGCAGGAGCAGAGGACATCTTGAGGTGCTGAGGACGCGTCACCCCTCACCCCCGGCCGCACGAAAAAGCAAGAAGAACGTCGGAGGATGTTCGGTACCAAGCTTACTCGTTTTGAGACCGACCGACCGGTGTAGCCCATCTCAGCTCACGTCGCATTAATTCAAATTTGCTCGTTTGCGATTGAGATGTGCTGTGTGAGGTCGACCCAACAGAACAACTCGGAGCTCAACTTCAAACGCCGACGCCACTGCTCACTCCACGCTAGGCCGGAGAGAGCATGGCCTGGGCCTCGAGCCTGTTCCGCTCGAATTTCAATCCGTGGTGCATGCGCATCTCGATAAGTACACTCGAAACTACAAAACAGAAAGGGAAACAATAGGGAAACGAGAAAAGCATTCACGAGGGAGGCTCAATGCATCTATGTCGGATCTGGCCAGGCTGATCAAGGACGAGTCGCCTGCTACACAGAACCGCCAACGCAGAGTTCCGAGATGAAACCAGTTCGAAAGCAACAGAAAGAAACAAAGACCTTGTCGACCGAGGTGGAGATGGCTTGAAGACCGCGTGCAGCTGGAGTTTGATGCGTACACCAGAAGTGAGCTGCCTCGTGCGACAGGATTAGGGTACATGCGTACTCACTCGGATTAGGGATCGTGGACCTCCTTTCAATCCGAATGTAGATCGATCGACCTGAGCGTCTCATCTTCTATAGAGAGCTGTAAGGTTCTTGCCTTACAGAAGTTCGCGAGGACGGTCGTAGATCGAACTCGGAGCCGTGGAGAGTACTTGTTAAACGTCTTCACTGGGTTTCAGCTAGAAGCTAGCTACTAATTGAGAGAGAGAGAGAGAGATGGGGAAGGGCTTCCCAGTTGAGCCAGGCCGAGGCCCGTGCGCCGATGTCAGTCTTGTCGTCGGCCGCGGGGGTCGAAGGCCCGGTCTCAAGGGGGGCCGCCTTACAGGAGCAGTAGGTCTACTGCGCAGAAGCCAATTCGACTCCATGCAGCCGATGCAATCTTCTGGGGCGGGGAATGTTCCGGTAGTCCTGGTGCAGAGGGACCACGAAGAACCTTGGTCATTCAACAGTGGTCTCATCGATCAACTTCAGCTGAGGGATTCGGGCAAACCGCTTAGAGGGGTCATGGTTTTAATTTTAGGTTTGTCCACGGAGGATCGTGCCAAAAAGCGAAAGCTCTCGCTCTGCCCCGAATTGGCCGCGGTCTGCCGCGAGTGACGGGCGCGCGCGGGCCCGGGGGGCGCTTGGCCTGTCTGGGTGATTTGAACGTCATTCGCCTGCTCGCCCTGCTCTCCTCTAACCACACCCCGATCGCACCCCGCATCTCATCATATCTCCGCTATCCCACTACTCATTGAGTACAGCTGCCATGTCGCCCGTTGCCTCGACCTCGTCCCTCAAGTTGCCGTACACCAAGTCGCTGCACGTCAGCAGTTCGTCACTGAGCTTGGGCTTGGGGTCGTCTCAGTCCGGGGCGTCGTCTTCGTCGTTGAGCTCGTCGGCTCGAACACCATTCGCGACTCGCACCGGCTCAGCGCTGTCCAAGGCCTCGACCTCGAAGCGAACATCGCCTCTGTCGTCCCACTACTCGTTATCGACCAAGAACTCAGAGTCCGACGACGACGACGACGACGACGACGACGACGTGGACAGCGACGATTCGTCGGTCGCTTTGCCCCAACAAACGATCTGCGCAGCGAGCGACGGCGCGAGCGGCGGCTCCACCTCGGCTACGACTTTGCCCCCACCCCACCACCACAAGTCGTTCTCGCACTCGTCCAACTCGTCCGACGACGACGTTTCGTCCCCTTCGGTCCAAGCCAACTACTACCTGACCGCTGCGACGACCGCGCGCGCTTCGTCGGCGCTGACCGTCAACGGACTGAGCACTTCTTCGGCGAGTGCGACGGCCCGGGCCGCCTCATCGGCTTCGGCGTCGAACATGGGCAAGAATCTCGCTCGCAAACGCGCCGACTCGTTCAAGTGGTCCAAGTACGCCGGCATGGGATCCGTCACCATCGAACTCGGTCTCTCCAACGATGAACTACGACGTGTTTGAGACCCACTGGACTCCCACCTACCAAGCGATCCTTTGCGCATCCCTTCAAGATCCTGACGCGACGTCGACGGTGCCCTTTTCCACCGGTTGGGGAACATTCAACGACATACGCACGCGCACTCGACGCTACGACCTCTGTAACGACCCATGTATTTCGTTCTTCACAACCTCAAACATCTTAGCAACATTCTCGATTCCATTTTTGCTCGACCTTTATTTGTAAACCGTACTTTTTACACCGCAAACGCCGCCCCGCATCGCCCATTTTCTTCCTCTGCCCCTGAGACCGCACGATGCTCTCTCTACCTCCTGTTTTGGTCCCAAGACTTTTAGGGGCGCAATCATTCTGTGTAGTTGTTTCGAATTCAAGCAATTCACTCTTGTTCGATTCTTTCAATACGCGTCTGTTGACGAGAGACCAGCTTGAGCCATCTTAATTAGGACACGTAAGCAGTGGTGCCCCAGAGTCTTGTGAATCGGATGTGGGGTTGGGTCAGCGTGAGCGAGGTCGCGTCGAAGTTCATTTGACCCCACCCGCCGCCCACCCGAAACACCCTCGCGGCTGACGATCTTCTGATCGATTGGGGGCCCCCTACGGCCGAACACGTGATACTACGGTAGGGTGACGATCGAAAGGTTCATTACTTCGCGTCTCTATTCTAACACAAGAACACGAAACTCTAGGCCCGGACCGAGGTAGAAAAGGTCATAAAGATCACGGCCCTCTAACCGCGTCGATCAAGCGCTTGAGTTGCTCTAAAGTCATACTACGCCGCAAAGGAGTCAAGGTCAGCTCGAGTAGAGTGCTCGTTGGAGGGTGAAAATATGTGTCTTACAAGATGATGATGGTGTTGGGACTGAGTCGAATCCATGCCGGTGTCCACCCTTTGAACATCCACCGCACGCTTTCGGTCCTGAAAGAGCGCGAGATGATGGTCGAAATCTGCCGAGGGTAAACGGGACATCGCGGTTGTTCAGCACTACAGTCGCTCACTTATGATGTGACTACGTTAGACTGACCGGTTCATGCGCCGAAGCATTCATTATCCGCGACTTGATGACGTCGAACGGCGCACATATTGTCGTGGCGACCGTACCCTGTGACAAAGACGGAGACGCGTGAACAAACCGGACCACGCTCCGGTGACCTCGAAGTGGGTACAAACTCACGGCGAGGAAGGAAGAGGTAAAATGTAACCCCAAGCCATCATCTATCAACTTGGCCCTCATAATCACACCTTTGAACACGTCGTAACTGCAGAAGCACACGAAAAATACACCGGTTTGAGCTTATTTTCGCCTCGAACGAGATTGCCTCGGCGGCAAAGACTCACGTCGCGAGCTGAGAAGCGTTCATCAACACGGCCCTGGCCACATTCGGGCCGAGCCCTCGAAACAAAGCCGATGAGCCTTCCTCCTTGATGATTCTGGCTACACCATCAAAGCTGTCCGAAGATGAAAGACACAGCGTTAGTCCTGGTGTTCCGAAATCGCTTCAGGTCTCGTCTCCGCGCGGACCGACCAATTGCGGTACCCCAGCCTCTGTGTCGCCGGTCGTGTCGCATCACTCGTCATCCTCACCAAGACGATATCCGCTGGGTTTCCCGCGACTCCCCCCAAACCACCTGCGACGGATGCAGCGATCACCATCTTCCATGGGGGCAAGGTCGGTTCGGCCGGAGTCGTCATGGCCTCCTTCAACACGTCGTACATGCCGAAGCGAGTGAGCGAGTACGTCATCTGACGTAGGATCGAGGCCGATAGTCCAGCGTAGGCTCCTCTTCTTATTCCTGTTCAATTGAGACGTTCGGGCAGAGGGAGAGAGAGAGATCACGTCAGCAAGATGACCGAGTGAAGTTGGAAAGCTGTGTCGGGGGAGGGGCTTCCTCAGCCGGGAGCACAGTGTCGCACGTACCATCGTGTTGGATCGAGGTCTTTAACGTTTTGACCAGCCCTTTGCTTTCACTCGTTTGCATGCGACTGGGCAAAGTAGATTGATTGAAGCAACGCCGGTTTTAGCCCCACTTCGAATCGGAGGATAATCGAGAGGTCCGAGTGTGGTTCGGCGGGAGAGGCGGGAAACGACGAAGATAGCGGTGCTGCTTACACCTTGGCTAGGTCCAGTGGATCTGCAGAAGGTTCAAAGACAGGATTAGCATGTGAATATGTAATGATTAAGCTCACGTGACCTCGTGGACAGTACTTACGAGTGCATATTGCAGCGAACGAAGCCGCCGTACCTGGATCCCAAGATAGGTAGGTTGGAGCAGCATAGGGCGACGACAACATCAGCACATTCTCCATAGGGCTTCAAAAGAGCTGAGAAGACCCACCACCCGTCCAAAAGGGATACGGCTTGTGGTGCGCCTCGGCGTCGGGCATGACGGACGAGCGTACGGAAGCGAGCACGGCGTCGCAGCACAAGAGCGCTCGCTTCCCTTGCGAAGGCTGGCGAAGGGCAGAGCGGGCCCGAGCGGGGGAGAGTGGTCCGGCCCCAGAGGGGCCTGCAAGCAATACGGCACGGAGCGACCGAGCTCCGAGCAGCCTCCAGTGATTCAGTGACAGCGTCATCAGGTGATGAATGACGTCGTGGTGATTACGAGGGTGGTACGGTTTAAAAAGTGATGTACACGCCAGTCCACTTGGCATCAATCTACTTCGGGAATTTCCCGTTCCCGTGAGGCCGGTGGGCCACGCTGCTCGGCCGACGTCGGCCGGCAGTGCGGGTTGAAGCCTCTGGAGGCACGGGGAGGCACGGGGAGGCACGGTAACGCTACTCTATCACCACGCCACGAACGTTCCAGAGCCGGATGAGAGCATCGACGTACGAGCAAAAAGACCGAAAAATCACGCGGCAACAATGTCATACCATGGAATGTTACCCACCAACCGACCGTACGCAAAACAGACATGATCCTCGCGGGCTTCCTAAATCACAAACAGGTACCCGAATGACGCTCAATTGCTATTTTCGCTGAACCAGACTCCGGCTCGTTTGACATCTGCGAGAACGTAAAACGTCAGCTTCAAGGCACGTATTGTGCATATCCCCTTGGTATGGCTGGGGACTCACATTTATCGACGAGCATGCCAATGTCGCGCAGAATGAAGCAACAGATCATACCGCCAAAGAACTCGCTCAAACGCTTCAGTCGCAACGCCATTTGCGCTCGATCGCGTTCGTCCATCTCGGAGAGGGGGAATGAGCGATCTTTCATCGTCACGAGGTACACGTCGAGGCACTGCGCTTGCTGAAGCACACGAGCGATGCTGTCGACGTAGGTCGCGGGGTGGTCGAGACTGCGCCCGTTCGTGACGCGGTCGAGCGACCTCGATAGCTTTGAAGACCAGGCACTGAAAGAGTTCTGTCACATCACACAAGATAATATATATCATTATCTGGAATCCTCACATCAACCGCGTGCATGCACGGAAATGTCGACTCACTGTCCCGACCTTCTTGCCCGTCGATGCATATCCGAGCTTCTTCGAGAGCGTGCTCTGAATGCCCTCCGTAAGACCCTCAAACGACTCGAGCTCCTTCGCTAATCGTGCCGCCGCCTCGCGTGTGCCCCGACCACCTTCCGAACGCCAGCACGACTTGCCAAGCTTGTCGACGGCTTCGAGACCGGTCAACAGAAGGTCGAGCATGCGCACTTTGGTCTCGACCGCGACGAGCTTGACGCCGGCTTGGGACCAGACCTGATGCGGGATGTACAGCGTCGGTGTGATGTACGCGCCATCCGTCTCGATCGTTTGCAGAATTTGTCGCATGAGGTAGAACGGCCTCCGAACTGGCGAGGTCCCCGGAGCTCCAGCGTCGGAGCTGGGTGCGCCTGCAGCGAGGGGGATCGTCGGCGAAGAAGGTTCAAGGGAAGAGGCGTTTGCAGGTGAAGGGGCATATTCCTCTACAGCAGATATACCTTGACGGACCGTTGATGCACCGTTGAGCACCTCACGCGAGCTCGCGAATGTGTCGAGGTAGTTCCAGAAAGGCGATGGCGCAGTGCGATGAGACGCATCTCGCTCCGAATGACTTCCTTGAGAGGAGACCGAGTTAGTGCGCACCAGGCTCGGTGGGTGTCCGAGACCGGGTCCCGCTGGAGAGGTGGGATACGGAACAGAACTCTTGCGCATCATCTGTGGTAGACCGTTGCCTGAGACCGAGCGATCGCCAACGGTGACGATGGAGGGAACGGGCGGTTGCTGTTGGAAAGATGATAGCGACGGTCGCTGACTCGGCTGCGAGTGGGTACGAAGCCGCGTCGGAAGGCTGGCGCTCGAATACCCTCCATCCGAAGCTGTCGTCGGACCAAAGTCACTCAAGAAAGAGGTACTGGCCGAGCTAGCCGATTTCAATGTCGGGGAGCTCGCCGAGGGACCGACATCGGTACGTCCCCTGGATCCAGCCGCATTCTTGGCGTCGCGTTGCGAGTCCTCGTCGCGTACCGTTCCAAGGTGCGCTCCTGAGGCTTTGACAGCACTCGTTGCGGTGGTCTCCGGTCTCGTCACCGGGCTCGGAGCCTGAGAGCTACGGCGGCGTTGACTGATGGTACCCGTCATCGTCGAGTCATTGACCAACAGGGAAGTGCTCTCTAGTCGCTTCGCGGAGGTGCTGTTGCTCGTAATGGTGCCCGTGGCGCCAATGGCCATGGTCGCGGCACGAACGGGGCGAGGTCGAGCATCGATCAATCTTGGCGCTTCTTCACCGTACGGTAGGTGACTGGCTGCCAACAAAGAGCTTGTGCGGACGCCCGTCGTTCGTTTTGTCGCCTTGTCGAGCGGTGGGGTCACGGCGGCAGAGAATAGAGCGGCACGCGTTTCGTTCGACCATGATGACAAGTCTGGGTTTGCACTAGGCGACGGCTGATCTGACGCCGTTCTTCGAAGCTCGTGCGGCTGGTGTTGAGATGGCTGTGGTGATACACCCGTTCTGATTGCGCCCGGGGTCGACGAATCGCTGCCCCCACTTTGTGCACCATAGCTCGCGGGGATGAGAGTCGTCTCTGGCTCCCGCGCAGTCTCGTTCTCGGGCTGCATCGGCCAGCCAGAAGCCGTCTCTCTCGCCGTGACAGGCACGCGATCGTCACTGTCATCCGAGGCGTTCGATGGAGCTCGTTGATGCGATTGAGCGGCAAGATTATCTGCGCCCGCAGACCGACCGAGCTGGGTGGGCCGCTCTGTGGTGACTTGGTTTCTCAGACGTTCTGGGCTGGGCGAGGGCCGTCGTGGCCCGCCAGCTGTCGTGCCATTGAAGCCAGCCTGCGCAGGCGATAGTCTTCGGAATGGCTTCGAAGCAAGCTTGGGTGTCGTGTCGGTCTCGTCGAGCGAGGTGAGCGGTTGACTGGAAGAGGCATCATCCGATGGTGCGCTAGCCTGAGTGGACGATGCAAATGTTGCTGGAGGTAAGGACACGGTCTCGAGACTGCTGATGGACATATTCTGAGACCTCTGAGATACCATGGGTGGCGCAGTGATGTACGGTGTTGCACTTTGCTCGGTCCTTGTCGGTGCTCGGGGGGCCGGACCTGACTCTTCAACGACAGGCTTCGGCGTCACGTCGGCTTGCTCTATTTCGATCGACTGCAGCATCCGGATGCGATCCTCATACGTATCGTGCTGTAGTTGACAAAGTGAGAAGCCCCAGTTAGGTGGTTGAAACCTCTGCTAAACACCATTCTACGAGGCAGGCGCAAACATGCTTACGATGACCTTGAGCCTCCGAGCCTCATCCATCTTGGCTCTCTCCCTCCTTTCTATCCTCGCGATTCGTTTTTGTGCATCTTCCTCGGTCTCCCCAGGTCGTATAGCATAGCGATCTCCTCCTCGCTCGTTCAGCTTCTCTCGGTCGCGTCGCGCGCCAAACTCGACTCGAGCCATTACCTCCTTGAGCAGTCGGACGGAAGAAGAGTAGGCGCTGATTGCGGCGGGGACGTTGTTAGCCGAATCCAACAGTACCGCCGATTGTGCGCGTTGCAATGCGATGGTCAAGACCGATTTTGACGAATTTGGAGCTGCGGAAGAGGCGGAGGATGCGTTGAGGTGCTGGAAACGAGACGAGGATGACGAGGCCACGGCGCCTGTATTCGAGCTAGCCGAGGTCGAGGCGATGGGGCCGCCGGCTGAGTTCTGATCATGACTTTCAAATGGCTCGATATAGTGCTGCCGCCGGGCTGTTCGAGCTGTAGGCTCAAGGATGGCAGAGTCGGTAGGAGACAGGAACCGTCAGCTCGCGTCACGTGGTCAGAGCAAACGGAGATCCCGTCGCGTCGCCCGGTCGTACCTTCTATAGCGGGACCTTTTCCATTGCTGTAGGCCCTGTCTCGTTGTTCCCTCGACGTCATCCAATGGTGCGATGAGGTGGTGGAATCAAAAGGGCGCTCGGCTCTACCTGACGGCGACGACGTTGACGACGAGGCCGCTCCCGATCCCATTCCCAGTCCCAGCCCTAGCCGCTCGGCGGCGGTGGAGCTGCCTCTGCGCACGAACGGCTTGGACGGCAAGAGGTCATCACCGAGCGAATTGCTGCCGTGGCCATGACTGCTGCTGCTTGCGGTGGTCGACGTCGATGGCCCTGCGATGTGCCTCGAGGTGACGGGTGACGACTCGCCGCGCTGCCTCAACGCCGATACGGGGCCATTAGGCGCTCGCGAGGGCGTTGCCATGCCTGCTGGTGCTGGGCCCGACGACGGAAATGGCACGGGCTGTGGCCCCGTGGGTGGTGCACTCGGAGGAGGGGAGAAATTAGTAGGTCCTGCAGTGGTCATGGTGGTGGGGCGGTTGCTGTTGTACCTCGGAATCGAAGCGGTCGTCGAGGCGAACACACGACCTGCCGTTATTGGGTGGTGGTCGACGGCGTCGGTCCCACGTGAGGACGACGGTGGTGCACTCTCCAACATCACTCTCGCGGCACTCAACACGTCCTCGACTTCGACTTGGGGTCCGGTCCAGCACGGGCTCGTTCAGTCCGATCCAGTGCGACTAGGTCAAGCACGGTCGCGGTCGAAGGCGAGTGGGTGCCGACAATGTTTCAACGTGAAGAGGAGCAACCCCCGCGTCGCGCGTCACGTCACCGAAAGCCCGGCGTCGGCGCACCTCATCGGACCCTAGTGCACCATCACGAGCGCGTGAACCGAAGGGGGCGGTACTTTGGTTGAATGGTGATAGGTCGGCTTTGGCCGGTACGAAGATCTCGTCTGTATCTAGGATTTTGTCTTCCACTTGGTAAAAAACTGATGGCTCTGGATATTTGTACGACAGTCCTCGAAATTGCAGAAGTTGGGTGAGGTTGACGGTTCAGAAGTTGCAAAAGGGCGAGCGTCCAGCCCGGTGTCGAACTCGAAATAATTGCTTCTACCGGTAATCACACACATACAAGTTCGAAAAGAGCAGACATCATCCGCCCTAACAAACATTTCGGGATTAGGCAGCGCGATCAAATGGGGCCTGGAACCGCCGCCATTAGCGCAGCACCATCCCACTGAAAGGGTGGCTCGTCCCTGGCTAGATCCCGCCATCCTTTGTTCAGAGGCCGATCTCGCCAAAAATGCGAAAATTGGCGCCCACACCAGCTCTACCTCTTTTTATGCACCAGGATCGTGAGAGCTTCGGGGAGCTCAAGGCTTCAAACAGGTAATGTGTGGGGTCGTACCACAAGGATCCCAAGAGGCGGAGAACTTCGCAGGTCCTAGCGCACAGTACCCTCGAGCTTCCTGACCTGCCATCGATTTACTCGACCCTGGAAGTAGATTTTGTTTATCTGTTGCATACGAAAGTGTAGCCCATACGTCGAAACCTGCCGGGTATCTGTGCGTTCCAGCTGACAAACCTTGAAGCCAAGAGCAGGTAGCGCCATGGGACATTCTACCCGAACGCAAGAAGTGCTCCATCTTTTCCACCTCCTGAATGGACCCTTCCTACCGGAGGAGCGATTTACTTCGCCCCCAGGAAGTCAATTGGCAATGCTTGAGGGCTCTTCGATCATGAGGTGGCGATCGAGTCGAATTGGCCAGGTCACCCCTATCTAGCCTGGCGCATGGACTCCATTGAGGGCGATCCGTGACACGAGTGAAGGCGAAAGACGCATCTTTGGTTGTCACTCCCCCAGGGTGGTGTCAATTTGTTCGTTATGCTTGCGGTGAGACCTTCTTTATTCGAAATGGCTCATCGGGCCATCGCTCTCCTCCGGTAAGGTCACCGAACGTCTGGAGTACTGCAACTGCTTCCGTTTTGGCATTGCACAGCATGCCTAAAGTTTCCTCAGCATGTCTCTCGAACGTTCTCCCGATCGAACGAGGCGTAAATGATGGCCGAGAATTCCCGAAGTTCCCGCACGTCTTCCATGACCTACCACATGGGAGCGTAGAGCACACAAATGGTCAGTCAAAACACAAACGACTAGAGGTACTAGGGGAGCACCTCCAACTGACCTCCACATATTCATTCGACATCCCGCTCAGCACGTTATGGCTATGCTGCGCAAGCACAGGCAACAACTTGGCCAAGATCGTGCTCCTTTCGGTGACGTCTTCGAACCGACTACCTTGGCCCATGGAAGCGACGGGCGATTGAAAAGGGGCTTCCATCCCGAGGACGAGGTGCGTGAACATTGCATCGAGCAGTCGTTGTCGCACGAGCTGACCATCGGACGAGTCGAGGCAGTCATGCGTTTCGGATAGCAGTCGACGCAGTTCGGGGTTGACCGTCGCCGAGATGGCGGGAATCCCGCCGGCCGTGAGGGTCTTGATCTCATCCTCGAGCGATTTGGGAAACAAGACGGCAGAGAAGCTGAGGAAGAGCGCACAAAGAGAAAGGGCGAGGTGCAATCAGGTCAGCCCCACGCTACCCGATGAATGTCACAATGAATCCGTACACCACTCACTCGAACGTTTGCCCGTCCTCATCCATCTCTATCCGGTCCCGAATCTGGCCCAACAGCGTCGACAGCTCGCCATACACAATCGGCGACTTGAGGCCCATAGGTCCGACAATTTCGTCCACAGCTCGTTGCACTCGATTTCCGATCAACC
Source organism: Microbotryum scabiosae (assembly GCA_022702605.1). Lineage (NCBI taxonomy): Eukaryota > Fungi > Basidiomycota > Microbotryomycetes > Microbotryales > Microbotryaceae > Microbotryum > Microbotryum scabiosae. Next base: position 475,507 of record JAHWDV010000006.1, on the reverse strand, counting down.
TCCATCCTTCGTGCAGCAACCACCAACTGAAAGTCAGGTACTTGCGCTCCGTGTCTTTGCTGACGCCGACTTGGTCCGACGCCTGCGCCTTCTCGCCGTAGAGAGCCAACTCCAGATCCCGATCGGTGTTGAAGTCGACGACGATGTCATCCTCGGCCTCTTCGAGGGCAGAAGCTCCACTGAGTGTCGACACCACGGAGGCGACATAGGCTGATCGACCGAGCAGCGAAAGCTGTACGTGCGTTTGCAGTGTCATCAAAGCGAGAACGTAGATTGAGGTGATGGTGCGAGTGAAGGCTGTAGATCCGTACAACATAATTAGCACGTCGCACAGATACGATGATGAGCGGTGAGAGCTCACACAGAAGTTTGATGTCGTTCCAGAGCTCAGCTCTTGTCCGCAGCGGCAGTTCAGGTTCCGCCTCCGGTACACCCACGATTTCGGAGACCGTCTTCGGATTCTGTGCAAGTCGTTTCGAAGGTCTCGTTAGGTCACCCAAATACCACCGATACCATAGTACCATCTGACGAACCTCTTGATCCTTCTCAACGGCCTGCCCCTCCCCATTGATCACAACCTGTGCCCAACTTTTGCTCAACCCTGCGGTAGACTCGCCCATGCCGTTGTCTGCGTGTGATACTTGAGTGGCGGGAGCATTTGGTGAGCCTGAAGCCGGCCGAGGCTCTTGAGTCACTTCTCCAGAGCTTGAAGTACCCTCTTGGGCTTGTCCGACGGTATAGGCTTCAGCCGCAGCCCCCGTTTTCTCAGCCGCTGTCGCCTCCCCTTCTCCATGTCCCTTGACAGCTTCAGTCCAAGTCTCCGGTGCCTTGTGTTCGACTTCTACGGGCTCACTCTTTGCCTGGATTACCTCCGCGGCCGCTGCTTCTCCGTCATCGGCTCCCTTGGTCACGTCAGCCTCAGCCCCATTCGCTTTCTTCTGCTCCTCCGACTCCCCCACCGTCGTACCAGTTTCCTTGCCTTCATTTCCTTTGACGACTTCAGCCCAAGTACCTTCCACTTTCCTCTTCTCAGTCTCGATCCGTTGCTGTTCCTCCCGCCGCTGTCGCTCCGAGTTTTGCTTGGCCCGATCGGCGATCGTCTTCAATTCCTTCCAGCACGCGTCGACGTCGTATTTGTCCAAGACTTGTCGTGCGACCGTTGGTAATAAAGCTAGTACGGTGAATTGCGAATCTTGGAGGTTGAGGTTGAATCGTTTTGAAAGACTGTTCGGTCGGTAGGGTTCAGCTCTGAAGATCGTCCCCTCTGCCTAGATACGCTTGCCCCTAATCATGTAGAAACGAATAAGCTGTATGGACTCAACTTGTCCTTCTCGATTCCTTCCTTCCTCTGCCTCTCGGCGAACTCGCCCATCTTCTTCATCCCCCATTGCCCTACGAGGTAAGCACCACCGATCGTACCTACGACCCAGGTCAGACCACGACGGCGCTTTTGGAAGAAATCCGAGGTGCCGGAGGCGAGAGATGCAAGCATGTTGGGTGCGTCGGGGATGGAGGTGTAGGGAACGTCGTTGAGCTGATCCGAGTACTACGAGTTGGAGCTGGCTTATTCAACGGTGTGCCGGATGGGGTCACAGAGGTCGGTTGCAAGGGAAGCCAGGCAGAACGAAAGCTGCAAGGTGGTGTACCTAGTTGTTGAACGTGATCGATCGATCTTATGGAGCTATGACAAGACGGTGGATGCTACACCTGGGCGGAAAGCACTCTGTGAACGCTTCGCGCACGAGTGACGGGAACGAGTCCAAGCCGAGGAAGCGCTCCGGACCCGGCAACCTCCTCCCCGGCTCCGGACACCGTTTCATGCCCCAGACTGGAGCTGGACGTCATTTGCCGTTTCGGTGACCCGAACAGTATGGTGAAAACTCGATCTTGGATATTAGGGTATTATTGTTCAGATATACAAGTATTTTGAAGCCGTGTGGAATGGGCCTATGGCCGACGGTACGACGGAGATAAATAGGAGGTATCGAGGAAGTGAAGAGGAATATGTCGGAAAAGGCGCTTGAGCTAGTGGTGGCTTGATCGGCCGGGTGAGATGAAGAACAAGATAAAGAGTAGCAAGATATCGGATGATCACCCAAGATGAGGCCGGAGGGGTGATGTTCAGAGACATTTAGTAGTCGTCGGACGAGTCGTTGCGACCAGTGCCTGTGAAAGGTAAAAGTGGGGAATCAGAATTTGCTTCGAGTGCTGACCCAGGCAGGGCAGATCTGTTGAGCCATACAGCAAGCAATAAGGTCTATCGAGTGAAATGGAAGGGATCAGCACGTAGCTCAGGTATCGAACGAATGGGCAAAAGTAGACTGAGTAGACTGACAAGGAATGACGGCGAGGAACGCCGCGGCGGTGGCACCCCAAAGGAGCCAGAGCGCGTTGCCGTAAGCAACATTGATACCAAGAGCGACACCACTGATGGTCGCATTGTTGATGGAAGCCTTGACACGCGCGAAAAGTATGGTGTAGATGACGCCACCGACGGCGAGCAGCAAGAAGGCCAAGAGGGAGACGACGGCGCCAAAGAGGAAGGCGAAGCGATGGGCTCCGAACCCGACAAGCTGATCAGGACCAAAGACACAATTTGTAAATTTTGTCGCTCTTCCCGGTATGAAAAGCGATTGGGGACTGACCATGGCGAGAGCGGCAAGGATACTGCCAATGAAGACTAGGTAGTTCGCCGCCTTGGTTAATCGACCGAGGTACTTGTCGTTGGAGAAGACGTTGTTGGGCAAAGCCGCATCCAAAGCTTGCTCGTACTGAGTTGGCACGTCACCGAGGAGCGCAAGTGCGGGACGGAACTCGAAGCCGAACGAACGCTTGGTGCAATATGAGCGTTGGCCACCAATCGAGCTTCCGGTCGTGCAGTAGTCTGTTCGGCGGAGCCAGGAGCCCCGTTCGATCAGGTAACACTCTCGTCCTCCAGAGTGTCTATTCTAAACGTACTCCAGATACCCCACTCGTACGTCTGGCGCAATCCCTGGTTGTTGCCGTTTACGGAGCGACCGCCGACATAACCCGACGTGGTATCGTACAGATCGTTGACGTTGCCAAGCGCAGCGGCGAGACCAGTGGTGGTGATGGTCACAATTCGCAAGTGTCGGGGAATGGTCGACGGGTTCAATTGCGCGATCTGTGAAAGGAGAGGCAGCGACGATTGTGAGCTCTGGGAGCCGGCTTAGGAAAAGCGGACTTGGCCACCGATGGGGACAATTACGTTCGCAAAGACCAAGAGGATGACGGAGCTATGGTGATCGTGGAGAGAAGCAGAGGCAACAGATCAAGGGTCAGTCCCGGTCCCCATTCGTGAGTACAGCTCCGTCCATGTCATGCCAAGGGCTAGATGCGATTCGGTAGTTCTCATTCTTCAAGTAAGCGGCGAAGTTCGGCAATCCAATTGCGGGCGCCTTCGATGGCCCAGCGTGGCTTGCGAGGGGCGCCGCCGCCGGTGCGCTAGCTGTTGTTCGACGAGACCGGGAGCCTTTGGAAAGGGCGATGTAGCACTCACGCAACCGCGAGCAAGATACCGAAACCAGCACAGCAATTGAGTCGGACCATTTTGGTAGGCGTAAGATGACTGTGGATGGTGATGTGAGGTGATGGTGTGGGAAAGGGGGTGGATGACGGGGTCAGCCTCAGTTGAGTTCCAAGTTGGCGAGGAGTTGGCCAAGCCGCCGCCGGGCTCCGATCTGGAATCAGGTTTAAAACTTTCATCCTCGAGTCGGGCGGTCCACTCGGACATCCTGAATCATGGTGACTGAACTGATGAGCAGAGGTTACTTGACAAGAAATGACCGGGAGAGTACGATCCAAGTGGGTGGTACGTGTAGGTGGTGGGTGATCAAATTGAACCCTCGTGAGAGCCGCCGTGCTTGGGCGAGCAGCGCTGTGGAATTTGCTCTGGATTGGGCGATCGCCGTTTTCGAGCAGGTGTGAGCCAAATAGGCATGCCGCATACGTCATTTGGCGCCCAGCGCGAGTGCTGAGCCGGTCTGATAATCCATCTCAACTTCATGAGTTCGAGATCACTTCACGAGAAATGACATGGTCGCTTATCATACCTTTCCAAATTTGGTATTAAATTATTAGGATGAGTAATCTACGGACTTCAGGCGGTATCCCGGACTCCGGAAAGAGTCAAGCCACAGAATCGATCGGGACGAATGCAAGATTGCGCATGTGAAGAAGCAAGCTTTGGGATCAGAACCTTCACTTTACTTCTTTGTGTTGATGTACCAATCGTAGGTCGAGTTCCAGGCAGCCTTGGCTCCCGACTCCATAACGTTGCTGTGAGATCAGACGGCCCCGGCAATCAGCAACTCTTCTGAAAGGCTCGCCGCTATGGATCAAGGCTCTGCTGAGAGGCCCCAATGAAACATACCCATGGCAAGGTATCATGCGGTCAAAGTCCCAGGCTGAAACAACTTTGGCTTGCTCGGTCATGACCTTCTTGTTCTTGCCCATGAGGTACCACGCCAATCGCTGCGGACACCAGGGCAAAAGGTCAGCCGTTTCGTTCAGACGCAGACTCTGGATGGTGAAAATGAAAGTGCGAACCTTGTGACTAGTCGCTAGGGAAGGTGAATAAACGAGGTGTCAGCGATTGAGTACGAAACTGAAGATACTTTCTACTCCTTCAGCACGTAGCCCTCTCGAGCTGCGCGGAAAAAGCACTCACTTCCGGGCCTGAGTAAGTTGGAAGCAAGGAAAGCGGTCGACTTCTTGGTCGATTTCGAGTACTGTGGATCATTTTGGATGATGACCTAATGATACTTGAGGACGTAGGTTTGGTTTGCACTCACCTGCTCATCAGGCGGCAAGTTGAAGAGGAGGTCGGCCTGGATCAAAGTCTTGGTGGGGACGTGCAAGAACGCGACCTACATCCCTCAAGAACAACAGAACAAGTTAAGCATCTTATTTGGAGTTGGATTGAGCTATGCGAATCGGCTTACATCTTCGTTCCCGTGGGCCTTGCCAAAGTCCGCACTGAGAATCTCTCCATTTGTCAAAGCTGGGAACGGATCGCCCTCGCCTTGACCAAACGTGAACGTGATGCGATTGATCAAAGAGTTCTCGCCCTTCTTCTGCCAGTTCTCCTTGACTCCGAGCGGCACAAAGACTTGGGCTTGCGGGTAGGCGTTGATGTACTGCTTGAGGAAGATGTTGTGTTCCCTATCGGGGCTGATGATGAACTTCGTCGGGCCGAGGTTGTTCAAGGTGGTCAAGGTGCTACGAGGTAAATAACGAATGAGCAATTGGATTAGTTTCGAGGATATAGATTCTTTCCATTGGTGTTTGAGACTCACTCGGGATCGAGAGGGTGCGAGGCGACGAGCCAGACGTTGCCGTCTTGGAGCTTGATCGCGGTTGAACGACCTCCGAACGGAATGAGCCCACCTCGAGCGAAGGGGCACGAAAAGATGGTTGTCGACTCGGAGAGCTTGCGGATCTGGTTGAGACGAGGGTTTTCAAGGATGGGTCAGTGGCGCACTTTAGATGTTGAGGCTTGCGCGACTCGATTGTCGAAGCGATGGCACGCTCGAAGGCGATGTCGATCGATACGTCATGACCATGTTGGGGCCGGAGGGAAGGCCGAGGTGGGTGTAATTACCACAAGCTCAGGGTTGGCAGGGGCAGGAGCCTTGGTGGCCATGTTAAGAGAGTAATGAAATGGTTAAGAGGTGTCCGAAGCGTGAGTGAAGAGGTAAGTGAAGAGGTGAGTGAAGAGGTGAGAACGGGAGCAAGAGGGAGGAAGCATCGGAGATAGCAACTCGAATTTCAAGCGATTTCATGCTTTCAGTCGAGGGTTGCCCCAAGCCCAGGGCTGCGTGACAAGTTCAGCTCAAGCCCACATTAGTAATTTCACACCGGGCTCTCTGGCAGCAGGTGGGGTTCCCCAATGCTGCCAGGATTTACATCACTGGAAGTGTTTAGTTATTCTGATGTATGTGACACCATCAAAGAGCCGAGGAGGTGTTTTGATTACTGGATTGAACGTCTTCTTGAGTTTGGACTCGGAAGGCGGACGGTCGTCTGCCAGCATGCCAGCCGTCTGCCCCCTCGCCCTGCCCGCTTCTGCGTGCGGTGAAAGCGCGCGGCGCGTCTCCCGAGCTAAATTGCGTTTCAGCTCCTGAGCTCCTGCCGCAACCCTACACCGTTTCCGATCACCCTCACGAGCATCACAGGCGCCAAAATGGAAGCACCCTCCTCAAACGCAGGAGGTATGATGACTGAAAACGACGATCAGAGCCGTCGTGGGGCCGACGAAGCCGAGGAGATCGACGAGCAAGGGCGAGCACCCGCCGGGACGCGTCGACGCGGCGCCAATCCGAACCGCGTACGCATCAACCGGGACCAGAACGACATCCCGCCTGTGCGAGATGACACGGGAGAAAAGGTCACCGAACTCTTCCAGCAATTCCTCGAACAGTGCGTTGTCCATCACATCGTAGCGGTCTTTTGTGCGCTGGCACGCCACGAGCTGCACGCGGCCGTCCAGCTGGACGCGTCGTCGCGTCAAATGAGACACGCGCTGGCCTGCCCCCGCGCAAATTATACTGACTTCCCCTCCGACTGCCTGGTCTTTATGAAAGCTTCTCCGAAGACAATGCTGGTTCCCTCCCGTCGTCGTCGAACGCAGACCCCACCTCGGATGCTCCCGGTCCTCATCACTTTTACGTGAGCCGCTCGCGACGCGTCCTGGTCTATCTCGTGTTCTCAGCCGCGAGACGGAAAGCTGACTCGAACCTCAATGATCGGCCCACAGATTGAGCAAATCAAAGGCATGCAAGAGTTCAAGCTGTCGACGCTCTACGTCGACTACCAGCATCTCATGAACGCGAGGGATATCTTGGCCAAGGCCATCACCGAGCAGTACTACCGGTGCCTACTCTCCCCTCGTCTCCGCTCCCGGCGCGTGTGCGAATTCATCCACTGACCTCGTCAGTGCAACATGTTACACGCAGCTTCCTTCCCTACCTCCGACGAGCCCTGCAGAACCTTGTGCGCAAATACGCCCGCACGTACCTGTACGTCAACTCGCACACCAACGCCACGACCGAAGCCGGCCTCAAGGTACGCACCTTCTCGATCGCCTTCTACAACATGCCCTTGGTCGAAGGTATCCGCGATATGCGCACCGAGAAGATTGGCAAGCTGTCGAGCATCTCGGGAACGGTCACGCGCACGAGTGAGGTCCGACCCGAGTTGATCTTTGGCACCTTCACGTGTCAAGAGTGCAAGGGTGTGATTCGAGACGTCGAGCAGCAGTTCAAGTACACCGAGGTGAGTTTCATCCTGATCGAAGTAGCATGAAGGCTATCGATGCACGTATTGGCACGGCGTTCATTATCCCCTCTCCGAATTTTTAGCCGACACTCTGCCCCAATGTGACGTGCTCGAACCGATCCAACTGGAAGCTCGACATTGAGCAGTCCAAGTTCTCGGATTGGCAAAAGGTCCGCATTCAGGAGAACTCGAACGAGATTCCGACTGGAAGTATGCCCCGATCGTAAGCAGAGCCCCATCCTTAATTTCCGGTTTTCAGAGTCGCATCGGAAGACTGACCCAAACTCACATAACGTGCTACAGTCTTGACGTCATCCTTCGAGCTGAAGTCGTCGAGCGAGCCAAGGCCGGTGACAAGGTCATCTTCACGGGCACGTTCATCGTCGTGCCCGACGTGGCTGCGCTCGGTTTGCCTGGAGTGAACGCCGAAATGCTTCGCGAAGGTTCCGGCGGGCGAGGAGGCACGACCGGTACCTTCGGTGGTAATATGGGTGTGACCGGACTCAAGGCGCTCGGTGTCAAGGATTTGACGTACAAGACGGCTTTCCTCGCCTGCATGGCTACGAGTGCCGATGCTAGGGTGAGTGAGCAAAGCAACCAGGCCTCGCGCGGTCAAATCACTAATGCGAACCGGTCAATCTCAATCCGCAGACCACATCCACCAACATTCGAGCTGACGCTGAGACGGGTGGTGAGCGATCTCGCAAAGACTTCGTCAGCTCGTTGACGCGCGAAGAACTCGCCCAACTCAGTGGGATGATCCAGACCAATGACATCTACGACAAGCTCGTCGAGAGCATCGCGCCGACGGTGTTTGGACACAAGATCGTCAAGAAGGGTATTCTGCTTCAGTTGATGGGAGGTGTGCACAAGCAAACGCCCGAAGGCATGAACCTCAGGGGTGACTTGAACGTCTGCATCGTTGGTGACCCGTCGACGAGCAAGTCGCAGTTCCTCAAGTGAGTAGCAAACACCTTTGCGGTCCCCCTGAACCTTCGCGGCCGCCAACTGACGTTCGTACTCGTCACTCGCCGCAGGTACGTGTGCGGGTTTTTGCCTCGCGCTGTCTACACCTCGGGCAAAGCTTCCTCAGCCGCCGGTCTCACCGCTGCCGTCGTCAAGGATGAGGAGACGGGCGAGTTCACGATCGAAGCCGGTGCGCTCATGCTCGCCGACAACGGTATCTGTGCCATCGACGAGTTTGACAAGATGGACATTGCCGACCAAGTCGCCATCCACGAAGCGATGGAACAGCAGACGATCTCGATCGCGAAAGCCGGTATCCAAGCGACGCTCAATGCGCGGACCTCGATCCTCGCCGCGGCGAACCCCGTTGGTGGTCGCTACAACCGCAAGATGAGCTTGCGAGCCAACGTCGCAATGAGCGCACCGATCATGTCCCGTTTCGATCTCTTCTTCGTCGTTCTGGACGAGTGCAACGAAGAGATCGACACTGAGCTCGCGACCCACATTGTCAAGCTCCACCGCTTCCAAAACGTCGCAATTGCGCCCCCTTTTTCGACGGAAGAACTGCAACGCTACATCCGCTTCGCGCGCACGTTCAACCCCAAGCTCACCGCCGAAGCGTCCAAAGTGCTCGTCGAGAAGTACCGTGATCTGCGTAGCGAGGACTCGGACGGCTATGGTCGCAACTCGTACCGCGTCACCGTGCGTCAACTCGAGAGTATGGTGCGCTTGTCCGAAGCGATCGCGCGGGCCAACTGCACCGATGTGATTACCGCGGCGTTTGTCAAAGAGGCCCACTCGTTGCTCAGTCAATCGATCATCCAAGTGCTCAAGGACAACGTCGAGATCGATGACGATGAGGATGACGAGGATGATGACGACCAGAACGATGAAGAGGATGGCGCCGCGGGACCCGAATCGTCGCAGACCGGCCCAGGGGCTTCTTCACCGACCCGGGGTCGATCACCTCGCGACGAAGACGGAGCGGAAGCAACAACGCCTCGCGCAACGACGTCGGCCGCACCGAAGAAGGCCAAGACCTCCATTACATACGACAAGTACATGATGATCATGCAGAAGGTCGTCTACATGCTAGCGGACGTCGAGAACCGAACGCAGGCCGGTCTGCCCCGTTCCGAGGTCGAGCAATGGTACCTCGACGAGATGGAGCACGCCTTCAGCAACACCGAGGAACTCGATGCCGAGACGACGCTCATCTCCAAGGTCTTGACCAAGCTCGTCAAGGAAAAGTACTTGCTCGAGCTCAAAGCCGGGACTGGGTCGGGGCTGGTCGATGACGGTGAACAAGGGACCGACGATGACCCAATGCTGTCCGTTCACCCCGAGTGCGATGTCGTCACCAATTAGAAGCCTGTGGGTGGTTTCTCGCTGCGGGTTCAATTGTAGAAAAGAGCCATCTTGTTTTCGACCAATTCTTAGGGGTGAGTTTTTGTCATTGGATCATCTCATGTAATCATTATCGTTGTAGCCATTCGAAAACTTTCTACATTCGTGCCCATGCCACACCGCGAAGGTTGGGGAATTACTTCACAAGTTACAAACTGTATCCGGGTAGATCGTTTCGTGCCCTGGACGCAGCATATATTACGTCCAAGGTTCACGGCAGCGTCGACATAGAAAGGGATGGAAATCGTGTTTATATTATGGGGGGGGGGGGGGGGGGGGGGGGTTCGAGCACGAGAGCTCTTCTAAAAGAACTGCTGACTGATTGGATGAAATTAGGAGATGCTGATGATGAAGTTGGGTTGCCGGTGTGAGGAGTGAGGATGGTGGAATATATATACGGACGACAGCACGATGGCCAAGAAGATGCTGATCGGGCTCGGCGTGCGGGTCATACGAACGACTGCGAGAGAACTCGACGAGAGGTCAGGACTTTTGACACCGGGCGGAAGTCTCTCCCAAAGAGGTATCCAACTGACTTTAAGCTGCTCGTTCGAAGCCAAAGCGTGTTCTTCGCGCAAGCAATCCAAGGCATGCCCGTGGACGATGTTGATGCGACGATCGCGACAGAACGCTATAAAGTCGCGTCCCGCTTCGGTCGAGAGAAGCTCTCCTCGTGGCATGTACATGAACCTGTTGTCGCATAAGACAATCCGCTACATCAGCATTCGTTCGGTATCCTGCACAGGTTACCCTGTCGTGGGCAAAAGTTACCTTAGCGAGCGAAGTCGTCCCAAGTTCGGTTGTCCCAGGGCGGCCGTAAGCAGTCGAAGCCTGTTGCGATCAACAAAAGATGTGCTTATTTCCTCGATCGTAGAAGGAAGCCTCGCCAACAGGCCAACAAAGTCCTCGGCCGAGCGTTGGAAATCGACAAAGGACCGCAGCGCTTCGAGGCGCGAGATGGAATCATTCAGGAGCGCTCGTTGTGAAGGCGACTGCATGGCTTGCATTGTGGTCGTCAACGAGTCGAGGGTGCGCATCGCGTTGCTGAAAACGGCATGAATGAAGGCGAGGGGGTGATAACTGCCTCCCAAGACGAAATGATGGAGCGAGAAGGGAAGATTTATTCGGACCGGGTCAACCCACCTGTTGCGCGCGCCGACGAGAGAAGGTAAGGGGTCAGCGAACGCGGGGTTTTGCGAACGACGCAACGGGCGATGGGACTAACAGCTTCGTATGTAATGTGAGCGACGTCAAGGTGTCGAGATGGGGATAAGTGAAAATGGACGTCGACAAGTTGTTGACAAAGTCGATGCGTAGCCGCTTGATGCCGCGTACGCGACGCAAGATGTGATCGATCGAGACATTCGTAACTTGATCGCCTCGCCCATCGATATGGACTGATTCTGCCTTGTGATGATCGACCGCGGGTGACTGGAGCGTAACAACAGACATCGTAATCAGTCAAGTCCCATTGTACACGTTCAGGCACAACAGCGCACCAAACGCATCACCTACAGCGAGCCACCGCGCCACTGCGCTCTCGTCCATAAAGACCAAGTGGCCGAACAAGAGGCTTTGAGCCGGACCGGTCCAAGATTTTGCGACGAGAGAGTAATTTGCGAGGGCCCGACGCTGTTCAGTCGAGTCGAGCTGGTCGATGGCAAAGACGAGGATTCGCAACAGGGCGCTGCGCAAATTGTGTGCCTCGTCCCAGCCGACGTGGATCCTGGCGAGGTTGTCGGCCAGGGCCGTGGTGGCGACGGACTCCGAGCGTGACTGACGGCCCGGGTACATCGCCTGCTACGACGAGGCGTCGCCGTGCGACCGTTGAGCGTGGAGTGTGTCGAGAATCGCAAAGAGGGAAGGATGAACAGAAACCCGGCCTGGGGCTTCCACGGGATGAACCGTCTGTTGCGAAGAAGCTCGTGCTAGGTCCGCTCGCCTGAAAGCTGGGCAGCTAGCGTAGCTCGTCGGCGATACGCGAAAATGAAGCGAGCTTCGGGTCTGGATCAGGCGGTCGGGGCGCGCGCGTGTGTTCCGTCGGGCCTGATTCAGAGCAGGTGGGTTGCGGCGGCGGAGAGTGGGGGCCCTGGCGACCGGGTCGTGCCAGGTCGTGCGTGCCCTAGGTACTCTGCCAGCCAGCCAACTGCCGAGGCGCTGTCGGTGGTTCGCAAGGCGCCGAGCAATGGAACGTCGCACAAACTATTGGCGTACCGGCGTTATGAATCGGTCTCGACAGCCTCTCGAAGGCAAAGTGTGTAGGTAGAGCTGCTCGGCCTGGCCACCAATATGATCGGGTAGGTACCCAGTCAGGTATCCGAGTCAACAAAGATGGAGCAGCAGGTGGAGCACCAGTCACTTAGCCAGCTAGATGGCGCGGCAGAGTGTGTGATCACCAGGTGCTGGCGGTGGAACGGGAAATTAGAGCGCGAAGTGTCGACGGTCGCAAGGTCGAGAGTTGAAAGTCGGCACTCGAGGCGGCAGGCAGCAGTCCGTTGTGAGCGTATATATCGACAACGAACTGTGCCTGTGCAGCTTCGCAAAATGAGGGAAGCGTAGGTTCGATTGAAAGAGAGCACCGTAGAGTTGTCTTAGGTCGTCAATGGGGGGGAGAACAAATCCAGGAAGCGAAGCGAACGGCCGATCGACGTGGGTGCGACAAGCTGCGGCTGCCCGCCGCTGTGCCCAGCCGCCCGCGCTGAGAATGCGCGTCGTGTGATCCGGAATCTCGCCAAAGAACCGATCGACATTCCGCATGACGTGTGCCGAAAAATCGCGAAGCCACTATGCGCGGGCCCATCCGCATCGATCCCGTGTAGGAAATCAGGTATTATGAACTACAAAGCCCATCTCGAACCCTGTAGCTGCGTTTGTCGCATAGTACCTCCTGGCTATTTGTCGGTGCTTTTCAGTCAATGCGGAAAAGCCCGAAACTGAAACGGCGCGCCCGAAAAGCGAGGGCATGATCTAGGCCCGGAGTGGCCCGCCGTCGGCCGCCGGCTGCGATTCGGCCGGCTTGGCTGGTGCGTCCAACTGCCTAAACTCGACATATATTTCCTACATCCTGGTTCGACCGACCGTGCCTTCGCACCTCGCGCCAGTGAATCATGAAATGGCTAGACGACCAGTTCGATCAGTTTGCAGCTCTGGTGGGCGTCTCGGTGAGTGCTTCACAACCCTGCACTGCTATAGCCGGCGCTGTCCGTCCACTGACTCGGCGAACCTCGCGTCAACTGGGGCACGCATCCACACAGGGTGATCAAACCAAGCTCATCACACTGATCGTGGCAGCCGTTCCATTGTCGCTCGTATTCCCTCATCTGCCCTCGTCGACGGTCTCTGTGTTGCCGCACCTGTATGCAGCGCTGCCGAGCGTCGTTTACCTCTGCTTCGTGCTGCACCTTCGTCGCGGCTTTCTCGAGCTCGTGCTCAGCTCGTTGGCGGCATGGACGATCGTCAAGGTAGCCGTCGCTACAAAGAGAAAAGATCGACTGGCGCCTTGGCTCGTTTTCGTGGTCGTGATGGGACACCTCACCGTCAAGTGAGTGCTCATCTCCTCGAACGTGTGGGGGGCGGCCCGGCGCGCGAAGCAGCGATCGAAGGGGCGAGAGGTCCAAAAGCCGACCTCAAGCCTAGCCACGGAGAATGTGCAGGACTGCTGCTGCTCCCCTTTGATTGGTTCATATGGTGGCATATCGCTGCTATGGCTGCCGAAAACCCCTCGCTGTCCATAGCCAAGCCGCGCCGGAAACGACGAGAACGCCAAACGTGCGCTCGCTTCTACCGTGCCCGGCGACTTTGCTTTGACCGACGGCAGTATCCCGCAGCTGACCCAATTTGAATGTCTTTCGGCATGTAGTCATGTGATCCGCCATTTCGAAAAGACTGGACTCGAGACGGTCGAGATCACAGGATCGCAAATGGTCTTGTGCATGAAGTTGATCTCGTTCGCCTGGTCCGTCCACGATGGCCAGCAACCGATCGATGAGCTCGATGCGACCCAGCGCGCCTCGAGGATCGTCGAGGTACCAGGTCTAATACCGTTCTTGGGATATGCGTAGGTTGCGAATGTGTGCCTCGCAAGAGCCTGTACCGTTCACTCATTGGTTTTGCTTCCACAACTCCGCCCCCCCCCCTTCTTTTGTCTGCGCGCAGATTGTTCTTTCCATCGATCTTGGCTGGTCCTTCCTTCACGTTCGCTTCGTATACAGCATGGACTTCTCACGCCCTTTACCTCAAGGAAACCGGGCTACGAGGAGGCGCTGCATCCTCAACGACTCGGTCACGCGATGTCATCCCGGATGGTCGCCGAAGGAAGGCGGTAAAGCGGTTCATCACAGGCGCCATCTACCTGGGTATCTTTTCCATGTACAGCTATGCATACGCCTATCAGCGCATGCTCGAGCCGACTGTACGAGTCTTACCGTTGTGGAGGAGGTGAGAAGAAGCCACGCGATAGCACCTTGAGCGTCTATTGACTTCCTTTTCGGCGATTTTGATCTTTTGCGCAGGATTGGTTTCATGCAGATCGCTGGTTTTGTCGCTCGCACGAAGTACTACGGCGTGTGGTGCATCGCTGAATCTGCCTTCATCATTTCGGGACTCGGCTACAACCCTCGCACCGGGCATTATGACGCCTCTCGGAATGTCCGCATCCGCTCGATCGAGTTCGCGCCAAACTTCAAAATCCTGCTGGACTCTTGGAACATGAACACCAACGTATGGCTGCGCGAGTGCATATACAAGCGAGTGACTTCCAAAGGTCGCAAACCGGGCTTTGTATCGACACAGATCACGTTCATCACGTCGGCGTTGTGGCATGGGGTGAACCCGTGCTACTTGATGACATTCGTCCTCGGGGGGCTGCTGCAATCGACGGGCAGGTCGATGCGATCGCTTGTGCGACCCTTCTTCCTCCCACCGGGTGCCGTCACGCTCTCCCTCCCTCCCGCTCCGTCTAGGAATACTTCAACGGCTTCCATCGACGCCGCGACCCCACCTAGGGCTGGGCCGGAGATGCCCGCTCCGCCCAAGCTCGCCGCGCCGCCACAGACGCCTCTAAAATGGATGTACGACATCGCCGGTATCATCATGACGCAGCTTGCCCTCAACTTTGCTGCCGCTCCGTTCATGCTGTTGACAGTCCGTGGCTCCTTCGCGGCATGGCATAGCGTGCGCTACTATGGGGTCCTGATCGTTCTGATCCCGACGATCGCTCTGCGACTCGGCCTCGCGAAGACGCTGAAGCAAAAACTGAAGGCGAGGAATGCAGCGGCCGAGAAGATGAACGACGCGGAAGAGAGAAAGAGGTTGGAGTGGGAACACGAAGTGGAGCGAAAGCGCATGCGGAGGGGCGTCGGGGTCGCTAGTCTTGCCCCGGATGTAGAAGAGCTCCTGCTCGAGGAGGAACGCGAAGAGGCGCGCCTGGCCAAGGACAACAAGAAATCACACTAATGAACGCGACCACTGTGGGTTACCATATTTATATCTTCTGTAGCACCAGTAAAGAAATGAACTGAGGATGTTGCCTGTTCTGGTAAGTGGTTTTGAAATGCGCGCGCCCTTCCAGAAACCCTCGGCCGGTGATTGCGATGGAGAGGACATCGAATTTCAATCCGTGGTGCATGCGCATCTCGATACATTCACTCGAAACTACAAAACAGAAAGGGAAACACTAGGGAAACGAGAAAAGGAATCACGAGGGAGGCTCAATGCATCTATGTCGGATCTGGCCAGGCTGATCAAAGACGAGTCGCCTGCCACACAGAACCGCCACGCAGAGTTCCGAGATGAAACCAATTCGAAAGCAACAGAAAGAAACAAAGACCTTGTCGACCGAGGTGGAGATGGCTTGAAGACCGTGTGCAGCTTGAGGTTGATGCGTAGACTAGAAGTAAGCTTTCTGAGAAGGGAGGCGATGTCGGCAAGATGAAGGGGGGCGAAAAGTGTAGAGCGCGTCGACGAGGAGAAGGAAGGAGAGAGAGAGAGGGAGGCGACGAGCTCGAGGTGGTCGCTGACGTGGGGGTGGGCCCAGCGCGCACCTGAGCGGATGAGTCATATCGATGACGCCACCGCTTCCGATCTTCTCCACCTCGGTGCGGCGCGGATCTGAAGCGAAATCGTGGACACGGTCACCTAGATCGAGGTCAGCGATCCACCCCTTGGAAAGACCGGATACCTTGTCGATCAAGCTCGTTCAAGTCTTAGTAAGTATCTTGAGCTCTAAGGATCACCCCAGATTTGTTCATTTCAGCCTGCTACGAAGGGTGTTTTGGTCGCCAGGGGAGCCTGAGCCTACACGTGACCTTCAAGAGGAGGTCGATCGCACTCGCTGACCTGGCTCCTCTCCGGCGGTCGGTTGCTCCGTCTTCGCGCGACCACCTCGTACTGTGACTCCAAGTCGTAGAACGGCGCTCGAGCTCGATTCAGCTTCTCGGAACGGTGACGTTTCCGAGCACATCACATCTCTTCGAGTGAGTGTTCTCCGCCCGCTGAGCTTCACCTCAAGACAATGCGGCACCGGAGCGGCCGCGGAGCCGCGCAAGGACTCACACCGACGAGTTCCGCAGCTCGTTCGCAAGATCAAAGTCCGGGGACGCGCACTAGCTCGAGCGACATAGCCACTGACTAATCAGGAATGATCGGTATTCCCAGGTAGTGCAGACTTGTTCAACGCCATGGACCCTTCAAGAGCGCTCGAGCTTGTTCGCGACCCAGGGGGTCCACCGGCCGAGGGCGACACCGCAGCACCACGTCGTACCACTCGCACCGGAGTCTTTGCGTCACCTCACCAGCAGGCATCTACTAAAAAGACCATCAAGACAAGCACGAAAGGTTCGGGGTCGACACCCAAGACTCCGCTGGGCTCGGCACCCTCATCCGCGCATCCTCCGAGCTCCTCTCCGAAGGCGAGGGGCGAACCTCCTCGCTTCGCCGCACCTTCAGGAGGCGTTAGGGGAAGGTTCGTACCCGGAGATGGCGAAATTCCTGCATCCATCTCCGAGCCGGCTTCGAATGACACCTTTGTAACAACCTCGAAAGCCAATCTTCGACGTTCGGCTCGACCCGTTCGCTCTTCCCGCTCCGGAGGAGCATCATCAAGCCGCCTTACCCAAGCACCCGGCACTCGCTCCAGACAAGACGTCGACCAGCAAGACTTGAGTAAATTTTCATACAAGAATATCACTGCACAAGTGTCGTCGAGCCAAACCGAAGTCGACGACCCCGCTCCACCGATCGACTCCGCTGCGCAGGTCACGACGTCGACCAAGGTCTTAGCTGCAGAACTGGCCGCTGCAGATGCCGAAGATCTTCAACATAGTGGGGAAGGGGCCGAATCGTGCGATGACGATGCGATCTTTTCGCCGAATAGTTCTCCGCCAGGCACCTCTGGCTCCGACGAAGATTTAAGCAACATTGCGCAGTCGCAACCTGTCACCGGGTCTCAAGAAAGCTTTGCAACGGAGCACGACAACAACGAGGAGCGCCACAACGACGGAGGAACATACAGTGAAGACTTAGAGATGCTCAGGAACCCATTCTCCCCAACACTTCAGGAAGCGGGCGACGAAAGTCAAGCGCATACTGACGCATCCTCGGGCGCAGGATCGCAGATGGATTCACGTTCCTCAGCAGAGTACGAGCGGAACTCGAAGCGGCCTCGGACGGAGTTGCACGAGGTAAGCGGTGGCAGTACGAACACTCACGCCGATCGGTCGTTCTGAAATTTACTAATCGTTCCGGACAGAATGGTTCCCCGTTCACACTCGATCCGCTGTGCCCGACCCCGTTCATTTTCCCGGGCGCAAGCCCTTACCTCGATCGTGCGCGGACCCGCGTTCGCACGATGGAAGAGCAGAGTGTTGAACTGGACGAGCGCACCATGACGGACGAACGATGGCGAGATAAAGGGAAAGAGCTGGCACTCCGCGCTGGTCAGTTGGTCCAAAAAGTCATTGAGCTCAAGGTGTGAGTCGGCGATAGTCAGAAAGCATCCGCTCGTCCCTGAAGACAGGTTCCGTCTTACTGATACCCTCACCATACCCACTGTTCAGCAACCAGAATGCTCGTGCAGAGATGTTTCGGAAGAATATGCTTACGGTCAAAGCAGCGCTCGCCAGGGAGCAGGTCGAGCTCGACAAGTCGCGAGAAGGACTATTGCAGTGGGTTATTCCGCTTCTCACAACGGGCGGGGTAAGAAAGGAAAGCGACGAACCTTCGGGTAACGGGTCGGCTCATCTCCCTACCAATGATGAGGGAGCGACGTAAGCAGAATTCCTGCATGCCTCCGAACGGCTCAAGTTCGCCCCGCATGATCGACCAAGCGCGTTATAACCAAGCCTGCCCAATTCATTACAACATCGCACACTAATGTCAAAATACCACTATAACCTCGCGTCACTTCCTCCAAACCATGAGCGGTCGCGAGAAACCACCCTAATGGACCAAAATGGGCCTAGCGAGTTAGCGTGGGAACACGAACAAACCCTAGAAGCTTCACGCAGACGTACCTCTTCCCTCTCTTTCGTATCCTCCAGCCGGAAGCCTACACTTTCGAGTTCTGCAATGAAAGGTGGCCACATCTCCAGCGTTTTGAACATCGGCTTCAGATTCTGCACGAGCCGCAGTGATCAACAAGTTAGCGAGATCGCACAGTTGCCCGAGTCGCCAAATCATTTATACTCTACCCACTTTGTTTTTCCTGGCGGCTGATTGATAGTTCTTTTTATCCTGAGGCTCGACCACCAACACGCCTCCATGACCATCTCCATCAGCCCCGGAGGGTAGTGCTTCGTAAAGTGCCTTGAAAAGTTTGCGTAGCGCCGCATCGCCGTGATTGAGATGAAGCCATTTGGTAATGCTGAGGAGTAGAATCGTATCGGCTTCGTTCTTCTCGAACCGGAAGTCGGGAGCCATAAAGTCCTGACATCGCCATTCGACGTTGAGCCCCTGTTCGGTGCAAATTTCTCCTTCTCGAGTTGTCTTGGCCTCAGCGCTTCGGGCCTGTTCGATCAGGATCGGGTCGATGTCGATTCCGATCGCTTTTGTTGCTTCCAAATGAGTCAGACTTTCGAGGGTGAGCTTTCCAGCATTGCAACCAAGGTCGAGGATCCGTCGGTTGGAGAAGAGCGAATGAGGCAGGAGCGAAAGGCGAGCGTCGGGCGTTACCTGGGTGCGATGGGAGTCTGTAAGAGTATGAGGACTCGGTTAGTTCTCGAAGAGATAATACAGGTCTCGCTTGACTCGGCCGGTGAGAGAACGACCTCACGGCATGCCCGAAGAGCAGAGCAAACAGCCGACCCCAACGGGTGAACGAGGCGCGGTAGCCATGTCTCAGGAGCGCAAGACGTACAGTACTGATGGTAGTTACCAAACGGTGTAAGACGGTGACTAAGCCTGTCTCTTGCGGTGTTCGAAAGTTTCTTTGCCGGCTCACTGGCCGCTTCCGTCGTTGTCTTCGTCGCCGAGGCGGGCTGCGAAGACCCAGCCTGCGCCATGTGGGCTTGTAGGGCTAATTATCGATAACGTAAAACCGAGGAGTGGTCCACCCTAGACTAGGTGGTGAAAAATCCGAGAATTTGAGGGAAGTGATGGCGACGCTGCGGTATGGCTATGGGAGATGATGAAGGGAAGCTGGGCGAGAGACGGCGGTGGGTTCGCAAGGCGACCTTGCCGAATCACGTGATGTGAGGCTCTCACAGGCACATATCTCCACAGCAAGTAGTCTGAACTCCGACGAGTCTGAATTCCGACTCCCCTGCCCACAGGGGAAGCAAATTCAGATTGAGAGCAAGATGACTCTATTTCATGCACCAAACCACTAGCTAGATCGAGTCTCGAAGGAAAGAGAAGGAGAATAGACATAGTATGCACAGACTATAGGCTCGGTGCGATTTTGAAGGACGGTCCAGCCGTCGCTAATTGGTGACTCGCATGCCCTCCATAGCAGCCTCCAAAGCTTTGTTCTGCTCTTCGAGTTGATGGATCTTGGTGATCAGGTCCTCGGTTGTACACTCTCGAAGGGATGGGGACCCTTGGTCGACGAGTGAAATTTTGGCGATTGGCTTCTTCGGTCCGGGGATCGGTGAGGTTCCCGAGATGACCGTCGTTGAGGCACGCACCGCCGATCCGACTCGAGCTTGAACCACCTGCGCGGTTTCAAGGTCAGCCTCCGTGCTTGTCGTACTGATGGTCGACGCGAACGAGCTCGTGACGTCGCGCGGTTGGAGCTGCGCAAGCAGAGGTCGGCGAATCGGAAGTGGGGGAGCCAGACGCTGCATGTGTTCAGGGACGACGGCAACCTACCCAGAAAAGGGAAAGTTACTATGAGCTATTGAATGCATCGTGTTCAGATTGTGGAGATGAGAAGGCGCGTACCGGTGGCGTGTTGACTGCCAAGCGTGAAGGGACCGGAGCAGACGATCTGCGCTGGCGGGTGGCCAAGGTGGGAGCGACAACATCTTCTTTCGCACGAGCATCGTCTTGTCCGGTCATGGTCGATATGAGTCGTTGAAAATCAGGTTTGTCGGGAGACGAGCTTGGAGTGGAACTGAGCGAGATTGTCGTCAGCTCGGGTGATGACAGGGGTTCATCGCCCGCCTCAACGTCGACCACCACACCTCTTCGCTCAAGCCTTCTCACGATAGGGCTACCTTGGGGATGCTTCCAAGGAATTTTTGAGCTCGAAGATGAGATGCTCACTTCAGACGTGGTGGACTCGGTGGTGGACTCGGTCAATGAACAGACTGGCGAGCTGGACGAGCTCGAGTTCGAGGACGAGTGGCTCCCCGCGCGGCCAGCGTTGGGCATGCGAGCCTGCTTGGTCGTAGATCGGGGTCGAGGGATCACGGGCTCGGAGATATCCTTGCCGAGAGAAGGACGAGAGGCTTGCACCCGGTTGGCAGGGTATCTGTATCTGTTGACAGCTTCGAAGACGATCGATGAAGGCGATTCCAAGCTCAAGGAGGGGGTCACGGGAGCAGACCCAGCGGGTGTACCACCTTTTGCGTGTCGCATTGGACCGTATTGGTTCGAATGAGACGAGGTAGAACAACCCCTCGTTTCCTCGAGCGAGGAGCGAAATGAGTCGGCTTCGATTTCGGTTGTCGCGAAGCGTGACTCGGGAGTCGAGATCCAGAGCTGGGGTACGCTCGGTGACGATGGAAGGGGTGGGGCCGGCATGACATGGGCACGCCGTGAGGTCGTGTGCGATAAGCTACTGGATCGAGGTCGACTTGCAATGGTGAACGATTCGCCAGTGAGCACGACAGGGTGGGGGTGCACGATCTGGCCGAGGGATGTCAGAGCAGGTGGGGGTTCTTGACGACGGGTCGCTTTCGCACGATTGAAGAAGGTCGATATACTTAGAAGAGGGCGAGACTTGGACGACGTGGAACCGGTCATTGGATAATTGCTGGAGGTGGGTGCTGCAGGCAGCCGAGGACTGGGAGGAACACTCGATTGAGGCGATGCATGAGTCGAGGAGTCACCGTCTGACGTAGACGTCGCTCGGAGATTGAGCACCGAGCGTGATGATGACATCAGTCGCGCACCACGAGTGGTCGAGCGAGATGGGGAAGCCATGGGAGGAAAGAGGGAGTAGCCAGGTGGTGCTTCATCCGAGCGTCGGGGAGGAGTCAAAGCTGCAAGCGTAAGATCGATGCGATCGAGTCGTTATCAGCGGCAAGTCTCGTCGGCTGAACTCGTAGGCGACTCCGATAGAGAGCATGGGATCACAAGAAAGTGGGCTCGAGACCACTTACAAGAGTTTTCACGCATGATCTTCGTGACTTGAAGTAAGGAGTTGGGGGGAACCTCGCCGTCAATGCCAAGGGGATGGTGATGGTGATGGTGCAAGGACAGAAAGCAAACAGACATCGAAGTCGACGCGAAACTCCTGCCTGCCTGCCGGGCGAGCGGCTCGAGGCCTGTGCGCGATTGGGTTACCGAGATCGCCGATCATCGAAGCGAGCCCACCCGTTGCCAGCCCTCCCGTACACAGGAAAGATCTAGAAAGCTCAAGAGACAAACATGATAATAAACAGCATATGATAACGCTTATTCCACTCTACCAAGGCTTCCTCAGCATTATTCCTTGACATCAACCTCGCTCGATGATCGGCCACCCACTGACAGGAGCGAAAGGAGGTCAAGAATGGTCAGCTCTCAAGTCAGAAACTTCAGATTACTTGGTTTCAAGTGGACGCACTGGTACACTTGATGCATAACGTCGACGGCGAAACGGCTGTACGTGCTTTGGGGTGTTCCAACGAGCTTGCGACCGTACGCCGCGATCTGGGCGTCGAGCTGCGGGTACATGAACTGGGCCAGCGGGACTTTGTCGTACCGATTCCGCAGCCCCGACAATTCGTTGAACGCGGCGACAGGGTTGCGGTTGACCTCGGAAACGGAAGAGAAGTCGTTCAGAACGAAGGTGCACGGAAAAGCAGCAAAGAACAAGGCCAAATTGGCATCTTCCGTCGGCTGCTTCGAGTCCGTCGCAATGAAGAGGGGGGCGTTGAACGGCAGCATCTTTTCGGTCGTATAGAAGGGCCCGCGACATGTCAAGCTCGGGTCGAGGAGTGAGTCCTCTCGCGAACGAACCACAGGTATTTTGGGTAACGGAGTATGCTTGTAGGCACCCAGACGCTGAGCGTGCGAGTTCCTGCGCTTCGTCAGGGGCGTGTTGGGGGGCTTCGAAGGGGTCGAGTTGAACCAGGTCGCGATCTTGGGGTCGAGCTTTTCCGGGATCTGAGCTCGAGTCCGCAATGTCACACTGTTTCGATAGCCTTTTGCGATCTGATCGCAAAGTTCTTGAGGCTGGTTCAACTTGACCACGCACAAGTTCTGCCACACCCCCGCCATGTTCGCAGCCGCGCTCTTTTGGAAAATCCCGTCGCCGACGCGCAGGTGCAGGCCATAGTACTTGCCCGGTCCACCCAGTCGATCGCGCACCGTTTCGGTGATCTCATCCAGCAACGCATTCTTGAAGACGGTCGCTTGCCTGAAAGCTGAACGAGCCTCGTACGCTTCATCGGTCGTCGTTCGTACGCGCGACGTGCCGAACAAGGTGCCGAGGTTGACGAGTTTGTAGTCGCGCGTGTCGCGAGCGAGTTTCAAGACATCGACGCGATTCTCAAACTTGTCGAGTGGTGCAGTGTCGATCGACGAGTCGTAGTAGCGAAACTGGTACAGCATGTCGTCCTTGAGGTCATATCGGTCGACGCCGGCCTTGCCGCTTAAATTCAGCTCCTTTGTCAGCCACGCGTCGGTCGCATTCCACCGCTCCTTCATCGGGACGAGCTTCCTTGCGCCGTTCAAGTCGACGATGAAGTCCCACCCGAGCTGCGTCCAGCTGAAGTACCCGATGCATTCTTTGGGTATCGGGTCCTCCGAGTCGCCGTCCCCGAAGTCTTGGCAATGGTCCAGGCCGGTCTTGCTCGCCATTGCCAATCGTCTATCGAGCTTGTCGAAGGAAATGTAGGGGATTGCATGGCCAAGCCAGACCGGCGGGATAAGCAAGGTTCGTTTGAGCATGTACGCGATAGTCAAGGCGTTCTCGAGGGAGATGCGCTGGTTGTGGTAGCCCGAATGCGGCGAGTAGGCGAGGTAGCGGTCGATCGGCGGTGCCGGGTCGATCAAGGTCTCGGCTAGCGGTGGAGGGGCGACATCGACGTCGATGACCGACGACCCCGATTTTGTCGGTGTCAGAGGTTTCCTTGGCAGTCTCTTTTTGGGTTTCGGCTTGGGCAGATCAAAGACTTTGGGTTTGTCGGGATCAGAATTTGACGGCATCGAGTCGCCGTTTGGCCGCTCCACCTCGTCCGCCATCAGAACCCTGTCGTTCGCAAGGGATCCATCTGGTCTCGACAATGGCGGATCGTTGGCAAGACTCGGTCTGGAATTGCTGTCGGCTCCCCAGCTCCGAGTCCACCACCACACCCCCAACACGGCGGAGGCGAGCAAGGCGATTCTCAATCGCCCCTTGCCACGACTCTTGGTGGACACCGCCAGCAAGTTGGTCGCTCTTGGGCCCAAGCCGTACGCCGCTGCTGCCGCTGCTTTCCCTGCAATCGTCTTGCGGTCGGCATCCCCTATGCTGACGGCGACATGGCCATGCTGGCCCTGGCTGCTCGAGCCCAAGAACCGACCGCGCGGTCGTGGCGAAGAAGGCGCAGTATCCGCACTTGAACCGCCACGATCGAGGTTACTGGCGTCGAGACGGTCCGATGAAAGAGGCATCCTACAGGGGTTACTGGTGCAGAGCGGTCTATGGTCAGCATGCAGGACGCGGGATGCGCAGGCTATAGCTCAATTGACTCTGCCGGACGCGTGTCGACGCGACTAACCGGTGACGATCCAAGGAACTCGAGATGCAGCGACAACCGAGGGATGCAACCGAAGCGTTCTGATACAATGAGAATCTAAAAGAGTGTGATTTGTGTGTGATGGCAGGCGAGGATTAGAGCAAAACAGCCGAGCGCGTAGGGCAAAGAGCCGCGCGAATGTTCAAGCTCGTCACCGGTTGGACGTGGTTGCACTCAATTGGCGACCCGCCTGCGCGTCTGCGTACCAGCCGTGTCGATCACTAGATCACTGCCGAGCCCTTCGAGTTGCCGAGGCTCTGCCAGATTGTCTTGTTGGAATGGGAATCCGACAAAGATCGGACTGCTTCGCCAGTGGGCATATTATTTTGAGGCTGGTGTCGACTAGCTACGAACATCGCGTCACAGTAGCTGCAGGTACTGTCTCATTTTGCAAGAGAGGATTGCGTGAACCCTACTCCTTGCCGAAATTCACTGCACCCGGTGTCCCGGAGAACAGACGAACCACCGGAAGGTTTGATGGCACGGGTTACTGGATAGAGAGGTTCATTACGAATTTCTCCATTGCTACACAGGTTGCTCCACCCATAACGAAGCCTTACACGTTCATCTCGCCCCGCGGCACGGCCGCGGCCACATCCTTCCGAGAACCGTCTCGGACGTCGTCCTGCGACCGTATCGGAGGAGCGGAGAGTGATTCTCCTTCAATTGTCCCGTCATCATTCACGGCCGTTTTCTCCTGCACTTTTTGTGCGTCCTCGTCAATTCCGGCCTTTTTCGCGTTTCCAGTGACCGTCTTCCGCTCAAGCGAGTAGTGCTTTTGGAAGCAGACGAGAATGGCAGAGATCTGGGGGAGGCCATGGTTAGAGTAGGAGGTCAGCTACTAAACCACGGGAGTACATGTGATGTCGAATGCAAGCGCCTCACAAATAACAAAGGGGCACCGACGATCCAAGGAGTGTTAATGGCCCTGGCGTACGCATGAAGCACCTGAGCTTTCAGCTCCGGGGGCTCAATAAAGGCGAGCGAAGAAAGGTCGCCTTGGATTGCCCCGGTGCCGGTGTAGTTGGGGATCGCCGCCAATCGTGATCGCAGTTGTGAGGCGTACAATGCGCCACTGACGGAGATGCCGACCGTGCCGCCGAGGGACCGGATAAGTCCGACCGTCGAGGTTGCTGTCGGCATGTCCTCGATGGCTACCGACGCTTGCACTAGAGTGGAAGAACCAAGATGAAGAAGCGTCAGCGGTGCAGCCAGCTTCTTCTACATCAATTTCACACTCAACTCACCACCTATGTACGCGCTTTGAAACAGAAAGCCGACGCCAGAAGCTGCAATGAGTTGATATCCGAATTGCTTTCCTCTACAAAAGCGAAGCGGAAATGTTGGAAAGAGGACAAGTCAGTGGCGCAATTTAAGATTCGGGCTTCCGGGCGCCCACGCCCACTCACAGGTTCGACGTCTCTGTCAGGGTCGCAAGAAGGGCAGTACCGATAGTGAATAAAAAGAATCCGAATATGATGGGCTCTTTGACGCGGCCGGTCTTATTGATGACGAAACCGCTGCAGATCGAAATGATCGCGGAGAGGACCGAGAACGGCATCAATCTCAGTCCACTCTCGAGCGCATTTGAGCCTCGGCTTTGGAAGTAGACGGGAAGGTAGAAGCTGATCGCCAAGAAGACGTAAGCTTGTGCGAATGCCGAGATGAGGATGACGGCCGTGGTGCGGGTATGGAACAGTCGCGCAGGGATGATGGGCGACCGTTTGGTGTGGGTCTCGATAAATCCGGCGATACCGAGCATGACTCCACCGATAACGAGCAGCGCAATCGTCTCTGCCGACTTCCATGACACTTCGCCCGACGAGAATCCGACGAGCAACAGGATGAGGCCGCCGACGATGAGGCCCAGACCGAGGAAATCAAAGGTCCGCACGAGGTCGGCGATAGGTGCCGTTTTATGCGGATTGAGGTTCAGGTAAAATATGAGGACGAGCAGTGCGATGCCTCCTGTTGGCAAATTGATGAAGAACACCCACCTCCACGACACCGTGTCGGTGAAAACTCCGCCGATGAGCGGGCCGAGGACGGCGGCGATGCCCCACGTCGTGCCGAGAAAGCCCGAGTATTTTGACCGTTGACGGAGCGGAATGATGTCGGCGACGCAGATTTGCGTAAGCTGGATAATACCACCTCCCCCACTCCCTGAACACCTCGACAAACGCAGAGCCATGTCATATTTTGCGCCGCCCCACACATCGCAGACCCAAAGAGGAAGACGATGATGACTGTGTAGAGCACAATTTTCCGACCAAAGATCACTGCCGCCTTCCCCTGTGCAGATAAGACCAGTCTGTGTGAGCAGGTGGAACCAGATCTGGTCTATGAAAAGGGCCGCCGTGACTTGCATAGAATGGCGACAAGGATGTCGCGGTCAGGAAGTATGCTGAGGGAATGGGAGGGCGTCTTGTTCAGGACGCTTGTTCAGACGGAACGGATCAAGATCACGACCTACCTGTGCCGACCCACGCATAGGCACGTGATGAGCCTCCAAGCTCTCTCGAAATGGTGGGTAACGCAGTCGACACGCTTTCCGTTAAGGTGACGGACAATCAAGATTGGTCAGAATTTTTATTTGCCGAGCCGCTCAACGGGAGGGCCGGAGAGGTACCTTGTTCGTCGGCGTGCGGCTATGTCTGGCTTACATTGTTTGGTCGAGGGCTGCCAAGAATACGGTAAGCACTGTGCGCAGAGAATCACTCGAGACGCGTCAGCCCCGTCTGGAGCTCTCCTGACCCACGTAGGGGACGTCGCGTGCTCGCCGGGCCCGAGCGCTAGCTGCGCCGCGGGCCGTCGGCCGTCGAAGTGCGAGATCAAGCAGCGTACTCAGCCTAAACAGTCGAGAGCGGTGGCAGGTCCAAATGCATCAGTGACTCAAGTATCAACGCGTCAAAGCGAACATTTGCTGGGTGATCGCACATACCCGGGAAACACGATCCATAGATTGTTCTTGGGGACGACGTGCACCGCGTCCTTCCATCCTTTTGCTCCGCCTTCGTCGCCACCTCCACTTGCCGCCCGATCCGCGGACTGCGAAAGGTCCTCCTTCGAGGTCGAGCCGGCCGTAATCGTGTGAGTCACCGTTGGTGTAGGGGAGTTGGTTCCGGAGGTAGCATCACCTTGAACTGCGGTCGACAAGGACGATGGTGGGCTCGAGGCGTCGAGTGGTGTCGACGAAGGAGGCGCGGCAGCGGTCATTCCACGATTTCGGTTGACTCGTTCGCCGATCGCGAGAGGAGAGCACGCGGGGTTTGAACAGGGGACGAGGCACGACAGAGGGCCGGCGGAGCGAGGCCGAATTCGGAAATGAGAGACGATCCAACAACGATACAGACAAAGATGGCACAGGCCAAACGTTCTCTCAGGTGCAGGATGCGGTCAAGACCCAAGACAGACGTTTACGCGCCCGGCCCCGAAAGCCAACAATTGATCTCGGACGATTCGACGAGTGCCGGCGCCGGGTCACGCGGTCGTGGACGCGAGCGCCCTGAGCCACGTGCCGAAAAGGCCGCTGGAGACAGCCTTCGGCACGGCCGTGATTGGTAATCGGTAAATTTATAGGCTACCCGCCGGCGCCGCAGCTGCATTTGCTGTGGTTCCCTAGTGCTGCCTACCCAATCGAGAGCCAGCCGGCAATCTTGGATGAGACACCGAAGCTGCACACACTCGAAGAAATCACTCGATTGCGGTGGCTTGCATCCGCGTTGGTTGACAGGGGCTCGTCCTCGTAGGCCGGTGCCGGCCCTCCTTTGCGCGAATTCAGACTCTCCCGGGACCTTTGGAATACCCCCAATGATTTTCAGCACTTCAGAGAGGCGAATCACAAGTCCTGGTCCTCTGCTCACCCGTGAGCGTATTGTGATCTTTCACTCGCACTATAATCACACCCAGGCGAGGTTTTCATTGTCATGATGCGCCGGCTAAAACTACAAATGCGAATGCCATGACACAAAACACCATCAATCTAGCGGATTTTGAATCCAGGGCTCGTCCTTTGGACCATACTACATGCATGCGATGGAGAGATTATCCCAGGGGCAGGGCCAGACGAAGCTTGTCAGCATAAGTTGCCCATCTTGATGAACCAATGTGAAGCCATGGTGCATTCCGCGACTACAAGAAAGAGCGGACTCACCGGTACGAGTGGCCTGCGATACGTGGCCATCTCTGAAGCTTTGGCTTCGAGTTCAGCCTCCGAGTCGGCGCGAACTACAAAAGCTCAGGGAGAGGACTCAGTAACGGCGTCGACCATGACGATCGCCGGTGTCTGTTCATTGGACTGACTTGGAACCAATACTCCAAGCTCATAGCTTCAATGAGACCAAATTAAAACGTCAGCAAAAGTGTTTCCATGAGAAACTTGTGACGGGTTTACACCTACTTGTTGCACCTGAGTTGCTGCATCTCGGTGTTGTTCTGGAGCTCGCCCCATGCTGATGGACCGCTGCGCAAAGGCGCGAGGTGTGGGTGTCAGTGTCAAGCGAACACCTTCAATCGGTACAATTGCTCGAGAACCTACAAGTTGTGCGACCCAACATAAATGTAGCCTTCGTGCTTGAACGACGACGGACAAGGGGCACCTCGGGGGGGTTTACGCAGAGCGACCACTGTTGCGAGCACACAGTCAGTTGGATCAGATGGCCACGATCTGAAGGTCACGATGCCCAGTATATCCCCGACTGACTTGTTTTGGTGTGAGCGGCGACTCGGTTCCTCTTACTTTGACCCTTGTGGAAGAGGCTGACGAAACCCCTGCTGGCGCTCTCCCACATGTCGCGTCGACAAAAGATTGTGCTTCCTCCAAGCTCGCCCCCGTACGAATTGCGAATCTCGTCCATCGTCGGATACACGACCTTGAGCGGCAGATCCGCAGTGTTGGCAGGAAGAGCAGCAGGTCTCTTGATCTTGGGTCGAAACCAGGCGCGAGGCCGGATGCCTGCCGCAGCGCCGTAGAACTGAGCGAGCCAATTGTCCGAGCATTTGCTCAGCGAGGACCCCTGGTACTCGATCGTCCAGCGCGACCCCGGCGATGGACTCGTGATCTCTTGTACCGCGTTTGCGAGAGCGCAAAGACCGCCACCTCCATGTTCCATCTCGTCAAAGCCCTTCCACACGCCTTGGGTCGTCGGTATGAGGCGTACTTCAGCGGAGGAGGAAAAGTCGAAGTGTCGGTAAGGGGTCGTGAACTTCTTCGTGAGGCCTAGGCCTGCGCCCCACAAATTGCCAGGGTCAGGTGCTGAGTCACCCAGCAATTATCGCTCTACCCTGGCCGGCTTACTGAGCATGACTTCCAAGAGCCTACGAGAGAACGGAGTATGGGTTGGGTTGCGTTCCGGGCCCGATGACGTGTTGGGCGTGTCTTGGAGCACCGGGAAATCGTGAACATAAAAAGCGTTGTCGATTGTGGCCCAGTCGTGTTGAACGCAATTTGCAGTCGGGATGACGACGCGACAAAAAGACTTGTAGTAGAAGACCAGCAGCTTGGTATGCATTGCTCCCCTCCAGCGCCCCGGAAGCGGCCTCTGCTCTGGTAAGACGAGGAACGTCTGGGGCTTGATGTCTTCTCTGACCTGGTAGACGCGTTTCCCGGGGCCAGCGTCGTCCGACCGTGGCATGAAGAGCATCACTGGCGTCTTTGCATTGAAGTGGGAGCAGATCCATTCGGCATCAATACAGTACGAACCCACAATCGCCATCTCGAGCTTTTGGTCGGCGGCAACCAATTGTGCAAAGGTGAAGCTTTCGCCGAAGGTGTCAGGCTGCGAAAGTACATTGTGCACGCGACGAATGGCACCTTTCCAGAATCGAGATGAGTTCGCCGTTGTTTCGACGGGTGGTGCAAGAGTTCGTGACGTCGACGCTGTGGGAGCTTTAGATGAAACGTTCGGGGCGTCATCCCGCTGCAGGTCGAACAAAGTGACGATATTGGGGCGCGAGCGCTTTGGTGCAGACGGCACGGGAGCCGCGGTAGTCGACGGCCCTGCAGCACGAGGGTGACCGTTTGATGCCTTCTGCGCCATCTCTCGATCTCTTTTCCGTTCGAGTCGACCTTTCTCATCCAACTGTCGATCGGTCAAAGGTGGCCCGTGGCTTGAGCTTGCTGATGAACCGGTTGGTGACGCTGATGATCGCGCGTCGACACGCCGGGGATGCGTGACGTCAAGGTGGGGGAAGTGAAAGCATCCAGTCTCACCCACAGTGCTGGTCTACTCACCTTGTGGTTGGTAAATGACACTTACATCCAGCAAGGACATGGCGATGGCTTGGGCCAGCTGTTGTTGCTCGATATCCTCTAGCTCATCCTCGAGCACCACATCGTCACTTCGTCGAGCACCATTTACAGCGCGAAAGACCCGTTGGTTGCTGATGCCTTCATCATCGCTGTCGTCGATGGTGATCACCTCAATGGGACGTTTCTGCGCCATTGAGTGGTGGAGGGTGCGCACGAGTGCATGGGTCAGACAGCAAAGGGCAAGAATACCTCGCGCCTGCCTCTGGACCCACAAGAGGTCCGAGCGGCACCGGTCGCCCCGAAGGCCGATTCCGAGGCCAGGGCTGGTCAACGTTCCACCGCTGAGAAGTGTACGTTGACTCGAAAGAGTCGGAAGAAAATACTAGAGCTCGCGCTTCCTTCCTGCCAACTTCATCTCGTGCCGAGCGAGCGAGTACTTCAGAAACTGGGTAGTAGGGATTGTCAAGACCAAAACAAGCCACCATATGCGGAACTGAACAAAACCAAAAATGCTGCAAGGTATGACAAATGATACAAATGCACAAAGAGGAAACGATCGGCCATTTCGACTGCAACAAACTATCTGACCGAGCAATCCAATCCCTCATCTCCTCCCGCTCGTGTAGGAACAAAGCAGCCTTGGAAACGGGGACTGGCGCTGTGCGACTCAAGGGTCTGGAGCATGTCCGACGATTCGCTGCCATCATCGCTCTCCCACTCATCAATGCTATGGCTCGACGATGCCCCTAATCGGTGCTCTTCTCGGGCCTGTTGGATAGCGACCTGGACCTCGATCTCCGATGCGACTAACGATCGGACGCCGCCGGCGGGATCAGTGTACCCGTGGCGCTGGGACCATCTGAGGTGACAAGCCCAGGGAAGCACCAAGTTCAGCTCTGTGGCGAATTTTCTCAGGAACAGCCAGGCATGCGCTCACCTCCAAGTTCGCTTCTGGGTATAGTTGGCATCCCACGGCTCGGGGTCATCCATTCCGGGGATCACGAATCGTAAAATGCGCGCTCGCTTCTGTAAGCGATCGATCTGCCTCGTCGATTCGTCCTTGACGGTCGCGGAGACGAGTGAGAACGAGTCAGGTATCCGCGGTTCACGACGCTTGATGCGCGAGTTGCTCGACAACTTTGCGGCGCGGAGCAGTGCTCGGTCGAAGTTGACCGCTGCAGGAGGGGACGAGGCGCTCACGACAAAGTCGGTACCATAGACGCTAGAGGTGTGGCGCGTCAAGAACGATCGGAACAGTGTGGTTGTCTCTTCCGCATGTGTCAAGTAGATCATGTTGGGTCCACCTCCAATCTCGTGGAACTCGACTTTGGCCTGAGTCAACGCTTGACGCACTTCGTGAGCCTCCTCCATGGAACTCGTGAGGTCCTTTGTCCCGTGCATGATGAGAACAGGTACTCGCACCGACGCCGGGCCAAGAGTAGAGGGTTGGGGCGTATACTGGTTCCCGCGGCAAACCTCAAAAGTGCGAACCGCCTTGTACTGGTTGTACCTCTGTTGGATGGCAACACGAGTGTCAGGGTCATTCAGATTTTAAGACTGTGCACCAAGATGCGTCGCACCCTCGAGATTACGCCCATCGTCATGTCGGCAATCTGGACCATGTCTGGACCATCGTAGCCAGAGAAGAGGTTGTGCTCTGGAAACGGACGGCCGGGAGATGGAGACGAGCAAGTCAGCAGTTTGGCTACGCCGACTACCGGAAGCAATCGCCGCGTGGTCGTATTTGATGAGAGTGAATGTGTGCACTAAGCCCTACCTAGTCCTCCGAGAGCTTCTTCAAACTCTTCCGAATCGAGTGGGCATTGCCAGCTCTGCTCGAGATCGAGCATTTGGGGCAGGCTTTTTGGCAAGGCGTAGAGTCCGGTGACGGCTGCGAACGACAGGCTCAAGACCTAGGGGTGGAAAGTTTCAAGGCATGAGCAACTAAAGTCTTCTCATGACAGACGAGCCACTGTTACACTCACGAGTTCGGGAAACAAGATGGCGAGGTTGAGTGCGATCTGGAAGCACGGCGAGCTCGGGGCGTAGAAGTGGGACGGCGGCAGCTGCAGAGCCTCCATGACACAGGCGACGTCCGCGGCGGCGGTCCACCGATCATAGGTCGACTTGATCGCACCTCTGGACCGTCCATGGGATCTCGGATCGATCGAGACAATGTTGAAGCTCGAGCGGATCTGCTCGTCCTGGATCTGCGGGATCGCGCTCGCCGAGAGGGAGAAGATTGGCGAAATAACGACGAGGACGGGCTTCGCAGGGTCGAAGGCGTGGGTTGGGCGAGCCGGAGCTGCGGCCTTGGCCGAGGAGGTCAAGCCTGAGGCGATGGGTTGATGATCCTTGAGAGGTGATGGCGGCGCTCGATCGGATTGAGAGTCCAGAAATTCGTTCGGGGTTGACTGTGATTGGTGCTGGTGCTCCACCGCCGTCGGTCGCGAGTTCGAGGCGCTGGGGACGCCGCTTCCGCTACCGCTCCCCGAGCGGGGGGCGGCGAACGCAGCTGCATCGCCGGAGGCAGGAACGAGATCCACCCAGAGTTCTACCTGCTTACACGGCAGCTGAAAGTAAGGCATGGTGGTGGTGAGGCGCGGACCAGAGTGAGCACGGGCTCAAACGTTTGGCAAGTTCCTTTCTTGTCCGGTTCTTCACAGCGCGGTGGAATTGAGGATGTATGGGTAGAAAGTCAAACACGAGACGAAAGAGGTCGGTCGGGCCGTCGGGGAGTCGGAGGCCCAGAGCCCGGCATTCAGGAACGCTCTGGCGAGAGCGCACCCGCGCCTCGGGGGGTGGTGAGGAATTGCAGATCCATTGAAGCGCAGGTACGTAGACGCACCAAGTGCTTGATCCTCCCAGATATCCTGCATCAACCAAAGGCTCGTCGTCTCCTACCCCACCAGGAAACTCGTAAAGAGTTTTCTGTGTCCCGGTCTTCGCACAGGTGTCTCAGTCATTTGAACGTCCATCGAGGCTCCGCCAGTGCCCGCGCAGCGCTGACTGCCCAGCATCCCTGCCAAAGGCCGATTTGATCGAGAGTCAATTCGAGACTGCCTCGATCTAAAGTGGTGCCTGGGGGCCGTCGACGGGTCACGCCGCCAGGCGTGCCTGCACCAGAAGTTGCCCATCTCAGACGAATCGGGCGTCAACTGGCGGATGCCATGGGAGCTCGATTGATCTCCGACGATAACCGTCAACGTTTAACTTTGTTTCGACGTCAGAGTCGGATCCAGAGCCCGCTGATCCGCTGAGCTCCCCTCCTCTACTCTGGAGGTCCTCCCTTATAATGATCGATGCAACTCGAACTTTCCCAGCTACGTAGCAACAGAATATCAGAGTGATCTGGGGTGATGCCTAGGACCTTGCGAAGGTTCCTGCTGGACTCGGTACTGAAAGGATCCGCTTCCTCGGTATTCCCCTGTTCCCTTACCTTCACGACCAAATTGGCGAGCCCGAAACTTGGTAAATCCTACCTCTCGTACCGAGATTGGGCAGGGTGACGCATGCATGTGATGAAACCGCGATGATGCAGGTAGGTCGACGGTCTCGATCCGGCTACGGCGCCGTTCGTTGCCGACTTTCCGCAAAAGGAAGGGCATCATGTGAGCAAGGGGTGCGCCGAGCCATAGCCATGTGAGCCGCGCGGAGCGCAGGCAGCACTTGACTGGCAGGAATAGGTAGCAAAAGGTTGGTAGCCCGGGGACATTCGTCAGGCGTAGCTGTTGTGTCTTCATTAAGCAACGTTGGCCAACACTACTGGCTCGCCGCACCGCTGCCCCGGAATATCTTTCAATCGCTGACGTTGATTTTGAAGGATTCATTACGCCCGAAACTTGTTTGAACCAGAGTGAACCAGCAATTTTAACATAGACGACAATACCTACGTACGTACTTTAAAGATTTGAGCCTTCGGCAGTACCTAGGTACCTAGGTAGTCAGACCTGACTTGACGATCGGCCCGGCTCGGACGCACGTCCATAACTAGGATTTGTCGATCCCTGGATCTGGCGCGCTCAGAGCGCTCAGAGGCCCCAATCGGGACCGGCAGGCGCCGGTGCTGGAAGCGACATGGTCCGTGCGAGTTTGGCCGACACTTCGCAGCCCCGACGAGGACCGCGCGCGATCAATCGTAGCTGGTAGCTGGTTCGACCGCTATCGCCCCAAGCCCCTCCTACACCATGGGGCCCCAGCGTTATTTTGATCGAGATAGTCAAGGTAGAGACGATCCGTCGAGCTCTCGACCGCACCATGATGGTGATTCTCGTCGAGGCGGTGACCGAGGTCGCGGCGGCGGCGGCGGAGGACGAGGCGCGAGGCGAAGTCGAGGTCGCGGAAGGGCTTCGTCCGGCTCGAGTCGTGGCGGGGCAAGAGGTGACGGAGCACACCATGAGGCTCGACCCAAGAAAGAACGGTTCCAACCCAAGCAAGGCTTCATTGCGGCTGGATTGAAGGCTTAGTGAGTGCTCGCACCGAGTCGTGCTGGACTTTCGCACGACGCTCTGCTCCGCGATCCGATTCTTTGCGTTCTTGGAGCATTTACACGCCGAACGTTGAACGAACGAGCATGGCTGATGAGATGTGGCATACTCTCAACAGTGCTGATGCGGCTGAAGCAGCACCGAACGATGACGAGCAAAACTCGGAGCAACAGGCCAAGATTTCCGAAGGCTGGAAGGACAAGACGACGACACAGACCACCTTGTACCTCACCAATCTACCCCCAACACTCACTTCGCCCGAGTTGTCGCTCATCTTCTCGTCGTACGCACCCCTGCGATCGGCCTTCGTTGTTTCGGCGGCGACGAACACCGCTTCGGGGCCTGGTGGGGCCAGCCCTTCGTCGGCCAACGCCATTTCGATCAGCGCAGGCAGGGACCGCACAGGCAAAGCCACGTCGCGTGGATTTGGATACGTGCGATTTGTCCTGCGCACCGACGCCGACAAGTGTCTCGAGGAGTGGGGCAGCAAATCGGGGATGCCGCGCAGCGCATGCTCCGAGCTCGAAAATGCCGAGGGGCTCGAAAAGGTCGACTGGGACAAGCTTTGTGGGCGCGAGGGCATGAAGATGAGCTGGGCCAAGAAGAAGCTCAAGGAAGGAGAAGAACCCGAGGGACCCAAGGCCAAGAAGGAGAAGAAGGAGAAGGTCGCCAAGCCGGCAGCTACTGATGCTGCCGAGAAGTCCGAGGAGCAAGAAGCCCAACTCGAGCACGCCCCGAGATGGCGACCCGGAATATTCGATCACGCCGCCTCGAGATCGGTCTTGGTCCAAGGGATACCGACAGAAGTGGATCGCGAAAAGCTACTATCTGCCAAAGCCAAGAAGGCCAACGAGATGGATGTCGACGTAGAAGCCGATGCCGGCACGGATCAAGATGGAGACGACAACGACGAAGCCACCACCAACGTCGACGATGCGGAAGCAGTTGCCGGGGATGGCGACAACGCCGGGGAGCCGGGGAAAGCAGTCGACTGGAAGAAGGCGCTGAAGCAAAAGGCTAAGAAGAGTGGCGATGTCGAAGATGTGAAGTGGCCCGTCGTTCTGCCATCTGGCGATACCGCTGGTAAGTACGCCAGAGATTATGACATCGTTTCACGCAAGGCTGACGTTGAATTTGTGTATGCAGCAATCATCGTCATGTACTCGCCTCGACATGCTCACGACGTGATGAAGAAGCTTCACAACCATGTCTTTCGAGGTCTCGTCGTGACCGCTGCCGTCAAGAGTTCCTGGGACTTGTGCCAACGTCAAGGTCGAGCCAAGGGTGGGGGACGACTCGTGGTGCGCAATTTAGGCTTCGACATCACCTTGGCCGACATTCGGGCGGCGTTTGCTCGGTTCGGCTCGCTCCATTCGATCACGCTTCCCGAGGACCCCAAGACGGGCAAGCCTCGTGGTTTCGCGTTCGTGTACTACGTCACCAAATCAAGCGCCGAAGCGGCGCTCCAGGCGATGAACAGCACCCGCGTTTACGCCGGTATGGCCACGGACCGTATCGCCGAGGAAGGAGGCAAGCTCGGCAAGAAGAAGGAGGTTCGTGAGAAGAAGAAGGCCGCGCTCAAGGAGAGTGGTGGAGGTGGCGGTGAGAAGGGTCGTCTTGTCGCCGTCGATTGGGCCCTTAGCAAGGACGACTGGGAGAAGGCGCAGGAGGCCGAAGTTGAAGAAGCGGAAGCTGGCTCCGACGAGGACTCTGAAGAGGACAGTGACTCTGACGACGACGACAGCGAGGAGGAGGAGGATGACGATAGTGATCTTTCCCCCGTCGAAGAGGACGAGTCTGACGATGAAGACGAGGGTAAAGAACTCGAACTCTCTGAAGGCCACTCGGACATGGACGAGGAGCCCCAATCGACCGAGCCTGAAAAGGGGACGACACTCTTCGTCAGGAACATGTCTTTCGAAGCGACTGAGCCGGAGCTGTACGATCTCTGCAAGGAGTTTGGCCCCGTTCGGTACGCCCGCATCGTCTATGATCCGACTACGAAGCGATCGCGTGGAACCGCCTTCGTGTGCTTCTGGAAGGGGGAGGATGCGCACAAGATGCTCGAAGCCTCGGAGAGCCTCAATGCTGGTCTCTTCGTCGGGGAGACATCCAACAATCGCAACAAGAGGGCTTCGCAATCGCTGTTGATGGCGGATCCCGGAACGTCAGAGGCATCCAAGCTGACGCTGCATGGGCGCGTACTGGCTGCTGTGGCGGCCGTCTCGAAGGACGATGCCGACAAGCTTCGTGAGGATCGTGACAAGAAAGGTGGTGCAAAGTCGGATCGTCGCAACCTGTACCTGATGCGCGAAGGAGGTGAGTGACTCGATCCTGACCAGTGCGCGGGCACCTCAGAGCTAATATTTTCCCTTCTCTTCGGCTGTCGCAGTCATTTTCCCATCGTGGGCGATCGCGCAGACTCTGCATCCTTCCGACATGGCGGCTCGTCAATCCTCATTCGACGCTCGCAAAGGCCTGCTGCGTTCCAACCCTTCGCTCTACATCTCCCGCACTCGACTCTCGGTCCGTCAAGTTCCTCTTTACGTCACCGACGGCATGATGAAGCGACTAGCGAATTTCGCTATCCGCGAGTTCGATAAGGAGGTCAAGGCCGGCTTGCAAAAGCCTTTGACGACGGACGAGCTGAACGACAACGTTGTCGATGCTTCGGGATCGTTGCCTGCGCCGAGCAAGGTCGAGCGCTTCAAGGGTGTTCCTCCGAGTCGCGTGCGACAGGCCAAGATCTTGCGTCAATCGGACCGTGTCGATCCGTTGACCGGGTTGGGTCGTAGCAAGGGTTATGGTTTCTTGGAACTGGGCTCTCACGCCGATGCGCTACGCGTCCTTCGATGGGCCAATGCCAATAAGGACGTCGGAGCTTTGCTTCGCAAGTGGTGGCGCGACGCTTTGGAAGCCATGATCGAGAAGGTGCAAAGTGGGGAAGGAAGGGTGGGGAAGGGTGCTGCGCTCAAAGAGATGGACGAGCGATTGAAGAGATTGAAGGAGAAGATGAGTGAGCTTGAGGAAGAGGAGGAGTTGGCGGCTGGGAAGGCGGCGAGGAGAGAAGCGGCGGGTAAGCCGACGGGTGAAGGGGGTCGAAGTGCGAGGTGCCTGATTGTCGAATTCTCGATCGAGAACGCCGTCACGGTCAGTTTTATACGAACATTCCGTCTCTTATCAATCGGAGCTACAAAGGTGACATCTCTCACTTTGCGCAACAGACCAAACGACGTGCCGAGAAGGTTGCTCGTGCTCGAGAGCGCGCAAAGCGCACCAAGGACCGGGACGGCTCTGACGATGACGGGGAAGACGACTCGAGGGATCGTGGTAAGTCTTCGCCCAAGAAGAGGAGACGCCAAGATGATGGTGACGGCTCCAAGCCGGCCAAAAAGAATAATAAGCGTGCCAAGGACGCTGAGGGCGAGCCGGAGGCCAAAGAGGGTCGCACGGGTCTGAGCATAGGGGCCATTATTGGCAAGAAACGTCGCCAAAAGAAGTAATGATACCATGCCCTACGGCGTTTCCTTGTAATAACTTGCTCCCATTCTATACGGTCTACTCCTGTAGCACCCATGAAAGCATGAGAAAAGAAATGAAAAGAAAAAGGAGTGCTAATAAAGAGACGCTACAAGGTTGCAATAATGGTGAACAGTAGATACAATCGCCGCTGAGACCAAACTTAAGCAGGCGGGGTCGAAAAGAATGTCGTTCCAAGGAGAGGACCAAAAGGGGAGGTGAAGTTCCTCAGTTCTTCAGAGTGGAGAATCCAACGCGGTTCGATCCCAGATCGAATGTGGCGTAGACGCCCTGCAAAAAGCTATCGCCGAGGATCCATCCGCTGATACCCACGTCGGCACCGACGATGGCTCCTACACATCGATCCGATCCGGCCGAGACTTTACCGAGATTGAAAGCATCGGAAAGGACAGCCCATTTCTGGGACCCTCCGGCGAAGGTGAAGGAAACGACGAGCGAAGCCTTGCAGGGGTAGGTGTAGTATCCTCCTCCACCGCCGTAAGGCGCCGAGTCGGCAACGGCGGCCCAATAAGTGGCCGCATCCGCCGTCGGTGCCTGGAAGAGGGAGACAGTGTAATTCAGGACGGTGTCCTTCTGGGGTGATACATGGCTACTCACAACAATGACCGACGTTCCAGTGTCAATGATGGCATTGATCCCCTTAAGAGCGGCTTTCCCGTTGACGTTCGCATTCGCACTGACGGTCCAGTCTGCAGGCGATCAAAAGGTAAGGGAAGGTCAGTACAGATTTCGCTGTAGATGATTGTATAACGCGTTCTGTTCCACTCACATCCTTGGGAAACCACATTCGTCCATTCCGTCGAACCAGCGACGTACTCGTTTGAGTTCATTCCCCCGAGGAAAAGCTCGGAAGCGCCTGACGCTCCAAGCCTGAACGAGAACTGAGGTTCAGCAACTTTGTTCTCGGCGACCAAAGTCTGGAAGAAGGGCGTCGTCTTGGTTTGCGAGATGGAGGCATAGGCCATGCCCATCAGGCCATCCATGGGGTCGTCGGCCCAGTCGGAGGACATGCCCGTCGCGACGCCGAAACCTTGACCGGTTGCTGTCAAACCCGCCAGAGTAACGGTGTCTTGGTACACCAAGCCCGTCGTCGAAGATCCATCACCGTACATGATGCTCAGCTCCTTGGACGGTTCGGCTTTCGACGTCGACGATTTCGAAGGGTCGTATTTGGTGTGAGAGGCGCACGCGGCGGAGCTGCAGCCCGACGACGGGACCCAGAGATCCGCCGATCCCGTGTCTACGAGTGAGAGAGAAAAAAGCGGTCAGTGAGTGTTGGAAAATCCCTAGTGTAAAAATTTGCTCTGAAGTACTTACCAAAGTCGATGGTGAATGCCTTGGCGGGGGTACCGAGGGAGATGGTCCCAGTCCAGACTGCGTGTCGAAACACTCGCAATGTCAGTCTGGAATCCTCTAACAGCCCACAAGGCACCTTCCAGCAAAACCTACCTATGCCGTCGTTATTATTTTTCAGAGAAATGCCACCTGACGAGGAGGAGCTTCCGCTACCTTTAGTCGCCGCGGACTTGGCCCCCGTCGAAGTAGTTGTCGCTCGAGCGCCTGCTTTGGTCCTCGCCGCCGTCGTTGTCTTGGCCGTCGTCGCATTTTGATCACCTGCACTCTTCTCCTTGTTTCCACTTCCCTTGAGCCTCGCACTCACCGCAGCCGCCCTTGCACTCTCAGCAGCTGCCCATGCTGCGGCACGGGAGGCGACCGCCTCTTCCCGACTTTGCTGCGTCGGTTTAGCCGCGTTGACGACTTCAACAGGACTCTCCCTGGGAGCGTTGAGACCTCGACCGAACAATCGACCGGCCCCACGAATACCCTTGAAGCGTTCGGCGGAGAACAAGGCATCCCCACCTCGTTTCTGATTCGTCGGGTTTCCCCCGCCACTGACGCTTCGAGCGCCCCGACTCTTGACTTGGAGGTGTTCGGCTTGAAGTTCTTCGACCTGACCTTGGGATTCGTTCCATTCCATCGTATCGCCTTCTTCCAACCATGCTCTCTTTTGACCCATCATCGCGCCGGAAACGACACCGTATCCGCCGTAGAGAGCTCGGTCCGAAGCGGGCAAAAGCGCCTCGCCTTGGTTCTCGAGGTAGGCCGACGTGCCGCGCTTGAACTTGGCGTGCGTTTTGGCGAGGTGGGACTGGATTGCAAAGACAGAAAAGATAAATCAGCTGATTGAGTTCCGCGCTTCGAAAGGTTCTGTCGGAGGTGAGGAAGACATTTCCGAGCGGAAATCTTCGGACTCCGTTCGGGCATGGCTGGCTGGCAGTTTTCGCCGAGCCGCTTACACCATGCACGAGGGCTTGGAGCGAGCGAATGTTCGAAAGCGGGCGGCGAGTGACCTGAAACTCACCTGTACTCGATCCCACGAGACGGAACCATCTTCCTTGGTCAACTCGGCTGAACCTCGTTTGCGAAGAGGGATTTGGATCGTCGTTCCTGATGTTTTGTTCGTTGTCTGGGCTGGAGGTGTTGCGAAGTCGACGAGGTGGAGGCCGGCGGCGCCAGGCGCGGAGGCGGCCGAAGCGCCAAGAGATGGCTGCTCCAGCGTGGTCGCTTGCGCCGCGAG
This sequence comes from Microbotryum scabiosae, assembly GCA_022702605.1. Lineage (NCBI taxonomy): Eukaryota > Fungi > Basidiomycota > Microbotryomycetes > Microbotryales > Microbotryaceae > Microbotryum > Microbotryum scabiosae. The sequence continues at coordinate 434,614 of JAHWDV010000006.1, read as the reverse complement.
AGGGGTCGCTTGGATCGACGTGGCGAGCCAGAGCAGGGCCAAAGGTGCTCGAACCATAGCGGGGGAGAAGATACGGAACGGGTAGAGGACGACGAGAGAAAGAGGACCTCGAGGGGATGGGACGAGAGCAAGTGGGTGAGGTGAGAGGAGAAGAGCAGACCGTGTGAGCCTCGCAGTAGGTACCACTAGCCGACGAGCGGAGGGAGGGAACTATTTGTGATGTGAGAGGATTCCGAAGTCGGCGAGAGGGGCGAAAAGGGGGGGTTACGCGCGGGGCCGACTGCTCGTTTCTCGTTGGCGCGCGCACTCATTGGGTCGGAGATCGTCCCGGCCGACAACGCGGCCTCGCTCAGCAAAGACAATTGTGTGGGCCTTGAAATACAAAGCAGGGTTAATTCGGTACTGATAATTGCTATGCGGTAAATGGATGAGGCTCATGAGCTTGTACCCGAGCGCGCTCCGCAAGCGTGCAAATGCCTGGGGCATTTCGCCCGTTTCAGTTAGATTGGGGGTGGCGCGCGGCCCAGGGCGGCAAGGGGCTGGACATTGGACAACCGTTCGCGGCTGAGCCTGTCAAGCGCTCAGCGCGACTATTGCTGAAGAAGATGAACTCTATGTCGGGGAGACTATTTTGCGTTCATTTTCATACAAAGTCTACTTCCACCCGGAGCAAAAGATGTGCTGAAACAGCCCTCGTTATCGCCGCTCGCTGGGCCGAAGGAAGCGTTTCTCACGTGCGAGAGGGCGGGCACGGCTGCGCGAGCCAGCCCCTGCGGGCTTTGCCCATCGGCGGCGAGGGAAAGTGATTCTAGCCTGTACCAGCTCCCACACCGTCGCAGTAACCTTAAGCCACCTGGTCCCAAGGGCGTGTTCCAAGATGTGAATGAGATGGTTCTTGGAGCCACAGTCCTTGGCAAAGGATCAATGAGACATCGTGGCATCCTGGTGCCTGCTGCGAGGAAACATAGGGGGTCAGGATCGGATCACGTGACAGATGCCCGAGAAACTCGGCTGAAACGACGGCAGCAAGATACAAGGTCTTCATTACAAGACAAGAATCAACCCCTCTTGGCTCTAGCAATCCCCGTTTTAGCCCTACCCACAGCCCTATCGAACTGATTCTTCTTAGTCGAGCCCTTCTTCCTCGACCCATCGTCGAACCCAGCCAATCCATTCGACCCTCTCCCCTCCCCTTGTTCCCCAGCCGCCCCTGCCGATCCCCTATGGTCATCCCTCCTCATATTCTTCATCGCATCATAAGCACCTTGGTTCCTCCCTTTACCGATCTCACCCAACAGATCATCGAACTCGGCACCATAACCACCCAAACGACGTTTGCCACCTCGTCCAGCACCCAATCCACCAAACGCGACTTCCTCTTCTTCGGCACGACGCTTCTTGGAGTCCTTTTTGGACATTCGCATACGGGTGAAGTGGTCCATCTCGTATTGCTCGACTTGCTTGAGGTGGCGGGCTGTACCGGAGGTCAATGTGGGGTCCGCGGAGACGGAAAGACCTGTCGTCATTTCGCCGTATGGGGTCGAAGCCGAGAGACCAGTCGACATGTCGGCGACGAGATGGGATGTCGTTGCTTTTTTGGCCGCTTTCTTGCCTGCAATGTGTTCCGGAGAAGATCGGATCAGTAAGTGTCTTGGGCATTCGAGAGGGGACCCGGGGGGAATGTGCGCACCCTTGGCAGGTGCTTCGATGTAGGGCACGGCGGCGACTCGAGGAGGCCTATAGATACCACCTGGTCTTGATTCAGAGTCATCGTTCGTCATTGCACCACCGTATGCCCTCTCTTCCTGATCGTCCCCGTCTTCGGACACGGTTCGGTCCAGGACAAGGTTGCTGATGTTGGGCTTGAACGAGAGAGGGTCTGAGCAAGAGGGGCAGAGTGGCGTGAATCAATACCAGCTATGCGTTTCATCACTCCTGAATGACAGCTCGGACTCACCATTCATCATCTCCTCGTCATCGACGCCCTGAGCGGCCTGGTCGGCCCTGCGCACAAGCTTCTCGATCTGGTACTTGAGCTTGCCTTCGAGCGGCGAGATCTTTTCGAGTACGATGCGGTGCTTGATCAAAGTTGCGACTAGAGAGGAGCCCTCGGGTGAGGTGAGGGACGCCGTAGGACATGCGAGCTTGAGTTGAAGGAGAGCAACGAGGTGGTGGAGGTAGGAGAGGAGGAGATGGTTCTTGAGTGACAGGAGCGAGATGCCTTTCGAATCGTTGAGGTCCGAGGTCGCGTCGAGCCTGCGCGTTGTGTGAGATGGGTGGGCTTTGAATTTGACAATGCTTGATGGACGAGTGTACGAGCCAGACTACTCACCTCTCCTGCCAGCCTTGGACGGACTGCCTGAGCTGACTCGCGCCGCTTCTGACGTCGACGAGCAGGGTGGTGACGGTCGACAGCTCATCTGCTGTGGGCTCGAAGGTACTTGTCGACGCCATGTTGCTCTATGTTATGGTAGGCGAGCGTCACCGCGTGGGTGTATCTGTATGCGTGAGCGTGGTCAGCGCTGAACCGGTCTCTCCAGCTCGGCGCCGGCCTGATTGCGAAGTGGGCCACCGCGTTCGGCATTTCAGCGAGAACAGCCGCAGAGCTCGCCCGGCTCGGCTCAGCTCAGCTCCCTCTATACAACTGCACGTCACCTCCGGGCACTCGGTGCATCAAAAGGACTCCAGCTCTGCCTGCACCGCATCGGATCCAACCACGCTACTCAGGTGGACTGCTGCACCTCAATTCGCACCCCTCCCCGTTCTCTCCTGACCAGGCGCGTCGCCTTGCACGAGTGCGTACACCCCCCACTCGTCTTTTCTGGTACATCTCCTCTCGCCAGCGCCAAGAACTGATATATATGCATCGTCTCACAGTGGTCAATCTTCTCGGCGCAACCTTGCCCGATCGCAAGCTGGTCAAGGTCAGTCTCACCGTTACTTTACCTCCTCCCTGTCTCCCCTCGTCTGACCTGACCTTTGAGCTCCTTCCCCAGATCGCGCTCTTGGCCTTCTACGGCATCAACCACCACACCTCATCGCGCATCATGGCCCGCCTTCAATTCCACGACCAACTGCGCGTTTCGGAGCTGAGCGAACCCCAACTCAACGCCCTGTCGGCGCTCCTCTCCGCACCCCAAAGTGCGATCCGACCCAGTACACCCCTCTTACCCTATTCCCCTTCGACACCACCATCACCATCGACACCAACAGCGAGCACGTCGTCGAACAGGGAACTGATCCCTCGCGATCCGCCTTCAGTGGCTCAAGATCCCATTTCGTCCCTTTTGCTCGAGGAGGATCTGAAACGACAGATGCGGGCCAACATTGCGCATCATCGACAGATCGGGACCTTGAAGGGACGACAACACGCTATGGGATTGCCTGTGAGGGGGCAGAGGAATAGGACCAATGGAAAAACGGCAAAGAGATTGAACAGGATCGAGAGGAAGTTCTTTTCCACCGCGACGACAGCAGCAAGCAATACGACGACGAGGGGTTCGAGTGGGTTGATGAGGGAGCTGAGGGGGCTTTGGAGTAGTCAAGGCAGGAGTAGTGCTTGGAGGATGTGAACCGGGATTGGAATCGAGGGGATTACATATCGGATTGCACATCGCCGCGACTGCTTAGCCGCGGGCACTTACAGAAGGAAGGTATTGAATGCGGGATACATCACGTGCTCCTCACGTGCTCTATACAAAGGCTGGGGATATTCATCGTGATCGCTCAGCGAGCTGCTGATTTTACCCTCCCTCTATCGTCGCGAACTCGCCGTACCAAAGTATCGTGGCCAGGGCGGGGATGCACAGTAGGCCATACGTCAATTCCATGATGTAGAGGAACTGAGTAGACGCTTCAGTCACCTCGAGCGCCTTCCTTGTAAGCTCGACGCCGCTGCGTTGTTGGGAAACATTTCGACGGCTGGGTGGAAAAAGGACTCCAAGTCGATAACTGAGTTCCAAAACTGGTACGAGACGCGAAGATTCCACAATCTTGTCGCCTGCCAGGTAACAGAGACCCAGAGGATCAATGAAAAGGCTTCACGAATCTGTACATCTCGCTGAAGCGGACTGACGCTGCATCCCAAAAGCATCGCAAGCGAACTCCCAAAGAACGAGGCGTTGAAGACGGCGTCAGGTGTGCTTCAAAGGAAGGTCGTCTTATCCGAGTGGTTCGTGGGCACGTATGTCGTGAACATGGATCAGACCGCTACCCATCCGTGCCACAAAATCGGACAGCTGCTAAAAGCGCGCGCGAACAGACAGGGACCGAGAGGTCGATGCCGAGTGAAGAGGAACATGGACTCGACGACAATTCATATCCACCCGCAGACCGAGAAGACTCCCAGCGATGATGAGCCTCGAGTTGATAACAAGGATCTCCCCAGCTGGACGGCGAATCTGATTGCAGGGCAAAGTGTTGGCGCGTGGGTGAGCACCGCATAGATGCGACAGCCGACTCCTTCGCTACTACCCCTATCCCAAGGTTGGCCCATGCTCAAACTCACGAATTGGTACATCCACCGCCGCTGAGGAGGGGTTCAACTACACTTCTGCAGCTCGAGCATGACCACGTAAGCGATGGAAAGCACAATGACCCTATTATTGGAGGGGTAGGGGCCGCGCTAACCTCGAATCAGCAGGGGACAGAATGCCATCATCCCTCGTCGAGGTCCGTGGGAGCTCTGCCCTAGGAAAGTTCGATCGAATCAGAGCAGGTGAGACCCGCGACAATGAAAACGCCTTTGGAGAGGGGAGTCTCAAGTGTTACCGTCACGTCGGGGAACAAGGGTCCTACCCTGAGGGCCAAGGGGTACAAAGTGACTAAAGCCTTGACCTATGGACTGCGAATGTCTCGATCGCGAGCAACGGTCGCAAGCGGCGGGGGCCTGCAGGTTTCAGCGCAGCGAAAGGAGACAACGGCACCTCTTAAGAAAGCTTCACTCCGCTCCAAGACCTAGCTTAAACGCACCAACGAGGCCTAACCAGATAAATAGGAACCCAGCTCCGTTTGAGTCCCTTCGATACCCAGTTAGGCTGGCTTAGTGCCGAATGGTGATACCCTTATGATCCGAAAGTTGCGGCAGCAATCCGCTGGTGTGGCAGTCTCGCAGACGACGGGAAAAGTAGCATGGACCCGACGTCTTACTTTCAATTCAAGGGTGATTAGGACACTCTATGTGAAAATCCTACTAAGAACTTTTTCTACGTCTTCTGTACCGTTCCGGCCCCTCCTTCAAGCGTGAAAAGCCACCGGCGGGAACTTGATCGATGATTGTGAACACAGCCGCTCTCCCGCCTCCACACTCATCCTTTCGAGACCTTCAGGCGATGTCGGAAACTCATTGAGCTCGAGACTCGCGGATAAAATATCACTCTTGTCAGTTTGGTGATGGAGCGATGATCTGGTAATCCTGGGTACGACTCGATATCTCCATGCGTTGTGAACAAGGACGCTCGTACCGATCCCGACGCAAATGCTGCAGACCCACGCCGCACCCAAATTCAAGATCTCCGTCGCGGGCCATGATCCACTTTCCAGCGCATCGCTCCCACATAACGTAACGAGGTAGATTATGAACCCCATCAATACGAGGGCGGTGATGCCGACGTAGACCGAAACGACCAAGAGTTCGTAGCGCGCTTTGGCGACGAGCGCGATGGAGCGCGCGCGTTCGCAGTAAGACGGTGTACTGCCGGATTGAGTTAGTTTGCGTAGTCGTTTGGTGTTCAGGATCGCATCGGGAACTTTATCGAAGGCTGGGGATTGGGGTAGGACGGAAGTAGCTTGGGATGCAATGACCGGGAGCTTGGAGGCCCTGTCGGTCGTGATCAAAGCCCATGGGGTGTCGAAACGAGATCCCTGGCCACAATCTTGTCGGAGTTTGCGTGCCAGAGAGAATTTGTATTCGTTGATATGCCGACCGAGATTGCGTGCTAGGACCAGACCCGTCAGACTCATAGCGAATACCAAAAAGGTTGGAATGCACATCACTGCGTGTGTGTACTTGACCGTATTGCGGAAACGCTCTGCGGCGAGAGCTAACGCTGCACGTTTAGCAGCGACGGCGGCATCGGTTCCGGCTGGAACCTCGGGGAAAATGGCTCCCAGATGATGCAGTTGGGAGGTGAGGGCCCGAAAGCAATTCCAAAACTCGCGCACAGAGTTGTGTTCCCATATACCGATCCCCTGAGCCGATCATGACAAGCTCGAGTCAGCAGTGCACAATCCACGACTCGTTGAGGCGCGGCCTTCGGCGTGGGACTCACGATGTACCCGAGAATGCCTGCTGCGGTGCTCCCAATGAAGATGATGTTGATCACCTCAGCGCGGAGGGAGGAAACGAACGATGGGCAGTCGGGCTTGTTGGTCAGGAAGTAGGTCGTGAAGACGGACCAGACCGCGAGCCAGCCGTGCAGGAAGATGGGGAGGGCGACGAAGGAGCGGAGGACCAGACAGATCGTGCTGACCGGTCGTTGCTTGATGTACTGAAGCATCAACTCGACCACGATCCAGATCCATGCGGATGCGGAGATGATCCCCATGAAAGCAATAATGATTCGGCCGTTGACGACGAGTAGCTCCCCCGAAGCTCGTCGAACCTGGGACCGCAAAATGGCGCCATGAAGTCCGTCAGCGGTCGCGATAAAGGCGAGAATAGGGGCTGCGCAGGGAGCGCTTGCGAATGACCTACGAATTGATACAGCCAAGGCCGTTGGTATGGATCAGACCGCCTCCTCTGCATTTCCAAGAGAATTAGGTACACTATCGATAACCCAATCACACTAGGTCGCATAGCCGGCCCAGGGTGCCAAGGGTCACAGTTAGCTTGGCATGGTGCAAACAAATTCGGAGTGCCACTTCGCGTCCGGGAAGGGAAAATGAAACCGAGCTACATCATCCGCAAAGAGTCCTACGGGTATTCTCGGACGTACGTGGCGTTGAGCCCGATAAGGACGAAGGACCTGACACCGAATCGTCCGAGATACTGTTTGTTGTGGTAGATCGCCGTCTGATGGAGGGGGTAAAGATGTTGGATCGCGACCGGATCAGCATCGAGACTAGTAGGGCACCTTGATCAGGTGGCCAGCAGCCTCACTTCGACAAAGTCAAGCAACGCTGTTTCAAGTCGACCCAACAGAAAGGGCGTCAGGGGCGTCAGCAACCGATCTGCCGTGTCCGACTATCGGCTGAGCGTTCGATCCACGAACTGACGAGAATAGGGGTCGGTTGATAGGTCTTCAGAGCTCATCTTGAAAAGTGTCTCGTCGGGTCTTACACACGAAGGGACGGGAGAAGACCCAAGGGAGAACACTAACCTAGTATCCGGAAACGGCATGTGCGAGTTCGGCCTCCCCATTTCTGTGGGGGGACATGTTCTGGTGAGTGACGATTCGGGCTGTCGGATCCGAGTTCGGAGAGGGTGATATGACGCACCAATGAGACATCTCACGCTTTAGTGCGGGCACATGGCGCCGCTCGGGAAACAGGGGCTTATCCGCGTGGGGGAGGAGCTGTATGGGTCTGCCACTGCGCGCTCGAGCTCGGCTGGTAGACGCCGCCTCGCCCGAAAGCAAGTCAGGCTCTTTCGAGGGATCAATTTGATTCGATACCACAAGTGAGTAGTGAGTGAGCTACTGGTGGCTAGCCGGGCCGGGAGTGATCCTCATCCGTCAATGGGGCAAGTTATAACCTATCGTCACGGCGTGCGTGCCTCCCCAGGCTACGAATGAAGTGATGTCAAGTCTGTTCTGTGCAGACTTTAGCCCAAGCTTGCGAATGCACCGAGACGCCAGTAAGATAATGGACGGGCACATCAGGTTTTCGCATGTTCCAATTTACCTCAACAAGAGACACACAGGTCCCAAGCACTTCGCAAGTTTTTTTTTTTTTTTTTTTTTTTTTTTTTTTTTTTTTTTTTTTTTTTTGTCGGCCCGAGTAGGGGCTTATGGCAAAGATGGCAAAGAGAGGAGGCATTACGTCGCATTTCGCATTTGATCGGACTGATAAGCGCGAATTGGAGCTTGGCTTCGCACTGCCTTCGCTCCGCTAAGCGTACCCCATTTCCGCAATTGTCGTTCTCATACACAAAGTCTTTACGACCACGATCACTTCACCTGCACGCCGTATAACGACCGGCCCCCGAGTCCTCACGTTCCCACCCCTTCTGTTGTCGGCTTCACGTCATCCGTGCTCGCCTCGCCCACGTCGCACAACCGACCGCCCATCACCCCGCATTCTGACCTCACCACCCACCGCCACAACTTCCACCCTCCGCCATGGCCCGTAATGAAGAGAAATCACAGTCGATGCTGTACCGATTTCGGGAAGCACAAGCCGCCGAATTGGGATTAGCGACCAAGACCGATCGCCGACCTCGCTTGGCCGCGTCGTGCAAGGATCTCAGGCAGTGCGAACGATGGAGGGGGGAGATCCTCAGGGAGATTAGTAGGAAGGTTTCCAAGATTCAGGATTGTGAGTTGCTCAGTACAGGGCGGAGGGCCTGATGAGAGGGACAAGCGAGCCGAGAGGATCCGAGGCCAGGTCTTGTTGGACTGACACCCCCATTCCCGCATCCTCCAGCCGGATTGACCGATTATGAAGTGCGCGATCTCAACGACGAGATCAACAGGCTGCTGCGGGAGAAGCATCATTGGGAGAACCAGATCGTCGCGTTGGGAGGCGCCAACTACAAGCGCGTCGGACTCGCGGGCCGCATGAAGGATGCCGATGGCAAGGACGTGCCGGGGACAAGAGGATACAAGTACGTTCCGTAGAGTGCATGGTGGAGTCGTTGTGCAGTTGCTGATCGAAGCCGCTTCGTGGGACTGCTAGGTACTTTGGTCGGGCCAAGGACCTGCCCGGTGTCAAGGAGATGTTTGCGTCGCGATGTACGTTCCTGACAGTGCAGACGAGCCACAAAGCTATTGATCACTGATCTAACCATCTCGCATCCTCACAGCAACGGAAGAAGCCGAATTGGACAGCCACAAGAATCAGCGGATAAACCTCTTTGCGAACCCCGCCCCAGGCTACTACGGCGACGAGGACGAGGTTGACGCATCACTGCTCGAATCCGAGAGGGCCGCAGAGGCAGAAGGCGCGTCCTCAGAAAGTCAGCTGTACTTGTATGGGCTCCTGCTGATGATGTTCTACCTCCATCAACAGCTTGGGAAGACGCTCTGGAGAACCTACGAGATCTCGGCCTCGTGATCCCCCAAGGCAACGATGCACCCCCGCTCCCGACCGCCAAATACATCTCCCTCAACCCTCCCACAACTACGACGACAACAGACACCGCAGAGGTAGCACCACCTACAGAAGCCGAAGCCGCGATGGGCTCGAAACGAAAAGCTGCGACGACGACCAAAGGGAAAGGGAAGAGCAAGAAGGCCAAATTGGACGAACAAGCTGCGGTAGAGGAGGCATCCAAGAAGGACGGAGAGGAGTTGGGACCGACGAATGGTTTTTTGAGCATCCTTAAGGCCGAGGACCTGAGACCGCCGCAGTTGTTGTCGGCGCCGGAGATTGAGAAGCTCATTGTCGAGCAGCAGAAGAAGAAGTTGTTAGCCGAGTATTTGGACGAGGACAAGTGAGCTTTGATTCTTTTTTTTGAGGTAGGAAAGTATGAATGCATACGTGCTCGTACTATTACAACACCTCTACTCCGGTCCCCATGCCCTAATGCCTGCGATACTTCCTCCTTCGCGAACTCTGGATCCCAGCCCCTCTCGGCCCCACACTAGCCTTGGGTTGAACGATCTGCAACGCCTCCCTTTTGACCAACCGCAATTTGGCTTGGCCGGCTTTAAGTTGTTTCTTCTCTTGATGCCCCGAGAGGTCCATCGCTTTGATACTGGCGAGGTGTTGGGCAATCACGCGATCGATCATCGCTTGGATCGGTTCTTCCGCTTTGGGGAGGTCCTCTTCCTCCTCCTTCACCGCCGGTGTCGATCCCAAACCTCCAGTAGCTTCCGCAGCTGCCGCCAATTGCGCCTCTTTAACTAAATCAACCGCTTCCCCACCCCTACCCAACCCATCCAGAGTCCATCTGCCCAACTTACCCTCCCTAAACGCCAACAACAGCCACCTCCCCGCGAATTCAAGATCGGGTTCCCCTCCTTTTCGAACGGCTTTGAGTCGATCGGCTAGGGCGAGGAGGAACTCGGTGCTCGAGTCGAGGGAGGTGGTGAGGGGGAGGTGCAGGGCTTTCATGAGGTCGTCTGCCCGTCCACAAAGAAAGCGAAGAATCAGAGGAGGGGCCCGTCCACAAAGAAAGCGAAGGATCGGAGCAGGGAACCTTCCCGCCTGAGAACGGCCCTCGATCCCCATCGGAACAAACCTTTGGTATACCCCCCAACTTCATCCTCACATCTAGCTTTCAACCTCCAAATCAAATAATCCCCAATCGTCTCACTCTCAAACAAACTCTCTTTGATACCCCCCGTCAAAGCCAACTTGAGCGCCATCTCGTCCCCTTTCGTTCCTTTCCCGAAAAAGGGTATCATGATCCCGGGTGTGTCGTGGATATATACGGGTGGGTTAAGGGATATTTTGATGAAGGTTGAGAGACGACGGGTGTGTCCTGGGGCGGAGGATACGGAGGCGGCTTTGCCTGAGGGGTGGGAGAAGGAACCAGATGAGACATCCTAGTCAGCACGGAGATCAAAGGGCTCTTTTTACAAAGCGCAAGTTTATCACCTTTGCCTACGCCCACGCGGCGAAGTGCATTTAGGATGGACGATTTGCCCGTGTTGGGCATCCCGGCGATGAGCATCGAGATGCGATCTTCGGGGCCTTCCAACGGGCGATCGGCCAGTTCTTCAAGGAAGCGAAAGTAGAGGAAGTCAGTCCTCCTGCAGCACATCGCCGGGGACATGATGCACGTGGACGTACTCGTCGCTGCTCGCATGAGATGTTTGATCGACGCGTCCGATCTCGAGTCGGTGAAGAGTACGCTGTGCCCTGTTTGCTCCAACAGGCCTTTGATGATGGGCTAGAGAAGAATTTTAGGGTGCCGTTCGCCACCTCGATCGGGTGTCAGCCAACCCGACCGCCGACCTCAAACTCTGAACCGCAAACCTTGATTTACCTCCTCAAACTCGGGCTGTGCCAAATCGGCTTTATTATACACGATCAACCGCTTCGCGAACGCGCTCGCTCCTGGGGCGTTGAGCAAGTGCTCGAAAGCTGGGTTGATCGAGGTCAAGGGCATGCGAGCGTCGCGCGCTTCGATGACGAGGTCGACTTTTTGTTTTTGGATCATGAGTTGCATCTCTTTGAGCGCTCGGGACATGTGGCCTGTGGGGAAGCAGAGGGGAGGTGGAGGAAGGCAGGGAAACGGAGACTTCGCAGTGTGAGTCACGGCTGATGTGGGGGAGAGAGCGGAGCGAAGAGAAAAGAAGGGGGGACTCAACCGATATACCATGTGCTCGGCAGAGTGGGGAACACGAAAGGTGCCCTTCGTGGTCGGGGCGGCATGGCATGAAGACACAGTGAGTGGCTTGGAGGACCTGGATGGAGTGAAACGGCGGGAGGGAATCGGGAGGGCTGGAGGAGTGAGGAAGAGAAGCGCCTCGCCGGTCCGGTCACGGTCTCATCTCTCGCTTCGGCGTGCTCCTGCTGTGCGTCTGCTCCTTCCGGGGTTGTCCTCGTCAGTCACTGTTCTGAAGATGGGGCTTACGGGTGCTCCCGTCAGTCAGGGTCAGTCTCCAGACCGCTTTGTAACCCCTGTGCCTCGCTCGAGGTGACCTGGTTCGTGAGCTGGGACCGAGCTCACCCACTTTTCCTTCTCCATCAACAGGGCTCATCACCGTCATCTGCGTCGCCTCACTCCTGGCAGCGACCACATCAACGCAGCACTACTTCGACCTCCCCTTGAGCCCTCACCTGACGCGTGATCATCAATGGTGGAGGTTGCTGACCCATCAGATCGCGTTCGCCAACTCGTCCGAGCTCTTCATCGCGACGCTGTTGCTTTACTTTACCAGCGTACCTGTGGAGAGGTCAATGGGCAGTCATAAATATGCAGCGAGTCACGAGATATATGTTTCTGCGCGGGAAAGTACCCGGGAGAGCTCATGACTCGACTACGCCATCTCCCGACAGTCGTTCCTCTTTGCGAGCTTCTTCTGGTCGACCTTGCTTTCCCTACTGCCTCTCATCCTCTTCTCGCGCTTCGGCCTCAACCGGGTACCAGCAGGACCTTTCATCGTTGTTTTCTCTATACTGTGCGTGTGTGACCCACCGCCTTGAGTTCTCACTCATGCTCCTAGCTCACTGACACTGATCTCCGTCCTTGTCCTCCCTCCTCACTCCTCTTGGGGCCCCACTTTCGCGATTCGTATCGACGGCTCCCCCCTTCCTAGTGCCCAATCGATCCGCCTCATCCCCACCGTCTTCTACTGGCGACTCTTCGGCATCGAAGTCACATCCCGCATAGCGCTCTACGTCCTTTCCGCCCAAGTACGTCCCACCACCACTTTTATACCCCGAGGCGAAAAGTCGTCAATTCCTCACTTTACCCCTCCTCCCTCCTCCTCCCTGCCACCAGCTCATCTTCTCCCAACCCCCCATTTCCCTCTTCCTCTTCCTCCTCGGACTCCTCACCTCCTCCCTCTACCTCTCCAACTTCCTCTCCCTCCGCACATTCCGGCTATCCCCTCGCGTCCTCAATCTCTCCCAACGCTTCCTCACCCCTTTCGTGTCAAACGCCGTGATGGGGACGGGGATTTTGCCAAGTCGATCAACGGCGACTACATTGGACGAAGCGATGAGGTTGCAGAGGAGGGCGAATGAACAAGCTGCTGGAAATGCCGGGGGTGGGGTGGCCGGTTTTGTCAGAGGGGGGAGTTTTCTACCTTCGGGAACGACCGGGACAACGATGAGGGTGCCGCCTGGACCGGGGGTGATGGGGAGAGGGCCGACGACGACGACGGTCGGAACGATGAATACGGGTGTCGGAGGGGGTGTACCTACTCCTCCTCCACCGACGACGACAGCCGGATCGAATACGTTGGCTACAGCCACTCCTGTCGCTCCTCCAGCACCATCAACCCCTGCCCCCGTCGTAGCTGCTCCGGCGGGTCCACGAGCTTTCGTGCGACAATGGACCCAGGCTTGGACGGGGGGTACGAGTGCGCCTCAACCGAGTCAGGAGTGAGTTGGGTGTTTCGTGCTTCGTCAAACAGTTTTTGGTCATCCCGATCCCGGATCAATTGACTCACGGCTACGCCGTTATCCTGGGTTGGCAGACAAATCGCTCATTTGACCGCCATTTTCCCGGTCCGTCAACCTGCGATGCTATTTCTTCTCTCTCTTTCTTCGACCCGGCCTTGGACCTGACTAGAATGTCACAAACATATCCCCATAGCATCATCGACGCGACCTCATCGTATCGGCTTTACAAAGCAACGAGTTGGACGTCGAAAGGGGTAAGGTCAAGACCGCTCGCAAAAGCATACTTAAGGCGCTTGATTGGCTGATCGTACTCACTCTCTCTCTCTCCTCCTTTCCAGCCGCTACGACCCTCCTCGCTTCCTAAGACCCACCTTCCCAGGAATGTGCTTGTGGTAGTCATTTGTGTTGGAATTCGCTTTGCTTCTTGCATCTTTGTGTTCAACTTCGGACAGTACAACAAACACACGGAAGAAAAGGACGAGGAACGAGAAGGGAAACACGACTGTAATAGGGAGAAGAGGAGGAGGATTAAGGTACAACGACGAGGAAAGGAGTAATAGTCGAAGAAAGAGAGTAGGAGAGAGAGAGCGTGTGTGAGAGTGAAACATGGGAGGCTTGAAGAGAAGGGAAGTTGGAAAGAGAAGAGCCACACCGATCCAAGATTAGTTGGTGCTTCCTCTCAAGGCGCCGGATTCGGCCCGAACCAATTCCACCCGTCCAAAGCCCCCGGTAACAACGTGTGCCAATACTCCGTATCCGTGAATTGCGCTTGTCCATCCAAGAAGGAGATCCCCGTCGTGGAAGCGAAATCGTCGAAGAGCTCGTCGCCCTACAGACCACATCGATAAGAGCGGGTCAGGGGTCAGGATTTTGGGTCTACGACATCGAGGAGGGGAGGGTCAATAAGTGACTTACGATCGGTCCCAATCCTGCGAAAGGGTTCTGTACTTGTTGGGTTTGACCACTCGACGAATCGCCATTCGGATCGCCGTTCGGTCCTCCGGCGGGTGTGGCGTTGCCGAAGCCATTCAAGACCCCACTACTGGACATTTGTAAGTCGACCCTTCCTTCGACGGTAGAAGAACCATTCTGATGACCTGCTTGACCGTGGTGGGAAGTGGAAGGCAGGGTCGAGGATTGTGGTTGAGGCGAATTAGGACCCGTCGCAGGGAAGGAGGAAGGGGCGGATATTTGACGTAAGACTTGTCGATAGAAACGAGCGATGTAGGCTGAGACGGCGGTGTCGCGTCCGTTGGCGACTTGTTTGCAAGTCGTGTATACTGCGAGATAATCACAAACTTTAGAATCAGCTTTTGATTCGAGTTGTTGTTGTTGGACAACGCGGATGACTCGCCTTGGGTCAGCCAGCGTACGATCGTCGTTTGGTTCGTGATGTTGACCATGGGGAACAACTATTGACGATCGATGAAAGGAAAGGTCAGTGTCCCCTTAGCCTCACCTCTCCCAATCCTAGGAAAGACCGACGAAACATACACGAAACAAGAACTCCGCCGCCGTGAACAAAGCGACGGCGACCGAATCCTGAACGATATCTATAACGCCCGACCTGGCGAGGTTGAGGCTCTCTTCGAAGAACTCGCCTGCTCGACCAAAGTATTCGGCTAGGACGGCGTCGTCATTGAATTCGGTGGCGATGAGCAGGGATTGGATGAGTACGGTGTTGGTGTTGCTGTTCTGTTAGGGGGAGAAGATCGAGTGGGGATCAGCTGAGGTGCTCTGCGATAACGCTCAAGAATACTGACCATCATCCTCATCTTCAACGCCCCCTCGGGTCTCGAACATCGATAACGGGGACTCGACGCATCCGTCCATTTCGCACAAGTCCCCCTCAACCAAGCCGACAAATGAGCCGCCAGCGCATGGGCCCCACCCAACGACTTGCACGACTCAATGTTCCTTCTCAACTCGGTGATCCTACCCATCTCGACCGATAGAGCGAGTAGACTGTCGTCTTCGACTTCGTAAGGGTAGCCATCTTGGAGCCAGCGATCGAGATCGCGTTTCTCATCGGGGATCATGAGGCCCACTCGACGACCTTCGGAATCGTCGTAAAGGTGATACGACTTGTCGAAGCAGACGAGGTTCAACCACGTCCTTTCGCCATCGAGGATCAATCGAGCCTCCATCGTATCCGCTGGGAGAGGTTGTGTCCGAGGTTTGTGCAAACGCAATTGGTAGCCCATGCGAATCGCTATCCCGACTTTCATCCAAGCGCTCGAATCGGTCGGTTCCTTCCAATACACCAGTATCCCCAACGCCTGTACGATCCCAATGTGCGAGATGTTGTCCGCCAACGCGCGTCCGACGAGTTGTTGCGCATGCGCGAGCAGTTGAGGGTAGAGGTCGACGCGGGTGAATTTGCCGGCGACGCAGAGCACGGCTGAGAAGAGAATCGGAGAGTGCTTGCGCGTGAACTCCATCGTATGCACTGCCAGAAGAAAGAACTCCGGCCTCTACTGTTAGCGCAGTTTTAGCTAACTTATGAACCTGAGCATCTGCAACTGACAATGTGGATCCAAGATCTTGATGAACGGATTGAGCTGGGTGTGGTATGCATTGAACAACTGCTCGGCTTCGACTCGGCCCAAAATATCTGCGCAAACCAATTCCCAAGTGATGTCAGATTTCCGCACCAGTTCACAATACACAATCCATCCGAAACTGACGCAAATCGATTGGATCAACATAAGCCGGCAAGGCCAACCCTTTCCTCTTCTGCTTGGCCTCTAAATCGGCCGTCACCGCCGCGTTCTCCGCCATCGTCACTTCCGCCGCCTGGACCAACGACCTCAAACTATGATCCACCGCATTCTCCCCTCCAACCAACTGCCGTCGAGCGCTGTTGGAGCCCGCGCCTTCGCTTAGGCGGGGAGAACCGGCGGTACCGGTGGAGGAAACGGAGGGGTGGTTCGCTGGGGCACCGTACGGTCCTCCGGGCTGCGATGACGAGGAGAGAGGCACGTTGGGGTGGGCGGGTGCTCCTCGAGCGGTTGATATCGGAGGGAAGTGAGAGACGCCGGTGGACGTTCCCAGCATGGGAGGCGTGACTGAACTCGTGGGGGCGTACGACGTGGGGTTGTTAGCCCTGCCGAGAATGTGGGGGCGAGATCAGTTCTGGGCACAGACGAGCCGCAGCGAGCTCGGCATGTTAACTGACCAGGGATTGGCGGGAGCTGAAGAGATAGGAGCGTTTGTCGATGGAGGAGGGTAGCTTGGCAAGGGGCCCGACATGCTCAGCTTGGTATCGGCAGGCGGTCTCTCTGTCAATCAGGGAGCAAAGGGCCATCTCCGAATCAGCTCGTGGACACCGTTGCATCACGACCCAACACAGCGTACCTTCAGATGATGTAGATGCACCCCCCTGACCCACTTCGCCCAGTTTTAAAGGACTAGGGCAGAAAGTAACTCTAACGTGCATCAGCACCGAGGAACGAGTTTGCCCCTCATGGAAGCTTCACGCCAAGACGGCGCTCACATATTTCGTGGTTTTCTCCCTTTGGTAGCCGGGGCAGGGTATTCGCATGAAAGTTCTGTACGAGGGAGATAGGGTCAGACATGCTAGGAATGCTTGGGAGGCAAAAGCTCCGGGCAAGTCGAGATGGAAAGCCAAGCCGTCTCGAAGAAGGAGCATACAAAGAAGCTTCGGCGACACAGATGAATGCCCAAGTCAAAGAAGACGGGCATGGGCGGCCGCCGACCGGGGGTGGGGGTTGGGTGGGCAGTGGAGTGGGGAGAAAACTTACTCAGTCGAATACACCTCGTACAAACGACGGCGTTGCGTTCATTCGCGGGGAGAATACATCGCACCTGGATTGATGTTGAGGTCGGGGATGAAGAGGTGTTAGTGCTTGCTCAGTGGCCATGCGCGTGTGGTGATGCCTCGGAGGCTCTAGATGCGGTGGGACGCGCGCGACGATGGCCGACCGCCAACGAGTCACAGCCGCGGGCGAGAACAAGTCGACAAGTCCAGTCAAAGGACCTGGGAAAGAAGAATTGCCGGGAGTCGTCGGGGGAACTGACCTTGATGGTGCGGCAACCGATGCAACTTGGGATGACACGCAGACAGAAGAGAAGTGTCAGCTACAAGCTACAGGTCAGGTGTCCCTTCCCACGCGGTCACGGGATTGCTACGACGTCCCCGAGGCAGCCGAGCGAGGTCTCGACCGCGAGGCAGCAAGCTAGCGGCTACGTTGGCGGTAGTGCTAGCCGGTGGGAACATCATCAACCGCACCGCACCCCACCACCCGCTAAGAGCAACCCAACCCACAACACCCGTACAACCCAATCTTTCACTCACGCAGGTCTCTTGCTATCCTTATTCCCCCCATGCTTGCCCCCACTCCCACTCCCACTCTCACCAGCACCACCCCCAACACCACCTCCCCCGGTCACACCACTGCCACTCCCCTCGGGACTGATCGGCGAAGCAGAGGTGGTGGACCGCTCGTCGAGACTAGCCGACATCGACACCTCCATTTGGGCTTGTTGCGTTTTTGGAGGGGTTTCTCCTTTTTGGTGGAATCCCTCCCGCCCCGAGGATGGGTCGCGACGTTGGACTGGAGAGAAGAAGACCTGTCAAACCCGAGAGGCGAATAACCCTCGCCCCGAGTGAGTCGAGCGTGTTGAAGAAACGCGAGCCGGGTGTGGGGCGACGGATGCAGTAAGTGATCGGCGACAACGATCTCCGCAAATCTTTCGCAGGTGAATAAAGTCGTAATCCGAGAAAAGCGGAAATTCTCTTGCAAAAACCCCAATTTGTTCACCGCTTGCTCACGGCTCAGGAAGCCGGCGTCGCTTCAACTCTATCTCGCCTCGTCGGCCGCCACAACCTAGTTCAAGCGAAAAAACGCGGGGTCGCTAGGTGGGGCGGAAATGAAAGCCGTCTCGGAACAACGAGAAGAAAGTCTGGGAAGTTGGCACATACACTCCCAGAAAAGGGGCTCCACTCGTTTTTAATGAAGAACAAAGTTGAAAGGGTCGTGATTGCGTTATTGCGGTGTTCATATGCATGTGCTAAAAAACAGATTTGCTAAAAAGGCAAGGGAAAGACACGTGTTGCTCGCTTGCTTGCTGACGAGGGTCGAATTTCGGCGAGAGGAGATACCGCTCTCAAAAAGAGACCACTTCGGATAGTAGTCTTCGCGAGCTCGTGCACGGCGATCCTCCCGCGGGAGAAGAGACCGTAGGGGAAGCTGCTTGAAAAGAACAAGACCGCGACCAGCCAGGAGGCCATGCGCGATGTCCTTCCACGCTGCTTTCGTGATTCACTGAAAGATCTCCCCATGAAAAATCACTCAAAGTTCCTCCTCCTCCTCAATACCTCTCCCCTCCGCCTCCATACCCGCCCCTACCCCCTCTCTCCACCCAATCACCCACCCCACCTCCTTCCTCAACCTCTCCCGAACCCCTTCCATAGCCCTCTTTGCCACCCCTTCAATTCTCCCACCTATTGACCCAACACCAGGACTATCAATGCACAACTCGTCCAATTTGATGAACCAGGTGCTTAGGGTCGTGGCGGCTAGCATGCGACCTCCGTGGTTGACCCCTGTTGAGAGACCCGTTAACCAGACGTGCCATTGGTTGATGGTCAAGGGGAGGAGGTGGGATGCGATCGAGTTCATGGCGTCCGAGGTGGTGGAAAGGACTTGGGAACGCGTGGAAGGTAAGGCCAGTTCGAGCCTTCTCAATGAGGAGGTCAAAGCGAACAAGAAGGCGAACGTCGTCGAAGAGTGCCCGATCTCGTCGTCCGAAGAAGTCGATGTCGAGGGAACGCGAGGCGTAGGAGAACAAAAAGCGGCGAGGAAAGATTTGGACTCGGCGACGAACTGCTCCAAGGGAACACGCACGCGACCGAAGACGTATTCTTCGCGCAGGTTCTGACCACCGGGCAAGGCACCTACGACAGCGCGTTCGAGGTGTTGGATCGTTTCGATCGAATGCGAGAGCGTCGGCGGGGGGAGCAACGCTTCGATCGTCGGCACGAGTTGAGGTGAGGTCGAAACGAGCTTGTTCAAAAGTGACAAGAGTGACTCTTTGGAGAGTGAGGCTGTGGGGAAGGAACGCCAATGTCAATTGCTGGGCAGGGAGAGCGATCGATTAGCGCACAACTAACCGAGCGCTTTGCCAAGATCAGCCGTCGTAGGTTCGGGCGTGGCCTGAGCAATTGACGTCGATGCGACACGCGCCTTCTTGATTCCTCTGACTGGTGGGGGGGCTGCGATTGTGCGTGACGACCTGGACTGCTGGTCCATGGTGGCGTCCTGTGCTTCGTCATCGCCCATTGAAAGGCTGCGTCGTCTTCTCCTGCGCGACGCGGAAGCCACCGCTGAGCTGGCTGGTGTTGCGGTGTTGCTTGATCTGAGCGTGGCCTGTTGCTGCTGATATTGTGTCATTGCTGCTTGACCCCACGCTGCGGAGGCGGAACCGGCATGACCCCAGCCTCCCGTCGCTGTCGCTGTGGGCTGCTGCTGCTGCGAATGCGACGACATGTGCGACGCAGCCGAAAGTCCAAACCCGAACGAAAGAGCACCCGGTTGAGATCCTGGAATGGTGCCGAAAGGAACGACATGCGAAGATGCGTTCCCTGACGTCGAAGGTGATGACGACGACGACGACGCCCCCCCGCTACTGGGCGGGTTTATCGAGTGGTGCGAGTGATGGTGGCGGTGGTGTGGTTGTCGATGCACGGGTGAAGGTGGTTCAACTTGCATCGACATGGTCTTGCGTAAGGGCTAGGAGCTACTGGCTGATGGAGGGTGGATGCGATGTGGTGTGAGAGGAGCGGAGCGGCGTGGCGAGCGGGTCAGGTTGCGATGCGAGAGCCTATGACCCTGACCGAGCTATAGCCAAGCCCTCGACGGGGGTTGAAACTGTGAAGTACCCAGTTGTGCGTGGTGCCGGTCCGACAGCGACAAGATGGAGAGAGAGGAAGGAGAGAATGGCCCCAAACGGGCGAGTGGACCGCTGCCCGTGACTGACAATGTGCAACAAAATGGCCCGTTCGGGCCTTTCGCACTCGCACGGACCGCTTTTCTCGGCGATCGCGCGCGACCCGAGCGACGGCGGCGAGGCGCTCCTTTCCCTCCTCTCAGCTCTTCCGCTTCCCCGCACACCTCGAACTCTTTCAACCCCCCGACCGGACCGCACCATGACCAGCTCAGCCACCAAAATTCTCTTCGTGACAGGCAACGCCAACAAGCTCAAGGAGGTACGCTCCATCCTCGCCGCCGGATCCTCCTCGTCCTCCACGTCGGCGATCGAGTTGGAGTCCAAGGCTTTGGACTTGCCCGAGATCCAAGGCACCACAAGAGAAGTCGCGAGTGCTAAAGTGAAAGCTGCCGCAGAGATCATTGGAGGACCATGTATCACCGAGGTGAGTCGGGTGTGTAGTGCGACAACGAGGGTGCTGGGGGGCGAAGCTAAGCTGCTCCTGGTTATGCTACTCTAGGACACCGCGTTGGCATTCACGGCGTTGGAAGGTCTTCCGGGACCTTACATCAAACACTTCCTAGACTCGCTAGGCCACGACGGTACGCTCTCACACACCCATCCCCTCCCTCTCCTCCCCCACCTCCCCGTAACCCCTCTTCTCGTTCCCATCCAACAGGTCTCAACAAGATGCTCGTCGGATTCCCCGACAAGTCAGCCACGGCCATTTGTACATTCGCCTACTCTGCTGGTCCAGGATCGGAACCTTTGTTGTTTGAGGGGAAGACGGAGGGGAGGATTGTCGAGGCGAGGGGTCCAACTCATTTTGGGTGGGATCCCATCTTTGAGGCGCGCGAGTCGGGGCTGACGTAAGTGATTGAGGATGAACAGGATTAGGTGAGGATGATAAGGTCACTGATGATGACCTTTGCGCTTTGACTCAGGTACGCCGAGATGGACGGCCAAGCGAAGAACAAGATCTCGCACCGGTATCGGGCCTTGGACAAGTTGAGGACCTACCTATTGACACAACAACATTCATAGTCTCCACAACACACGAAACTATGCTACAATCGCAATGTTCTGCATACATTCCAATACTACTGAAGACAGAGAAGCTACCCCGATCAGAGCTTGGCGGACCCTTTTGGCCACTTGGTCATCAGACTCGGTGTATCCTGCTTGACGTGCGTACCGAACGCGACCAGGCGACCTGTTTTTCTGTTGGGGCAAGAAAGTGCAAGTCTGTATCAGCCATTATCCGGATACCTCGAGACCATCGAGAGGGGGCACTTGAGGGGAAGCACAGAATATTCTTCTTCTCCTCCGTGCCTCCTCCTTATCCGAGAAAATTGTATACCAAACGTACCCATGTTCCACCCTCGTTTCTAAAAGACTGGCTGTTTTGCTTTGCTGCAATACCCGCGTCACGACTTTGAGAGGGGTGCCGCTCTGAAGAACCGAGAGAACCGAACGAGGTCAGCCAAGCTTCACTTCGGCATGAGCAGATGAATCGATGGACGCGGTTTCAAAACTAGGTGGACTTACCGGTGCCGCAGAGATATAGTTGACGGTGAGGTTCGTACTGACACCACTCGTCGCCCACCTCCCATGTCCGGCTAAAGCGATCAAGCTCAAACTCGAGCAATGGTCGATCAACCAGGCCAAGAAACCGCCGTGCTGTAGAGAGAAAAGCCAACGTTCAGCAACTTCCCCAAATCTGAGAAGTACGTTGCGTAGATCCCTATGATGCTTACCGCATTCCCACTCAAATTACACATCCCATCATCCACCTCCAACTCGACGGTCGTCAGCGCCTGCGCCCCCTTCCTAGGCGCCGTATCCTCGTCGTCACCTTCAGCCAAATCGACTCCAGAGACTTCAACGTGGCCTAATCGACAGGAAAGGGCTTGCTGCCATCCGAAACCGGGTTCACTGGTACCGGCTTGGAGAACGGTTTCGCACCGCTGGCGGATGATGGAGAGGACTTTGGCTTGATCGGGCGCGGTGGAGGTGGAGGAGTTGGTCATTTTGGAGCGATGATGGCGGGAGGTTCGTGCGGGATTGTGCGTGAGGGGTGGTAAGAGCGACGGCTGTGTTGATGATCTCCTTGGTGAGATTGACTAGAGTACTGAACACGCGACGACGAGTGTATGCAGAAAGCGAGAGGGCCGAGAAACCCCGAAGTCTCGTCGTCGTCGTCTAGAGAGTCCCGGTCAACACGCCCGGTTCGAATGAATTGCCGGTCGGCGGCCTTCGGACCTTCGCGTCGGGAAAGGCAAGCAGGGCCCACGATCACGTGCTTATGCCGGAGCTGGGCTTGGGGGCAAATTGCTTGCCTGACCCTGACTCGTGTGCACAAGTGTCTCTACAATGAGGAATCCACAAAACCCTTGAGAAATGGAGTAATCATTATCACAGATAGGTAAGCGAGCGACCAAAAATCAAAGATAGAAAAAAAGTATTCAGAGGGATAGTGTGTGCGAGTATATACACAGAAGAATGCAGAGGGCTCCAAGAAGAGGACGAAAGTGTTTGGAACACAAGAAGACGAATAAGAGAAGAAAGGCGAAGCAGAATAGACTCCCAAGCCCTTTGCCCCTATCGACCCGCGGCCGGTCCACCCGTCTTGGAAGCCGCGAAAACGCCGACAATGACGATCCCGAGGAACCCAATACTGGCCGGCAGCAAGAGATCCTTAGGGAGGAAACCAAACACCAGCTTATCCCCACTTGAAGAGACCACCTTCTTCTTCTGCTTGCGTTTCAACGCCGCCGCCGCCGCCGCCGCCGCTTCATCCTCCTCCTCCACGACAGTCTCTTCCGCGTCGTCCTCGGCGACTTCGTTGAGCGCCCCGAGAGGGGAAGCTTTCTTGACTTTTTGACTTATCGTAGTCAGTGGTTGAGCCGCCGCGCGTCGGGCCAATTCCTCGTCCCATCCTTTCCCACCTGTGAGATGAACGACGACGCGATCTTTTCCTTGTTTACGAGCCGCCGACACGGCATCTTGGACATCTCGATCGGCGGTCATGAGGACTAGATCACCGTCGTCGTCCGTGTAGGAAAGCTTGAAATCTCTTGGATCGGCGGAGGGGGCTTTGGCGACTCCTTCTGTTGTCGCGGAGGCAGAAGAAGAGAAGAAGGGATCGGAAGCAAGTTTGCCGGCGATGATGTCGGTGATGAACTCGTGCGAATCGTAACGTGCTTGGAAACGATGCGTCGTACCGCCTGGAGCAACGAACTTGAACAAGTACGTCCCGTCATCGACGATCGCGGACGCGGACGCCGCAGCTCCAATCGAAGAAGCTTGGCCTGGACCCCGTCGACCGAGGTCCGAGTTGCCATCATCGACGCCCGAGGCCGAGTCGTTAGGGAAGAGTTCAGATCCGGGCGTGTCCATGCTGTTGTGGGAGTGATGACCCGGTCGAACGGGGGTTTGGAACTGCTGCGAAGGGGACTCGGATATACCCGCACCCGAAACCATCGACTCGGTATCGTCGTCCTGGATATCGGCAGCGGCGCCAAAGAAACGACCCCAGAGGGGACCATTGCCCGAATCGGCACCATTCTCGGCCTCCATCGAGTTGAGCTGCTCGATCGTCGCGTAGGTTAACTTGAGCACGTCGACGATACCGAGCAAAGAACCTTCGTCGTCGACGATGGGGAGGTTCAAATAACGACCGTCGAGCATCTTGCGAAGACCATCCTGTATGCTGTAGCTCGGAAGGGCGACGTCGGGGTGGGGCGTCATGACGCGCACGACGCTGCACGTCTTGGGGTCCAAACCGGCCGCGATGACACGGAGAACGACGTCCTTACTCGTGAAGATACCGGCGATCTTGCGTCCACCTTCTTCCATA
Organism: Microbotryum scabiosae; assembly: GCA_022702605.1. Taxonomy (NCBI): domain Eukaryota; kingdom Fungi; phylum Basidiomycota; class Microbotryomycetes; order Microbotryales; family Microbotryaceae; genus Microbotryum; species Microbotryum scabiosae. Next base: position 410,625 of record JAHWDV010000006.1, on the reverse strand, counting down.
ACGCAGACGGCCGTGGTCCGGAGTTCGCGCATCAACCTCGCGGCTTCGCGCACGGTTGTCTTGACGCCCACGGTCGCGGAGAGCGTACGAGGGTCGAGGATGCTGCCGAGGTCGCTCGACTTGGTTCGGTCGCGGAGCGCCTGGATATACGCGAGGATTGGGTTCGAAGCGCCGCCAAATTGCTCCTGAGCGCCTTCGACAGCAGCAGCGAGAGCGTCCGAAGTCCCGGCCTGCTTCTCGAGCTTCTCCAAAGAGGCGTGGAAGACCTTGGTGATGTCGAGCAGACCGACGACGTCGCCGTCTTCGTTGCAGACGGGCAAGTGGCGGAAGTGACGAGCGTTCATCGTCTCGAGCGCTTCTGTAGCCGAAGTCGAATCGCGAGTGACGATGGGGTTCGGGGTCATGATGGCGCTGACAGGCGTATTCCTAGGGTCGAGACCTTCGCCAACAACCCTAAAGGCGAGATCCTTGGCCGAGAAGATACCGCAGAGATGTTCCTCCTCATCGACGACGAGAACACAATCCGTGCGTTTGGCGGCGCAGAGTTGACTCGCGTCCGAGACGCTGATTGAATGAGGGACCGTCAAGGCGGGAAGCGGTCGAAGGGCCGAGACGGTGCCCGGTTTGGGACGCGACATGGTGCCGCCGCCAGCGCCGTTGCTACCGTGTTGGGATCGCTGACTACGCTTGGCCCCGGGTCGCTTACGGTTCAATTCGGATTCGATCTTCTTGCGAATGGCCTGTAGACGATTGCATGTGATTAGCTAGTCGTATTCAGGATCGGCGAGGGATGATTGTGCATGCTTCACGCCGAGCCCTAGAAGCGTGTGAGTCGTGGATGGTCACGAGCAGGAGGACAATAGCATTAATGCCACGGTGCTCTAGAACCAGCTCGTGACTTCATCATCGGGTTCATTAAGTCTTGCATTGCGACCACAAGCCGATGGTGCCGGCACGTGCTCTGATGACGACGGCACGCGGCACGACTTCGCACCATCACCGGTGACGACGTATTCCGCCAGCTGACAGCCACAGCTTCCGCGAGATAGTCCTTCGTAGTCCACGGCACTCTTGATGGTTATACAATACTCTGTCGTCGCGCCTGCCGAGTGGGGCCGCGTCCTTGACGACGAGGCTCAGATCAAGGCGTGGCGGCCGAGGCAGCCCATTGAGGCGATGCACCCGTCCGATCTAGAGGTCGTTCATCAACAGCTCTAATCGTATCACTCCATATCACCACACCATCACCCAACCTTCCAACGTGCTTGCTTAGCCGCCCACTCCCTTCGGCATCCAGCGGCGAACTTTCGCCCGCATCACTCAACCAACCCCACCTCGCTTCGCTCCGACGACCCAACGAAGAAGGGAAAAGGTAAAACTAACCTCATCTTTCTTGCTCACTCGTTTCCTCGTATCCGCCAAGCCCGCATCACTGTTAGACAACACAAACACCCCAAAAAATCAGCTTAACCATCAGCGCCCAACCCAAGTCTGCCAGATACTAACGAAGACGAAGCGCGCGTCCCCGCTCCCGCTCCCGCCGCAACGCGAGACGAAGGACTGTTGAGGTACGACGACGACAATGACATGGTGCTACCGGTGCTCGTCTCCTTGGAGGTTGGGGTCCCGTTGAGTTGGATTGAGGGGGATGAGGGGAGAGGGATGCGGGACATGTAGTACCGCTTGAGAAGACTGGGTTACCGTGATCGAAAGGTAAGGGACGGATGCAGAGACAGCCGCAAGGCGCGTCTTCGTCATGGCTCCATTTGGCGCTAGTGATTTCAAAGTGGTTGAAAGTGGTTGATCAACGAATTCGGACCTTCTCCACCGGCCCACAAGCGGCGGAAAAGTATGCGTGCTTTACAACACAAGTACACGATCTGTGTTATCGTACACGAAATGACAAAATATATCAAAATGTAAGGTGTCGTCCTATATCCAAGATCCTCCAACTCTGTTCCCCTCCCGCGAACCCCTATTCCCAGCTATTCGAATTTATTGATCCCCAACTCTTGCTTCTCCGCCTCGATGAACGCCGCGCAATCACGATGACTTCGCTCGACGTCGAGGAAGGGGAGGATACAGCAAGCCACGAGACCGAGGGCGAAGAGGAAGTAGAATGAGGCCGAGACGTTGTCTAGCCATCGCGGAAGGATAGGGAAGACGTCAGATCGGCTGAGCTTGTCCAGGGCCAAGAGAGTGCACGCAAGTCGACTCACTCGTACGGTTTGAGATGGCACTCGTGACAAAAGGGCCGATGAAGGACGATGACTTGCCCGAAATGGTGAAGAGACTGAAGAAGAGGAACTCGTGGCCGACGGGGGTGAATTCGCTGATCATCGTTTGCGAGTACGAGTACCACGTGCAGCCGCCGAGGCCGTAGACGACTGGTGGTGAAGGAGACGACGAGTTGAATGTTAGCTCTGATGGATATGGGATCTGAAACAAGTACTCGCTTACCCTGATACAGCCAGAACTCCCACTTGTTGTGGTAGCCGAACTTAGTCGTCCAGTTACCGATCATGCCCCAAACGACTGGTGAGAAAAAGGATCAAAGGAAACACGATGTCAGTCGTCGAGACGGAAAAGAGAGAAGCTGGTAGCGATAGACGAACTAAGCAACATGACCGAACCGACGACGTAGTGGAACATCCGAGGAGTCGAAACCTGCCAGAACTTTTGGATCCTCCAAAAGATGTAGACCCCGGCACCTTGTGCAACGATTCCGCTGTGGAGGAGGACAGCGACGTCAGATCCCTTATCCAGAGTAACGCCTCCTTCGTAAATCACCGACTTGCACCAAAAGCAGCCAGTTGAGCGTGATCGTATCGAAAGTGACCGTCGCATACTGCAAAGTTGAAATGACGGTGACCTGGCAGAGAACAGGAACACACGATAAACATCAAGGACACAGAGATAATTTCGTAGCTTGGGGAGAGTACCCGAACTCTGACTCACTCCCGTAGCCAAGACGTCATTGAACAAGAAGTAGAAAACCTGAGAGCAGAGAGAGGATAGCTCCGGGTCAGGTTTTACTCCCATTTCGTTGGAGAGAGCCGTCCGAAGCCCACTCACAAAGTAGAGCATCGTATCCTCCAGCTCGTACATCTTTTTCGCGGCGATGTAAAGGTTCTTGAATCCGACAGTAAAGTAGTTCGTACCGGGAGGTAGGGTACGTCCAGGCCGATGTTTTTCGAGGACGAACCATGGAAGAGCACAGAGGACCCAGACGGCTGCTGAGTAAGCGCTGCGCAAGGCGAGATTGGAGGTGAGCGAAGCGAGCACCTCGGGCCTGGTAGCTCATATACTAAACTTACCAAACGATCGAAAGGGCTCTTGTATTTTGAGCCACTGACCCATTCGCCTTGATCCCATATAAGATCCCAGCCAAGATGAACAAAACGATGACCTCGCCCAACGAGCAGACCGCGAAAGCGATATTGGACAGCCTGTTCCTCGACATCATATCGAGCGTGTTGAATGCTTCCAACGTCGTTTCGCCGGCGACGAGATCCCTTTGCGCTTGTTGCATTTCGGGAAGATTGCGAGATAGACGAGGGAACGCGGCGGTCCAGTAGGCAAGGGCACCCTGGTAGGCGATGAGGCCGATGATGTAGAGCGCTGTGGCGGCTTGCCACTCGTCTGGGGTGTCGACGCCGAGCCAGGCGAAGGAGACGGCGATGGCCACGGTCGTCCAGAAGATGAGGATCCAGGGCCTCCAGGTGCCATAATCCGCATACGATCCGATCATCAGGAAGATGACCTATCGAACCGTAACGAAGACGAGGCTCGATTCAGTTGGGGCTTCGGAAATGAAAGCTGGGCGGTGTAGCAGACTCACCACTTGGAGTGCGAACGAGATACCATTCGCGACAAGGACCGTGGAGCTGACATTTCGTTCGGCTTGACCGAAAGCAGGAAGCACGCAAGGAACCGAATTATCACAGGGGTCGTTGGTGCCGAGGTTGTGGCCGGCGTAGTAGAGCAGATTTTGGAACTGCGTAGGGCCAAAGTTGAAGGCTGGCATTGACGAGGTAGTGGAAGCAGGAGTGAGTAGGGATAATACTATCTAGTATCGGAATTGATGACATTGTACTATGCGAAACAAGGTGACTCACGTCCTAGTCCCGAATTGCCGATCTATTATAATAATAGGGGGGCAGGGTCCAGACGATCGGGGAGATTCCCGTGGTGGCCGGGTCGATCGCATGTGGAGGGGGAGGCCAAACTAAGTCCGTCCCCGCCCAAACACGAACACCACCCGGTTCAGTGCTCACATAGTAGACGTAGTAGCTCCACAGTTCCCACCTCGTCGTGACCTGTTCAGGATCGGTCTTGATCTCCTCCAAAAGGACCCCACCGGCTACGACGACCGCGGGGTGAGCGACCCCGCTGATCTTCGCCTTGGGCTGATCGAGGTTGTCGTCGCCGGTCGACGACTTGCCTAGGTGGTGCTCTTCATCCCCCTTGGCTTGCAACGTCTTCGGCTCCCGATCTTGCATGGTCTCGATGTGTCGATGTTGGAGCTTGTGGAGGAGCGAAAGATAAAGCCCCTGCGCTGTGCATGTGGACATCGCCATTCGCTCCACTGCCAGCGCCAAATCTCGCCAAATCATACTAGGCGAACATCGCGATCGGGCTCAGATAGTGTATTCCACCTCGCGCGGCAGCCAATCAGAGCGCGCCGCGGTGTCGTCGCTGCGCCTGCGTTCGCCTCGCCACAACCACAGGCCCGGGGCAGTCGACAATTGTCAGAAGGAGGGTCATGAATCATGATTGCAATGTAAGGAAAAGACGCAGAGTATAGCAAGAAGGTGATATCAAAACAGTCCAAAGCCAAGCTAAGGGAAATTTTCGGTGGGAATCGTTAAAGTGGGCGCAGGAAGGGACGAAAAGGCGATTGTTGCAGAGGGCGATGATCGTGAGGCGTTGTGACAGGGCTAGAGCGAAGAAAACAAGGACAAGAGGAAGAAGAAGAAGGATCGAGTTGCCGCATGGAGAGAGGGAAAAGACAGAGAAGAAATTCGAAAGGAAGTAGAAAGAGGGGGACGGGGGAACGCCGGCTCAAGTCCACACGGGGGTCGAGGGGACGAAAGGGGCTGCCGCGCCAAGGAGGTAAGACAAGCTGACGGGGGCGACTGCACCGGAACCCAGTGCACCGGCGGAAAAGCTTCCCTTGCGCGATTGTCCACCACCACGGCGACGTTCGCGGCTGCGACGCTTGCCGTCTCCCGAAGTCGAACCGTCGTTCGAGCGAGAGCTCGACTTGCTGCCGCCGGCGAGGCCGAGGAGGACACCACCTCCAAGGACACCGACTTTGCCACCACTATGTTCGGTCAGGGTTCCGGCGAGAGCTTGTTCGCGTGTTCGAGATGTCGAAGTAGTCGAGGTCGAGGTGACGTTCGAGTGCCCAGACTGGTTCGAGCCCACCGAAGTGACGGACCAGATCGAGGACGAGTGGCCATGGCCCGATCCCGATCCACCGCGCGTACCGCGACGACGAGGCTTGGACGGCGAGGAAGGGGCGCTCCGACTCAACGACTTGGACGGGCTCGAAGGAACGGCGAGCGTGTGGACCGAAGCCGAGGAGCGCGAGCGGGAGTGAAACGGAGCGGCGGGGAAGGTGAATGGCGAGGTCAACGAGCTGCGGTTCGGGATTGCAGGATGCTTGAACTCGCACTTCTCGGTGGAAGAAGTCGACAAAGCTGCCCAGGACTTGGCTTCTTCGCCGGAGCTCATCAGGCTCGAGCTGACGCTCTCGGTCGAAGAGAAGATGCCGTCCGAGGAAGAGCCCTCACTGTCCGATGACTCGCCCGTCGATTGATAGGACGAGACGGAAGAGCTCATCGAAGAGCTGCGACGTTGGTAAAGCTTGGCACCGAGACCCGAGGGAGAGAGGCAGTTAAAGTCTGATTCCGAGGCGAGAGGGGAAGGGGCTCGCGACGGGGCGCGCAGTGCAGGCGTCGGAGAGAAGACGTCGGTTTCGTTCGAGAGCATAGGTCGGATCGGGGTAGGAGGGATGATGAAGGGAGATGCCAAAAGTGCGAGTGGACCATTCTTGGAGGACACGGCCCGGACGGCAGGCGAGCAAGGAGCGGCGGACACCTCCGCAGCCGACGAGCGCATCGACTCGGGCGAGACGACCCATCGGCCAGGGGGCGGTACGATCTGGATCGCCTTGGACGACCTTTTAGTAGGAGAAAAGGGGCTCGAGGTCTGAGCCGGGATAGGAAGCGAGGAGAACGGCGAAGTCATTTGGACCGCCTCGAGCTCCGGCGTCGTGATGTTGAACGATCTAGCGCCAGAATCCAAGTCGGCGAGCTGCAACGCCTGAGGCCGCAATCCTTCAGGTAGTTTTCCCCAGATCTCGATAAGTTGAAAATCTCTTGTCGATGATCCATCGCCGCGCTCGACGCGGACCGAGACGCAGCCTGGGTCGACCCAGAGCGTCCAACATTGCCCGAGCCAGATCTTGCCCTGCCCGCTCGCCAGCGCTCGTTCAACATCAGACCAGGACAAGCCTGACTTTTCAGCGGCTTGGATGATGGAGGTATCGATCAAAGTCGGTGTTCGGACAAGGGCACGATAACCGGAGCCGAGCTCAGAGTCATGGAGGTGCCAGTGGCCATCGAAGCGTTGAGCGAGCGTCGCAGCGAGGTTGGAAGCGAACGAGGACCTCTCTTCCTGGAGCGGGAAGAAGTCGGACAGGAACTCAGACACCGCCGATAGTTCCTCCTTCATAATATTGATGGATTGAAACAGTGGGTGTATGAGAAGAGATAAGGTTGCGTCGATGGATGGCAGCGAGAGCGGCTGACGTGGAGGGGGCGTGGGTCAAGTGGAGGGGGCGTGGGCCAAGTGGGGGTGCGGTTGAGTGATGACGACGAAGCGGCGGCGGTGTACGAAACGCAGCACGAGGCGGGCACAGGGGAGAGATCGATATCGTCACTTGAATTTGATGAGATCGTCTGATGAATGACAAGAGATGATATGCGCATGGTCAGCTTTAAGCGCAGCGCACGAGTAAGGGGCTCCAAGGAACTTGAACGAACAAAGGCCCTTTCCACCCGACGACGGCGACGAAGGGCTTGCAAGAGGATAACCAAAAGAGTCGAGGACGGCAAGAAACTCGAAGAGAGAACAAGTACCAAATGCGATGATGATGGGGTGAATCTCGCTCGACGAACGACACGATTGTCGTAGGGCGAAGAGTTGGGTCAGAAGCCAAAAGAAGCCAAAGGGATCCGAAGCTCGAGCAGGCCACCCGGCATTCGGGCGCCAGAAGCTCACTCAACTTTTTTCCCCGTGCGCGGCCGCGCTCGCTCGATCACTTCGACCTGTCTCAGTCGGCATTTGCTCATCAGTTCGATCACAAATCATGTAGGCAGGCAGCCCTTGCTGGAAGGAGTCGGCAGAGTCTCAGATGGGCGTCCAGGCTGACTTCAGCCCCAGCTGTCAGGGACGATTATCATGTTACTTCATTGTCGGCAGAGTATGTCACCAATACTTTTAATGTGGAGGGTGATGTTAACTGCGGAGGACAGCTAGGTACCTGGTAGCGAGCTGCCAAGCGCGCCGGACGTCGGCCCCCGCCTCCACCTCGCTCTTTCACCGCGCAGTCCATCTCGATCAAGGCGTCGGCGGCCGTGTCTCCAAAATTTGAGTCCAAGTGTGGGATAAATCGAATGTGGCTCAACAAAAGTGGATCTTCACAACCATGAGCAAAAGGTAAAATTTTGTGGTGTCCAGAAAATCCTAAACGGCATTAAAAACGGAGATTGAACGGGAAAAGTACGCATGCGCAGTGATCTTCTCTGAATGCTCCGATTTCACCCTTTCATCAAGTATACTAAAAGCGCTGTCGGAGATCCCAAACCATGAGGTATCGGTACTAAAAAGGATGGAGTGAATCAAAGTCGGTTCAAGAAGATGTTGTGTTGTTGAGCTGTGTGAAGGCCACTCAGACCTAGGCATAAAGTAGAGCCAATCAGCGGGGGGAAGGCGAGGACGGAGTACTAGCCATTGATGTCGTAGATGTAGCCATCAGTTCACGTGCCTTTGCACTTGAACGTGAGAGGGCATGGTGAGGAAAGTTGAGGCCGAGGTCCAAACAGCGTCCGGTGCCCACAAGGCTTTCGAAGCTTCCGATGCGGCCCTCGAGGATACCACACAAGGTGAGAGCGAGCTGCGCTTGGAGGATCAAGATACTCAAGTCACGCTTCTCGACGGCTGCGGCGGAAGGCATCGAGGGGTTGGCGAGCGCCAACGCACACACGGCGCTCAGGACCAGGAGGGGTCGCAGATTGTGCTTAAGCAACAGCAATTGGAAGGAGGGGGACGAAGATTGTAATTAGCGTGATAATCGAAACACAGTTGTAACCTGTGGCAAGAGTGGAAAGGCAAGATATGAATGAAGCTCATGAGAAGAGACAGTTTGAACACTGGGCGGAGCAACTCACTTGGGCTCAAGGAGAGGCACCGGGTCGGAAGTGAGTGGGAGGGAAGAAGCGAGAGGCAGAAAGCGCATAGCAGGGGGAGCGGAACGGCAGGCTGAGAGGAGACGTGATGGATAGAAGAAAGAGAAAGTATCCATGCCCCTACGGATCGTGAATGGTAGACGCACAGGAACACCTTAGAAGACAGACGCTCGTGACCCCCGAAGAGTCGGGGCCTGCGGCCTCGGCGTCGGAAACACGGAAAGATCTTCTTGTGGACTCGCACCTCAACGAAAGGTTTACACGCCACGCTCAGACGTGGTGCACCGCATCAGTTATTCTGGGCCACTCCCCGATGCAATTCCGAAACTAACGCGGTGCCCCAGTTAGCCGTCGGAGATACCAGCGTTGCAAACGATATTGTAAGGCGACGCTCCGCTTATGCCTCACAACGACCTCATTGGTCTCGAGCCTTACTCGCGCGCGGCGCCAAGGCGCCTCTTGACCTTAATCTTTTTAGTAGTCTTTCTTCGCCTGCGATTTACACCGTTTGATCCTTTCAGTTTTGGATTCGGAATTAGTGAGGCTTGAGAGTGATAGCATGCCCCTTTCGCCGGTATTTCCTTCATTGCTGCCCTCCACTCACTCCATGGGGCGTAGAACACCTGCTCACGATGTTTCACAGCTGTCTGATACAGTTAGACGTATACACAACCATGCCTTTTCACAAGTGTGTAGCAAACCAAAGTGCTTCGGTCCTATTTTCAGACCCCCGACTCACCGACGTAGGCGCCCCAAACTCACAGTGCGTGACAAGGCGCTCATGCCCTCGGCAAAAGGGAAGCCGAGGTCTGTTGGCACGCTCAGCTGACTAATTCAACAGTGCAACTTGAGTACATGGAGGGACGTTCATCTGGTTATATAAACATCCTTGATCAACTGTGTCGATCCGGATCCGTCGCGTAACCGTCTTCGGTCCCCTTCCGTCGTAGAGGCCGAGCACTTGAAGGACTCCGAGTTCGGGCCGCGACTCGAGTTACTATCCTGCACTCGATGAGGGCGCTCAAGCCACAAGGTATCTTTTCGTTTTCACAATCTTTTCATGGTGCTCTTGAATGAAGTCCGGTTCAAGGAGTTTGGTCCGACTCTCAGTAGGAGCCTGCTTGAAGTCGTCTTTTTTTTTGCATCAAGCCTGATTAGATTTCACATATTCGGTTATCTACGCAAAATCAATGTTTCTTGAAAAGGGGGGTTGAAATTATGTAAAGTCATAGCCAGTCGTCGCCCCGAAACCTGATCGATGGTCCGAGCGCGACGCGCGGGGCTTTACGCGTTTGCCAAGCAGCACTTTGTAGCACTCGCGACTCGAGAGAAAGGCCACCATACCCAGGTGCTTCCCCGCGCGTCTCCTTTCCTCCCATTCGATATCAAGAATACGCGTCATCCCACGGAAGGCACGACTTTCTCTGGCTATCTCCAACCTCACCCTTCCCCCGCTGTACACACATCACCGCCGCCGCGCCGTCTTCGACGCATTGCACGTCATCGGATAGCCGACCCCGCACGACCGCGAGATTCCAACCCATACGACCACCATGGTATCTGACTCTGCCATTCACGCTATCTCGGGGGCTGCTGGAGGATGTGTGGCCATGTGAGTTCCTCGGCCGACCCGAGTGTGTGTGCTGGTGCGTGTGCGTCGAGCAGCTATCGTGTGGTCATGTTGTCCCGCCTGAGGCTTGCCCGTGATTCGATTCGCGCGGCGGATCGGTTCCGGCTATTGCTGGCGGCGGCCTTCCGGAGAAAGCCCCGTCTCGAGTGCCGCGTTCCTGCACAAGCACAACACGAAGCGGGCAGAATTCACCTTATTCCAACTGCACTTTTCTATTACGAGCTGCCGTCCCGAATGACGCGGGTTCACAATCACCCGTGGAGCTTGATGGGGCGGCGGCCTCCGGTGTTAACTCTGGCACTGAAACCGCGTGACTTGGTTGCACTCGGACGAGCTTCGGACGAGAGCGGCGGCTGACCTGCTAGCTCCGGTGTGAACACGGCTTTCATTTTCCTCTCGGTTGTTGCTGCGCATTTGTGCATCATGCAGGGCCATGACCTGTAGGTCTGCTTAGATTTCTGCTCAGGTAACTACTACACCCCCGTATGCTCCGAGCTCACTAGCCTTCGACTTTTTTCAGACCCCCTAGTCAACCTGTCGACGCGCAGTCAGGTTGCCGCAAGAGAAGAGGGTCAAGTCAGTGCGAACTCTTAGGATACAAAGATGCTTTTTCTGATACTGCAGGGGGTATTTGGAACCCAGAGCACTAGGGCTGCCGCTCTGAAGGTCATCAAAGAAGACGGCATTGTCGGACTATACGATGGGCTGTCCTCGTCGCTGCTCGGAATCGCCATCACGAACGGGTGAGCAACTTCATCTACCGATAAGCAAGGTACTAGAGTGCCAACTGACCGCTATATCAACTTTGTTCCCCAGTATCTACTATCTCTTGTGAGAACAAATTGCCTGAGGCTGGTGGCCCAAAGGCGTTTATCAGACTCTTTTCTTGTGACCCCTACAGCTTTGAGGAGACCCGCGCTTATGTCATGCGAGCGAGGAAAGACCCTAGGAAGGCTCTGTCGACCATCGAGTCTATCCTCACTTCTGCTATTGCGGGTAAGTTCAACCTTAGCGAGGAGCATCGACGTCGGATCTTTGGCTCATTCTTTTGACGTTGTTCTAGGTGCTGCGACCTCGGTGTTTTCGAACCCCATTTGGGTCGTCAACGTACGTTCATGTTAGACTTTGTTTCGCTGATGCGTCTGTGATTCTGCGCTCAAGTTCGAGTTGATCTGTGCTCCCCCCCCCCACCTTCGTGCAGACGCGCCAAACGGTGCGCACGACCGTCAAAGTCGATCCCTCGCTGCCGACCTCGCAAAGCAAGAAGATTGTCGTCGAGAAGAAGCTCAACGTCATCCAGACGATCTTGCACATCATCAACACCGATGGCTTTGGTGCTTTCTTCCACGGTCTCGGGCCGGCGCTGATCCTTGTCAGCAACCCGATACTGCAATTCACTGTGAGTCCTCTTGGCACAGACCATCAAATAGCGTGCTGTCAGAGTCCCGGCTGAGCATATGGAACTGCGAGATTCTTTATGCAGCTTTTCGAACAGCTGAAGAACATCATCTTGGCCCGTCGAGCGACCCGGCTCGCCAAGGGAGCCGCCGCTTCGCCTTTGACCGATCTTGACTTCTTCTTGCTTGGTGCCGTGTCAAAGCTCTTCGCTACCTCTGTGACGTATCCTTGTATGTTATTTTGGTGCGATGCGTGTCTTGATCACGACCCCATCTAACCGGATCGTCCTGTTGCGCTCCATTCCATTCAGACCTGACGGTCAAAGCCCGGATGCAAGCTGGCCACGCCGAGGGTCGCTCGTACACGTCATCGTTCGATGGCTTGAGAAAGATCATCAAGAAGGATGGTGTGGCCGGGCTTTACCAAGGTGTTGCGCCCAAGCTCATCCAGTCTGTAACAACGGTGCGTTGGATAGACGAGGCCGAGTCGATGCGCTCCTCTTGGCTCTTGGCTCTTGCCACGGACATGCTGATGAACCTGACCTTTGCTTCTTCGTTCCCTCACTGCGTCCCGCTCTTGTAACGCTTCAGGCCGCTATTCTGTTTTTGGCCAAGGAAAAGATCTACCAAGCCAGTGTCAAGGCGATGTCGACTGTGACCAAGGTTTGAAGTGATCACCCTCTCATGTGGTCGAGAGACTTGACCTTGCCGGCCCGCAAGCCCGAACGTGTCTTGGCTTCTTCAACCTGTCCGACGTACCCCAGCCCGTCTCGTTGTGCGTGTATCCCTTGATGCTGTACAATGGTGGCTCCTCATCATTTGTCTAATGAAATCCCCAAACAAACGCTCTAAAGAAACAGGAAGTAGACAGGAAGTGGGCTTTGCTGCACCGCACGGATGCTTTCGTCGGATATAGGACCTGCTCGGCCATTGGCCCTGGAGACCCAAAACATAGGAAGGAGAGCGATAGTTTGACTAGGCCTTAAGTACCCTTCTGCTCCGCTCACAATGTGAGACTTCCTGTCAAGTACCTAGGTTGCGCCGCCAAAATGTAAAAGATGCCGTGTCCTCACCACCGTTGGGCCTGGGCTCGCAGGCTAACCTAGCTCTGCATCGCTCCTGTGGTGCGGCTTGTCCAGGCGACAGGAGCTAGTATAGGCCACGCGGCCGATCAGCGCCCGGGGCTTGTCACCGGAGCACAGCGTCAGATGCTTTGTTGCAACTCTGGCTCCGGGGTTTGCTGAGATGCAGCGATCACACCGCATCGCAATGCATCGCATCGGCTGATTTCAGCAGTTCGACATCGCGCCCGGCCCTTTATAACGCCATGTGTAGGCTTGTTCTACCACGTCGAGCCAACATGCCTTTTCTCCCGTGCTGCTTACTTTCTTTGTTGAGGATCCCCAATCTTTACGCTGTTGCGGCAATCGGGCCAGGCCGCCGGCCGAGGCCAGGCCGAACCGTCAAAAGGGGCCACCTTGAATGTCCGAGAGGAGCGTCATATTGGCCGCTCGGAAATGCAACCGAGTAGTAAGCACAGCATGACGTGGTTACAGGTAGCTACCCCTGTCTAGTGCTGTGCTCCTTTATTAGCCCCTGTTTCAACCGCCGACCTCGTGGTACCTATAGGCTCTTGCGTGTGGAACAAGTCACCAACTTCAAGAAGCGAGGCATCTCCGTTCCATCCACCCCCGACGTCACTACCCCTTGATCCTGACCAGACCAGTCGCCAGTCGCCGCACTCTCCCCCGCCCCGCCCCACGCCCTCCGGTCATCACCTCTCCTCGGGGAGGCGAAACGTACCACCCGGGCGACACAAGTCACTTTCTCAAGTGGGAACGGACCACGTCTCCAACAAAAGCCGATATTTGAAATAACGTACCTTGGAAATGAGAGGTCCGCAATCGGTGAGCTCCTTCAGATGCCTCCCAGAAAAGATGAGCACATACTTTTTCCTCTTTGATTATATGATTATACAATACAAACACTGCTTAGATCGTAAACAACCACATTATTATTATTTTATTTTTATGTTGCTGTTCTCTTCGAGGTACATAGTCTCTCCCGTCATGGATGCAATACGATGACGACGACGCGAGTGAACTCCCTTCACTTCCTCTGTCGTTTCTTCAATCTTTCCAACGTCTGTTCGGCCATGCCAAAAGACGCACCCAAGATCAACAAGGGAGGATGAGCAGAACACAGGACACGGTGGCCACTCACCTGGTCATCCGTTGCTTTCTCCCTTCGCATCGGTCGATTCGCATTCGTATTCGCGTTTGCTCCCCCTGCCGTGCCTTGCTTCTTCTTGTCCTTGTCCTCTGGAGCGCCGAAGCGGCCGTACATGACCCGCTTGGCCTTTTCCAACGCGTCCGATTCAGAATCGATCGGTTTGTGAGGTCGAAAGACTGTTGCGCACATGTCCGCACCAGAAGGGCAAGTCAGTCAGTCAGCTTCGAGAACGGGACCCGCCAGGAGGAGACATACACCGTTCGGCGGCGAATGTCTCTTGTTCAACTTTGGGGGTATTGCGGCGCTTCTGGAAGAGCGCGCGTTTGGCCTTCTCTGTCTCTGCAATGTTCTTGAGCTTGGTGCTATTGATGGAGAAGTGATGGGCGAATCAGCTTCGTGTCCCTCCCGAGTCGAACACCGCCAGTGTGTGAAGCGGAGCAACTCAACTCGATACCCAGGTCAACCTCAGGGATCGCGGTCAACATCGTCGCCGAAAGCTGTAAGTTGCCATCCTCCTTCTCCTCCTTCTTCTCGATCCGATACCGCTCCGCGATCTGGTACAGCTCGTCCCTCGGGTCCAACGCGCGGGTCGACAAGTCGCCGTCTGCGAGCGCGTTGGCCGAGTCTGCGCCTCCGGACTTGCGCTTGCGCAGTTCTTCCTCAATGTAGGCCATCATGTGCTTGTCGACATCGATCGTGTTGGTTTGACCGGTGAAGTTATTGTTGGTCACGAGCCGTCTTGTCATCTTGCTCGGGTCGTTCGGATCCCTGCAGCTCGAGGGGAGCAGTCGATGGCCACGATTAGTCCACACTCATTCGGGGTCCCAATTTCCAGCGAGCGAGGTTACGACCACTTACAGGTTGTCCCCACCGTCCCTGACCCGATCCTTGTGCTGTATACCCCCGTGCAACCCCTCGATCATGCCATCCTCGTTGATCCGTTCGCTGGGATCAGCCCCGGTCGGATCGTCCGTGCTGGCTTTGGGTTTGCGCTTCTTCTCCCCAGCGTTGAGTCGATCGAGATCGATCCCTCCCGTCGCTCGTTTGAGTTTGCGCAAGGCAATGAGTTCCTCTAACGTTGCACTGTCGTCGTGGGGGGAGAGGTCGGTCACCAGTGAAGTGGGCGGCTGAAATCAGAAAGCGGTCGTTCCTACGGCTCACGGCATCGCCAGGTTCCTCTTTCTTCATGCAAGATATGATGAAGGCGGCCTTGCAAATCATGCACTACTCACCTGATTCCCGTATCATCCTCCGCTGCGCCACCCGATGGCTCGCCCTGACCGCCCTCCCCGTTCGTATCCCCACTCGTCGACGGCTGCGAGGGATCCGACAAGCTGCCCACGCCGAACGTCTCATGCACTCGATCCTTGGCAACGCCCTGGGGTCGTCCCTTCTTCTTGAACATCGTCCTCGATCAGCTGCAGGGGCGATCGGGGGTTGAGGCGCGAAGGGAATCGGTCGGATATGGGGAGATGCGAGAACGGCATTTAAGGCGCGTGTCCGGCGGGGCGACTTTCGTGGTCGACGCGGGTCGCGGCGCGCTGCAAGTTGACAGGGCAAAATTCTACCAATTTTCAAATCTCAGACTTAAAAGTTAAAACCATGCCAGCTTGGAGGTGGGGGTCCTGGAGAACTCGAATTGGCATTTGAACAACACTTTTTTTCCTGGAATCGGCAAACTGAAGGAGACAAGTTGTTGACACTGTGAACCCCTGCGGCCACTGCACTCCGCCGCGGCCGCCGTCGAGCGTGGACGACGGACCCGGTCCGGCAAGGAAGAGCTTTCACTTTCAGTCGTCAGTCTAAACAGATGCAATTGCGCTTGAAAGACTGGAACGACATGGGTGACGGGTAGGACAATCCGCTATCAGGGGACTCAATAGGCGTACCTGTCCATGGTGCACTTCTATTTCCGCTGCCTGTTGGTTCCCACCGGGTACCACTCAGCATCGGACCCGAAAGTGATGAGGGTACATTCGATCCAATGGATGCGGGACTTGCAGGCCCTGTGGGTCAAGCCGAGACCCCTCCAACGAAGGCTCGGTCCATCAAATGGCCTGTAACCCACCTATCGCAAATGCTCGCCTTTTCGGAGTGCAATAACCTCCTATCAATGGGCTTGCTCTAGCGCATACTTGTGTCGGGCATTTCCGATCAGATAAGTGGCTATACCGCTTTGTCCGTTTTCGTTCGATGTTAGAGATACTTGTGACTGTACGGAAGAGAACGAAAGTGCAATGCGAACAAGGTTTTAAAAAACTACAGCAATACAAAACACCGCCCGAAGTAGGCTCGCAGGTGAGGGCGCCTCTCTCCCAAACTCGCAAGCCCACTCCGAGTAGACAACCCAAAATCGCCTTCACCGAAAACATCTAAAATCTAACCTTCCTCTTCCTAGCTGTATACTTTGAATCCCTCGGTACATCCGCTTTGCCCCTTTTCCTATACAACTCCTTCTTCCTCAAGATCCAATCCAAATCCTTCACCACCCCTCTCTTCTTTCCCCTCCCACAGGATTTGATCTTGAGGCGTTGGCGTTGCTGTTCGAAACCTACGCGGGAGGGGGTTTCGTCTGTTAGGGGTTCGGGCATGGTGGGTTTGGGACCGGAGAGTGGTTGGCCGGCGAATAGAATGAGGTAGAACTTCTTTCTATGGGGTGCCAAGGTAGGAGGTGGGGGCATCAGTTTCCTCGATCGACTATGTTCGTGTAGCTTGTAACTAGCACCGACTTTTTGGACGAGTTGGGCTGCGTTCAAAGAAATTGATGAAAAGGGAATGAACAAAGAGGTCCGGGATCAGCCACGGATCGTTCCCTCAATGCCACGTGATCATTTCCTAGCTCCACAAAGCACTTTGCCGCCACACTCACATAATCCACACAAAGTCCTCCCCCGAACCCAGCCTTTGTCGCATATCCCATAATAAAGCTCGCCTGCTCGTCCGACTCGGGGTAGAACTGAAACACCGCTCGAGCACCATTCTTGAGACACCCGAACAGGTCGGTGAAGAAGCGGAGGAGGCGTTGGGGAGGGGAGTGGGATGTCGCGTCGGCGTTGCAGAGCCATTGAAGGACGGAGACGCTGGAGAAGGGAGGGAGGGGTCAAGTGGGGTTCGTAAGGGGGGGGGGGGGGGGGGGGGGGCTGGGGTGGATGGGTAGGACTTACGAGATGGCGCCGTCGAAGGAAGCGGGTCGGAAGGGAATTCCTTGACCGATGTCGGCGAGCAAGAGGTCACCTTCGACTTGTCGTTCTAAAGCCACCTCTGTGAGGAGTGAAAATATGAATTGAATTCTCCGCCTTTCTATCAACCCAAGGTCGTGTATGACCCCCTCGCCGAGATCTCCCACAAGTCCAGTCCACCTCCCCCGAACTCACAACCTCCTTGTCGCACTTACCTAACATCCCCCCACTGACATCCATCCCCACCCAATGATGCCCTTCCTCCGTCAAGATCTCGCCCGACAACCCCGACCCAGCTCCAATATCGAGCAGGTACGCCTGCCTGGGAACGCTTGAAGGTTCGCCTTCTTCGTCAAAGTGTTCTTCCGTTGGACTATGAACGCAAGAAGAACGGATAAGTTCCGTCTTTGACTCTGTTGATGTTTGTGGGAGTGAGTGTGCGGACTGACAGGTCCAACAGTTCCAAACAACGGTAAGTCATCTCGGCCTGGATCGATTGCACGCGCGAGTTGGACGTGTACTTTTTCGCCTCCAAAGGGTTGTAGAACACCTCTGGGGGGGCTATGTGTTCGGGTCGCGACATGGTGGGCGGCGTTCTTGCTGGGGGGGAGTTAGTGTAGGGAGGGAAGAGCGGGGGAGCTGTAATCGGGGTCACGTTACGCGCTCTCTCTGTGTCCCGCGCGCGCCGCGGCTCAAGCGCTCAAGCTTGCGAAGTGCGGAGCTGATGCTGGCCTTCGCGGCACGCCGATCACTCTCCACACACACGCCAGAAACCACCTGGGCTCAATCAAGAGCGTGTGCTACACCCACAACCACCCATCAAAATGCCATCCCGCACCCCGTCCTCCCCGTCCTCCCTGCACCTCAAACATCACCCTACCAACCCCTCCAAGGTCCAGCAACCCAATGGCACAGCGTCCTCCTCTTCGGCCTCGTCGGGCGAGTTCATCCGGTTCGCAGCGACGATGCGCCTCCCTTTAGCTCCCGTTTGGAGTGCCGATGGAGCGGCTGGGGGGGAGATGGGTCCGGGGGGGATTGAAGGGGTAAGACAGGTGTTGGCGGGGTGGGTGATGAGGTACGTCTGCATCCGGGACGTGTTCTATGAGCGGGATGCCGTCGAGTTGAGGGGGGCTCGTTCTAATCCTGAGGGCTCGCCCCCGCTCCCTTTGTTGGGTGGAGTGTAGGTACCTCCCACCATTACAATGCGTGCTCCTCACCTTTTGTCCAACACCGACATTTGTACACCCCACATCGACCTTCCCCTCCCATGCTTCCCCCTTTCCATCCACCTCTTGTTCAAGTCGATCAGGCTGGGCGCTCACATCACGTGAGCCATCGAACGAGGACGACGACCTTGAACCGACAAAGAATGGAGATGGACAAGATGAGCAAGAAGACGAGAGTAAAGCCAAGTTCAAGGTCTTGCCCATGATCTCAGGCACCGGGTTCGGGTTGCCGATCGTTCATTTCACCGGGGTGGGGTGGCAGCCTAGGGTCGGGCAAAAAATCGGTACGTACCTCGCATCGACCTCTTCATCTTTTCCCGAGAGGAAGGACCTTGCTCACTCAGCCACTTTGTGCGTTCACTTTGCTCCACACAGTCGGTTCCCCAACCCTATCGACCCCCTCGCACGTTTCTCTCCTCCTTCACAACCTATTCAACGCGACTTTGCCCGCGTCCCACATCCCTTCGGACGAATGGCGTTTCGACCCCGATTACGTCGTCCCTGCTTTCATTAGGGATCGACAAAAGATGGCCTTCCCTACGACGTCGGCTACCAAGGCGGCGAATGAGGGAGCCGAAGCTGAGGGAGCCGAGGGGGTAGTCGAGGCTGACGCGGAGGGCGCGGAAGGCGCGGAGAAAAAGCAAGAAGAGCTTGCGCATGAAGAAGAAGCTCGGTTGGCGATGGAAGAGGATGAGATGTACGCTGTTCGAGGGTGGTGGGTCAATGTACGGACCGGGGAACCGATAGGTGGGGAAAAAGGAAGGGTCGAGTTTACGATTGTTAGGTGAGAGCGCAAGAATGACGTTTTGGGTGAGGTCAAGATCAGGGAAAGGATTTTGAGCTCATGTTTGCTATGATTGGATGGATGATCAGTTTAACGATCGCCAATTCGATGATCACCGTCACCGGATCCCTCTTATCCTCCCCTTTCTCCTCCAAAATACCTCCTCAAAACCCCATCATCGCCACCTACCGATCGGGCCTCCCCAACGCGGCAGACGTGATGCGTCGTCATACGACGGAGCAACATAATAGGAAGAGGAAGGAGATGGCCAAAGAGTTGGGCGAGGATGATGATGAATCCCACAGTGAGAGTGAGAGTGAGGCCGAGGCGGAGGAGCGGGGGAGAAGCGAGAGGGCCGTCAGTATGAGTCCGGCGGATCAGGTGCCGAGGGTCAAGGAGGAGGGAGTGGTGGTGAGGGTTCAGGAGGGGGGCAAGAAGAAGACGGAGAACAAGGAAAATAAAGAGAAGAAAGAGAAGAAAGACAAGGAGGAAGGGTCCAAGAAGGAGAAGAAGAAGAGGAAGAAGGAAGAGTAGAGCCACGGTGGTGCTTGGAATGAAGAATGGTATTCAATTTGCGCGTTACATTGCTTTCCTCATCAAGAGACAATCACATATGGGTATAGCTGCAAGATTGTAATGTACTGATCGAGAGAGGATGGAGATATATAGCGAAGGGACCGTTTTAGGGGAACGAAGGAAAAACAGAAACACGTCGAGGTGTCTAATGCAAAACCATCCCTCTCCTTTCCCGATCCGCGAGACCCCCCTGACCTTGCCAAGAGCCCACCACACCAACGCCGACCCCGGTGTCTTTCGAACTCGCCCAAGTCGTTAACGAGCCTAGGAAAGAATTTGGACCGTCTTTGGTGCTCGCTGGAAGAGGGACGGCGATGGCTGAGCTTGTCGTTATCGGCGTAGCGGCGGAAGGGGATGACGGCGAGCAGTGGATCTTGATGGGGATACTAGTGGGAGGGGCAATGATCGTCGGGAGGCTTGGAACGGGAGGGATGTTCTTTGCCCCTGAAGGATGGGGTGCAGAAACGCTTCTTAGTTGACCCGTGGAACGTTGGGAACGCAAGTTGGCCATTGAGGGTCGCCGACCGACAGGCGTGGTGGCGAGGAGCGAGTCCGTCAATTGTTGTTTCAATGAAGGGCGCGAAGAACTTGTCCCATCCGTGCCAGGGAGACTGTCGGCGATGACGGGAATGGATAGGGGCGTCGCGACAACTTGGCCAGAGGTCGAGTCACTCGAAAGAGCCAAAGTCACGGGTGAGAGGATCCGATGATGAGGATTCGCATGCGCCACAAAAGTGCTGCGGATCGACGAGTCCGAAAGTCCTCGAGGGCGGAGTTGGCGTTCCAACAGCGTCGGCATGGGAGCGGCACCTTCTTCATTCGGGCCGGGGGCATGAGGTATCGAGTCGAGTACGGCATTGGTAGTACTTGACATGGCGGGACGGTAAGATGCGAGGAGACGGTTGAATGGGTTGTATGAACCTGCGACCGAAGTCGATGTCGAGTTATCTGGGTTGCCTCGAGAAAGGAGCGTCCATGGTTCGGAAGGTTTAGAAGAAGGTGGAGGCACGGTCGAAGCTCCAGCGAAGATGCTATTGAGGTCCCGCTTGACCTGGGATCCTGTGCGTCGTCCACTTGTCCCTTGAGCATGGGCGGTGATCGCACTCGAGGGGGAAGCGTTGACCTCTACGCTGGTCCCTTCTTCGCCAGCCCGATCAGCTTGAGCAGCGCGTCGCACGGCTCCCCCTTTGCCAAACTCGACTTCGACGGTCGCGGATGAGACGGCGCTAACGCCTGATCGTTTTGGTGGAGGTCGGCTCGTCGGGATCGGGGCAGCCGGACTAGCCTTCCTTCCCGGAGCTGCCAAGGTAGGTGGCGCACCGGTACTTGTGGAAGTTTCACTACCCGGCATCAGAGCTGAGGGGATAAACCGCGACAGAGGCGAGAGGAAGCTGCTGCTCGTAGGCGTCGCCAACCTCCCTTGTACGAGATCGATCACGCTCGGATCATCGAGCTCCCGCAGGTTTGTAGCGAGATGAGGTTCGACCTGGACCCTGTTGACCAGCGTCCGCAGTCGAGAGAGCTCGAACAAGAGGTCACGGAAGAGCTTAACGAGCGCGACAAAGTCTCGGCGCAGAACCATCGATTCGGTGGAAGCGCCTTCGCCGAGTGCTTTTGAAGCGGTCGCATCCTGTCCCGCTCCGGAGCGTTCGCGCTCGAGCACCCGTCGGAAATGCGCTCGTAGCTCTTCAATATCGTGAACCTGGTGAGTTTGATTCTTGGTCAGCAAACGATTCCGCAGCGCGTTCTACGCAGCTCAGCAGCTGACCGACTCACCAAAGTCTTCATATTCGCCAATGCGACATGTCGCACATCTCCCGAAAGGTGGTGTTTCTTGAGTCGATTCTCCTGCGTCGTAATATCGGCGGCTTGGATCCTCGTGAACAACCGTGTCGCATGGTCGATTAAACCGCTCAGAGCTGCGGTTCGCATCTCCATCGATGACGTGGGGGTACGGTAGTTCGTATTGGGTGGGGGATCGGTGTCCGAGAGGTCCGAGACGGTTGAGTTCGATCGGGGAAGGTCATTTCCGGGTCGAGGTGATACGCTGCGAGAAGACGAGGTAAAGCTGCTCCGCCGAGGCGTCGAAGTCGTCGGGTGGTATATGACAGGCACCGGTGCCGGCGAGGTCTGCGTCCCCGAGTCGAGGAGGGCTGACCGACCGTCAGGCGATACCCCGAGCGTACGTCTTCGTTTCGTCGGGGAGATCAGGGCCGAAGGGGTCGAACCCTGAACAGGCGTCGAGCCTCGGTTCGTGCGTATACGAGGCGAATTGCGCATCGTGGTGCTGTATTTGAAGGGAGCCGAGTCATCCTCCGGTACCTGCGGGAATAAGGGGGGTCCGAGCGAGAGGGATAAGGGTCGATGATGCCGACGAGGTCGAACGAAGCTGGCCGTATCCTCGAGATCACTCCCATTCATCGACAGCGACGACGACGGCCGGTTCTCTTGCCCATAGTCCATGTTCAGTGAAGTCGGTGTACCACCTGTGGACAAGCGTCGCGAGTTGATCATGTGGCCCATGGATGTGACGTCGATGCTCATCGCTCGACGCGCGTGGTGACGTCGTCCGATCGGGATCCTCGGCGTGGGCAGACCCTCATTCGACAAAGCGGAGCTCATCTGTTCGGTAGCGCTGAGTCTACGGCTTGTGTTGCGCGACGTGTTATTAGCCAGGGGCGTAAAGTAGGAATGTCGAACGGGCTCGTCCGAGCCGTGGACGGGCCCGTCGCTGCATGTCCGCGACAGATCAATGGTGCGATTCGAGTGGAACGTGGTCGAACGATGCAAAGAGGTCGCCTCGGTCGACGATGAGGAAAGTGGTTGAGAAGTCTCAAAATCTGAGAACGAATGTGAGGCCGACTGTGACAGCGAAGACGAGCTCAGCACCTCGGACATCAGGTTCGAGGACAGCTGCGTCGGGATCCTGTGGCCGTCGAGCTCGTCCTCCTCATTCGGAGCGTCCTGGGCATGGAAGGGCGATCGTGTTGAATGTTGCTCATCGCGTGCCGTGTCAAGCAGACTTTGGAGCTCTTGACTTTCGGACCGGAGCATCTCGTTCTCCGAGACGAGGCCTTCGACGAGCTTGAGCAACTCGACGGCTTCCGGATTAGCCGCGACCTCGGTGCCGTCCGAGCCCAAGATGATTTCCGTCGAGGAGGAAAACTTGGCTTTGGCTTTGGCCAACGCTTCATAGCTCTTGTGACTTCGTAGCACCGTATCCTGCCTCATCTCTTCGAGGTCTTGGGTCGCGCGCTTGAGGCGTTCCTCCATCTCGGCCACTCTATCCCCTGCCTTTTTAACCCTGCTCTCGGCGTGCGTCGCTCGTTTTCGCTCCGAGATAAGTTCCTGCAGTGTATCCTCATGTGTACGAGAGAGCGATTTGAGCGAGGCCGAGGTCGCGATGAGTTTGCCCGCGTCGGACGAGAGTCGGGTGATGGTTTTGCGATCCTCTTCCAGCGAGACGAGCAGGGCCCGGTTGTTGGCTTCGGCTTGTTCGAGGTTGTTGACCGTCTCTTCGAGTCTCTGCACGGAGGTAAGGGAAACCCATGGTCAGCGATTCGGCGCCCTCCTCTCTCCAATGGGTCCACCGAAGCGCAATTCGGGGCGGACAGGAGAGGGGTCTCCTCTTTCCCACCCCACATTTGCCCGCCTCGAATATGGCACCGTGAGCTTACCCTTTGAAGCTGCTGAGCCTCTTTGACGGCCATGGCCAATCGATCCAGCATCTTTTGGTTGCCTGTCTCGGCATTCGCCAACCGCTTTTCCAACCCAGCCTTTTCCTCCAATAAGGCCTGCCCGACTTGAGCGGCCAATCGCAAATCGGCTTCGAGCGCGGCCATCATCTGCTGAGGCGTTGACGAGCCCGAGCCCGAGCTGTTCTTGATGATGTTCCATGAGAGTCCCGCGGTGGTTGAAGTGGAGGAGGAGGAGGTGCGGGACTCAGTCGGTGCATCATCGAAGCGTTCGTCCGAGCGTCGTTGTATGCTACGTAACGCCGATCCGAGCTCGAACGGCGGTCCTCCAACCGTGGTGGTGGCTGCCGGCGACGATGAGCTCGATGGAGGCGACGACAGCAGCACGTGGGCCATACCCGACGCGGCTAGGACCATGCAACCCGTCGAGAGCGAAAGGAGATCAACCAGCCACTAGGCGCTAGTACTCGTGACGCGGTGTTGCTTTTTGTGTGGATCGTCGGTGTAGGTGGGGGTTGAAGTAAGCTTGCGAAGAGGGGGGACGTCGCCTCGCGCTTGACCTGGCCGCCGGGCTTTGTTTGTCGACGCAGGTCGGCGCCTGTCCACGCGCCCCCCGTCCGTTGCGCGGTTCGCGCGTGTACGTTCCATTCTTCTCCGCCAGGCAACGCAACAGCGATCTTTGGTTGGCAGACGCTCTTCATAATGCCTCTGCCTCTTTGAGCCTGTTTATGCAGAGACGTACTCAAGCGACACAAGAAGATGTGTGCTTCCATGTAGCTTCTTCCATTTCAGGTCTTCTGAATGCTGAACAAATTTGTTGTACAATAATCCTTCATCCAGCTGCATCAATTAGTGGACGCCCAGTCGGGACTTCAAAGACAAACTCGACCGTCCGGGTACAGCCTGCTGCTCTAGAGCGCACTGCACGACGTGAGTCTGGGGGCAAAACTTACGTCCTTAGGTGAGATAAGATAGTGACGCCAATTATTCCTTTTGTTGCTTTCAGCCTGTCAGGCCTTCGCTGCTTCCAAGGTGCGAAATATTTTCTGCCCTTGTCCGGTGCACCCGAACCGCGGGTGGCTAATCGTCTGAGGTCCCGGTCTTGACAGATCGGGTGCTCGCGAGTAGCCAATTGCGAGCGGTGTACCAATACTGGTCGTGATTGCGTCGCAGCGGCCGAACAAAGTACTGCTCGTCAGCCCTCGCGCAAACGATCTCGACCCCGGTCCTCGGCAGCCAGCGATAGCGTCGAGCCGAGCGACTAGTACCTTGTCGACGCCTCGATCGCCAACACCGAGACCGAAGCGAGTTGCGTGAACTATGCGAAACACTCTCCTCCAGATCCGGAAGAGGTCCAGTAACGCCTTGTACCCACTCTCAGCCTGTCCCTCATTGAGATGGCGCTCCAACCGAGTGACGGGTTCGCGCTCGACACGACCCCTGAGTGCAACTACCCATCCGTTTACACTGCCAGTGACCACGACTCGGACTGTACCGGTACGATGCCGGGTGCGTTCGAGAGGGACGAGCTCGCAGAATATGACCCACCGTCGTCCCTTCCGAAGGACAACCATGTCTGAATATGCATCCTGGAGGCGCTACAGTTTGGCAAATCGCAAGGCCATCGATACCACGCCGTGTTCAGGACCCTCGCCAGCATGTTGTTGAAGGTTGTACAACCACTGCATCTCGCCAGAATTCACTCATGTACATCGTCAATTGCCGATGCTTCAACTCCCCCTCCTGTCATTCAATCCGTGCAAGACGAGCTCTTGCTCCTTTCCGTGACCGCAATAGGAGCGCTGTATGGGCAGATCCCCCCGTGCGCACGCCCTGGTCGCATCTTGATCAGCGTCGCCAAGTTGGCGATTGGCAAGTTGACCGTCGACGACAATCGACATCGCGTAGTCTGCCGACCTTGCCGGCGAATCTGCTATGCTCGGTCTCATAATGGCTCGGCTCGGCACGGTCACTCGGCTCGAGTTGACCGAACTTATGATAGAGGCACCCATACGACGGCTGCGCGCCGCTTGGGCATCTTTGAAGAGTCGTGCCAGAGATGGCCCCGGAAGCATCTCACTTGGCGAGTCGTACCTTGCCCTCGACGATTTGGATGCAGTTGCCGGAAGGGGCTCTTCCGCGAAGAGCCGTACAACGAATCGAAACGAAAATTTGGGTGGCTACCGGACCCTGGTAACCACAGGGGTATTTCCTGAGCCTTCCTAGGTAAATTTTACAGCTCATCATATGGATGAAGTCAAACCCTGACAAGCTAGTAGGGCCGTGGCGGTTCATGCCAGACAAGTGGTTCGACACATCCGCGATAAGCCCCAGTTCAGTAAGTCATTCGCCCGTCTCGCCGTTTAAATCCTCTTCGAGGTGGGGTACTCACCTTTGTGCCTTCCATTACGGGGTGTTGTAGCGACTTTTAAGCCCTCGTCAGTGTTTTACGCCGCACTTTGCCTTCATCTGTACGCGCTCTCGGTCGGTCCGCTGCCATCCAGCATCCTCCCCGTACCCATCAGCACCTTCATGCTCGATCAGGTCCAGCAGGGCGAGCAGGTGATCACATAGGTGACAATCGGCGGGTGTTATGTATCAGTACAAGGGGTCGATTATCTCGCCGAACCGGCCGCCCCCTCCCACCGCAGGTGTTGATCAGGATCGCTGTTTTGAGCAATTGCAGAGGTCCGGACCGCCATGGCGAATATGACATGTGCTCAAAGACGTGCTCTTTTCTCTGAAAAGGTGATTGTTGTAACACCATTTGTTACACCCATATGATGTAAAGCGTACGACAACCGATCAAATCATGCAAGCCGCTACGCCACCTGGAGTAATCAAACCACCTGAGAGCTTTGCTGAGACTTGATGTCACCCTCGGTCGAAGAGTATCCTGCGGCAGCAGCTCGTTGGGCGGGGGCATCGACCTTGGAAGTCATTTGATCCTTGCTCGATGCAAATGTCAAGACCGTGATGATGCCCAGCGCGGAAAAAGCGACGGCGATGTACCAAACGAAGGACAGTCCGTACGCAAGCGCACTCTGCACACCTTCGATCGCGCCATAAACGACGCTCGGTTGGATACCAGGGATCAAGAACGCTTTAGCGATCACGGCGGGGTTTTGCGAAGCAATCAAGGGGATCAACTGGGGCAGAACTGTAGATGCCTGGGCCGGCGAAAGTCCACCCTTGAAAGCGCCCGCGGTAATACGTGCAGGAATCGCCACGGAGAGCTTGTCACTCAAAACAGCCGAGTAGACCGCCACCCCGACCGCACCTCCGACAGCACGAGCCGCGACCATCAAAGCCGACGCGGAACCAATGAACTTGCCGGGAACAGCGAGTTGGGCCACCGCAAAGAGGAGTGCGATCGGGGCAGCGAAACCAATACCGGCGAGGGAGCTCATCGCCCCTGGGAACGTGACAATGAAGCAAGAGAGGGTCAGAATCTTCCGAACTGCAGTGGGCGGCCCGGTGTATCAAGGAGCGACGAGACTTACATCCAAGTGCGCTATCGTTTCGATCGCTCAATGCGAGACCGATGCACGATCCGAGGTAGAGCAAGTATCCGATCACGAGGGGGAAGCGGAACTCTTTGAAACGGTCTACGTACCATCCGTTGAGGCAGAAGAGCGGAATCGAGGTGAGGTAGAACGGCGCGAGGTAGATGTTACCCTTGAACGCATCCTGAGGTGCCCACAATCCCGCACCAGCGACGGGGAGGAAGGCAAGGATGGAGAAAAAAATGGTCCCTTCGACGAAAGCTGCCACAAGGGCCAAGGGGAAGTTGCGATGGGAAAACATGGCATGGTGGAAAAGCCCGACCTCTGTCCCCTTCCACTCGTACACGCCGAAGACGACCATCAATGCGATACCAGACACGAGAGGCCCAAGTGTCTTGCCATCCTTCCATCCATCTGTGCTGCCTTGGGTACAACCGACCAAGAACAAGCACAAAGATGCGATCACGAGGACGTAACCGATCCAGTCGAGCCGGGCGAGCTTCTGCCCGAACGGCAGGCTTCGCTCTTCTGTCGGGCGTGGGGGAGGGCGGTAGACGATCAACAACAGCAAGAACATCATCGAAAAGAGACCGATCGCAATGTACTGCACGGGGGATGCGAGTGAGGGGAAATGTCAGTACCTGTGTCATCGGGCCCTGCCTGCCGGCTGTTATTGAGACCGGGCGGGTGCGCAGTAAGCGACATACGAAGCAGGTTCGCCATCCGTTCAAAGGGTTGTTGGCCACCAAACGGGCAGCGGTGATGACGCCCAGTCCTCCTCCAAGAGATGCAGCAAAGTTTGTGGCACCTTGGACCTTCCCTCGGTGTTGGCGCGGGAATACTTCGGCGGGGATGGCATATCCGGCCCCAACGGCAGACATCCCGATCGAGACAATGCCTTGACCCACGAGTCCCATCCCGAACGATGTAGCACGCGAAGCAACAATAGAGCCACTGATGTATATAAACAATGCGATTATGTCAGAGTAGGTATGCATTGAGTCTACATTAGTCGAAGCGCGCGACTTACACGACAGCAATGAACGAGACGACAACCAAAATCCATCGACGATCGAACAGATCACTTGCGTACATCAACGGGGGCCCGATGCATGCTTGGAACGTGCTGACAATGTTGATGAGCTATGTGGACGGATTGAAAGAGCTCAGGTGAGTCTGACTGCTGATGTAGATGTCTGATAGGTGCGAGTGAGTCTTACCCAGATTGACTGCGCCGAGTTACCGAGCGTGGCACCCATCGACGAGCGGAAGATGGACGTCGTGGCGAGATGCCATGAGATGGTGAAATACAACAAGCAGCCGATTGCGGCGTAGGCCCATGACCTCCAAGTGATCTGAACACCGTGCCCCAAAAAGAACGGAGGAATCAGTCGACTGAGAGCCAAGTTCGAAGCGCATTCAACGCGAGACAAAGGACAAAGGCGTTCCCTCCACTCACCACGGTGTCTTGAGTTTCAGACTCTGCTGGGTGAGTGAAGCCCTCGATCCGGTCGATGTGCTGATCCGCATGCTTTTCCAAGGTGGGTGCAGACATTCTTGCGTCTGCGCTATGAGATTCACTGGCGCGAGGAGCGGGTGTGGAGGAGAGGTGAAAGAGGCCTGGTTTTGATGGCAATGGTGCCCCAGGAAAACCCCGCACATATCTTGGCGAGGGGGCTGGTGGTGCGGCGCCGACGCGCCACGGGGGGGTGGGCGGGGCGGCGCGGCCGATCGTCGTGGGAGGGTCAAGCGAGGCCGAAGCGAGGCACGCGCCGAGTGGGCGATACTGTAAAACCGCTATCTCCGGTGATTCCTCGTACTTAAGGTGCGTGGCTCGTCTGAGCTTTTAGATAGACCGTCAAGTCATGGTGTAGATCTCTAGCTAGATACGTACCTGAGTAAGCTGGGCCGGAGAGAGGTGTCCCCGGCATTTCCGCGGGTCCAGCAGAGCTGATGCTTTGCTCCCCGGCCCCTGGACTCCGAGGCTGAAGTAAGCTTGGTCGCTACAGGGACCGAACGTTCTCCCAGCCAGATTGCCCAGACCTATACCGAGTAGACTCTCATCGCTGATACGGGGCAATGTTGAGGTGATGCATCAACTCACGACTATATTGCCTACATTCTGCAGCGAAAGATCTAAGTTGAATTGCTGCGAGACGAGCGGAACGAACTCAAACCACGGGAATCTGCAGCCGTTTTTCGTGCTCGTGGCCGACGTAGAAAGCTTTCTTGCCGGCGAATGACTCCTAGATGCCATCGGTCGGTTCGTTGTGGGTGAAGATACCGCAGCCCTGGGTAGCGCAGTATCGCCCGTCGCGACCTGAGCAAATCAAGAGGGAATTATCAGGGGTTTCGGCATAGGAGCGGCGTGCATCCTTGCCGTAATGTCCCATCGTCATCAAGACGGGGCCAGGGAATGGGATTGGCATGGTGCTAATTGACAAGTCGGACGTGGGACTGAAGTAAGCAATACAGGCAAGAGTCAATGGAAGCCGTATGGAAGGAGGATGGGATCACTAGCCCCCAGTCCGACCACTGTCCGACACTTCGGCGCTTTCCGAACGACCAAAGTTGGGAACCGAGTGGGCGTCACTGTAAGCCCCCCCCGTTCGCCCGCCCACTTTTCAATGAGCCCCGAAAAAGGCGATCGCCCAGTCGCTATCGAGGTCCCTTTCACGCCTAAGGTATTGCAATCCTATCCTGAAAAGGAGTCACTCAGAATTACACAGAATTACTTAGAATTTACCTTTTTAGCTGAACGTAACTAGGTTGCGTGAAACAAAACTTAAGACTCAGTAGCGAATCTCGAAAAAAACCAATCACGTGACCCAGGGAGCTGCCACGATCGCCCGTCGGCTGCCTCGACGCTGAGGACCAGGACCAAATAGGTAGTGTCTGTTACAGAAACACGAAGACGCAGGGGCAAAGCTAGCAAAAGGAACAAGAATTTACGACAGAGCATTATGTATATATGTAAAATAAACAGATATGGGAAGCATCGAGACTAGAAAGGGCTTAGATGTGAACTAGTCGAGTCACCAATCACTCGTAGTTCCTTCGCCTCGTCGAAGCACTGCCAATCCAGCCCGCTGAAGAGGTGCTCGATCGAAGTGTCGGTACCGTCATCGAGTGCGACAACGACGAAGGCTTGTACAAAGAATCGATACCTACAGTCGTAGGACTCGAACTGAGGTTCGCGGTCCCCATACCTCGTTGGTAGGCCGAGAGAGTGGGTGTCGTCCCGCTTGATGGAAGGACGTTCGCAAGGCGAGATTCTTGCATGCTTTTCGGTCGATCGTTGCGTACAGAAGGGTAGATGGGCTTTTCGGAATGGTCCGAGGCGGAGATGATGGTCATTTCGCGTTCTATTTTGGTGTTTTGTCGCTTGAGCTCGGCGTTCTCCTTGAGTGTCGTCGTGAGGAGCGTTTGCTGCTGCGAGATCTCGCTTCGCAGGCGTGTCTGCAACAATAACGGGGTCAGAAACACCGAACAAGTAAGCGAACCTCGCTCTCGAGTGGACTCACGACATTTAATTCCGCCAACTCGCGCAACTTCTTCTCCCTCTCGTACTCATCCTTGAGTCGATCGGCCGACGTATCGCGCGCCGGTTTGTTGGCCCACGCCTGTCGTCGTTCCGTCTCTCGCTCATGTTGCATATCCTCCACAGTCTGCGTCAACGTCGCCCTCGCGCGTTCGAGCGTACGTACATACGCATCCCGTTTCTCGCGATCGGCTCGCATGCGATCCATATCGAGGTTCTGTAAGCGTTGCGCCTCTTCTAGCACTCGGATATGTTCGACGACGGTTCGACCGGCCTTGTCCTCGGCGACGACGAGACGAGCATGCGTCGCGGCAAGTTCGCTGCGCAGGTCACCGTTGATCTTGTCCAAGTCGGCGAGGACGACGTGTTGTTGCTCGATCTGGTCCTCGAGCTTCCGTCGGAGAGAGGTCTGCGTCTCTTGCTCCTTGCGCATCGCAACGAGCGCTTGCTGAAGCTGAGCAACCTCCCTACGGGTCGATCCCGTTTCGCGTTGAGCGGTGATGCTCGCTTCCTCGGCTTCGGTGCATCGACTCTGGGCCGAAGCGAGTTCCCGCTCCCACTTCTCCCGCTCCTTGAGCATTGATTCAGCACCCTTGGTGCGCATCAGCTCAATCTCGAGATCATGAGCCTGTTGCGCGCCTTCGAGATCGGCCGTCCGAGCCTCGAGTTCCGCAACGCGACTTGCACTCGCCCGTGCTTCCCGTTCGAGATCCGTCTTGTGCGAACGAAGATCCAACGCCTCTTTGCGTGCCGCATCGGTGTCCTGTCGTAGCCGAGCCAAATCACTGGCGGACTCGCGTTGAAGTGAGCGCAATTCGTTCGACGTCTTGGAGACTTGCAAGCGCAGAGCTTGTACTTCGGCTTCCTTGATCTGGTTCAGCTCGGCGGTGCGTTGTTGATCCGAGGACTTGTCGTCGAGCAACTTTTTGAGCGTTACGACGTCGGTGGCAGCTCTTGACTCGGCGGAACGGGAACTCTCGAGAGCACGGGTCTGCTCGGCGAGGTCCTTGGTCAAGCTCGTGATGCGCAGCTCGAGATCTCGGACCTGGGTTATCGCCGCCTCGCTCTTTTTGACGATGTAAGCGTGCTCTGCATAGACAAGAACAACGCGTCAGCAAACTCACATCTGAATACAATCCTTGGGATGACCACACTCACCCGATGAGATACGGCCCAGCTCGCTCTCCTTTGCCTTAGCTCCCGCTTCGACCTCCCGCTTCTGATTCTGCATCACCACGGCCTGCTCCTTCGCCGCTCTCATCTCACCCTCAAGCGCGACAAATCTCTGCCTCGCCTCCGTCGAAGCTTTGGTCTCCATCGCCAACCTCGATGTCAATCCCACAATCGAAGCGTTCAACCTCTCCTGTTCGCGTTGTCGATCTTGCTTCAGTTCGACGAGTTGGCGTTGCAAATCGCTCGCCCTCGAAGCCGCCTCTTGTCGATCCTTTTTGATCGCCTCCCAGTCAGCGGTCTTGACGGACGTTTGACTGGCCCATTCATGTTCTTTGGCCTTCCAAGCCACCTGTTCGGACTGCAAGGTCTCGAGCAACTTGTTCTGATTCCCATACGCGGTATTAAGTTCCCCCACGCGTAGTTCGGCTTGAGTTTTGGCCACCATCGCTCGTTCGAGTTGTCGATCGATCGTTTCGATTTCGACGTCCGCAGCGGCCAAAGCTTCTTGCAACTTGAGTTCCCTCTCCTTCGATCGTTGGAGTTGCAACTCTCGATCCTCGACGGCCAGCCGTTCATTCTGTAAGGCCGCCTCGGTCTTCTTGTGCTCGTCCTCGAGACGACGCTGAGCTTCCACCAACCTTTGCCTCTCCTGCAACGCCTTGACAGCTTCCTCCTTGGTCTTGTTCAACTCCTCCTCCTTCCTCCTCATCTCATCATCACTCCTAGCAGCCGCCAACAAGGGTCGTACACGTTGGAACAAAGCCCACCAAGGCCAAGCCCTCAACTCGTTGTATACTCTGGCATTCCTCTGAATCGTCCTCACCGCATTCGCACGGTTCAAAATCTTGTTCGCTTGTCTCTTGACAATGAAGCGACGACACGTCGTTTGGATGCGAGTGATGACGCCGGAGAGGTATTCGTCGCGACGTTCTTCGAGTTCGGCGAGAATCCCGGCTTTGAAGAAGACTTTGGTGAGACCGAGGCGATAGGATTCGGGACTGAGCTGCAGGTGGTGCAGAATCGTTTGGGACGCTTGTCCGCCGTCGAAGAAACCTTTGGGGATCAAACCTGGGGCCAGGAGCTCGAAGCGACGACGGAACTCAGAAAAGGGGAGTCGGTTGGGGTAGCCTAATCGAGCGATACGGATCCCTTCGAGCACCCCGTTGCAGCGCAGTTGATCGAGGACGAGAGGGACGTCAATCTGTCCTGGGGATTTGGTGAGGTTGGGGACGATGCAACGGATGAAATGGGGTTGCGTCTCCTTCAATTGAGCCATCAGGTTCGCCAATTGTTCCTTGTGCCTTTGACCGACGGTCCTAAAAGCTCCCTTGCGAGCTCGACTTCTCGGCGCCAAATCACCCGCTCCACCTCCACCGACGATATCGGCTTCGGCGTATTCAGCAAACAGTTCCCCAACGTACGCGTCCGACGAGTTGGACAAGAGCGAAGTAATGTTGTCGTTGAGGGGGTCGCGGTTCTTCTCGAGCCAACCTTCAGTACGATATTCGACTTTACCGGCGTAGTGAGAGACCGTGAACCCTTGTTCGATCCGAGAGGGCGTGAACTTAGTGTATTGAGTCGAGACGGGTTTCTGCGTCGCCAGCTCGGTCATCTTGTCCGTGAACTGAGGGCACGGACACATTTCGTCAGTCTCCGCCACATAGTTGGAGCTGAGAGCTCAGATTTGGTTTGACTCACCGATTTGTCACTAGCCTTGGGCATGATGGACGCGTCATCCAAGCAACTCAAAATACCCATCGGGTTGTTGGACTCGATCAAATCGATCGTCGGCTGAAGCTCCAACCCAAAGTTGACGAATTCCCACGCAATCTCCTCACGCGAGTATTCGTCTTGCTCGAGCACGAACATGTGGTGGTTAAAGAATTGTTGGAGTTTCTGGAAAGACGTGCAAGAACAGCCAGGAGTCAGCAACATGGCCTTAAAATTTCTCGCCTGGGTTCTTTGAAACTGCTCACCTCGTTGGTCAAATTGATACAGAGCTGCTCGAACCCGTTCGTCTCGAAGATCTCAAACCCGGCAATATCCAAGACGCCAATAAAGGTCTTGGTCGAAGGTCTCCCCAGCGCAGCATTGGTCCTCTCGACCATCGCCCCGAAATTCTTCTCATACAAAGCCTTACTCAACGCCGCGATCTCATCGACGACTTGTTTCGGCGACCGAGCTTGGACGACCCATTCCCGTCCGGCTTTGACTTTAGGTCTCACAAGCGCGTTCATGAAAGGCGTTTCGTCGAGCCCGAGGAGGAAGCAGACTTTCTCGAGTTGAGTTCGATCGACAAGATGGGCTTGGTCCGTACCTCCGATTTCGATGTTGCCCAAATGCAAGATCGCTGCGATGATGCGGAAGAGACGAAGTTGTTCGTCGTCGGAGAAGCCGACGGTCTCGAGGGCTTTGCGTAAGAGCCTCCATTCTTGCTTATCGTCCATTCCATCGACGTCTTGACGTCCTCCTCGAAGATAGGCGTAATCCTTGGATTGACCCGTCAAGAGCAACTGTTGACGCAAGCCCGAGTCGGCCCCTCGCAAGAGTTGGAAAAAGATGTGGAAGGAGCGTTCCTTGTCGCTGCGGGAGGTGACGCGCGATTTCTCCAAGAGGTACCAATCAATGTTGGCCCCCGCGATCGCGCCGATCGAGTTGAAAAAGATGCGCACGAACTTGCCCTGCGAGCAAAAGAAATTCAAGTAAACATAGGTCATTTGTTTCGCCCTTTTTGTCCGATGGACACTTTCCGACTCACAAATCGTGACGAATTGTTATTCTTGACCGTTTGCGCATTTCCGAACGCCTCCAAGATCGGGTTCGCCTCCAAGATTTGCCGTTCCAACTGACCCAGTTGCTTACCCGTGGCTTGATCGACCGTCCGGGATTCGACTTGGGCTTGTCGAGCCAAGAGATCGAAGGAGGAGGAAGTGGGTAACGGGTCCGCGGCAATCGCGGCGAGGTATTGGATCACTTTCTTTGTGTTTTCCGTTTTACCGGCACCGGATTCTCCGCTGTGGGGAGAGGGAGTGGGGGGATGGTCAGTGTTTTGGGGTCCGATGGTCTCTGTATCCATGAGAGGGAATCGATGCTTACGTGACGAGAACGCTTTGAGATTGATCCCGATGGGCGATCATGTTCTGCCATGCCTTTTCGGCGACGGCAAAGACATGAGGTGGGTTCTGATCCCTTCGGCGGTTCTTGTAGCCTGCAGGGTGCAGTCCGATGTTAGCCTCATATCTCGATTGATCGTCCAAGGGTAAGATGATCACCCACTCTCGACCATCTTGGGTGTATAAATCGGCAACGGCCGATACGGATTGACCGCGACCAAGAACAAGCCCGAATAAGTCTGTCCATTGCGAGGTTTCAGGAAAAACTCGTCAGCCCGAAGCTCTTCAGATTCGCTCAACTCGAAAAGTGGTGGAGTTTCGTGACAACCCGGACGGACGTAGATGGAATCATTCATGTAGCGCGTGCGGAGGTTGTGTACGACGCTCGCTTCGTTGAGGTAGGTCAAGTCGGCGATATCGTCCGCGCCTTCGAACGTCGGGGGGTTCACGCGCGAGAGATCCAGGGAAGGGACTTGGCGCACCTGAGTACGACAACGACGGGTGAGCGTCAGTCTTCATCAGTACTCGTGTTTATTGGGTGTGGGTGAAACGTACTGCTTCACCCGAATCAATAGCGACAGTCGAGACCCTGTCCTCATCCTTGATGACCCATCCAGCGACGTATCCGTGCGTCGCGTCCGCGACCCAGACCCTG
Source organism: Microbotryum scabiosae (assembly GCA_022702605.1). Classification (NCBI taxonomy): domain Eukaryota; kingdom Fungi; phylum Basidiomycota; class Microbotryomycetes; order Microbotryales; family Microbotryaceae; genus Microbotryum; species Microbotryum scabiosae. The sequence continues at coordinate 375,441 of JAHWDV010000006.1, read as the reverse complement.
CACACCCAAGAAGGGTCGCAGAGAAGCCAGGCAAGTGTCAGCTATCACCACTCCATTGCAAATACTCTTTTAGTCGTGATGTCGCATGTGATCGGTGTCTGAGCGCCAACAAGGGCGCGTCCCCGTTCCGCAGTCGGACAGCCCTCCCTCCCTTCCACTGTGAGACTCATTCAACACTCGAGCGACCGACGTCCGCGCCCGCACGCGTCGGAAGCGCACAGTCGACCCGTGGCTTCCAAGCATCCATCAGATGCATGAACAACATATTTCCTTCAACCCATCCTGTCCGTACACCTCGATTATCCCTCCAAATGCCGAACCCCATCCAATCCAATACCCCGCGCAAGGTTCCCCCTTCGTCCCTGTCCGTCCGTCCGTCCAAGTCGCCCACAACCACGCATGAACCTCGGAACCAAGTGGACTGCTCCTGCTGCTGACATACCATTTCCTCGAATTCCACTCGGCGATCGCCGCCGCATCAGCAGCCAAGCGCTGGCCTTGGCCTCCTCTTGAAGCCGTTGGCATGATTGAGCAAGGTTTGGGCTGCCCGGTGCACGCGTAGATGTGTGTGTGTGTGTCAGGATCTCAACGACGAAGGCTCGGGGAGCGGCTCGGCGTCATTTGAGGGAGTGGGCACACGCGCGTGAGAGTGGAGCGCGTCACTTCCTCGGACATTGATACCTTTTTCTATTTTCTGGACTGGATGATACTTGTTTTAGAAAGCAATGCAGTAATAGTATATACGATTACAGTAGAGAGGGGGAAAAGAAGATTGGACTCGAAAACGGGCAGAAAAGAGAAAAAATCAGACTCACGCTCCGACAGAAAGCCAGATTCGGGCGACCACACACAGTCAGTGGGAAAGGGGAACGACGTATAAGGGACACTCGCAAGTGGACGATCGAATGGTAGGAGAGCGGAAATTCAACCCCGATGGATCGCACAGACATGAGTTAGGGTGGAAAGACGACGGATCCTGAGTGGGGAGGAAAGGGGGTCCAATTAAAGACGACCGCGGAAGATGGATAATGGATCGTCTTGACGTGAATTAAATCCAAACATCCATCCTTCTGAACCTTTCGAGCAACATAGACCGCCGCATCCTCTACATAGCCAACTGGGCCTGCAATTGCCTCAACTCGGCCTCTTCCTCGTCCTCCTCGATCGCTTGTGCCGGCGTCTTGACTGTGGGCACGATTCGCGTCGTAGATAGCCACGAGTCAGTATAATGTCCATTCAATCTTCTTCCGCAACAAATGACCTACGTGGTGCAGCGGCGGCGGGCGAATGTAACGGTGCGGCGTCGGCGCCGGCCAATCGGTTGTTAAGTTCCTCTTGTTCCAATTCGGCCAGCTCGTCCAACACGTCTTGATCGTCGACCTGCATCGGAACCGCATAGTTCAGTAATGGTTCCAATGTGTCTCGATCGCTTTACCGATCCATACTCACATCGATACCCATCCCCGCTGGATTGGAGATGGCTTCCGAGATCTCGTTTGTGAGTTCGAGCTGGTTGCGCACGTCGTCCATCGTCGCGTCGACCTTGTCCACATTACTGTGAGAAAACTCATCCCAATCTAAGCCCAACTAATCCTCTGAGTACCCAAGTCGATTCGGTCCGAACGTACAGCTTGCCATGGATCCCCTTGAGTACGTCAGCCCCCTTCTTCATCGCCTCGAGCGTCTCCTTGTTCATATTCGCGGATTCGATCGCGTTGACCTGTGCAACAAACGCCAGGCGTACCCTACTCATCAGTGCCTTGATCTTCCGTTGCGAAGCAGTGCGCTGTGGCCGGTGCGCACCTGGGTTGTGAGCGTCATCTTTCGCCCGGCGATGCTGTCGAGTTCATTCTCGTACAGCTTCTTCTGCCGCAGGGCTTGCTTGGCGACTGGTGCATCATGTGAGGAGGAACATGTGAGTAACCTTGTTCCATTCTCCTCCGCCACCTCGTCCCCCATTGCCCGATCCCCCTTTCACGCCGCGTCCGTCCCCCGATCGTCATCCAAGACTCGATCCATTCCCAAAACCCGTCCCACACAACCGCGCCCCCTCCACCAAACCCACCACTCCCACGCAGCCTATCCATCCCCAAAACTCACCTCTCGGATTACTCGTCGCATTCGCCTTCGCCTTCCTCAACTCGGCCTCAATCTTGGTGCCCAAGAACTCCTCCTTCTTATCAAGCATCATCAAATGTTCCCTCAAATTGACGATCGCTTCGCGGGTCGAATCTCGAGAACCACGGGAGGATCCCGAACCGGTGAAGTAGGAGAGCCAGGAGGACATGGTTGGTGAGGTGGGTAAGGTATACTGGGTGAGAAAGGGGTTTGTTCGATGACGAGGCAGGCGGGCGCGCGCTCGGTTCTTTTTGAGTGGATCGAGGTGGCTTGAGGTTAGGTAGAGAAGTGGTAGTCACTAGGAGAATGTATGTGATAGTGCGGTTCCACTCGTGAATGTAGGTTGTGCGCGGCGGGGCTGGCTGGTGTGCTCAAGGATGACGAGACGGACGGAGTGAACCCACCCGCTTCAGTCCGGCGGCCAAGTCAGGTGACGAAAGAAGGCGCAAGGCTGCGTAAGGCAGCACGAATCGGAAGCGTCACGCAGTTCACGGCCATAGCCTGCAAAAGCAGTGGGTGATCCGTCGACGGTCTTGCAGAATCCAAAAAGCACAAAGGTCGTCAAAGACGCAAGTGATGTTGAGGTCTAAAGTAAGAGCAAAATCCAAGATTGGTCTTTCATAGAGGGAAAACTGCTTGAAACACCAAACATGGAAAAAATATGACCAGAGTGGGATTTGAACCCACGCCCTTTCGGACTAGCGAGATCACGTAAAACAACCTGAAGCTAGCTTCTTAGACCACTCGAACATCTGGCCACTAATTCCTTATTGGAAGTGGTCACGACTGGCAACTCCGGGTTTGGCAATTTTATAGACGTTTACAAGTCACGTGACGAACCGTTGAGCATCGTCTCCCTGGAGGACGCTGATGGTAACGAGACCGTCGACATGCAGGAGGCGCTCGGCATCGCTTCACGGCATGCGCAGTCGCTCTTCACACCAGACCCAGCTCGCGGCGACACGACGAACGCACGCCGTTCCCTGCTCGACCCTATTCGCGCAGCGAGCTGCTACGATGACGACCGCTCGGACCCTACGTTCGGTCGTCGGCTGCCCCGTCAAGCGAGTATGGCGCTTGACGAGCCCTTCACCCTCCTCGAGGTCGAAGCGGCGTTGAAGAAGACGGATTCGGGGAGATCACCGGGGCCTTCGGGCATCCCGTACGAGCTTTTCAAGGCGCTGCCGACCTACTTCGCTCCCAAGCTGTTGGACTTGTTCAACTCAATTTGGGAGGGCGGCAAAATGACAGCGTCCTTGGCAGAGGGGCTGGTGCGGCTCTTGCCCAAGAACAAACCGGGGGCCAATCTGAAATCACTGGGGGCGTACCGACCGATCACACTGCGTGAGACGACCTACAAGGTGCTCAGCAAGGTCTTGGTGGCCCGACTCAATGGGGTGCTCGGCGAGCTTTTGCCACCGGCGCAACACGGGTTCATGCCATCAAGACGCTCAGCGGATGCGGGAAGTCATCTCACCCTCCTTCTCGAAAAACTCAGATCGTTAGGCACTGATGTTTTCCCAGAGGGCGCCCTCTTGTCTTTGGATCAGCAGAGCGCGTACGATCGGGTCAATCACGCTTGGATCTTCGAGGTCTTTGAGGCCTTTGGCTTTGGTGAGCGTTTCATCGGCCTGCTGCGCGCTCTCTACGATCCCGAGACTCTGGGGGTGCGCTACCTCGTCAATGGGTTCCCCACGGAGTTGGTGCGGTTGCTGTGTGGTCTCGGTCAGGGGGATCCTCTCTCGTGCCCGGTCTGGAACATCACGTTCCAGCCCTTCCTCGACGCCCTCGTGCGGCGCGGGATCGCGCTCGACCTGCAGAAGGTGTGGCCTGAAGGTCCGCGCGCGCAGCTTACGCATCTTGCGTTTGCCGACGATGCTGTGGTGGTCGTGGAGTCACCGGCGGCATTGTCAAAGTTGCAAACGCTGTCGCAGACGTGGTACGAGGCAACCAATGGGAAGACCAACACGGACAAGACGCTTGTGCTTCCTCTCGGTCCGAACTGGCTTCGGGACGAGGCTGCGCAGGCGCTGCCAACGGTGAAGGAGGGGGAGAGCTTCAAGTGGTGCGGCTATGCCTTCTTTCGCTATGGTGACTCGAAACTGTTTTGGACCCATGTGCTTGACAGGATCAAGGCCAAGACCCGCGCGGCTCGGGACCGGACGCTTTCGCCGAGTGGGAAGGTGTTCTATGCAAATGCTCACATCACCTCGACGGTCCTGCACGTGCTGTCCTTCGACATACCGCCTCAATGGTTCATTAAGGCGGCGGAGACGGCACTGACGGACTTTGTGTGGGGTGGAGCAGGGCGGAATACCGTCGCTCGCGATTACGTGTTCCAGGCTCGGGAGGACGGTGGCTTGGGCTTGATTTCGATCGGCGACATCGTTCATTCGGTGGCGCTTCGATTTTGGGATGCTGTGGCGGGCTCGGACGAGGCGATCTGGGCGCCCCTGGCTCGCGAGAGCTGGAGGTCCCTCGTTGCTGCGACCCGCGATTTCAGTCCGTGGGGGTTCTTCAGCAGCACGGCTCGGGTCGAGAAGCTGTATCGCGACTCGACGCGCTGGGGGGCCGTCATTGAAGCGGCCAGGGTCACAGTCCCAACCATCAAGTCCGAACTCCTTACGCTCCCCGAACTGCTGTCGCTTCCGCCTCGCCTCCCTTCACTCTATGCCGAAAATGTCAAGTACGCATATGACGATGCGGACGCCGTCGCGAAGTTTGCGCAGATCGCGGACCTGTACTGGAGGGACAAGGGGAACGGATGGGCTCTCGTTGGTCATCGACGCGGGTTCTGGCAGCACTCTGAGGAACCCGCCCGGCAGCACGAGCACGTGTGGTCGCGTGTGGGTCAGAAGCTCAAGGCAAAAGCCTTGCTGCCGAAGACCGCGGTGCGACCGGCTCGGATACCTCTCAAGGAGGCTCCCCATCCTCGGTGCTTCAACTTCTTTGGGCTCACCCGGCCTTTCACTATTCGCAAGCTTCGTCGGCTTGTGAACGTGGTTCGGTTCCCGGGGAAGGAGGACCGTGTCCAGCGTCTCCCGGTTGGGACTTCTCAGAGCGATAGGCAGCGCTTCTGGAGATGGCTTCATGACCGGTTCGCGTCTGCGGTGGAGCAGGATACGCACTGGCGACTCATGTACGATGTGACCCCGACGCGCAAGAGCCAGCACACTCAGGGCCATGCTTCTTCGCCGTCGTGTCTGTTCTGTGGCAACGATGCAGCCGTCATCGAGACGGTGTCGCACTACTTTTTCGGGTGCGCGTACTCGGCCAGCTTCTGGGGTGGGGTGCTACGCATTCTGTTCGACAAGCTCGGCATCGAGGATACCGACGTCGATCCGTCGACGTTCACCCAGGAGCAGCTGACTATGGGGCTCCCCCTTTTGCGGGGTCGGGGGAGAACGACCTCGAAGTGGATGTGGGCTCGATTGGCTTGTGCGATCGGCTTCCAGCGGTTGCACCTGCTCCGCTGGCGCGTTCATCAGCGGTTCCAGAGGGATGGCATCGTGGCCCCTCCCTCGATTCCCAGTGCGCTCAGAGCGTTCGAGCGAGATTTTCTCTCTCGGGCGGGCTTTGTTCCTGGGGCTCGAGATTGGGAGCTGTGAAGACCGGCTTAATGGAAGGTTGCGCATGCCCCTCCTTTTCTTTGTCTCCTGCAGTTTCCTTGTTTTATGGAGCGGCAAGCAGGGCAAACGCCCAGGAATGTTTGAATGCCCTGTTAAGCCTCCCCTTTTCTCGTTTCCTCCCTCTCTCCTCCTTGCTGGCGTCGTGGCTCGGACGTTGACTGCCTTTGAGCCACATGCCCCCCTTTTAGTTTTCCTTTTCTTTTGGCCCCGAGTTGGTCGCGTCGGATGGATCAGCAACATGGGTCGCCCAATTTTGGTCAAGATTTTCGCGTCATGGCGAGGCTCGTTTGGTTTTGGATCGTTCGCTCGAATCGACGGCTCAATAGCCAGCGCTCGAGACTCAGCCAAGGGAGAACTTCAGGCGCTGTCGGGGTGATGAGTAGCTGGGGCTTGGCTGCGGCCTGTTAGTCCCTGGGGACCTCTATCCCTGGCTTCGACCCCTCCCTTGGTCCCTCGGGTGTGTCCCCCCCCCCTCCTCCCCTTTGTTTTAGTATTTCCGTCTCTCCGTCTTTCTGGTCGTGGCCTTTTGTATATCTCCCCCATCTTTCTAGGTGCTCCTTGGTTATCGCGTATCTTCGCTCCCGATCTTGGGACGTGAAGCGGCAGCAGACTCACCGCTCGTTGGAGTCCGAGTTAGATGCTCGGCGGGTTTTGACTGCGCAGCGCTCTTTACGCGCAGGGGTTTGATTTTCACCCATCTGCTTGTCGTCATTACTTAGAACCTCTTTTAGCTCTTTTTGTAGCGGTCCCAGCCAACCCGAATGATTGCAATTTATGAGCCCTCGTAAAACAATAACAAAATAGTTTGCGGTTTTGAGCGTGGACAACAGAGGTAGTATGTCATGTTTACATACGCCAAGTGTTGATCACAGGTAATGTTACGTCGTTCACGCCAGTCCGTCAGCTGCAGTATGCGAAAATGTCAGATTCTGGCTTTTCAAGCCAGACTTCCGCAGTTTGTGATACGCCTCTTAAGGTATGGTCGGGACGGCATTATGTCGAATGCCGAAGATCGATCTCTTCAGGAGTTTCAATGGGTATGTGACAGGTGTCAGTCATTGTGAAGTGTTATCCCTGTCCGGAAGACTTGCTCTCCACCTGAAGGGCGGCCTCACCTTCGAAACTCCTTTTCAAATCGGCTGCCCCGACTCTCTCTATCTCTCCAATTCAAAGCGTATTACGAAACTTTAAAGCAATGTAATTGCACATGGTGATTTGTATGATATAGGAGTCAGGTCAAAGCAACAAGCCAAACTATCCAGAAACCTAGAAGCACGAAAAGGAAAGACCGGTAGAGTTCTGTTTACTCCTCCATCTCAAACAACAACCATTCCCCATCGGTATCCGCGACATTCTTGACCTCCAGTTTCCTATCCCCCTCCTTGGTGACCTCAATAAAGGAAGCGTCACCTTCCTCCAAAACCAACCCTTCGTTCAATTTGAGGATCGCCCCACCATGATCGTACTTGTCGCTCGCTGACACGGAAGGCTTACGATACCCCGAACGCATGAGGAGATGAAGGAACGCTCGCTTGGTAGTCTTGGCTAATTCGTACGAGATGGTTTGACCCGGTTCGAGGATCGACGCATGCATCGTGATGTTGCTGTGGATGGGTGCGGGACCTTGAGCATTACGAGAGTCGATCACACCTTCTCGTCCTACGGGAGCGACGACGCAGACGAGCTTGTTCGTCTTTTCCGCGTCCGTGAAGTGGCGGTTGTAGTAAGATGGTTTGATACCCTTGGTATGAGGCATCCCCCAGATCTGAGCGAAATGAACGGGCGTCTTGGAGTTCCTGTTGTATTCCGAGTGCGAGATGCCGGTCCCCGTGGAGGTCATTTGGATGTCCCCGCGTTTCATGATCTCGAGGTTGCCGAGACTGTCGCGGTGTTCGAGTTCACCCGAGATGATGTAGGACCAGATTTCGAACTCGCGGTGGCTATGTTGGCCGAAACCTTGGCTGGGGTCGACGCGGTCTTCGTTGATCACTCGCAGAGGACCGTATTGGCTGAAGGCAGGGTCTTGGAAGGAGGCGAAGGAGACTAAGGGGAGGAACAGGGGGGGAGAACGTCAGTGTGCTGCTCTCCAAGTCAGGACTTAGCGAGTTAGGTGACCCACATGTATGGTAGGTCTTGAGCCATCCATGATCGGCGTGGCCACGAGCGGCCGAGCGACGAGGGATGAACTTGAGCGCCGACTTGAGTTGGGAAGCCAGGGCCTCGGTAGTAGCAGTAGCAGCCATCTCTTGTGAGTTGATGTTGGTGTTGAAGGTTGTGGGTGTGTGAGGTGACAGGTTGTTGACGAGTCGAGTCAGGGATGTAGGTAAGAGGGAATGCGAGTCGAGGTAAATGGCGAGGAGGAGTGAACTGAGAGTGATGAGAAGAGGGAAGAGAGACGAACGAAGGAAAGCCAGCGTTTTATAGACAATCTTGAAGACCGTGTTCGTCAACAGGTCTTCAAAAGGCAATGCACATGAGGGATGAGTGAAGGAATGGGATGGAAGGTGAGGGAAGGAGGGACGGAGCAAGGGATGGCTCATCGTGCCGGGGGCCGTGACAGTGCCGTGCCGATCTGACAAATTGCTCTCTCGAATTGGCGTTGCCGTGTGGGGCTCGGCGCTGAGCCGTGTCAGCCAGTCTCCACCGGCTCGTCGACTGCGGCTCGATTAGGCAACCCCATTTGGACCCTTGCCAAAGTGGGGTCATGATCTCATTTGTCGCACGACATTGCCACACAGCTGTCACAGATGACTCATACCAACCTTTAAGAAGTTGATAGAATCTGCTAGAAGAATCGAGAGGAATCGAGCGAGTTCCTGGGGTGAAATTCGACCCGCTTGGCATGATCTGGAGGCAAACTGTAAGGGTCTGGCCTTACAGAAAGTCGCGAGGACGGTCGTCGATCGAAGTCGAGACAGTGAGAGGCGGTGAAGAGTACTTGTGAAACGTCTTTACTGGGTTTCAGCTAGAAGTTCAACTACCAAGAGAGAGAAAGAGAGAGAGAGAGAGAATGGAGAGATGGGGAAGGGCTTCCCAATTGAGCAGGGCCGAGGCCCGTGCGTCGGCGTCAGTCTTGACGTCGCCCACGGGGTCGAAGGCCTGGTCTCAACCGTGGCGGCCTTACACAAACGTACCGAAAATTGTCGGCGGCCTGCCGACCTGCCGATCTGCCGATCGCTTGGGTGCAGTACCGCATGGAGTACCGGGTGTTTGGCCGTCCAAATATTGGTTTGTGATCAGAGTCTGGGCGTCGTTCAAAGATGTGATTCGTATGCCTCGAACAGGGGAGTCAGAGTCGGTTCCCCGATTCCGGATTGGTCGGTCGACCTTATGATGGTCCTTGTTGCCTGCTTCGATCTGGTGTAAAGGGATTCTGCTCCATAGCTGAGTTTTCTTAAGAAAAAGAAAACGCTCAGCAAAGCTTTTGCAGCTCCAGCTCCCTCTCTAACTCACCAGACCAACCATGTAACCCCCCCATGCAGCACATCCCACATCTCTCCGCCACCTCCCATACATGTCCCGATCTCTTTAATCGAACTCCCTCTCCGTCCCCAACGCACTCATCTCCCACCCCTCATTCCCTCCTCTCCCTCCCTCAAACCCCAACCCCTGATTCCGCACCGCACTGTATTCCCCACGACTTGTTGAAGAACTTGAGCGAGGATGACGTGGATTGGGGTCGGGGTCGAGGCCGAGGAGGGAGCGGAGGAGGTGCAGTATGGAGGGACCCATACATGTTGCTGTTTTGAGGGAGGAGGGGGGAGGGTCAGTGGGTGAGGGGGGAGTGGGGTGTGTGTGTGTTGCAGCTTACATAGTAGTATGAAGACGATCCAGGCGGCGAAGGAGACGCAGAGGAAGATGATCATCTTGAACAGGGACGAGTCCATCGTGGATGCTGATGAGGGAGAGGTGGAGCTGCGAGTTGGGAGTGAGAAAGAGTGAGATGGAAGTGAGTGGTGACGCGGCGACGATGCGCGCCGAGCGCCGTCTGCCTCTCGCTTCCGACCGACGTCACGTGCTTCTTCGTTCCCAGGGGAGGAAAGAAGGCGTGTTCATCACGTAGGGGTGCGAGCTATGCCGCCCAATCCACCACCGCCGGTTGGTGAACCACACCAGATCGACCAACTGGCTCCACCGACCGATCATACACCGACAACAACATCCGAGGCAACGGCCCACCCCGGAGCAGGAATCGGCCCCACCTTCACCACCATACAGCACGACGACGATGACAACGAGGATAGCGCCGATCGAGATGCGGAGGAAAAAGTCCTTCAAGGTCCACAGGGCAAGATCGATTCTATACCCGAAACGAGGGACGCGCTGAAGAGGAGTGTGGTAAATGGGAAGGGGAGTGTACAGCTTGGCCAGGACGAGAGCGATCGACGCAAGGCAGGGGATCAGGAGGAAAGCGTGGAGGGAGAAGTGGAGGGGGAGCAGAATATGATCGATAATTGGGACAGATCGAGCTCGAATATGGAGGAGGTGCAGGAACAGAGTGAGGTGCAGGAGGAGCAGGTGGGGTTGAAGGCCATTTCTGAGCAAGGGGACAACGACGACGAGACGGGCTCAGCGGGCGACGATGACGATGACGGCCAAGACGAGAACGATGATGAAAAATATGAGCAAGACAGCAACACCTACGACGAGGAAGAACCGACACTTAAGTACGCCCGACTAGGAGGAGCGACGACCAACCTCCTGCTCAAGGACAGCGCCTCGGCCTTGGCCGTGTGTGCGAAGTATATTGTCGGTTGTCTCGACACTTTGTACCTCAACATTCGGTCTCGGACTAACCATCCATTGCTCTACAGGCGATGGGCACCTACAGCGGCGCGATCCTCGTCCTCGACCATCAGGGCCAACTCGTCAAGATCTTTAAACCCCACACGGCCATGATCAACGACCTCAACATCGACACCACCAGCGAGTTCATTGCCGCGGCCAGTATGGACGGTGAGTTTTCAATGGGAAGAGCGGATAGAACGTCAGCTGATTCCCGTGGTGTATGGCCTGCAGGCAAGATCTCGGTCCAGTCCCTGCTCTCGACCAAAGAAGCCCCCGCCGAAGCCTACTCCTTCGACCTCCGTCGACCCATGCGTTGCGTCGCCCTCGAACCCAACTTTGGCAAACGCAACACGCGTCAACTCGTATCAGGTGGAATGGCAGGGAACTTGATCCTCCACGAAAAAGGGTGGTTGGGGTACAAAGAGACGACGCTCTTTTCCGGAGAAGGACCGATTTGGACGGTCGCTTGGAGGGCGAATTTGATCGCCTGGACTTCGGATGCGGGTGTGAGGATTTACGATACTTCGACTTCGACGCGGATCACTTATATTCCACGAGCGCTCGATTCACCGAGGCCGGATCTGTTCAAATCGACGTTACATTGGCAAGATGATCGGACGTTATTGATCGCATGGGCCGACATCATCAAAGTCGCCGTGGTGAAAACGAGGGAAACGAAACGCTCTTCGACTGCCGCAACGTTGGGAGGGATCGTGCCTACTCCAGGATCGAAAGCGACCGAAACCTACGTCGAGGTGAACGCCATATTTCAGGTTGATTGTATGATCTCCGGCATCGCGCCATACGGGGATTCGTACCTCATTCTGGCGTATCTCATCGAAGACACATACCAAGATGAAGCGACTCAGGATAGGGATCAACAACGACGGAAAGCGGGTCAGAGGCCTGAATTGAGGATCATCTCGAAGGAGGGGGACGAGCTGTCTTCGGATGCCTTGTCGTTGAGGGATTACGATCGCTTCCAATGTATAGATTACTCGTTGTGTCGCGCACCTCCTTCGACGTCGACAACGAATGGAGCCGCAAGCGAGGAGAGGTTCTTCGTCATTTCACCGCAGGATATCGTGGTGGCTAGACCAAGGGACGAAGAGGATCATGTTGCTTGGTTGATCGAACAGAGTTTGTATGAACAGGCGTTGGAGGCGTTGGAAGTGATGGGGAATAAGGGAGTGGGGGGTGAGACGTTTGACGTTACCGAGGTCGGTAGGAAGTATTTGGATTTCCTGATTGAGGAAGGTGAGTTTGTGAGAGAGGGGAGGAGGAGCGGACTGGCACTGCTGATGTTTTGCGTGGATGGTACAGATCAATATGAGAAAGCGGCCGAGGCATGCCCCAAGATACTCGGGATCAACGCCAAGTTGTGGGAGGACTTTGTGTTTCTCTATGCCGATCGAGGGCATATCAATGTGAGTCGTACTGAACCTTTAGGGTGTTTGTGTAAGCCTCCTTACATTTCGCATCACTCTGCAGACCATCATCCCTTACGTCCCGACCCACGATCCTCAACTCGGGCGGCTGGTGTACGAGATGATCCTCGCGTACTACTTGCGGCATGACCAAGAAGTCAGTCTTAAGAACTATTGCAACCCTGACTGCCCTTCGACTGACAATCCTCCTCCCTCGTTTTCCCAGGCCCTGCTCCGAACCATCAAGACCTGGCCCTGCGACATCTACGACACCAACGCCGTCCTCGTCGCCCTCCAAGCCCAACTCGAACGCACACCCTCCTACAAACTTATGGAAGCCTTGGCGGAACTCCACATCCTCCATCGACAACCGGGCAAAGCGGTGCCTTATTTCCTCAGGCTGAGGAGGAGGGAGGTGTTTGAGTTGATTGCGGAGTGGAATCTATTTACGGATGTGATGGATCTGGCGTTAGAGTTGGTCGAGTTTGAGGAAGAACTCAGAGGGGAGAAAGGGGGAAAGGAGGGGAGAGAGGGAGAGGGGGCTAGGGAGGGTCCGAGACATGGGAATGCGATCGAGTTGTTGGTCAATCATACGCATTCGATACCGGTGAGTTTGGTCGGGTGATAGACGTTGTGGAACTCCGAGCTGAGTTGGTCTGGATGGTCGTGACGACAGATTCCGAGGGTTATTGCTCAGCTTGAGGGACATCGCCGGTATCTCTACATGTATCTCGATGCATTGTTCGATGAGGACCCACACCTCGCCTTTGATCACAGTGATCTTCAGGTGAGCCTCAGTCACACTCACCAAGCAAACATGCCAAAACTCACGGACGGGCCCTATCTTTGAACCAGGTCGATCTCTACGCCGAATACGACCCCGAAAAGCTGATGGATTTTCTCCGTGCGAGCAACCACTACAGCCTCGAACGCGCGTACGAGATTTGCGACAAGAAGGACCTCGTTCCGGAGATGGTCTTCCTTCTCGGTCGAATGGGGGACAATAAGAGGGCGTTGAACCTCATTATCGAACGGTTGGGGGATGTACAACGCGTGAGTCTTCCCGTGCCGCATTCGGGGGAGGGAGTACTTTGTTGCTCATCTTCTCGAATTCATTGGTAATCCTCACAGGCGATCGAATTCGCCAAAGAACAAAACGACCATGACCTCTGGGAAGATTTACTCAAGTACTCGGAGACGAAACCGAGGTTCATTAAGGGGTTGTTGGAGAATGTCGGGCCGGAGATTGATCCGATTCGCTTGATCAGGAGGATTAGGAACGGGTTGGAGATTCCGGGACTTAAGCCGGCTTTGATCAAGATTTTGCAGGATTTCAATCTGCAGGTCAGTAGAGCTGCTGGGTGACGAGGGAGAAGAGGGTTGATGAAGATCGATGGTGCTGAGTCGTGTTTGTGTCCGTCAAAGATTTCGTTGATGGAAGGGTGCAAGACGATCCTGTACAGTGATTGTCGACAGCTCGCACTCGCACTCAACGATGGGCAATCCAATGGGTTCCTGTGGACCGGTACGTCGTGTAGCTTCGTGTTACCTTGTGGCAAGAGCTGCACTGATTAAGAACTCATTGTATGACAGGTGAAACGACGTGCAGGGGCACGGGAGAACCCATCTTCCCTCAACTCAGCGGACAGCCGGCACCCGCTTCAATCCCCTTCGGCGTGAGTTCCTCGGCCGCTTGCAGCCGCTTGCGACTTGGCTTGGCACGTGACTGACTTCGGCTTGATCGCGCTCAGATCCACTTCCTCTCAGGCGAGACCTTCTCCTCGACCTACGCCTTCCGCTCCCTCGACCTCCCACGAGCTGTCACCGAACGCGATACGATGGTTGCGAACCTATTGGTCGAAGAAGTTGCGGGTCGGACTCCGGTGCAGAGTAGGCAGACGGCTGAGGCGCGGGCCATGTCGCACAAGATTCGGTTCTTGGCTGATGTCAAGGGGCAGAGGGGCAGGGAGGGGGATAGGGGTCCTACGGGGATTGCGGTGAGGGCTTGAGGTGGAGCATGTGGCACGGTCGTTGGCAAAGCGGAAAAACTTTTAGTGAGAGGACTGGCCAGCACTCAGGGATCGCCTCGGCAATGCTCGGCATGAGCAGCTGTTATCGATGCGTGCCGCACGGCGCTGGAGAGTGAGGAATGGGGGAATGGGGATGCCTCTAATCGTGTTTGATGATTTGCTTTACTCCAAAATGTTGTGATCGTACCCATTTCCATGTTCGGCACCAATCGTCCGCGGACGTCGATCGCTATCATCCGAGACATTGACGTGCGGAGGCTGATAAGACCGGCGGGCGACGCAAGCGAATCCCGACACTTGCCGAGGCGAAAGATGCCGAAGAGCGCGCGCGCAGGCGCGTATGTGGCATCGAAGTAGGTAGAGCGAAGTGTTTCCGGCCACTGACCGGCCAAGTTGGACATCGCACCGGCGTGGTTTTCTTCTTCTTTGTTTCCTTTTCCTCCCTTCCTCATCAACACTTCGTTCGCCACCGTATCGCGTCTTGTGAGTTTGGGTTCATAGCTTGGTAAGGTTTAAGCGCACTGACGTGCTCATGCTCCCCCTTCCCCCCCCCCCCCCCCCACCACGTGTTTCTCCAGTTTACGTTTGTCAGCGCTTTTAGCTTTGACACTTCTTGTCGCTTGAATCAGGTTAGTGTTTCTCGGATAGTGGTGATCTGTACTTTTGTGATTTCGGCTGAATTGATGTACTGCATGCCTCCGGAACTTGGTTCTAAGCGATCCCCACTAGCCTCCTCCGAGTACGTGGAAGCCCCGTTCGGAGATTATAGCATCACACCCCATCTGAAACGCGCGTGCTGACCCCCTTGACCTACTTTACGACCTACAGACTCTCCATCCACCATGTCCGGCTTCAGCAACGCTTCGTTCAAGCTGCCGACGGTCGCGAACGAGACCAACAAGCATTACACCCCAGGATCGCCCGAGCGAGATGCGTTGTCCCAGGAGCTCAAGAAGATGCAAGCCGCTGCTCCGTTCCATGTCCCTGCTTTCGTTAACGGCAAGGAGGTGAGTGATGCCTTTTGAGTTAAACGTGCACGAGCTGCTGCGCCAAGCCCTGTGGAACGGGACGGCACGGTCTTTTCAGTCTCCCATCTTCCAAGAGCGCAGAAACTGATCAATGTGATGGCTTCCCGCTTGTGCTCTTTAGCTTCCTGGATCGGGCCCCAAGACCAAACAGGTGATGCCCCACAAGCACAAGTCTGTGCTCGCTACCTTCTCCACCTCGTCGCCCGAACTCGCGTCCGAGGCGATTGACGCCGCGCTCAAGGCTAAGCCCGAGTGGGAGTCGATGCCGTTCAGCGATCGTGCGGCCATCTTCCTCAAGGTAAATGATCGAAATATCAGCTATCGACGTTACAATCTGAGCTTGTTGCTGATACGCTTTCATTGGGGCGAATAGGCTGCGGACCTCGTTTCGGGCAAGTACCGCGCCAAGCTTTGCGCCGCGACGATGCTCGGACAGGGCAAGAACGCATGGCAAGCCGAGATTGACGCTGCCGCCGAAGTGAGTCGATTAAGCTGCTGGGTATCAAACCAAATGAGAGCTGAATCGTCTGCTTTTTCGGCTTTGCAGCTCGCGGACTTCCTCCGATTCGGCTGCGCTCAGGTCGAGCAGCTCTTTAAGATGCAGCCGACCGAGAACTCGCCTGGCGTGTGGAACCGAGTCGAGTTCCGTGCTCTGGAGGGTTTTGTCTTGGCTGTCACCCCTTTCAAGTGAGTGAAGTGTGGGACGAACAGCGTTCAGCCAGCACACTCATGCTGACTCGCTTCCATTCTTTCAATACCTCAAGCTTCACCGCCATCGGTGGCAACCTCGTCTTCGTTCCCGCCTTGCTCGGCAACGTCGTCCTGTGGAAGCCCTCCCCTGGCGCGACCTATGCCTCGTGGGTCGTGCAGCAAATCTTCCTTGAAGCCGGCTTGCCCAAGAACGTCATCCAGTTCCTCCCTTGCCCCAACGGCGAGCCGACCGTCTCGCTCGTCAACCGCGTCATCGACCACCGCCTCTTCGCCGGCTTGCACTTCACGGGATCGACGAACGTCTTCCGCGGCCTGTGGAAGTTGATTGCCAACAACGTCGACAAGTACCTGTCGTACCCTCGTCTCGTCGGAGAGACCGGAGGCAAGAACTGGCAGCTCGTGCACCCTTCAGCCGATCCCCGTGCGGCCGCGATCCAGGCCCTTCGAGGAGCGTTCGAATACCAGGGGCAAAAGTGCTCGGCTCTCGCTCGGCTATACGTTCCCAAGTCGTTGTGGGAAGGCGAGGGTGCGTTCAAGAAGGTGCTCGTTGAGGAGGTCAACAAGATCACGCTCGGCGCCGTCGATCAGTTCGAGCACTTCATGGGCCCCGTTATCTCGAAGCAGTCCTTCGACAAGTGCGTCGGCTACATTGAAAAGGCCAAGGCTGCCGGTGGTGAGGTCGTGTGCGGTGGAACCGGCGACGACTCCGTTGGGTACTTTGTCAAGCCGACCGTCATTGTCACCAAGGACCCCAAGTCCGTCACCATGGTCGAGGAGATCTTTGGGCCGGTCATGACCGTCTACGTGTACGAGGACGCCGATTTCGAGAAGACGTGCGAGTTGATCGACACAACAACAGAGTACGCTCTGACTGGTTGCATCTTCTCGACCGACCGCGCCGCGATCGTCAAGGCCAATAGTCTGTTGCGCAATGCCTCGGGGATGTTCTACATCAATGACAAGTGCACCGGTGCCGTGGTCGGTCAACAGCCTTTCGGTGGTGCTAGGGGTTCGGGAACGAACGACAAGGCCGGTTCGATGTCGATCTTTATGCGCTTCGTTCAGGCTAGGTCCATCAAGGAGACCTTCCTGCCCCCTCTTGAGTTCGCGTACCCCAGCAACGTTGCATAGGACTTTAGAGCCGAGTTCCAGGCTTCTGCGTTTCTGCTTGTAGAATGTGTCCTTTTACGATCCCGCAATAGTCTTGTAAATTTGATTCACCGTCTCTCCTGAAGTTGATCTTGTGCTTTCTGATAAAGAGGGCTTTTACCGAGACTTTTCAGCACTCGGGAAGCTCATCGATCTCGCTCTGCCAAGAGTCCTGCGGCGATCTTGCGGCGATTTTTACGGCGATTCTTGCGACGGCAAGTCGTTACCTCGGCGAGGCTCCGAAATGTCCAGCTGACGTGGATGACGTAATCTTGAAGCCGGTGATGAGATCAGCTTCGAATCCTCAAGCCGTCGTCCGGCTGGGCGAACGTAGGCGACCAGGGATAGGAGATAAGAGTGCAGCTCAGCGGCGCTCGTACGCACAGTGGATAGGAGGCAAGGCCCCTGAGACGGGATGATCACACGATAACGTCTGCCCCTGTTATATTATATACAATCAATGTTACTAAGTGGTTTGATCCAGGGTAGCAAGGCATACTCATCAGCTGTCGGTCTTTTTGTAGGGACAGCCTCAACCTCGTCAGCTACGCCTGGCGCGCATCGTTTGTTGACGGACAGCAGAAAATGCGGTGGTTGCGAATGGCGAGGAATTATGATAACGAAACTCCTAACAATTGCTGCTTCAGTGCACGGTGGGATGAGCGGTAATGGGTGAAGATCGCTATCGATCGATCGGGTCGGTAGGTGGGTTGGGTGGATGGGGCTAAGCAGACGTCGGTTACGATCGCGCACGGACGCTCGCTCGAGACTGCGCTGTCAAGTCCTGCAGATACTTCCGCGAGGTCTCGAGTGGACAAGAAGTATCAATTGCAATGAATTCTGAGTTCTTCTTTCGTCTTTCTTCACATCACAACTTTCACCACTCCCATTGTCATCTGCATCCTTCCTCGCTTCCCCAAGCGCTCAAGCCTCACTGCCTCGCCCGGTCACCTCATCAGCTCGTATGTCCTCCTTGTTACTCTCCACAACCACTTACCCAGCCCTAATGATTCTCTCGATCGTTCGTAGATTTTACACTCTTCTCAAGATGAAGTTCTTCACCCCCCTCCTCCTTCTCGGCGCCGTTCAGATGGCCCTAGCCACCGCGCCCCCCGCCGAGCCCAATCTCGAAGCCCGATCCACCGTCGAAGCCGCCTCTGAACTCAATACTCGCTCGACCGGAAATCCCGGCAACAAGCGCAGGACGTTCGTCAGTCTCGCAGGACCAGTCCACGAGGCTGTCGGTGCCAGGGTCGGCCTTGGAGTCGGTGTCGCTGTCGGAGCGAACGTCGGAGTCGACGATGGGCTTGGTGGATGTCCTGGCGGTTGCGGAGGAGGACCCGTTCCCCTTCCCGCTCCCGTTAACGGCTACGAAATTCCAGTTCGTGGATATAATCCAGGCGTTGGAGTTGGTGTTGGCGTAGGTGAAAATGTCGGGGTCGGGTTTGGGCGTGGCAGGGGCGTCGGTGCTGGGGCTAGAGCGGATGTCGGTGTTGGTGTCTACAAGCGCCAAGAGGGAAACCCAAACACTTTGAAGATGGTGATGGTCACTCGTGAGAGGGATTAAGCGGGGTTTTAGTTGCTTCATTTGTCTCTTTCTTCTCCTTTTTCAACTTTTGTTTTCTCTCTGCTCCGAAAAATTTGACCTGCACTGCTTTCCGCAGCAAAGATATCCTCAACTAGACACTTCCCAATGTGCAAGCTTCTTGTGACCCTTGTTTCCTTCGAATGGCTCGCAATTGTTGAGACTCACAAAGAAGAAAAGGGTGCAAACACGAAACTAAGCTAAAAAGATCAACGTTCAGCGCTCAGCCTTTGAATTTCACTTTCAAGTCAACAGAGATGTTCTTCCCAGCGCAAAGAATCGCCCATTTCTGAGAGAGAAGACGGAGCGTGATGAGCTTTCGTATCAGACCTTTCTAGGCCGCGGGGGTAACTCGCGGCTCCTTCCGCATACCGGAGAGCGCTGCACTCCTGAGATCACGACGGCGAGGCCGAGCTTCGCGTTAATAGCGAGTACCAGGCTCGCTGTCGTCCCATTCTTCCACATAGCTGGGGAAACTTTGCATCCACAAGTGATCAGTGATTTTGTCGAGCCGCTCGGTCGGGAGTCGCTGAGCAAGCGATAGGCGCGGTGGCGCGGGCGGCTCCCGGGCTTCATCGTCCCGTTGCTCAGGGGTCTGCCAGGCTTGGCTTGGCTTGGCTTGTCCTCGGGTGTCATGTTGCTGCTTGTGCATTCTCTTGAAGGGAGCAGACGCAGTATTAAGACGTCAGTTTGTGGCTAGACCCGGACTACCTGCACGCCTGTCTCGACGGCTGTAGGAGTTGAAGGCGCAAGTTGAAATTGGACGATCAGAGCTCGCGTCTATTTTGGAATGACTCGGCCACGCGACTGCCAACGGATACGATGGAACTTCTAGTTGAGTCCGAGCTCGATACCTAAAGACAACCGTGCTGTGTTCTTTAAGGTCTTCGAATCAACGAGAAACTATAGTGAAAGCGATGATTTCAACTGCATATTTACTCGGAACTCCGGCTTGTCCCGGGCTCTAGCTCTGAGGCCGCGCGCACGAGTGGAAGTCCCCTTGACTCCTGTCCGTCGCGTCACCATTCCACTGAGCAAGCTGTCGTTGTCATACTTCTCACGTGTGGCATTTTGGCGCAACATGTCGACCTCGACAGCAAGTGCAATGTCGTCACCTTCCGCCGCTCATGCAAGGCCTCTGGCTCCGATCACGTTGCCTTCGCCGCTGCCTCGATTCTCCCTCGTCTACCCGACCACATCGCCATCTCTGGCGACCATAAGTACACACCGGAAGTGGTACACTCTTCGAACCAACGTGCTGGACTCGTCATTTAACCCCCCTCACCTGGCACACTACTCTTTGGCGCGTCTCGCCCCACTCGATCGCAACGGCACCTCGCCCTTTGATGCGAGGCTACTCGTACTCGGCTCTTCGAACGCCGATAAAGGATCTACGGGTCAAGATGAGATGAAGACGAGGCTCGAGATGATGAGGTGCATGGCGATCGAGCTGGATCAGGATCTCGCGAAAGGCCGCGATAGCGGACACGACCGTGTGGGGGTCGCAGTTGTCGAAGGGGCTAGGTTCGTGGATAAGAGCAAGCACATCAGGGCGTGGATCAAGGAGCACCATCAAGGTCTCGAAGTGGAACTTGTCTTTGCGCTAGGTTAGTCCCTCGGTATCGAAGGAGCAGGTACGCAGATCGGCTCACTTGGTGATCCGAGGCCGTCTTCGGTTGCGATTCAGGGTGGGACACGGTCATTCGATTCTTTAACCCCAAATACTATGGCACCGAATTCGATTCACTCATGACATCGTTCTTTGACTCCGATCGATCCTCGATCGTCTGCGCACGAAGAGGGGACGTCTCACCGATCGAGGAGGAAGAATTCTTGTCGTCCCCGAACGTACACAAGTACCGCGAGAGGATCACCATGTGCGACGTCGAGAACCAGGCCCTCAATGTCAGTTCGACTGATGTCAGAAATGCCGTCAGGGAGGAGAGGTGGGGAGACGTTGACAAGTGGATCAACGTTGAGGGCGTGCGCGAGATCATCAAGAAGAAGCGGCTTTACGAGCAATGAGTGGGTGGGGGGCGGGGCGGGTGCTTTGTGAGACCGTCCTGCGTTTCAAGCTCTCTACAGTCAAGGGCGAGGGGCTATGCGTGAAGCGGGTTCTCTACCCCAACCACCAAGCTGTCAGATTTGCGACCTGGATCCTCGGAGGCGAAATGCTCACGGCCAACTCTTGATGAGCACGATGCTATCGAGCATGTTCGACGGCTGAGTTGGAGCAAGGACCGCATATATCTACCCATCGAATTGCATCACATCCATCCAAGTTCCACGACGTCGCTGCGTTTTCCGGCGCTCAAGCGAAATTTGGCGTCTCACGGCCGGGTGTCATAATGGGCTCGAGCACTCGCACCGCACCAGCGCAGGCTTCAAGCGCTCATCGTCCGGCGCTCAGTCCTCGATTACCGGTCCCTCGGGGTTGTATGATCACGATTCGACCGCGAACTGTTTTTTTCGGCACATCTTTTTCGTATACCGTTCGTCGAGGCCTGTGCGACGTGACGACGCGACGTGACAGATCCCTTGATCGAGCTACACATGTATTCGCACCAAATCAAGGCCAATTTCACCGATGACGGCGACAGCGAAATACCATGGAAATTCGCCACCGTCCTCTCGAAGATTCTAGCAACTGGATTTCTTATTACGAAAATCAATCGATCGGTCACACAAGATTGAACCTTTTTTTCTCCTGTAAGGATGGACAGGAGGTCTGATGCGCATCGTGCCCGCCGATTCACTAGGCTCTCGGCGCCGCGCTCAAAGTCAGTGAGCTCGCTCCCATTGCTTTGGGCAGCCGCCAAGGCCTTCTCGTCTTTGGCCGTACACCTATCCTCATTATGGCCCCCGAGACGGACATGCTTGGTTGTGGTCACATTTCTCAGCCGGTCCGGTGGAGATCAGTGCGGGAGTGTTCCTCGTCAAAAAGCAGAGCCATATCGCATCTCGTCCTTCTCTTCATACATTTCCACTCGCCTCGTTTCGTTTCCGACCATCAGCACTCTTTTTCATTTCGCCTCCTCGTCCTACTCGCTAAACGTCTTCTACACACCCGGTCGCTCAGCCAACTCCTGGTCGATTCGAGGTGAGTTGAGCGACGAAAAAGCTTTCGACAAGGGACGCGCTCTGATCAAGTGCCGTATTCTTCCCAGCCTATCAAAACCACACTCGTTTTACACATCCATCCGCTTCTCTCAACCCACGATGAAGACTTTTTTCCTTCGCTCTTCGTTGCTCGCACTCGCGACGTGCGCGCTCGGTGCCTCCGCCGCCGTGACCAACCTCTCGGAGCAGCACGAGCCCCGTGATCTCGACAAACGTACTTTCGGCCTCATCCCCCTTCCACTCTGCGGCATATTCAAGGGAGGAATGAGTGGTATCAGTACCTACTCAAGCCTGTCGCTCAACCTCGACTTCGGCTTCAACGCTCAAGTGCGCTGCCCCTTGACGTTCCGCTGTGACGGTAAGCCCCTGTCCAACGTTGGCACGGCCCGTGCTCAGTGCTCGTGCCGCTCTGTGAGAACTGTATTGCTGATATAACTCGCATTTTTTTCTCCAGGTTCCGGTACGGACGGTTACCAATACGACATCAACGGTCTGCCGGTCCCGTCGTGCTTCCCCTCCACTTGGCTCTACTTTGGCATGTGAGTGACAAAAGGACGTTTTTTTAGGTACGCACAGTATGACACAGTTCCTGATACAAAATAACGGCCTAAAACCACCTCAGTGAACGAGGATGGCAACCCCCTGCTTCGTTCAGCTGCGGCTCGAGCTGGACCGTCCCAACCGCGTGGTGCCCCATTGCAAACCTCGCGCCTTGGTTCCAACCCGGACCCGGTGTCGCGCTCAGCTACTCGTCCAGTTTCAACATCCCGAGCTGGTGGCTCCCTTCTATTGACTGGTCGTGCTCGGGAAGCCTCGGTATCGGGGGTTATGCTTTCGATCCCTACGGTCAAGGACCTCCCACCGGGGCGAGCGGGTTCTTGTACTTTGGTTCGGGCCAGGGGTGGCTTCCGCCTGCTGGCTTGATCGTCGACGTCAACTTTGTTAGTTTGAGCGGTTCTTACATCCTCCGTCCCTGTGAATGGGACAGTCGACTGATCCCCGTACCCTCGTTCATTTTCTTCAGGTCTTCCCCAGCGGCTGCGGTGATCTTTACCTCGCCACCTGGTGGTCGCCCCCCGTCGAATGGATCCCTCCTCCCAACTTCGGCAGCTGCCCCGACTGGTGGAAATGCCAGCGATGCAATACCCCCACGCCCCTTGCCATTCTCCCCTCACCTTCGCCTACGACTACGACGTCGGCTTCGACGGCTGCTCAATCACCCACGACGAGCGTCACCCCTGTCGTTGATCCTACGACGACTTCGAGCTCGGCTGCGGTCTACACTACCGATGCGGCTACTACCTCTTCGAGCGTGCAGGTCACTACTGCTCAAGTGACGACGTCGACTTCTGATACGCAAGTTACGACGACGAGTGCGGCGGCTACGACGGTGGCTCAGACGTCTTCGAGCGCTGCCGAGACCACCCCGACCGCTCAAGCTACGACTAGTGATGATCAGACCACGTCCACCGCCGAAGCCACAACCTCGGCTGCCGGGACCACGACGACCGCGCAAGTCACGACGGCCGCAACCACCACCGAGACTCAGGCCACCACGACGGCGAGCACGACCGATGCTCAGATCACTACTTCGTCGTCTACCTCGGCTTCAACAGCGGAAACTCAGACTACGACTACCGTTGCTCAAGCCACTACTACTTCGGTATCCGCGACTACGACCGATGCTACGTCTTCGTCTACGTCCACCTTATCTTCGACGTCCACGTCTCGCAGCGTCCAACCTCCCACGACGCGCCCCAGGCCCCCTTGCGAAAACAACACGACCCTTACTCCCCACCATCACCATCACTCGTTACCTACTACTGGACGTATCATCACCACGACCGTCCGTTTTTTGACGAGCACTTCGTCGGCTTCGAGGCCTACTTCGACATCGGTTTCAAAGAATTCGACTTTGACGACGATTGCGACTTCAACGCACTCTAGTCGGGTGGGGGTGCCGACTAGGAAGCCTCATCACGATCATCCTTCGCATGGACATGGACACGGCCACGGGCACGATCATGGATATCACCACGGCCATGGCCATGGCCACTCCCATCATGACGATCACCACCATGACCATGAGCACCACGACCACCCCAAGTCGTCGCACCCTCACAAGCATCCGAAGCACGGCAAGGGTAAGGGTAACGGAGGCAAGGGACAATGCACTTGTGCGCTTCAAGAGGATTATGAGGAGGAATCTGACTAAACCAGAAGTTGTGCCGGTCGCAAAGCGACGGTTGTACAGCATAGACACTTGTTTTTTTTCTCGCTTCAATTCAGGGTATGCCCCAGCGTCTCACTTTTGGTCTTTGCACATTGGGTAGAGCTTGATATACCCCCCAATAACAGCGGTTCTGATGCGCTGCGCTTGACTTCACGCAAATAGCTCCTTCGCTTTTCCTTCGCTTTTTTGATTGTCCTCACCACCACCACTCGAAGAAGTCGAAGAGAGCTACCTGATTTTTTTGGATAGGCTGTTGAATGCTACAGACATCACTCGAAAGCGCCTATCGATTACAACTGTAAACACAACGTCCTCCCCCTAGCAACCTGTTGTCGAACCAACCAAGGTTCCAATCCCGTCGCGACGAGACTTGCCATCAGGATACCTAGAGCCCCGAAAAGAGAAGTCAGTCTTCCTTACTTCGTCTCATCTCCATCATGCCGTTTTATTTTTTGAGTCTAAAAAACTGACCTAATGTATCCGCAAACCCGACACTGGCGATCCTAAACTCCCTTTCCAACTTTTTCCTTTCCCTCGTCTTTGGATTGCCCGATCCACCTCTCCCCCTTCCCCCCTCTTCTTCCACCCCCAATCCACCATCCCCTTTGCCCTCCTTCTCTTGCGACTCCTCTTTTGCTCCTAGCCTATAAAAACAATTCACGTACGCCGATCCCCCTGCCAACCCTTCACACGAGACCAAAAAGAAGACGACGACGATCGAGCCGTTCTCCCCCAACGACGAAGTCGAAAAGATCCCTCTCGACGATTCCAAAAACGTCAGCGTCAAGAGAACGAGTTGAAAAACCGTAGGCAACGGAAGCAACGCAATGGGCAGGGGAGGAAGGTGGAGGATCGAAAGGGAGGAGCGGGAAACGAATACCCAGAATTGATAGACGAGTTGCCAGAGGGGGTAATAATCGCGCAGGGAGTGGATGAGGGAGGAGAGGATCGGGGTTGAAGGGGAAGGTATTTCGTAGATTAGGGTCGGAGAAATGCCGGAGTTGATGGTGTATTCGGCGAGGTAGACTGGAAGCTCGGAATCGGGGAGGTCAGTTTGGGAGGTGTGAAGTAGAGGCTCGGGGGTGGGCGGACTCACCGAAGAATAAGGGTAACATGTACCGCCTGACGAGCGGTCTTGCCAGAGCTGAGGATTTCCAGGGAGTTCGCGGAATCAGTCTCTTGTAGCCTTTTTTTCTTCTTCTCTTCTAAAGCGCGCTGATTAGCGAGGGTCCTCACGGGAGACTCACCCAATTTCTCCCGCGTCGTCAAGGTGATGTGCTCCCCCTGTTCTGCCTGCCCTCGAGCTTGAGGTTGGATCAACGCTTCTCCAACTTGATGTTCCCCCTCTTCCCCCTCGCCATCGCCCTCGATGTCTTCCTCTGGATCCGACTCGTCTTGATCGACGACGAACGTGTAAGCCTCGAAAGGTGCCGAAGCGAAGGTCTCAACGCGGGGTAATAGGAGGTAGAAAGTGAGACCCATGCAAAGGGGGAGGAACTGAGTGAACAAGCGTGGTGGATATGATCATATTTTAGTCTCGTCTCGTCTCGTAGGAATCGTTGTCCGCTTTCACTGACCGAACAAATCAATAATCCCATTCTAACCCCCAGAGTTCTCAACACCCACCACAACCCAGCTCCCACCAACCCCGCCGCCCCAGTACCCGAGCTGAACCAACCCACTGCGAACCCGCCGAGATCGATGGAGGAAGTTAGTTTGAGGGATCCGTAGAGTGTCGTGAGCTGGAGGTAGGTCATTTCGCCTAGGCCGGAGGAGAAGGAGGCGATGCCGATGCCGAAGAGACGGAGGAAGAGGGTGGAGGAGGTGGCGACAATCTGTGATGAGCGGGAGAAGAATGAAGCCTGGGTCTAATTGGTGTTTTTGAGGTGACGTGCGAGACGTACGATGATGCCAAAGAAGGAAATGGCGCTGCAGCGATTGGGGTGGAGGGGGGGGGGGGGGGGGGGAAGCAGTCGTTTCAGCTCGGTGGATCTCGTCGGAGCTTCGACCTACGGGCACGACTCACGAGCAGCTGAGGATCCGACGATCAAACCGTGCCTCTCCCTATTCCGAGCCATGTTTGAATTTTGACGTCAGCATGAGTTGGTCTCCAAGTTCGATCGGTTGCACTTGCCGGTACGAAATACGGCCATCCGACTTTGACGGCCAAAGCGGGCGCGACTGGGAACGGAGTGGCGCGGGAACGCTCGGGGGGTGTCAGGCTGGTTGCAGCTGCAGCTACACGTCTCGCTCATCGGGAATTGGACTGACTGTTGACAAACAGAATCAACCCCTGAGCACATGACCATGAACCGCGAGTCAGCCACGAACGACGCCCATCTCCCAGCTCACGACCTGCAGACTGCAGTAGCGTCCCACTGCGCTACCTGACTCAGCTGTACCTTGGGCGTCGCGGCTTTATTGACCAGATCCAACGCCGCACTGAGGATGACGACGTAGAGGACGTTGTTGAGCAGACCGAAGCAGAAGAAACTGGCGCCAAAACGGAGACGGTGCGAGACCATCGATGTGGCTGCTATGGTGGTGGTGTTCACGGAGGTGGTTGAAGGTGAGGAGGATAAGCAGAGGGGCACGCTGCTTGATGCTGCTGGTGATGCTGGGGCGGGTGGGTAGCCTGGGGTGGGAAGGGTGGGCAATGTCATCGACTGGTGTGGTGGTGGGTCATTCGTCCGCGATGCCGAGCGTGTCAGCTCACGGCAGTGGCTGGTGGCTTGTGGGACAGTCGCGGTCACGTGCACGATCGCTCACCGCCTCACGCGGCAGGAGGGAGAGAGGCGCCGCGGTGACGTCTTGCCCTTGCCTTGCCTCATCCACGACGCTACAGCACCTCCTAGCACCACCACCACTCAGCATGCCAATTCGCACACCCCCTCCCCTACCCCTTCTCCTTCGTACCCATCAACCCTTCTCCTCACCCAGTTCATCCGCCTCCTTTTACACAATTCGCCACCACCCCTCGTCGTCGTCGTCGTCCTCCTCCTCGTCGTCTTCCTCACCCCCCTCTTTCGCCCCGTGCTCCCGCACCTCCGCCGACACTGAAATACCCTACGGTGATCCCACCCAAGCTTCCTGCGCCTACCTACCTCAAAACCCAAACCCCCCCGCCCCCACATCCCCATCCACCCTCGACCCCGAAGCGACCACCTCCACCCCTTCCACTTTGACCGATCGCCAAAGGCAGCGCTTGGACAAGATCCTCAGGGTCGATCAGGCGGGTGAAGTGGGGGCCAATTGGATATACAAGGGGCAGCATGCGGTGTTGAACAGCAAGCCGGACAGGGCGGTCGCGCAATTGGTTCAGGTGAGTACGGTGATGCGGTGGTGGTGGTGGCGCTCGCTACTCATCGTCGGAGCGCCGCCTCGAGCGCCGACGACAAAAGACTGACCCGTCGTCAATGGCGCGCACTCTCCCTAGCACATGTGGGACGGCGAAAAGAAGCACATTGCGACATTCGACAAACTCATCACTCAGCACGGCACAAGACCGACGGCGTTGTATCCTGTTTGGAAAGCCGCTGGATTCGCTTTAGGGGCTGGCACGGCCTTGTTGGGTAATCGCGCGGCGATGGCCTGCACGGAGGCGGTCGAGACCGTCATCGGGGAACATTATAATTCGTACGTTCAGCGCAAGTAGGGTATCATTTCTTGAGAGGTGGGGCAAATACTCATTTTCCTTCCTCTTCTTTCGGACGCCACTCTGCAGACAACTCAAAGAACTCACCGTTGAATTCCCCCACGACCACCCCTCCATACCTTTACTCAAGCGAGTCCTCCTCGAATTTCGAGACGACGAACTAGGCCACCTCGATACGGCGGTGGAGAACGAGTCGCAGCAGGCACCGGCGTATGCGTTGTTGAGTGCTGCTATCGCTACGGGGTGTAGGTTCGCGATTGCGATTTCGGGAAAGGTTTGAGGGGATGGTGTGTTTGTAGTGTTTGGTGTGTTTGGTGGATCGTTTGTACTGCACGCATTTCTTTTCACACTTCTTCGGAACCAGTCTTACTATTCTTCATCAGAGGATCCAAGAGGGGCCAAATGACGGAAAGTCGAACACTCATTTGCGAATTCGAATTTGGCGCCTAGTTCTTCAGCTGCGGAAGTGATGCCTTCGAGAGGGGAGACGGTGTAGGTCGTAGGAGGACATGAACGTCAAAGGACGGGCATGCTTGACCGCAAGTCGGAAAGGCTCGAGGTAGATCTCACACAGGGCTCGGGCACCGACGACCGAGTCGCTCGAGAACCTCTCGAACTGTGTGATATCTTTACCAAATTGATAATCACGCCTCTTGGTCATTGGGGACAAAGTGCATGACCCACACGGGCTCCCCTGTCGTCAGAGGCCTCCGGTAGAGATCGATGATTGCCCCGAATTTTTTGAGCCACTTGGGCACGTTGTCAGACAGGCCGGGTGGGTGTAGCGATGGCAAGGTAGGTGGGACCACCAGCACCTCGGTTGACTGAAGGAGCTCTGGGAACACATGGGGCAGCGTCAGTCGTGCAACATTTACGACCTTCGTCCACCGTGCATGGGGTGTGCGGCGAGGCGAGGCAATCAATGTTGACCAAATCGTCGTTTCTTCCGGATAGGTGTGTTCCCCGCTGAGTCGTGCGAGTGCAGCCCAGGTCGGCTCGAAGCCATGTGCGACACAGTCTCAGAATCGGATCGCCATAGGGCAGACAAAGTCCTCAACGTTCAGTAGGCCCAACCCCTTAGGTCGCGACGGAGGATGACTGCCTCCTTCGTCACCGATCGGAAGGAGTCGTTTTGCCACACAAAAGAGATGAGGCTTGCTCGAAACCGTCGACGAACGTGACGGGTGGGATGTCGAAAGAAAGCAGGTGATTGACCTTCGAACTGACATACGAGTTGGCCTACATCGCTCGAGCTCGGGGAGGAACACCTTGCGCCGCTGCCGCCTCCAGTTGAGCTTTTGCTGAGTTGAGTGTCGTACTCCAGAACAGCGAAAGATCGCCGTCATGGAAACCGGATAGCCAGTACAAGTCATGCACTCACCAGCGCACGGTAGGCATCTCGCAGCCCGTTCGCCTTGGGTTCAACCCAAGCCAAGAGGAAGAGCAGTCGTCTTGACCGTGTTCGAGGGCCCGTTCGTAGCCAAGCGCCCGTCAACGGCGGGACCAGTCAGGAGGTCGAGAGGGGATCTCCTGGTTCAAGGGCACTAAGCTAAAAAGCGCGTTCCGGCGAAGCGGTCCGAGAGCGCCGAAGAATGCGATGAGAATTCAAACCGGGGCAGCATAAGGAGGAAGGCTATCGATTAATGGTCAAATGCGACAAGTACCCTAGACCGATTTATTGGCATGAAAGACCTCCTCTACGATGCACCGATTCACACGTCGGGATTCCCCATAGCCCGAGCTTTCCAGTTCAGTTGCTCGTGCGCGCGAATTCCATTTCCTGTCGACTCATGTCGATCCCTCTCACGGCCAGCAGCGGCCATCGCGCCTGCACCGCATCGCCCGCATCACCGGCATCGCCATTCGCCAACGATGGATGTGGCCGTACCTATGGTCGACACTTTGGTCGCTCCATTGGCTTTGGCGCCTGCTTTATTGAATTCGACGGCGTTGGTCGCTTTGAAAGAAGGTCAGTGGCTGATGACCATATTGAGGCGATCCGTGTGCGTTCCCGATCGGGCTGGATGCTCGGCCAGCGGAGGGTTAGGGGGTTACTCATCCGGTAAGGCGGGGTTGCTGACGAGCGTACTTTGGTGTTGAACAGAAATCAACCCGGAAACATGTGAATTATTGGGACCGTTCGCTTTGGTCGTTCAGGTGAGTTGAGTGGGCAAGTGTTGTTGCAGGAGGCAGGACGTCGACGACGGATGATGATGAATACCGGCGCATGTCACCCGTCTCACTCCAAGGAGAGGGACAAGGGGACACAGATCAGACACAAGACTGAACCACTCGATCTTGATTCGATCCCCTCATTTCCTACAGGCCATCATGGGCGTCGTCGTGGCCGGGTCGTTGGTGCTCAAGCGAGCGCACGAGAAACCACGACGAAGGTGGAAGGTCTGGCTCGGCGACGTCGGCAAGCAGATCGTAGGACAGGCGTTTGTCCATTCGTCCAATGTCGCTATAAGTGGTCAGTACTCTCAAAGTCTAGGGTAACTGTTCCTCCTTTGCGGCTGGTGTTGACTCGTCAACTCTGCGCGGATCGGCGCTCAGACTTGATTGCTCGCCACAAACTCGATAACCCTTGTTCGCTCTACGCGCTCAACATCTTGATCGACACGACCTTGGGCGTCTTGATCGTCTATAGTTTCCTGAGGATTTCGACCCATATCCTCAAGCGGTATTCGCCAACGTACAAGACGGGGTATTACGGGAACCCGTTCCAATTCACGTTTTGGGCCCGGCAGGTTTGTCCCAGAGCACGCACGGCCCAGCATAGTTACGTCACAAGTGGCTGAGGATGATTGTGTATTACCGACCTCCCCCCCAGGCCGCCGTCTACGTCGGTTGTCTCACAGCGATGAAGATCGTCGTCCTCCTTCTCTTCTGGGCCTTCCCAATCCTCTTCGTCTTCGCCAACTGGTGCCTCTCGTGGCTCGAATCCGACGAAGCCCAAGTCATCGCCGTCATGCTCATCTTCCCCATCATCATGAATCTCTTTCAGTTTCTGATAACGGATTCAATCTTGAGGAGTAAGGAAGTACCTTTGGGTGGTGGTGGAGGGGAAGGACAGGAAAGGAATGGCGACGATGAGGAGAGGCGCTTTTTGGAGGATCATGACGGGGATCGCGATAACGAGGAAGAGGATGGAAATCGTCCTGCGGGGAGTGGGAAGATAAATGGTACTGGCGCAGAGGATAGTGGGTATGATACGGTCACGACTTTGGCGTCCTCGATTGGGAAAACACCACCCCTCCGATTACAAACCGACGGATTAGGAGAGAGTCGAAGAGGATCTTTCGTAGGGGGAAACTCTACTTCGCCTCATCAACAACTTGGGTCGGGGTTAGAAAGGTGGTCCAGTCCTTTGATCGCTTATCCACCTTCGATGACGTCGTCGACCAAGAGGATTGTGGTACCGGTGAGGATCAAGACGCCGGTTAACAGTCAGGGTGTTTCGCCGATAGCGAGGACGGGGACGCCGGCGAGTCATTTGATGTCTTATGCGAGGACGGCAGTGGAGATGGAGATGTCAAAGGAAGGGGAAGTGGATGATTGGGGGGACAGCTTTTCCATTTCCAGTGGTCAGGACGAAGTGGATGCGAGGGCGAGGATGGAGAAGGAGGGTCAGGGTCAGGGCCAGGAACTTGGTCGAGGATCTTTGGAACGAGCGATGGATGATTTTTTGGCGGACGATGATGGTGAGGAGGAGGAGGGGGGGCATACGAAAGCGTGGAATGAGAAGTTGGCGAGTCCCGGTGGGGTGAAGGGGGTGGATTGCATACGGACGACGACGATTGACCCTTTGGCGGTGGGGGAGGAGGATGAGGAGGCGGCGAAGGGATGGGGGTTGTGCTCGGGTTCCTTGGAGGAAGGGGATATTTTTGCTTTCGTTTGAGTTTGATTGGCTTGTGTTTTCACTTTCTATCGGTTTGTTGTATCCTTCACGTCGATATCGTACGGGAAGGTGGTTGCCGCACCCTTCGTTCCGCTCGTTCGTCCGTACCCTTCTGAGCGTCTTTAGCGTACTACTACTGCATCTTCGGTTCTTCGGTTCTCTTTACGCTGGATACAATGCGAGAAGGGTGCGTCTCGGGCGCTCATAAGTAAGGGTCCAAGCAGATTTTGATGCCGAAAATTGGCGGGCAGGAAGAGCGCGTTCCTCCCGAGTGGTAATTGGTTTCAAAACTACCCAAGAGGCATTTACAGCCCTTTCCTCGTCCAACTTCATAAAAGAAGCAAGACGCTTTTTTTTTGACCGAAGTTCTACCAACGGTTTAACGGCTGGCAAAGTACTCCAACAAGACGTTGAGGGACTCGGACTCGACGCCGTAGTCCTTGACGACGACGCACGAGCATCCAACGACCTTGCGAGCGACGCCTTCCTTGTCGAGCTTGCACAGACCGGCCCACTCGCCCAACAACTTGGGGTCCGAGACCTTGATCAAGTTGATCTTGTGTTCGGCGCAGAGAGCCTCGATCAATTGAACGTACGAGGGCTCGTTGCACGACTCGTTGAGGACCTGGTGGTGGGTGGACGGAATGAAGTGGGAGGGTTGATTAGGATCGGGTTTCTAAGGGAGTATAGTTTGGAAGCAACTCACGCAAAGGTGGGCTTGACGCTTGTCAAGGGCCTTGGCGCACTCGCGGAGACCACGCGCGAGACCATCGTGGATCATGGCCTTCTTCAACACGTCCTAAAGTGGATTCAGAAAGGAAGATTCCGGATCAGCTTCGATTCTTATCATGGGCCGTAGCTCCCATGCACTCACTTGGAGGGCATCCTCGACGGACATCTTGCCCTTGGGGGCTTCGGCCTCGGCGACCTGAGCCTCCTCGACATCGGCGACAATGGGGGTCTCGCTTCCGTTATCACTCATGATTTTTAACTGCAGTGTCAAGAAGAAAGGAAGTGATTTAGTTCCGGGTGCTTCGAACGCGTGGATAAAGTCATGAGGTGGGCGACGCAGCGCAAAGCGGGGGACGGAATGACGAGGGTCGCTTAGCGAATTCAATGCATGTCGGGCGTGTGCGTGGTCCCATGTTGGCTGGGGCGAGTGCGCACCGTACTCCGCTGGCGTAGGAGCCCGAGTAGCTTTCCCGTGACCAGAGTCAGTCAAAACAACGAAGTGGGTGTCCTCGATGTCTGACACTCTGCTGGCCTAATAACACGTCGAGCGAGTATGGGTCGATGGTCGTCTCTTTGTCCCCGCTGCGAGTCGTGTGCGAGGCTGAGCGGAGCTGAGAGGTGTCAACACCAGATGGTCCAATCACTCGTCGAGTCGATAGTTGTGGCTCGCTCGAGGTATCGAGAATACATCGTAGGGCAACTTGGGTGTACTCACACTTGAATGAAGCTGTCCTAAGCGATATGACAAGAAGAAGCAGAAGCCCAAACAGGCCAGGCGCCGTTCGCACGCCTTGGTGCCTGCGCGCGCGCTCGGGCGGAAAAAATCTCGAACCCGCATGAGGAGGGCGCAGCGCGTGCGTGCGCCGGGCGGGCAAGGGAACGCGCAATTTGGCAGTAGAAACTACGCGCGTGGGAGCTAATCGAAAAGCCCCGATGCCCCCCCGCCTGCGGCAACTCGGTGCCGATGCGTCATTGTGTGTGGGCCGCCCGGGTGTGTCAATCATCCTCAACCCCCCCCACCTGCACTTGCACCTGCATCTCCAGCTGCCACCGCTGTCGTCGAGTCAACGGCTTTTTGCTTCTGTTCAAGACAATCCTGTGTGAGTTATCTCTCGTTGGAGCTCAACAAGGTACCGGAGCCACCACCTTGTATGCGGTGTGCACACCCCAAGCCATCTTCGTCGTCGTCTTCGTCGCCATCACACACGTGCTGCCCTCATCCTTGGCGTCCACACCGGGGCGTTGCACATCATCCGGTACTGCCACAATTTTTGCACATGTGAGCACATGCAGTGGCACCTGCTGTGCTGCCGGGTCGGGTCGGCCTCGCACCGACCTCTCCGTCGGAACTCGAGTCGAGCGTGAACGTCGACAAGCGCCCACCCCAAACCCACTCTGTGATCCTGGGGCGACTCCAACACTTATTTATGGCGGCCATACTTGTGCCCTTTTCAGAGCGTTCCCGAGCTCTGTGACTGAACTGATCCCTCTTGCATGCAGAGCGATTAGTCGTCCTTTGTCCGCGCATGCCTCCGTGGACGTGCTCTTGCTCTCTCAAGACCCCAATCCACCCCAATACAAACCATGGCCCCCAAGAAGCGCACATCCACCCCCAACTCCAAGGCGTCGTCCACATCGAGCTCGACCCCTTCCTCCGCGACACGGAGTAGACAAAAAGCCGCCGCCGCCGCTGCTACTGCGCCGCTCGTCATCGATTCCGTCTCGTCTTCCGATGTCGAATCCATCGTCGCAGACTACACCGATGGCGATGACGACGATTCCGATGTCGATGTCGATGCTGACGGGGAACAAACTGAACCTGCCACACCCACGGGGACTGCCAACCCCCTCTCCGCTAGCAACTACCACGACTCTGCAGCCCGACTCGCTTCTCCCGCTCGACTACCGGGTACGCCGAAATCACCGCCAAGCAAAAAGGCCCCCGTCGAGGCCTACACCGGTGCCGACCATGACCCCAACAAGAAGGTCAAGGCCATCATCGAACGCACCGTGTGGGGCTTCGTCATGGGTGGTGGCGCGATCGCGCTCGTCGCGGCCGGTCATCTGTACTGCATCGTGCTCGTCTTTTTGTGCCAGGCCGTCGTCTTTTCAGAGTTGACGAGTCTGTTTGACGTCGGGTATTCCAACACCGTACATGGGCCGGCCGGGGTTGCTGTGCATCCTTCGGATCCGAGGGCCGCGGAGAAGGAGTTGCGGAGACAAGGAAGGAGGGAGGAGAGGAATCGGTACAGTCGGAGGATGAGCTGGTCAGTCCGCATGTACACTAGTTCTCTGAGGAGGGAAGCGTGCTGACCGTTCCGTTCTATCCCTCCCACCAGGTACTTTTTCGCCGTGACCAACTACTTTCTCTACGGCGAGAGCCTCATCTATTACTTCAAGCACATCCTCACCTTGCAAACCTCGTTCCTGCCCTCGGCGTTCACTTTTGCCCAACATCACCGTCTCATCTCGTTCGGTCTCTACACATTAGGTTCGTTTGGGGGTCTGCACTTCAAAAGATCTGCAGGGATCATATACTGATATCGGCCCCTGATCACGAATCCAACGACCAGGCTTTGTTTCGTTCGTCGCCAATCTCGACCGAGCTCAGTTGAGGAGACAGTTTGGCCTCTTTGGCTGGATCCACATGTCGTTGCTGTTGATCGTCGTCAGCAGTCATTTCATCGTCAACAACATCCTCGAGGTGGGTCTATGTACCGCTAAAATCCGACACTAGAGATGGGATCACTCATTTTTCAGCCTGTGACCTTCAGGGCATGATCTGGTTCTTTATCCCCGCGACGATCGTCATCACCAACGATGTTGCCGCTTATGCTTGCGGTACTTGCTCGTCCTATTTGATTCGAACGAAGGATTGTGACCCATGCTGATGACTCTTCGATGGTTCACAGGTATGGCCTTTGGTCGACACCAGCTCATCAAGCTGTCGCCCAAAAAGACAGTCGAGGGCTTTGTCGGCGCTTTCTTTGTGACGATTGCGATCGCCGTTGCCGTGAGTACTGAAGACAGGGCAATTATCTCTGATCCATCTGCTGACATGTCCTCACCTCGTTGCCCGTATCAAGGTTGGCACCTTGTTCATGCGCTCCGACTACATGATCTGCCCCGTACAAGACCTGTCCTCGAACGCATTCTCCGCCGCCTCGTGCGCGCCCAACCCCGTCTTCAACTGGTATAGCCTCCCCCTCCCCTCCTCGGTCGTATCAGGAATGGAAAGTCTTGTGAGTTTGTTCGGTGCCGCGCACAAGACTCGACCCGCTCCCCAAAAATCCGAGCTGATCGCGCCAACCTCACCAGACCGGCGGTTACGCTATCCGATCCCTCTGGTGGACCCCCTTCCAATTCCATCTCGTCGTCCTCGCCATTTTCGCCTCCCTCGTCGCTCCTTTCGGTGGGTTCTTTGCCAGTGGTTTCAAGCGCGCTTTCAACATCAAGGATTTTGGCGATTCGATCCCCGGTCATGGAGGGATGACTGATCGTATGGATTGTCAATTCTTGATGGGGTGGTTCACTTATGTGTATGTATCTCTCCTCAGGACCGCTTCCTACTTCACCTGAAACTAACGTATTGGTTCGCCTTCGCGAATAGTTACTACGCCTCCTTGGTCCGCGTCTCCCACGTCACGGTCACGAGTCTGATGGCCCAAGCTGCGTCAGCGTTGACGACGCAACAGCAGTTGGAGTTGTTGAGGGAGTTGAACCATTATCTCGTTTCGAAAGGGGTGAAAGCTTCGGTTGGAATTTGAAGGTGAACGCGTACTTTCCGTTCGGCTTTGGAAGGTTGCTCGAAACGTCATTTTATCGTAACCCACTTCTTGTCGTCTTTTGCCTCCCTCGCTCAGCCAGCCTCTTTGCGTCGTTATTTTACCACACCATCCAGCCCTTAAAATCAGTAACCCTAACCCTTTTCCTATTGTTGAATGTTATGAGATGATGCTATGAAGAACAAACCTTTATCTTCCCGAGTTCTCCATTCGCCAGTACAAGATCGGAGCGGTGACGACGGGTCACACGGAGAGCATTATAGAAGAACACGATCTGCAGCGGTAGGTGAACAGTGAGCTCGACTTGATGTGCCAGGCCGATACCGTGAACGAGGGCGGAGCCGACCATGGTTCTGTTGGGAGGTCAGAAAAAGGAGCATCGTCAGACAAAGAGTCTAGTAGACGAATGTTTCGTCTGAAAGACTCACGCCGTGCCGTTCATTGAGTAACAAAGCCGGCTCAACCTGGGTTCGATTGGGATTTGACCGAAGACTGGAAAATTGTCGCTTCCACTGGTGCCCCGAGCAGACTCTCGAACCCGTCCGTCGCCTATCGTAGACCCCCCTCTTCTCGCCTTTGTTTCGCTCTCTTTGTTCGCATCGTTCTTATAACCCGCCATCCACCACTGCAAAATTAGTTCCTTCGCGATTTACCCCTTTCCTCTTCTTGTTGCTGATGCTATGGCCAACAACCGACCTTTCTCTCCCCTCCTCGATAAAGAGCTTCTTCGTTTTAAGAAATCGCCGGCCTCGTCGGGCTGACTCGAGGCTTGTTCAAACGAGGAGCAGTTCCTCTCAGGAGTCCGGTAGAGAATATGATAGGGTAACCTTTCGCCAATATGTACACATCCTACTCCAAAGCAAGATCCCAAAAATGTACTGAAGAAACAACTTTGGTCCTAAATAGCGTTATGTAAGATCCTAGAACCGACTCGCATTAAAGATACAACATGCGTAGTACACCCGAAGAACCCCGGTCCCCTAACCAAACCACCGAGAAAAGCTCCACCGGCGCACGATTTACAAAACGTAAACGAAATCCGGGTTCTGCTTATCCGTCATATCCAAGAAAGCATTCTCGAGCCCGTGGTCAACTTGTTCGAACTTGGCCGCCATGGACGTATCGTTGATTTGCGCGGCTTGACCATTTGCGATGCGTTGAGCCGCCTTCTTGCGATTCAACCAGGCGAGGTTGGCGGCTTGCAGTCCGATGAGGCCAATGAGGAGGCAAAAGACCGCGAGGGTGCCTTTGAGGCCGGGGCTGAGAGAAGGGGGGAAGGAAGGAGGGGAGTGGGTTAGGTTCGAAAACAGGGGGTTGGGCACCTTAAGGAGACTCACTAGTAGTTGGGCCCGTCCTTGGACTTGAAGATGAACGGTCCGGCAATGTTACCGATCGACGAAGCGGCGTTGTAAGCGGTAAATACGGCCGACTTTTTGGTTTGACCACCGGTGTTGGCGCTGATCCAAGTGACGAGAAGAGGGTTCGCGGCAAAGACGAAGGCGATGAGGTAGTAGCCGACCAAGAGCGCCGAGCGGTACGCCTTGGTGTGAGGGACGGCGTACAAGATCGCAACACCGATCACGACGGGGATCATGAAAGCGGCGAGGATGACGGACTTGAGCTTGAAGTGGTACGCGAGCCACGACGACAGGAGAATTACGAGCAACTGAATCGCTCCGAAGGGGATGTTGAGCAGCATCGACTCGTACGCGGTGAAACCGACGAGTTGTTGCAGGATCAGCGGACCAAAGACGTTCGAGATGGAGGCTCCGACGTTGATACAGAAGGAGCAGGCGAGAAAAATCCACGTCGACGGTTGGGTGAAGAGCTCAACGACCTGGGAGAACTTGAACTCGGAAGAGGCGATACCGGTCTGGTTGGCGCGCAGGCGCTCGACGGCCTTTTGTCGGTCCTCGATCGACAAGAAACGGGCTTCCATAGGGCTATTGTTCATTCTCCAGTACAAAATTGGAGCGGTGAAGACCGTCACGAGGGCGTATAAGAGGAACACGATCTGGTAGGTGAAGAGCGAGCTGGACTTGATGTGTCCGATGCCGTAAACGAGGGCGGAGCCGACCATGGTTCTGTTTGAAGGTCAGAAGAAGGAGCACTTCCGTCAGAGAAGAGTCGTTTAGACCATACTTATTTTCGCATGATGGACTCACGCCGTGCCATTTTGTGCGTACTTTGAAATAATCGAATGTGCCAAAGTCAGTTCAAGTTTGGCTCAGTGCCGCTCCAAATCGAGGGGTAGGGAGGGCAACTCACCCAAGTGGCGACGCGCAGGGGCTGCTCGGATCGGCGGTACCACGCGGAGGTGATCATCGCAAAGGCGGGGAGTACAGCAGCCTCGAAAGCACCGAGGAGGAATCTAGTGACGAGCAAGGCGCGGTAGTTGGTCGACACGGCCATTCCGACGAGCGAGACGCCCCAGAGGAAGATGATCAAGGGTACAAATTGGCGAATTTGGACCTTGACGAGGATGTAGGCCGCGAGAGGCTGCATCGCAAGTTGAGCGTAGTATCCGATGTTGCCGATATTTGAGTATTGGTTTCCGACGAGGTGGGCGTCCTTCTTCAGGCCAAAGACGGCCGAAAGACCAATGGTGGACTTGTCCGAGATTTGCAGGAAGTAGACTG
Source organism: Microbotryum scabiosae (assembly GCA_022702605.1). NCBI lineage: Eukaryota > Fungi > Basidiomycota > Microbotryomycetes > Microbotryales > Microbotryaceae > Microbotryum > Microbotryum scabiosae. The sequence goes on along the minus strand of JAHWDV010000006.1, from coordinate 336,911 downwards.
CAGCGAGCCAAAATCAGTCTACGTCGGTAAGACATATTCTACACTTGACATAATGGAGTTTACCCCATGCAAGGAATACAAGGACATGGATGTCTGTCCGACGGCAGATTCGTCGACTCTGTGTCGCGAAAGGGATGGCCGTGGAGGTGAGCTCACGTCACTCTGCCCGTCGCCGGGATCACGGCCCTCTCCGTTAGCGCCGGCAGAAGGGGGAGAAAACCAACCACTCACGTCGGCTTCAGTCACAGAAACACGGTCCTCTGAGAGAGCAAGAGCACCATCGGCTTGTTTGGAGAACTCTTGGTGAGCGGTCGTGTTCTTGGCCACCGGTTCGACATGCTTGGACTCGTTGGAGGAAATCGACGACGGCATGGCTGCGTCGGGCGTCCGGTGAGGAGCAAGCTCTCGAGGTCACGGGTGTCGGTTGCTGTCGATGCGCGAGGCGTAGGAGCACGGCTCGAGGCGAGACGTGCGGTGGTGGAGGCAAGGAAGTAAGGTGGTGCCTTGAAAGAAGAGTCTGGAGAAGTGTGGGAAAGGAAGAAAAGGGAGGGGGCGGAGTGAGGAGGTAGATGAGTGAATCGTCTCGGGCGACGAGTCTTGGAAACGTCAAAATCGTGGGTGGTGCGGGGGGCAGGGCAGTCTGACCGGCCTTCGGAGCCCGGTCCGTGGCAGTTAAAGCGCGCCCGCGGGGTGGCGAGCGTGGCAAATCGCCTCTTGGCTTAGGATTCGCCCGGGATGACCTCCCTACGGGCTCAGAGCTCTGACATGTTAATTCAGCCGCGGGCTGGCTGAGGGGCCCAACTTTGTGCCAAGACAGATCTCTTGGGCGCGCAGAGCACGTGCGAGCGATTTCAAAGCCTTGGGTAAGAGAAACGTGGGGGGAAGGTAAAAAGCGTGGGGGTGCCGATCACGTGATGTCGTGACTTTGACCTTCGCTCGCACTTTGGTGCACACCGGCATTGAGGCCGGCTCCGATCTACGCCGATCGATCGAGATCAGAGAAGCACACCCGGGTTTCGGGGACTGGGGGATCGGAAATTCCTGGAAAAAAACTGTAACTAGTAATGGTCCCCGCGGGGTCGTCGACTTCGAACGCGCTCCTGCCTACGCTGCCCTTCTTCCACGTCTAGTACACGCTAGCGATGTGCTGTGATTGGTGGTGAGGAAATTGAATCCAAACCCATGTCTATGTAGGTACTTCCCCAGGGTGTTATCTGGCATCTACTGGTCCCCACTGCCCCGCATCTGCGCTCATCCCGTGTTGCCGGAAAACTCGTCTCGGGAGTCCCTGGCTCGTCTCCACGCGACCGATTCAGTGGATCGAAAGTAGAAAGACGTGGACTTCCGAGGCACTTTTGACCAGTGCACAAGAGCTACAAGATTGGGTGCTGATGCATTAAACTATTTAGTCGATCACAGTAGAAACCGAGAATCACTGGCGCGTAGAATTCTCGGTGAAATTGTGCTTATGATTCTCCCATCGAGCAGATCTTGCGCTACGTTCGGTGTTGACAAGTGAAGAAGACTAATCAAAGCCCATGTCATAAGATTTCCAGGTAGCAACGAGAGTTCCGGAACCCTGTCGAGGTGAGATAAGCCGGTGAGATAAGCCGGTGATGAGAATCGATAGCCACCCCACGGCTTCCACATCACGTGATGTCACGAAAAGCGCGGGGCTGGCCGGGGCATGCCGGGCGAGGTCATCTCACGTGATTGAGGGCGGGGGAGAGCGTGGGGCGAAGGGCGTCGTCGTCACCAGTCGCTGCTACATCACGTGACTGAAGAGGTGAGGCCGCGGCCCCCACGCTCGTGGGGAATAAGGCAGTGGTGATTATCTAGGTATGTAGGTACCTACCGTGACACCACAGTCCCATTTCCATGCCCCTTTCCATGACCGAACTAATCGATCTTGGGCTCTCGGCGCAAGAGTAGTTTTGGCATCGCCGCGGGCAAGACCTCAAGATGTGCCAGACGAGCGCTCTTGTGTGGGTAAAGTCATGCTTTAGGACCGGCCAAGATTCGCTTTTCAAATCGTGCTTTCCGCCGTCTTTTGCGGGCCAGTGGTTCATGTGAAGCTAAAGCTGAGCTTGGATGACAAGGTGAGATGTTGGTTTGAAAAGATGTGATGCGAATCATCTCTTCGATACGACTGTTCACCTGGAGGCTCAGGACCCATGCCCCAGCTGGCTGTCAGGGCAGGACTGACAATTGTCCGGACTGCGCAAAAAATCGACGGAATCAGGCGCGAGGATTTTTCCGGTGAGGAGACGCGTGAGGGCGTAAAGGCACTACCTAGTGGTATTTCGGGAGGAATAGCTACCCTAGGAGAACATGCCTTCACCGGAAGAACGGCGGTGGAGTATCATCTGGTAAGGTAGGCGAAAAGCGAGCTCACTTTGCCAGATCGACCCGCGCGCGCGGATGGCTAGCATAACCGCAGATCCATCCGATTTACCTTGGGTGAGAGGAGGCATCCGCATCTGTCAACGCTCTAGATAGAAAAATGCCTGGGACCCGGCAATAGGCGGCACTGTACTAAGAGCGTTCTGGCTCCGTGAGCGATCTTGATGCCAATGATCGATTTATGCGATCTCTGGAGTCGCTACGGCTCGGCTGAGCACCTCATGCACTAGAATCTGTAAGAAATACACTGTTACCGTGGGACACCCATCATCGGTTTCTTTCCACTTGAGAGCAGTGCAGCTCTCGATTCCTGATCCGTTTCCTCGGAATCCGAGCCGTAGGCGCCCTTCAATCCTCCGGGATCTGCCGAGCCCACGCCATTGGCTCCGAGTCAAGTGGCGCTCAGGCTGCAAATCCCTCACCCTCCATGGTTTTTTTTTGTATCAAGCCTGATTAGATTTTACATATTCGGGTAATGGTGGCGTGAGACAGGTCCAAACGCCGAAAACCTGGCAGTACCTCATCCTTCTTGCTTGATCAAAGGAGAGAGGCACACATTAAGAACAGTCGGATCAAAGATTGGGAATACTTTGGATGTCTACTACCTTCGCCGGAGATAAGTAGTACCTACCCTCTCGGCAATGGCGCGACACCTACCGCGCAAGAAGTTGAGAGCAAAGTCCGATGGTTGCCAGTGGACCTAGATGCTAGTGTTCTAAGGACTTGCACCTGACCACCGCCTGAGTGACATTATCCACCTGGGATAATTCTATCTCAAGATGGTGCCGATCTACAACCACCTCCCTATAATTGCGTGTAGAAGAGGGAGGGCACTGCTGCTCGCAATTGCTTTTAGCACAGCTTTTGTCCACGTGACCGTAACGAGACAGCGACTCCAATTACACCCTGAAGCGGCCGTGAATCTGGGCGCGGGTCCGGGGTGGCCCCACTGGGGACGACTTAGTCAATTGATCCCCGACAGACGCTTTAAAGCGCTAAAAAGCTTTTTTTGGTCCTGGCTTCGGCGGTACTGCGGCGCATCCCCCCTCATGACGTTCAAACCCCCAGGCATCGACACACCTCTTCCTTCTCTCCTGCCCTTCACTCCACCACACATCACTTTAGTACCCACCTGCCCAACTTTTCAAGTACCAAATCCAACAACCAACCATGCAATCGACTCAGAAAACGCCCTTCTCCGACTTGTCGGACTCGCAATCGTTGAACGATGTGGCCACCCACGGCACCAACAGCGTAGGCAACCCGGCCCTGGCACAAGAGCAGGCCCCGCCGTAAGTTGAGCCACTCAGGAAGATGGTTCCTAGTACTGGGCCACACCCAAGATTCAGGCCAAGGACTTTCGTGAACTACGCGAGACGTCATCAACGCCCTTTGCTTGGAGCTTGCACCGATGACGACGGTTACGCTGCCCCTGCCAGGTGGTGCGTGGGTGGCCCAGGAACGGGCATCTACGAGCTTGGAGCTTCCTTCCGTCTGGATCTCACTGCTGGGCCCACCAAGCCGTCTTCTCGCCGCGATGATTAACTCAATCTGACCTTTCTGTGCTGCATCGTATGTCAACAGACGAATCATCACGGTCCAGCCCCTTTCGAGGAGTGACATGCAGACTTCGTACGCTCAGGCGAGTGAGACCGATCCCCGAGAATGGAGGCTCGGCATCATTTGGCGTGCGCCATGTGGGGGCGGGCCGCAGAGGGAACACCAAGTCAAGCTTGCTGACGTCGATGACGATGCTATTATCCACACCAGGACATGGGCACCGGATCTCTGGACCATGACTGCTATGGATCGGTCCTCAACTTTTGCGGTGTCATTGTCGGCACCTGCGGCACGATCCCCTGCTGCCCGGCGCCCAACATTTACAAGGTTCGTACTTCCCTGGCCAAGGTCTGAATCTGAGTCCTGCTGAATGGCCTCTCCCGCTTTTCGGATCTTGCAGCAAGTTGGCCAGGGATCAGTCGGTCTCATCACTCGATTCGGACAGTTCTACAAGTCCGTCGACCCGGGATTGGTCAAGGTCAATCCTTTCACCGAGAGGCTTCGTATCGTCGACGGTGAGCCACTTTGCCCGAGTCAATCGCAGGTGATTTGCTCATTCGGTGTCTTTCCGGCCGATAGTCAAGATCCAGAGTATCCCGATCCCTCGTCAGGTACGAACGCGCTGTAATGAGAGTTTGACAGCGTTTTTATTTGCTTGCTCATTTGGTTCTTCTTCCGTTTCGACCCCTTGACAGAACGTCACGACCCGCGACAACGTTTCGGTCGACTTGGACTCGGTCATGTTCTACCACATCGTCTCCCCCTTCCGCGCCGTGTTCGGCATCGCCGATGTGCGCAACGCCTTGATGGAGCGTGCTCAGACAACGCTTCGACATGTGATCGGCTCTCGCACGCTGCAGTCGTTGTTGACGGACCGAGAAGCCGTAGCATCGGAAATTGAGAGCATCGTGAGTCGCCAGACGAGAATGCACCGGCCACGGCGAAAGGAATGACTTCAAATGACCGCATCCCCGTAATTGATATTTCTTAGGTCGAAGGTGTCGCCGAAGCTTGGGGTGTCAAGGTTGAGTCCAGTAAGTAATATGTGCTCGGCGCCACCGCGTCTGACAGATTGTGCGCAACTTTGCTGACACTGCTGGACCGCAGTCTTGATCAAAGACATCCTTTTCTCCTCCGAACTCCAAGCATCCTTGTCCTCGGCCGCCCAAGCCAAGCGTGTTGGTGAAGCCAAGATCATCGCTGCTCGTGCCGAAGTCGACTCGGCCAAGTTGATGAGGGAAGCCGCCGACATCTTGAGCTCGCCTGCAGCCATTCAGATCCGTCAACTCGTGAGTGAACCCGGTCGGTCTCGATTATCAAAGGCGTATGCTGATGCATGCGATCGTACTCCCATACTTTACCGCTTATCAGGAGGCTTTGCAACAAATGGCTCGATCGTCGCAGGCCAAGGTAAGCTTACAATCGAGATCGCCGTCGTCAGTCGCCGGCATGAGCTGACCTCCAATTGCGTCCTACCCTCCAGACCATCTTTGTCCCCATGAACCTCCTCCAAAGCGGAGCAGCGGATGCGGCAAGTGTAGCAGGGCCTTCGGGTTTGAACAACTCGGCCATGCTCAACCAGCTCGCCGACAGTTGATGGGCTTCTACGGCTCCTAAGCCGGATGCACCAAATCGCGCTCCTCTCTTCGAATCGAATCACTCTACCTGTCTCGTAATTTAGCTGTGCTTGAATAATGAATGTATCCTGTTCGTTGCTTGTCTTTATTCAGTATCACTGTGTCTTCAATATCTTGTCTATAGGCCCGTACAACACTGGGCAGTGTGATCTCATTTATTTCTCACTGGCACTGGTCCGAGGGAAACTAACAGATGACGAGAGTGGATCTGAAAAGGCTGAAAGACGTGCGTACAAGTTGAACTAAGAATAGTGGCGGGTCTAGTGCCAGCTCGAGCAGACTAGTGGTCGACTGTGGCGGCTCATTTTCCGTGAATACTTCCGTACACGATCCGTCAGGCGAGTCTCTCCTCGGTGTCCTTCGCAACCCACCCCCACTCTCCTGCGAGCTCGGCGGGGAACAGGCTCGAGGCCTTCTCGATGCCACAATCAGCCTGATCCAGAGTGGTCTCACCCACAAGCCCTACTATGGTCAACAACATGTCTTATAGGCGCCCATCGCTGCCACTTGTCGATGACGCTACTGCTCGCTACGCGCCGGATGCGCCAGCACGCCCGTCGCTTTCGATCAACTTCGTTACCACGACCAGCAGGACCGACAGCATCACCTGCAGGAGCAGCAGTCATGCCAGCAGCTCTCAAAGCAGCAGTCTATCTCAAGTAAGCTCTCTTGGCCATCCAGCTCTTCCGTGCCTCACCACGTGTCCTCACGAACCTGACTTCGATTCTTTGAACCCGTCCAGATCGATCGCGACGAGGTAGCCGTGACTCATCACCCCACCTCGGCGGTCCGCGCACGAACCCACCGAACTGGCTCGGCACCGCCGGATCGTATGCGCAAGTCGGCTCTCGCTTGCGTCATCAATATGGAAGGTGTCGAGAGTGACATCCATGTCGATCCCTTGCGGAGTGACTCACTGTGCCACTTTGATAGCGCCGCCTCTGGTGGCTCCCAGGGCGGTGACTCCGAATCGACCGACGGGGAGAGTGGTGGCTCCACCCTCATCGACACGGTCCAAACTCAACCCCGTCCCAATCCACCTCGATCTCCGCACAACAAGCTCAAGGAGTTGCTTGGTCGAGCGCCTCATTTCTCGCTTGACCCCAGACAACAACACAACCCAACGTCGCTTTCACCGAGCGGTGACGACAAGCCTCGAAGACCCGACACCTCGAGAACAATCTCCGAACTCAGTCCAAAGCGACGACATGGGCGAGCCAAGTCGGTCTCGGCTCTGTTAGGCTTAGCCTCACCACAGGAGGCCGAAACGCCCCTTCCCAGGGGGTTCCACCCACCCGTTGCGCAGAGCGAAAGCCTGCCCGAACCTTCGGCTCCTGTCCTTCTACCGGCCGCGAGGCCGCCGTCGTCTTGGATCCCGCAGCGCTTGCGACTCTCGAGCTCGAATCTGTCCCTCGCCACCAGTCGAAAACAACCGGGCTTGTCAAAGTCCGTTCATTCCAATCGACCTGTAAGGCTGCCCTCGACCCCCTCTTCGTCGTCGGTTCACACCATTCAATCGTCGGCTCATTCTCAGTCGTCGACCGCGCAGTCACGGCAGTCGAAATCTAACTTCGGCTTCATCAAGACGCTTGGGTCCTTCGTCGCCGGCCGACGTCAGTCCATAGTGGATGATCCTATCTCTGATGAAGAACTTCTGCGCTGGCGCAAACCGGGCGTTGAGGGGGATCGAGCCCTTGGTGAGCTCGGGGTGAACGAGAGGTTCTCGTCGAGTTTCGAGCTGGGCTCGCCTGGGCGAGAGTACTGGGGGAGCTCTCGAGCAAGTCCTTTGAGCAAAGTTCCAGGTAGGGCGATGACTGAGGAAGAGGTGTTGGTGAGAGAAAAATCGGGCCCTTCGGGTGTCAAGTCGATGAGCATGGTGAGTCGCATAACATGACAAGAGGTTTCTGCGATGGCAAGCTCAAACATGGGTTTTTGCCATTTGCAGGAATCGACAACAAGAAGATGTGCGAGCGGCTCGTTGGCCGAATCCGCGATACCGCTCAGATCGAACCAATCGAAAGATCATGTGCAACACCCAACTTGCCAATCGCTTTCCGAAGATGAGCGGAAGAATATGCGGTCCGGGTCCACAACCTCCTATCCACCAACCTCATCCCCGCTTCTGATCGAGAACCGACCGCTGCGTAGCCCCCGCTCGTTTCCCTGTTTACCCCATCCCACCTCCACGGGGATGGAAGCGGCTTCGCAACTCGCCGTATCTCTCTCACCGTATACGCCTTCGAACGCGAGATCGCCCCCGCTGCCACTTGGGTTGGCCCCTCGACCTGCCGCCGCGCCGAGAAGGAAACCGCCGATCAGTCGGATATCCGAGCCACCCGTTGGGCAACCTCGGAGGATCATTTCGAATGAGGCTTGGGAACAAGTCAGCCTTTCGTCTTGGAAGAAGCACTCGACACGATCGGTATCAGGGTCCGCTTCTCGGCCTTTGGCGGCCTCGTCTTCGTCAAGGACGTCGGCGAACGAGAACTCGGCGCCGGGGGTGCAATAGCCATATTCCGTCACCACATGACTTTGCTTGGATTTATGCTCGTAATGGCCATGAGCTCACGTCAACATGGATTAAGAAGACCCGACGCTTAATCTTAGATTTATCTCCCCTCCTTGTCAGCGCCCTCACTACATTAGAAAGTCACGGGCTCTCACAACTCTCGAGTGGGCAGCCTAGAGCGTAAAGAGAGCGAAGAAGAACAGAGTGTGTTACAACAAAAGTACTGCAAGTGTACGAATAGGGAGCCGAACGAAAATATGCAAGCGAAGTTAAGACATCACTGGAGAGTGCGATGGTTCAGTTGGCCTCGATGGCGAAGGGTTCGGAAGCGTTGACGGCGTGGATGAGCATCCTCAACGAGCCGGCGGCGATTTGCTCGTCGGCGGGGGTGAAGACGGCCGATTGACGAAGAGGAGGGGAGGCCGACTTGGTCTCGCGCGCGATCGTCGCCGAGGCTCGGACGGGGGACATCGGGATCGTCTTGGGGGACACGGGGGCGGCGAGCACACTCGGGAGCACGGTGACGGCGGAGGGCTTGATGGGTCGAGGAGCAAGAACGCGAGGTCGGTTGACCTTGGAGGCCGAGAGGTTGCGCTCGCACTTGGCTCGAAGGGCTTGCATCACTTCCACGTGCGAGGTCTTCTTGGCCAGGGCCGAAGCGGCGGAGGCCTTGACGACAGGGGTATTGCGCTTGGTCTTCTTCGAGGCGGGGCAGGTCAAAGCAGCATTGTCCTCTTCAACAGAGCTGATGGAAGTGGTGCTCGACGACGAAAGGCTCGAGCGCGAGGAGGAGCTCGAGGCGGTGCTGGCGGCTCTGGCACGCTTGAAGACCGGCTCGGAAGAGGGGCCGGCCTGGGCGAAGACCAAGCCTTCTCTAGAGGGACCGGTGGAGGCGCTCACGGTGGCCGGATGAAGCGAGTAAGGAGGAACGGGAGACAACCGACGCGAAGGAAGTTGTTGCCACGAAGTCGGGGCCTCCACGCTGGAAAGGGGGGGCGTGACAGGGGTGAAGGTTGATGCAGGGCTCTTCTTGGCCGGCGCCGCGGCGGCGGCGGCCGCGAACGCGGATTGTTGCTGCTGCATTTGCGCTTGCATCCACCAGGCTTGGTGCATCGCCAGAGTGCTGGCCGCGCGAAGTTGTTCAACCCGCAAAAGATCGAGTGCAGCGAGACGCTGTGATTGGTGGTAAGATGTGACGTGGGTTTTGTGGAAAAAGAAGGTGGCACCAAAAATAAAAAGGGAAAACGAGCGTCAGTTTGGCGAAGCTAATAGGGCTATTGATAGCAATGGCAGGCGTCACGTCACTGGGCGCAGAGTTTGCCAAGCCCAAGAGCGCGCCGAACGGAAATAGCGCTCGCCTGGACTGCACGCAGCAACTCGGGCCCCTTCCGAGTACCCGATGCGAGGCAACGGGAGGGGTGGGTGGGAAAAACGATGAGGGAACGAGCGGTTCACCTCGTCTTCCTTGGCTTTGGCGTGCAAGAGGACTTTGAGGAGGTCGACGTCGTCATTGCCCGCCAAGGCGTACGAACGAAGGATGGCTTCAACCGAAGGCGAGCCCGCCGCGGCTGGAGGCGCTTGGTCACCGTTGCGCTGGGCCGCAGGGGCCGACCCGGGCTTGGACGCGGCCTCGGGCGACTGGGATCGCGGCGAGAGGGCAGGTGACGCTGGGCACTGGGTCGTCATGGTAATCGGCACTTGTTCGACGGAGTGGTTGTCGAGTTCGGTAAGGCGGATGGTCACCGGGCACGATGAAGAGGGCGTTGGTGGTGTGTACGATAAGAGCGCAAGATGGGGGAGAGGCGAATGCCCACGACAAGGCCAGTACAGAGGCCAAGGTCGAAATCAGGTACCTAATGGGTCGAATTCGATCGACCAGCTGGCGTCCGCGTCAAAAGCGAACCCCAAAGAAAGTCTTGGCGAACCCTGGGTCAGTTTTTGGCACTCGCCGAATGTGGCGCCAATCATGCATCTGCATGCGCTAATCCGAAACAGCACCAATTGCAGCACTACCACGGCCACTCTCCGGCGATTATATCAGGAAGCAGTACGCGAACACTCTTTGGGTACATGATTTGCAACTTGCGCTCGTCTGTGTTCTTAACGAGGGCGCCAGCGCAAATGACGGAAGGAGCATTCCTCACTCAGGATCGCTTCGAGTGGGCTTCGCCGAGAGATCGCGTCAGCGCTTTTTTGGGCTTGGCTGTAGATCGGCCAATCATGCGCTGGCGCCACCCTCCACAATGAACCCCATCATTGACAAGCCTAGGTAAGCCGAGGTGATCCATCATTGGTCAACATTCAAGACTCAGTGCAGGGTAGGTCCTCATACTGTTCCTTTCGGGCAGGTATTACGATCTATGTCGGCGCCGATGGCGCGGAAGCAGGGTTCCTTGAGCCCATCGCAAGCTCAATCCGTTGAAGTTCCTTTCATGCTACAAAGCTCGATTGATGCCTACTGAGGTAAGTATACCCGTCTGTAGAAGAAGTGGACTTGGAACTCGATTGAAGAAGGCAATCTATGCGATGCAAGCAGCATCCCCGATCCTGCAAGGGAGCTGGGAGGGATCTGGTCGTGTAGAACCCTTAATTAATAATGTGTGCACGGTGAATGCACAGCGATGTACCCGTATGCACCGGCGCCTGGCGTGCAATCTCAGCCCCTCGGCTGCGAACCATTCGAACGGCCGTGTAACGAGCGCGGGAGGGTCGCATTCCAGAGGACGCTCGGGTGGTGGTGGTAGAACGGGGGCACCATCTGAATCAGCCTGCGTCAGTCCCGAGCTCGATCAGAAACCACAGAAACTAGGTACCGCACGCGCAGGCAGCATATCGCTGCAGCCCGCTGCGGCGCTGCCGCCACGAGCTGCCAAGCGCTTCTGCCAGCCTAACCCTGTATTTTCGGCACCGTTCAAACCGGCCTACCGGCTGATCAAGATTTTTCTCGACTTTTTCCGTAATACAGGCTGATTCGGTCAGCGATAAAAGCCACTTAACCTATGCATGCGCCTAGGTTTACCTGCCATTCTTCTTACAGCAGTGGCTGCATCCCCGGTACTCCGCTCGACGCTCTGTGAAAGGGGCGGCCGGTCACCAGAGAATGACGACGGCCCGACGTGGCCGGCAGCCACCCTTCTTTCATTTCCTCCTTTTCTCTCTCTCCTTCCTGCCTCGGCCCCGTTCCAGAAGCAGGATCCTCGCCGAATCGGTAAGACCTGTGGTCCATTCGGCTCGGGGTGCTCGAGTCCGACTAGGACGCTAAAGAGATAAACGAGATAACGAGCGTTGCGCATTGCAGATGAGATTGAGGGAAGGTGCATACGAAACATAAAGCAACAATAGAAGAGAAAAAAAAATAGAGAAGTCAGAAAGAGGCTGAGAGAGAAGTTTCACACTTGGTGTTTGAGATAGGACCTTCCCCAATCAACGAAGCAAAACCGACCATTGTTGGTCGAGCCAGTACATTGCCGGCGCTGACATCATTGTGAATGATGCCGAGTTCCCTGAAAGTCGCATCGATCTCCCTGAACCTCTAGTAGAAGGAGAAAGAACACCCAGGAGGTCAGGAATTCGCACACTCTCTTGACACCGCTTGCACCTGGCCGGATCAGTGCGCCGCCCTTCAGGAACTCACCACAACTGGTCGGGGGATCCGTAGGAGTCGAACTCGTTCATCGGTGTTCCCACATTCTCAAACACCATGACGTATCCGTTGCCGTTGATCCCTCGGTTCGTGCCGTGATATGACGGCAGATGTTTTCGAAGATGATCGGGAAGGTAGAGGAAGACGTGCTGGTAAAAAAGCGTCTGGCGAATGATCGAGCCGACGTAATTACACGTCACGAGCTTGAGAAAGTACCTCGTGTTCGTAGCAGGGTGGTCGACAAGGGAAATCTCGGGTTCGGCTGGCGAAGACAAAGGTCGGTTGACTCGCACCACGTTAGCGCGCCACCGCCGGCAGTACTTCCCTTCCCGATCTGCTCCTCCAGACAAAGATCCGAAGTCGTCTCGAAGCGATCGGGGAGTTTCAGGGGGATTCGACCGTCTTTGAGCTTTTCCCGGGAATTTTCTAACAGCCACCGCAAAACAGCATTGGACAATGGAGGCCCCTGGTGAAGTCGCTCGCGGAGGAAGGACTCGACGACATACGGGACGAAGTTGCGAGTCGGAAGGAATCGAAGAGACGATATCAAAGTCGATCTCAACCAGATCCACGGGGCTCGGGCTCGTGTATGCCTGCGCAAGAGCAAAAAGTGAATGATCCTTTTTGTGATCTGGTTACAAGGGCTTGGACTGGAAGCATCATAGTAGAGCGCGTGACGCAGTGGGGCCCGGAGGTTTTTGACAGCAGCTGGCGGGTTCAAATATGCAACGTACCCAGTTCATCAATCGGGAAGAACGGAATCGACACCAGCAAAAAGAATCGTCTATCGCTGGAGACGCATTGAATGATGGCCTTCACGAGCATCCAAAGTGAAAAAAATAAGAAAGACCAGAGCCCCAAGCTTCGAGACCAGACTAAGAAAGCGTATACCCAAGCCTGCGCGTCACCTTGGTCGCCACAGAGTCTACACCCTTCGAGTTTTCTTCCTCTAGATCCTGAAGCGGCACTGGGGCCCGGTGATCGAGTATGGGAGTATCCGTGAGGGCGCCCTCCTAGGGTAGCTTGGCCAAGCAATAATGCACGACGTCCTGTTCATAGTCGATCGAGATACTTGAAACAACGTTTCCAGCCATGCGTTCAATGTAGACGACAATATTGCCCTGCGTGTGGAGAGCGCTTTCAGGTTCGTCTTTCCGAATCGCATACCGGGGTGTCCTCGCAGTATTAGATCCGGAAGCGGAAGACGTTCCGATGGCTTCGGTGATCGCGGCATAATGGTTGAGCAGGTCCCTCCGCTGCAAATCCTAGACCTTTAGAGCAGAGTAGAGCAGAGGGGTTCAATCGAGCTCCTGACGCTATCTTCGCTCTTCCGAGGCAAGACGGAGCGACGAGCTTTGCCGACAGCGGCCAACGTCTCCAGGAACAGGTTGAGCAGTGATGGATGTAGCTTGAGTAGATCGAAGAACGACTGGAGAACCCTGGCGCCAGGTGATGAGCGTCTGCCCCATTTCAACCCTCCCAGCCGTGCGACGCAATCGTAGGCGCTCCCAGCATCGGCTTGAACCCGCGAAGCGGTTGAGTGACACGGTCTACCGTAGTCCGGTGGCGGGAGAAAAAAGCTGGATGGAGCACAAGTAGCGAGGAGTTGGGGGAACGTTGGTGGCCGAGAGTTGGTGGAAACAATTGGCGTCGCTTCGTTGGAAGAAGTTATACTGCGCGACAACTCGCGACACCGCGCGACATTGCGCGATAGGAAATCGGAGTGAATTAACCGGTTCGATTTGTCGGAGACTCGTTCCGACTTCAACCCCCTGCTGTTTCCACCTTTCGGCCTCGCCTGCGTCGGTTTGGGTCGTCAATTTCGCGTGGCTGTGTCGTGGGAAAATTCGCTCCCAAGCCCTACTAAATAATTTATAAACTAACTAACTCTAGGAGTTGGTTGATCGACGAACTGATCTCCCACTCCCGACTGATAATTCCGAGGATATTGACTCGCCTAGACGCTTTCGACGAGTCTCCCGACTGATAATTCCGAGGATATTGACTCGCCTAGACGCTTTCGACGAGTCGAGCGACAATAGCTCCAACTGCGTGGCTGGGGGGGGGGGGGGGGGGGGGGGGGCTCGAGCTGGCGGACTTTCGCAGACCCTCCCTCGCAGCCTCGCACACGGAAGCTGCCTCGATCGAGTCCTTGAATAGTTGCCGTTCCATGGGCTCGAGTTCACGACATTGATTCCGCTGAGTGTCACCTAAAGGCATGGTCAGCCAAAAGCTAACCACCGATGTTCGCATCTCGAACGTGTACGTGTACGAAGGCTGTAGACATGTAAGGCCGGCAAGTGGGGGTGACTGGGCGGACTGTTATCCGAGGACAGCACCACGTGTGGGGGCCTCGTGGACAACATCGAGCACACACGAGGACCCATAGCAATCAGTGCGGATCCAACAATCAGGCTTGCTCACACCCGAACGTTTCGATTTCGTCGAAAGAGGGAAGAGCTACAGAGGGCGGCGGTGGCGGCCTTCGTGAGGGCGTGTGGAGGGACGGTTCACGTGATCAAGCCCATTGGCACCCCACGCGCGCCTCTCGGCCGGTTCGCAAATCCAAACTCACTCGCAGCCCAATGTCAGTCGACGCGGTCGCGCGTGCGGACACGGCGGTCTGGCCGGGAAATGTCTCCACACGTCCGAACAACGCTTCGCTTACTCCGAATGGGGGCGTTTGACCCCTAACATCCGTAGTGCAACATAAAATCAATGTCAAAGGTGGTGATCAGATCCCTATGACTAAGAACCCGCGACGTGCTCTGGTACACGGCCACCACCGCTACTCTGGATATATCTTCTCAAATAGGATGCGCCGGTCGCCGGTCCGACAGTGCCCGATCAGGAGCTCCGCCCCCACAGGAATCGAACGCGTGAAGTAGTGTCGACTCGGACCCTTCCTTATTCGACGCGTATCAAAGAACGGTTGGGCCCGCACACGCCCCAAGCGAACACTGCCCCTGATTCCTCGATGCCGAACTGGCATGATTCAAGTCAGTAATTGTTCTGTCTTGCATGGAGCCTTGGTGGCCTACTTGTCTGCCAATAAGTGAGACTAGACTTGCCTGCCCCGATCGTGCAGCCCTTACAACGGAGTAGAAGAGATCGCGACACCTCGATTCGGAGCAATCGCATCAGTCTTGGCGGAACCCGACCGACGACCAACGCTGTCGACGCTGCGAATAGAGTTGGTCGGGAGGCTGGAGTCTGACCAGTTTTCAAGCACTCAGTGTTCTGTCGTTGAAGAACGTACTAAGTAACCTACAGACTCAACAAAGGAACTCAAGTAGCTCCCATCACATGTTGCCGTTCTGCAACTTCAACAAACAAACAAAAGAAGAAAGTAAACTTGGTTGCCTACGGTTAAAGCGGCTCGAACAATGGGGCGACTTGCGGTGATGGCACGTCCAGCCGAACGGGAAGATGGTCTGGCGGTGACGCTCTGACCCCGTTCCGTCAACGCCCTCAACGCATTCGCATCCCGGACATTCGTACTCGCTTTTGGATCGGTTTGCTGCAGTGCAAGCGATGGCGGAGGAGGTCTCGGAAACAGAGACCAAGACTCTGGCACCCCAGGATGATGCACAGTATGCGCTGGGCCATTCCTCGTCGATCGATGGCGCGTCCGCCGGCAATCACCTTGCTTCGGAGCAGGACGAGGAGGTACGGCGGGCGATCGCAGCCGAATGTCAGGCCAAGCTCGATGCTCGCCAAGTTGGGGCATTCCGATCACGGCCATTCTTCAAGAGCGGGTGGATCGCGTTGACCGGGAAGCGGGATGGCAAGCGGCAGATGGCCGTCGGCAAGCTCACGTACCGGTCGTACCGCGAGCGGCGGGACGAAATCGGCGACGACTTCTTCCAGGACGAGGCGACATTCGCCAGCGAGAACCATTTGGTCAAGATAGAGGTCGTACCCAAGAAGGACGACGGTCACAAGCGCGCACTGCACAATATCCGCCGGTGGAAGAACAAAAAGTGCGAAATCGTGTCGACTCCGAGCTCATCGGCGCAGGGCCCCTGTGCGGATCAAGGTCTGCTCGATGACTCTTACTTGGACACGTGCACTCCCAATCCCAACTCTTCCTATCCCGAAACGCCGGCCGACTCCGAGGACCCCTCGGGGTTCCCAACATCTTATGCTGCTTCGTGGATGAGCAGTCCCGTCGACTCTCCGGACCTTTCTCGGACAAACACGAACGCCACCGATCAACCTACTCGACTGCCTCCACTATCGAAAGTTCCGACCCGTGCATCAATAATCAATTCAAGTCTCAGTCTTTCTCGTCAGCAGTCCCAGGTCTTGACCGTCGATCAGCCCATGGACAACCCGAGACGTAGGATCACGTTCCAGTCGGCGGTCACCAACACTCGCGCCAAGAGCAAACGAGCCTTCGACGAGATACTGAGGACGCGGCAAAGGCAGTATGCTACAGGCCAATCTGCGCAGGTCGAGCAATCCGACTCTGCCTTCGCCAAAGCACTGGCCGCCATCGCCGGTGGTGAGCGGGAGGAAGAGAAAATCGAGATCATGGTTCTGTACGAGAACCAAAGAGGGTGCGTGCGGGTCGATTTAATAGGCAAAAGTCTGATCTGACACACTCAACATTATAGCTTTGCTAACTTTACTGTTCACTTCGTCCTTAGACTTGTCGTTTTTGGCCTACCGAGATTTTCTTCGGGGGCATTGTTTCAGCTGGATCCATCGTCTTTTCAGAACAGCCGGCTGAGGTAAGAACATCCCCAACGTGCTGGATACTCCTCGATGATCCACTCCTCGATGACGGATCTTTATTGACTTCCCGCCCGACCGATTGTGATTTAGAAACTCGCCTTATACCCGACACGAGTTTGGCTTGCCAACTCCACAATGGAACTGGCTCGACCCCGACTGGATGGTCGACATGGGTGGCGATGTCGACGAGCACGGTTGGTCGTACGCCACACATTTCGGCAGTCGACACTGGCGTGGTGTGGCCAATACCGCCCGCTCCTTCGTTCGGCGCCGCAGATGGGTTCGTGCGAGCATCTTCATCCCCGAGTCGCAGCAGGATTCGCGCGAAGAGGACGAGCTCAAACTTCTCGTCGATTGGACGGCCATGCAAAAGTACTCCCAAGAATTCTCCGACTCATTGAAATATCTTGAACAAAACAAGGAGTGCAAAGATTGTGGGCAACCGTGGACCGTCGACCCTTCCGAGGGATGTTCACACGACTCGCCTGGAACCCAACTTACCCCGGCTCGCACCGTGGTCGGACTGCGCGACGCCATCTCTTTGCTCCCCGTCCCGAACGCGTTCAAAGACGAGCTCTACGCCTGGCAGCCCGATCTCCACGCTATTGATCCTTTCCTCGCATGGTCGACCATCTGTTCGCGTGGAGGAGATCGGGCCTTGGGAGAATACCGTCGTCATCAAAGGAAACAGTCGTTACCAGTCAATGAGGACGCTCTGGTCGAGCGATGGCGACAGGCCGTCGTCGAAATCAACTATCGTCGCGCAGCGAACATGATGCGGGTTTGCGCCCTCGATCGCTCCAAGCTCATCCTGTGGCGTCGATGGCTCAACCTCGAAGCGGACGAGACCGCCGAAGATAGACCAGAGCAAGACAGCAATCCTGACAATGACGACGACGAGGAACACGACTGCTCCTCAGAAGACGATGAGGTCGCCAAACGTCGACGACCACTAGCTTCGCCGCCCCTTCTGCTGCGCCGAACCGGTTCGAAAAGGGACAAACCCAAGATAGCCCCCAAGAATCCCAACATGGACGATGTTTGGGACCTCGCCGAGAATCGAGTAAGTACAAGCAGTTCATCCCTTCGTTCCGAGTTTAAACACTGACTGCCCCCCCTTTCCGCGTGCAGCTCGGCGAGCTCCTGCACCTGTTCGAATTCCAAGCCTCGCGCGTCTCGCTCCTCCTCTTATTCATCTCGACTTATCCCATTTCGCAGCGATACGGCCTAGAGCTCAGAGAAATTCCACAGCCTCGGCGTCTAGCCGGCGATGTGACCGTACCCGACATTCGATCGAAGCCCGCCTCGGATTCCCGCCGCGAGCAGCTTTCCTTAATCATCCCGACCGTGACGGATCGCCTCGCCCCTCGGCTGGACTTTTACAACGACCTCGTCGCGACGATTCAGCGTCTCAAGGGACATATGGGCGATGCAGTCCAGGTCGCTGGTACCACTTACGATGCTGAGAAAGTACAGAGTCGGTCGGCGTTGGTTGAGGCTCAGCAACATGGCCAGTCGCGTTAGGCTTCGTTGGATATCTAGTCTGCGACAAGGAGAGATGCCGCCGGTGCTTGATCGCTACGGGTGTCATATCATAGCATATATCGCCTAGTTTTGCTTAGTGGGGTTCGTTGGAGCCTCTAATTAGCTGGTTCAAAACAGTGTAAACCTCCGTAGTGTCCTTATGTTGTATAGTGCGCATACTCTTCGCAATTGTAACGCGCAGCTCTGACCTCGATGTGACGTTCGTGAATGAAGACCAAGAACTGGTATTGCAATAAGAGCTCTGTTCCGGAAAGACTGCCTTCGTCACTGGCGTAAGAGGAGGAGCGGTCGCTACTAAGTTGGCTGCTCGCAATCGAAATGGGGGAGGGTGGCGAAGCGAAGCAGCCGGCGTCACATCACGATGAGTAGAGCGGGTCAGGTGTATTGCATCTGAGCGATCGGAGGGGAGAGGGAGGTAAATTCGACGAAGACTTACCGAAGCCTTCTGTTGATGGGGGCCTTGTTCGTGGCCGTTCGTTTCGAGCGACCGGTTGAGCCCATGCAGCTCGAGAGGTGGGAAGCGAACCTGGGGGCTCCGATCTGGTATAGATCGCCGAGAAGAGGTGCGATCGTCAGGTCGGTGTTCTCGGATACAGCCCCCAGAGCTCCTCTCCCATTGCTGCTCAGACTGTTGCTCACCTGTCTTCCACAAATAATTCATTCGTAAAGGGCATCGTCCTCTTGTGCGGACTCGGATGCCCAAAGGGGCTCGCCGGACCGCTCAAGTTCGAGGTCGACACCGTCGCAGTTCCCGAGCCTAAGCTTGAGCTGTCACCGTTGACACTGAGTAGCGGTTTCGCTGCTTTGGCTTTGCTTTGTGCTTCGGTACTGTTTTCAAATACAAAAATTGATGAGATCAGCTCCTTCACTCTTGGCAAACAACTCAGTTTCCGAAGAGACGCCGGGAGCAGGCGCGCTCCGCTCTCGTTCCCATCGACGATGAGCGTCGCCAGTTGGAGCTTGTGTAGCGACTCGAAGTTGGCGCCCAGAGTCCTGAGAGCGCAAAAAACTGTGTATGGGACACTTGTTCGCTTGTTCGCTTGTCCTGCGGCGCCACGCGAGGCGATGTCCCTCGATCGCGATGTCGGTGGCTCGCGCAGCATCGTTCGCATCAACGCCGACGCCTGCGAGTTGGAGCAGACGCGTCATTAAGTTGTATAGCATGGTCGACGTGAATATGAGAAGAGACATTCAAACGTACAAGTGACTCTACAGACAAATCTAAAAGCAGTGAAAGCAAGATGAGGCGTGAACGAGCGGATTCTCAATGACCGTTCCGGTCCGGGGCCACCTCTGCAGTGGGCGGATACATGATAAATCCGGATGTCGGCCAAATGGCCTCGATTGAGGTATCGGTTGAGACGTTGCCATGGAGGCAATACTCGTTCCAAAAGCACATAGAGGATACCGAAAAGCTACATCTACAAATTCGACTGATAGATCGACGGATTACGTCCCTAGAAACTCATCTCGACTGCCCGTATCGTCCGAAGTCCGATCGCGGCTGAGTCGTCGGCAGCCGTGTCGCGCCACGTTGACGACCGGCGGTGCGT
This sequence comes from Microbotryum scabiosae, assembly GCA_022702605.1. Taxonomy (NCBI): domain Eukaryota; kingdom Fungi; phylum Basidiomycota; class Microbotryomycetes; order Microbotryales; family Microbotryaceae; genus Microbotryum; species Microbotryum scabiosae. The sequence goes on along the minus strand of JAHWDV010000006.1, from coordinate 317,321 downwards.
GCAGCAGACAGAGTCTTCACCTGTTCTTGCGCAAGGACGGCTTGCGCCAAAAGTACTGCGCCGGGCGTTGTCGGGCACCTCGAACGCGCTTCACAAATGGCTCCAGGGCCGCGACTCGGGATCGGGACGGATCAGAGTCGGGCATGTAGAAGAACAAGGGTTGGAGGGGGTGGCCCGAAGCGTCCTACGGAGAAAAGAATGAACCGATGAGTGCCCGGTCGTCTCCTCGATAATTCAAACTTGGACCTCGCGAATCAGTAGGTGAGCTTACCTTGAGGCCAGCGTTGTCGATGCAACCAAAGAAAGGCTCCTGGCACAGCACCCTCTCCACAACTTCCCACCACGCCTCGACCGCTCGATCTTCCCGATCCTGGGACAGATCCTCACTCCCTTTACCGTCCTCGAGCACGTCCCACATCCCTCCCACTTCACGGAGCAACGATTGCACCACTGTCTCGACGTCGACGGTCGAACGGGGGGAGAAGACGATCGCGCTCGCGATCAGACCGGGAAGGTCGAGGCCGAGCGACTCGACCAATGCTGCGGCTCGAACCGACTCGACCAATGCTGCGGCTCGAGCGGACTCGGCGCTCACTTGGTCGACATCGTACGTCTCGACTTCGTTATCCTCTGGGGCTGAGGGTGAAGAAGGAAGCACGGATAAGAGTGAGTGGTCCGAATGAGCCGGCGATGCGGGGCCGTGTGATTTCTCGTTAGGAGTCGCCAGTTCGAAACTCCCGTCCCGATGGCCAAGGTTCGATGAGGCGCTGTCGGTGAGCGGGTCGTAGATGCTCAAGGCGACAGGTGAAAGAGGAGCTGGGTAAGAGATATCGGTGGCATTGCGTAGCTTGGGCAGTTCAGAGTCGGCGATGTGGACAACGCCTTGCCAGCTCCACAGTGAGAGCTTGAGCTCGTGGCCGATGGGGACCGTCAAGACGGCGAAGCCGCCCTTTCGGTACAGTCGTCCGTCGATCTTCATACCGTTCATTCCCAGAACGTGCACTTGCACTACGGCTTTGTGAGGAGGCGTTTGTCGTGCCCGAGGGAGGATGCGGAGGGTGCAATGCATCCGCGAGGCATGCTTAGCTGATTTAGCCAATTGGACCGGCAAAGTCGTCTCGGGGCGCGGTTGAGTGGGTCGCTTGGCCTTGCGTCCGAGCTGCATGACCACGCCTCGCTCGAGGACCAGGCGAGTGTCGGGGCTTCCGGTCAACTGAATCGGACGAGCGATCGCTGGTGCCGGTGACTGCAGCCTAGACCGTGCTTTGCAGTTAGCGGAGGCGTCGCGAGCGATTGCGCCGGCGGCGACCGAGAGCAGCGCCGAGGTCACGTCCGATTCGACGCCATCGGCATATTCGTGTCCCGGAGATGAAGGAGGGGCTGATGACCCGAGCTTGCTTGATCCAGCGTCAGGAGAGGTCGGTGCGTCGTACGCGGCGAAGCGCGAGTGTGCTGTGGGCGAGGACGAGAATGACGAGGATGTGATTCGTCCGCCCGGGGATGACGTGACTGGAAGATGACAACGCGCGGTTCCCCGTGGATCAGTACCGCCGTGGAGATAAAGGATGTACTAGAAAACGAAACGTACGCAGACTTTGTTTGATGTGGGGCCGATCCGGCTCGTCTTCACTCCATCGCGGTTTGAGAGACGGAACGCCGTCCGTCTCATCGGCCTCGACGACGCGCGCGCCGGCGAAGGGGACAGGGGTTGAAAGTGGTCGGACTGCTGGTCGGAGATGATTGACAACGTCCTGCAGCATGATGGTGGGGAATCTGGCTTGGCCAGAGAGAGGAGTAGGCGAGGGGTGCTGAGCGGTGGGAGGGAGGCTCGACGAGATTGAGGAGCGAAGCCAAGAGCGAGCCCTGTTTAGGCCGTGTTTGTGAACGCGGTCGAGGACGGGGTCGCAACAACTCGGATCACGCGATCACGTGATCGCTCCGACGCGCAGGCGCGTGTCGCGCTGCCCGGCCGTCAGGCACTCTGGACGGTTGGTAGCTGCAGTGGGGCATCATTGATCACTAAGTCGGACAACGGCGGAGTTTTGGGGAGCGTGAGGAAACCTTACAGGACTAAAGAAGAGAGCTGTCTAAGAGTGCGAAACATGCGTTTCATACCCGAGATTACGAACTACAATAACTCACAACAAGGCTTGCTGCAGCGCGACGAGTACTGAACACCACGGCGAGCCAATAACCAAGACGGATAACTGATGCATAAACACATACAAATGAAAGAAAATTGGCACATAAAGAGCCATAGAGGGCATACAGTCATGTGAAGCACTTCATCACCGCCTCCTTCTTGGTCAAGACTTCGTCCCATTCCTTCGCTGCATCGGATAGATGAGTGATCGCTCCACCTGCGCCGATGGTCAAATCTGTACACACACCGCATCATTGTTCATTAGCATTCTGGGGTTGGATGAGCAGGTATGCTGTTACGACTTACGGGTATCGTTGAATACAAGTGTGCGGATCACGACGGAAAAGTCGGTCGTGCCGTCGACGGCGACGTAACCAAAGACGCCAGAGTAGACACCTCGCGCTTGCTGACCTTCCAGCTCGTCGAGCAATCTGAGTGACCGAAGCTTGGGTGCACCTGTCATAGAGCCTGAGGAAAATTGACAATGTTTGATTAAAGCTTCAGTCAATTGCGAAACGGGAAAAAGCCGCGGGGAGCGTACCTGGTGGGAAAGCTCGCTGGACGGCCTCAAAGGGGTTCACCGCCGGCGTCAATTGGCCGACCACGCTCGTCACGAGTCTGAGAAGAACGATCAGTCAATCAGGTGACTGGACTGGGAAAATCCATTGACCGGACTCACTGATGAACCGTTTGGTACGTCTCGACCTTCATCAGCTTCGGTACGGCGACACTCTCGACCTCGCAGAACCCCAACAGGTCGTTGCGAGACAAATCGACGATCATGAGGTTCTCGGCGCGTTCCTTCTCGTCCTTCTCCAGACTTTCTTTCCTTCGCTGATCCTCTGCCTCGTCGTCAAGACATCGTTTGACAGTCCCTTTGATGGGTTTCATTTCGACGTGACCGTCCGAGGTGATGCGCAGGAAGCGCTCGGGTGAGGAAGACAGGAGCGAGAGCTTGGAACGAGGAAGGTGGAAGTAGGACGAATATGGCGCCGGGTTCGAGGATCGCAACGAGAGGTAGAGAGAGTAGGGATCTGCGGCTAGGGCGGAGTCAACTGTCGTTCGGAACTGTGTCGTCTGGCAGAGCTCGTATGATTCCCCGGCGTTAATATATTCTTTTGACTTCTCGATCGACAAGATGTACGAGTCTCGGTCCTGATCAGGCACGAGTGTCGGCAGAATTGTTTTCGCACTTGCGATGGGTAAGGTCGCCGTCGATGACCGAGGCTGAGCAAAGAAAGCTCTAACTGTTGCCATCCAAGCCTTGTGTCCGGGCTCGTCGATGCCCAACTCCGCTTCCAAACCCGTCATCGAAGCATCATTGCCGATCAACGAAGCACCGTCCAATCGAACCAAAGCCGTAGCGTACCACTTGCCCGTCTCGTGCGCAAAGGTTAGAAGTCGACTCGCAAAAGCGAACTCGGCATCCGTTCGTTCTGCTGGCAGAGTCGCACCCGAGGCCGAAAGTGGCATCGAGACTTCCTTCATCTCGTAGCCAAAATATCCCACGAAGCCGACGGGGAAAGAAGGGTGTTCGGGATTGAGGCGACGAGTGTGTCGCTTGAGGGATGCTTGGATGGTCCCGAGGGTGGAGAAGAACGTATGGGGAGCTTCGAGCTGATAGCTCATGAACTTCAGCGAGGAGTCGCGCCGGACGAGGATCGTGTTGGCTGGTCGAGTGTGAGTCCAAGTGGTCTGAGGCACAAAGACGTGCGAGAATTGAGGCAATGCGGTGGGCTGCTCGGCAAATTTGCTAACATATGAGCATGCCATAAATACCCAAGAGCGGCGCAAGTCTCTGCTCTCACCCTAGCAGAGTCCAGCCACACTTCTCCCAGATCATTCACATCCTTGACAAGTCCCTCAAAGACCTCTTGCGGCGTCCTCTCACTCGGGTTGTCCAGCTCGGTTGTGTGATGCCCCCAAAGCCAAGGTCGGTACGATGGTGGTGCAGCTGGAACATCGGGGATGACGTTCGGCAGGCCTCGCTTATACAACGTGGTCAAGGCACGTACGTCCAGGGGCAGGGGGAGAGTTGGGATCGGATTGCCATGCTCGGCATGATGAGCCGAGGCCAACGAGAGAAAGTTGGACAGAATCGTCGAGCCGTTTGTAGAGCAGATGGACTGCGGCAAGCAAGAGAAGGAGAGATCAGTTTGAATCACATGCACTTGTTGTTCAGCGAGTCATCGAAACGTACTTCTGGATGGAATTGTACACCCCAGAGCGGCTTGCTCCGATGGCGCAGCGCCATGATCTCGTCCCGGCCGCCATTGTCACTCCAAGCAATGACCTGAAGCTCATCCGGGAGCTCTTGGGGAGAGACAACGAGCGAGTTGAACTGGACTGCTTCGAATGTAGACGGAATTCCGGCGAATAAAGGATCGATCTGGGCCATATTGGTATTGCTAGTCGGCAGTCGGATCGTCGCGATCTGCCCGTGTCTAGGTGCTCTTGCCCGCCCGACCTGGATGATCATGAAAATTCCACATAGCGTCAACACACTGTCGAAAACTGGTATTGTCGCGCAGCCGCGGCTTACCTTTCCTCCAAAGCTTGTTGCGAGGCCCTGATGGCCGAGGCACACGCCCAAGATGGGCAATCGGTGACCGAAGTTTTTGATCAATTTTTCTGACCATGAGAAATCTGAGCTCCGACTTGGATTGCCCGGTCCTGGACCAAGAATGATGCACGATACGTGGGGTAAGATAGCCGACACAAAGTAGGTCCTGCGAGGTTGCGGGAAGAGAGAGGGGTACGGAGAGAAGAGAGGGGCATGCGGCTCGACTGCGATAAGTCACGTGCGAGAGCCAATTAGAGGACACATGCTCATGAGCGGCACGTACCATGTGATGTCATCGACGTTGATCACGACGACACGTTGTTGCCATCCCCTTTCGAGCCATCGCCTCGCCGGAAGTGTTTCATCGCGTTGTCGTTCTTGATCTGGCACGTGTCGAGCGCCAACATCGATCACCGGGATCGCGGCGAGAGCTCCGGCTCCTGGTTGGGCTGGCGGAGCGGAGAAGAGCTGCGAGAAGAGCACCAACAGATTGCGCGTGTACGAATCGTGGTGGTCTAAGATGACCGTCGTTGGGATCGGAACGCAGGGTGTACGTGGCATGTTGGGCCTTGCCTCGACGAGGTGACGGGCTGGTCGAAGCAAGCTGAAGCCCAAGCTGCGAAGTGCCCGCCCGACTGCCCGACGCTGCCCGACTTGACTCCAACGAAGTGCGGCCGGGAGATATTTCGGGCACTCAGATTCGCAACTTTGTCTGTCAGATTTTCAAACGCCAATCACATACATATTTGTGTATGTAGCTGAACCTGTTCACCTCCGTCACCCTGGAGTCTGGCAATACTCGTTCTGACTTGGATCGAGTTGACTGCTGTGCCTCGACATGGTCCGTGCGCAGTCGCTCGCTCGGACTCCTCCTTTTCTCCTCTATTAAGCATGCCTTGCATCGTTACGGGGATAGACACCGTAGTCCAACCGGCCAAAGTATCAAATAGAGAAACCATCTTGGGTTTTCCCAGCGCACTCGATCTATCACGAGCACAAGCACCACAGACAGAGACACAACGGATGACGGAAACAAATGATGTGGAGGATCGGCGCACTCTACATGACGAACAACAAGCTCGTGTCGAGTTCGTGCGAGCACGAGAGCTGGGGTTTTTGATCATCTGTCGGGAGCACAGTGTGAGAACACGATGTGCAACTCTTGCACGTGCAAACACGGGGATAGCGACTCACATTTGCCCCTCAGCGAGTCACGCATCGTGTTGAGCAGTTGCACATAAGATTGTTGTGGATACTTTGTCAACGAATCGATGAAAGCGAATGAGAGCGCACCCGTAGCTTTACCCGCCTCGCTCGTGTCGGCACTTGTTTGCGAATCTTTGCAACCACTCCACGAGATGACATCGGCCATCGACGACTTGGTCTGCTTCGTGATCTGCGACGCCTTGTTACCGCCCATCACTTTCTGTCCGACCGAGGTCACCGCCTTGAAGACGCCACCGAGATCCCCTCGAGCATACGATGTGAACGCCGACAAAGCTCCTTGGCCTGCATCGGCGAGCAAGCTGAAAGAGAGAAGAAGAGTCAATGATCTCGAAGCGGCTATAATTAAAGCTCGGGTCGCAACCTTACTTGGGTTCCTTGATCTTTCCCTGAGTGGAATAGATGTATGGCAGATCCAAAGCCGAACCAGAATGGCAAGAGTCAAAGATGGCGGTCAATCGGCACCCTTGGGGCAGTCGGGCCACCATGATGGCATGCATCTCGTCATCGATGATCTGGCCCGCGTTCTTGAAGTCGACAGGGTAGATCGTCTCGTCGTAGCCGTCGTCCTCGTCGCCGTCCAAGTCCTTGGCCTGTCCTCCGTGGCCCGAGTAGTGGAAAAAGAGCGAGTCGTTGGGCTGCGCGTCGCTGACGAGCCATTGCATCGCTCGAAGGATGTTGTTGCGAGTAGGAACCTCCATGTGGGAAGATCCAGGTCGGTCGGTCAGCTGGACTACGTCCTCGCGCTTGTACTGGTATCGCTCGCAGATGAACTTGATCATGTTGTCACTGTCGTTGATGCATCCACGGAGCGCGCTCGAGGTGCCGGTGTAGTTGATGCCGATCGACAAGGCCTTGCCTGCATACCCATCAGGAGTGCGGAGGGGATGAGGAAGCCTGTCAGGTCAGAACGAAGGGCAGAACGGCGGGCAAGACTCGAGGGCCAGAATAGAGTACTAACGTTTTCCGGAGCAGTTGGAGTACATGTGCGCGTTCGCGACGGGTTGCTGGTGCACTTGGAACCGGTCCCCCTGGTATCGAGACGGCCCCTGATTCTGGTCAAAGTCGCCATAGTGGGTCGGTGGGGGACCGTTGTACAGGGCTTGCTGAGTCGGGAACCCGCTAGGAGGCGCGTATCTGGATGAACAATCATAAGGTGAGGGCTTTACCCCGGGAAGGACACAGCGATGAAAGGTCAGACCGTACTGGCTCGGGATCGGGGGTTGAGTGGGGACGTAGCCGCCCGACTGCTGCTCGTAACCGCCGTAGTAACCTCCTCCCCCACCGTTGTCGTAGCCTCCTCCCCCGTACTGTTGAGGCGGGGTGGGTCCTCCATAGTAGCCCTGAGGAGGCGGACCGGGGGGAGGTGGTCCATAGATGTTATAGTTGTTGTTGTTGTAGCTGAAAAGGCGTGGACCGGGTGCCGAAGAGATGAGTGGGAGGTGGGGGACAGCTTGATCACCGAGCTTCCCCGTCCAAAGTCCGTGACCCTCAGCCAGGGTCACTTGGTTACTCACGCATTGGGGTCGGGCATCATGGTGTGATGGTGGCCATGGGGTCGGTTTGCCCCTGGGTAGCCTGACATGTTGCGGACAGTGTAAGGTTACAGCGTTGAAGGTGGTACGGGTGTGGACCGAGGCCAAGCACGAGCGGGTGTCTCGGGCTTGGTTCTCGGGCTTGGTGTGGCTTGGTGTCTCGGGCGTGCGCGACCTTCATTTCATCATTGCCAACGGCAGCCAACGGCGCTCGCAAGTTCCACGTGCCTACGACCGGCGCAGCCAAAGCGATCAAGCTCAAGCCTGCTCAAGCGGTGCTCAAGCTCAAGCGCTCCAAGCGCAAGCCAGCCCTGGCGACCGGCGTTGTCCTCCGATCGACCACTAGGGACCTCCAGCACGACCCACTCGGCTGCTGTATCCGGCTCAATCCAAGCACACCGGAGTCGCCACATCCTATCGCTGAGCCATACCCGGACAGCTCCCAGCTCCCGGCTTCTCCCAGCCCTCCTCCCTTCTCCCTTCAGCGCTGCGCCTCGGCGCTTCCTCCGCGCGCTTACTTCCTCCCGCCGCCGGTCGTCGACTTGACAGCTCGGCAGTATGAACAGCCACCCATCCGGGAACGCGCCAGCGTATGGCAACTCTTCTCATCCAGGTACTCCATCAAATACATTCGTAGAATCGGGGCACGAGAGCTGATCTGGATGTCCCTTGCGCGCCGGTTCCCCGTCACTTGCGAACGGTGTTCGTCGCCTCCACAGCATATGCGTCCAACGCGAACCACTGGCAACAGCAACAACGTCAGCAGGCACCTCAACAGCACAAATCGAGCTTTGGTCATGTCTCAAGCGTGAGTGGTCCACGTCGTTCTGCTGTCGTCGCGCTGCTGGGGCCCAAGCTAACCAGACTCACTACGGTCACTTCATCGTCCGGCGCCATGTACATTCTGATCTAGCAGAATCACTCGAGACAGTCATCCTCTTTTCGCGCCCAGGGTCACAGTCTTCCCTCCGACAAGACCAATGCTAATACCGCGGCCTCGAGCTCGAGCGCCCAACACGGCGCCTACGACCCGCCCGCGACCGCATCCCCGTATGGCTACAATGCACAAGGGTACCACCTCGAGCAACAACTAGCGTCCCAGCAACAACAGCAGCAACAGCTCGCAGCCGCTTTGTCGGCTCGATCCGCCGCAGGCCAGAACGTCCCCCCCTCGGCCGCAACCGTGCCCGTCGTATCCGCTCCCCCACCGCCGGCGCCCGCGGCGGCGATGCCACCCAGAATACCAATGGCCGAGCGGGATGTGTACATGCTGTCAGTCCGGAGTCTTTGTGGCCTCGCAATCCGAAACGGAATCACGTTGAAATTTATCGTCATTTCCCATCCACCTTTAGATCCCTCCCCTCACAGGACCAGCGCATCTATTACGACTCCGAGTCCGGATCCTCGGACGAAGACCGAGACCCTAGTGATCTCGACTCGGTGTACGACACATCGTCCCTTGCACGCTCGACGACGAACCGGGGTCACAAGCTGTCGCGGTCGAGCGCGCACATCCGTCGTGGTCGACTAGGCGCCTTCCCCCATACCGACACGGGGGGCTTCGAGCCCACGGCATGCACGAAACGACGCAAATTGCTATCGGGATTACCGCCCTGCTCCGGGCCTGGGGCCTTGGCTATTGCGCCGAATCTTCATCTCATCCCTCGCGGATCCAAACCACGACCACCGCCGGCCGTCTTGTCGCCCGTGCCACAAAGTCCTCTTGATCTCTTGTTGACGCCCGGGTTGCAGTACACCCTCGGACCCAAGAACCAGACATTCAAGACAATGGGAATGAGTGCGACGGGGCTGATCGAGCAAGAGGGGCCTTTGATCGGCAGCCTTGGCCGCGTCTGCGCTGGTTTGAGAGGCGAAGGGTTCGACTTTAGGTACCATGGCGATGATACGCTGTCAAAGCGATCGGACCAGGAACGCGTGCAGAATGAGGAGAAGGAACGGCTTGCGAAGGAGCAGAAGAAGTCGGCAGCTGAAGAGAAGAAGAGGACACAAGAGGCGGAGGAGAGGGAGGTCAAGCGATTGGAAGAGGTAAAGCAACGCAAGGAGACGGAGGAAAAGGAGGCGAACGAGCGCGTCGAAGAGGATGAGAAGAAAAGGGTGGAGCAGCAGGAAGCGGACAGGAGGAAAGTCGAAGAGGAACGACAGCAGGCGCAAGATGAGGCCAAGCGGATCGAGGAGCAACAGGCTGGCCAGGAGCGCGATACCGAGCGTAAGGCCGAGCAGGTCGAGATGGCTAACATGCAAGACGCTGCGACAGCTCAGACCGAGAAGAAGATCCCCGCAACGGCCGCCAAGGACACTCTAGCCGCCAGCGAGGTTGCGCCTGCGGCAGTTGACGCCGAGACGGTCGCTGATGCCGAGGTGCCGACGGAGCAAGCTGCCACCGACGATGCACCCTCGGTTGCAGCTGAGACCGAAACGAAGGCGGCGGACGACATGATGGAAGTCGATGAAGCTGTCCCTTCGTTACCCGTTGTCGATCTTGGCGCACTGCCACCGTTGCCTGACATGAACGGGGCCGCCCCCTCCGAGGCCGACGACGTAGCGATGGCGGCGGCTCTTGCGGCCGAAGAAGACGAAGGGACCGCAACGCGAAGGCGATCTGGACGCGTCGCAAACCGACCCCAACTGCAGAACGTTGCCGAATTTGGGGAGGAGGAGCCGATCGCCGAAGAGCCCACCGCGTCGGCTTCGGCTAAGACGAACGGAGCTACATCCGCGATCGGCATTGAAGGCGCCATTGAAGAGCCGACTCCCGAAGACAAGTCGATGGCCGAAGAGCTGCCGGAATACGTCAAGCGTTTGGTCGATCCCGAGCTCTATGTGCGCAGTCTGTTCGTGAGCTCGGAAAGCGTCGAGATGCCCATCACAAGACCGGGCTTGCCCGGACAACCTGTGGTGACGTCGATGGAGATGGTATCTCCGAATGATCAAGAGGTCTTGTTGCATGATTGCCTAACGTGAGTGTGGTGAGCTGTGACCACGTGATGAGACCGCCGATTGCTGATTTCACGAGCCTTGTTCATTCACCACAGCGATCTGCATCGCTTCCTCGCGGACTCGCTCGAATACCGCGATCGGCTATCCGAGATCCGGGATGGCGTACTCGGCGTCGAACGGAGACGCAAGGGGATGTGGAAAGTCGTGCGCACCGTTGCGGAGGATTGGTTGCGAGAGGAGGCCGAGGCGCAGCAGAATGCTGGGTAGGCCTGTTTGCTGTGTCTCCTGATGGATGGGTGGAGGTAGTCCAGCAGTAGTGTTATCTCATGGGGTTTCAATCCTGACTCGGTTGGAACGTATCTCTTAAACCACGTGTTTTGTTGCAGCCACCTGTATAGACTGGAGAGTCTTCGTACTATGCTCGCTCAATCTTGCTCTCAAACTCCGACACCCCGACTGGCTCACTGGCCTTCTCATCGTAATCAGTCCAGCCGTCCGGGTTGTCCAACCCCAACTCGACCTCGTCAAACACAGTCCCCGATTCTACACCCTTGCAATGCCATATTCCCGTGGGGTCGAATTTGATGATCTCGCACCCGCGGCATTCGAGGATCGCGATCGTGCCAAATTTTTGGGATTCGGATTGGTCGATGGTGTAGAAGGCTTTGGAGCGGTTGAAAGACGGGTCGAAGTCTGCGAGTGTACAATAAGGGGTTTGATAATTGGCATGGGCGATAGGTCTAGGAACTCGATCAGTGACACGTTTCGGACGGTGTCGAAGTTATGAGAATAGGAATGGAACTTGCTGATGGTGTGCTCTCGCTTGCACATGGTGCATCGCCACACGAAGTTGGCCTCACCCCTCGACCCGGAGATCTCGTGTGACTCCTGTTGGGCGTGGGGAGATTCAGGTGGTCGGAAAGACCGTCTCGGGTGACAATGCAATTGAGTTTGACCAAGTCGGACTAACAGTTGCATCGATGCCGATCCAATTCGGGTGCTCCTCTCGGCAGGAGCCGCATTGGACCCTGAACTGTCATGCGAGAAAGACATGGGGTGTGAGTCGAGACTGTACATGGAGCATTTTCGAGCGGCTTAGGTGGCGGACCATCCAGTTGAAATCATCGCCTTGGGCCTGGTCATCGGACAGAACGAGCGAGAGACAGAGAGAAAGAGGTGAGATCCCCAAAGTAGGTGGCAATCGACGTGGGGAGCTCCACAGAGGACTGACTTGGAGATCCGTACAGTTCTCTAGCGTAGCCTGTAGATCATCAGATGCGAGCGTTCAACTGGTCGCTTCGCTTCGCCACGTTGCAACACAAGACAGGCAGGCCTCGGCGGTCAAGGGGGGGCTCTTCAACGGACCTTGATCGACACTCTCAGTTTCTGAGCAGAGGGACGGTCAATGCAAAGCTCGTCAGCGCTTGTCGTTTCAACTTGGATTCCAGGTATGTACTAGAGCTTACGACCATGGTTGAACGAGGTCGCGCAAGGGCATCAGGTCAAAGACAGAAGCTGATAGAAGGCTAAGCTGCCGCCAACTGCCGTCTTTCGCACGCGCGAGCGTCCCTCCCTGTCCCTCCACATCTCTCGTCGTGGCTCTTGCCGGTCAGCCCTTCCCACGGCGCATCGACTTTCGGCTCACTCGAATCGCTAAGCTGCTTTCAAGCCTTAGCGGCTACTCGTGCATTGAATGTCGCTGTCGGAGCAAGATGTGCACGAGTGCCCCGACGCGTTCAAGATCGCCAGGCTGCAATTCCTACGCCCCCCACCTGCGGTGATCGCCGTGCCCGAGTCGACCACACCGCGAACACCGTGTCTGCTCCCGATCGAGCTCATGATTGGCATCACCGACGATTATGGGGTGCATCTCGACTCGTTCGCGTCGCTCGAGCTTCGACTGCGAGTCGTCGATTGTGACGACCCTCTTCCGTCTCCGATCATGCATGTGGAGCTCCAGGTCGACGGCAGCGACAACGGTCATTACGTCTTCGACACGAGCCGCGGGAACTACCACAAGGTCGCTGCGTCCCTCCGAATAGCTCAATCACCGAACAGATTGCCTAAAGCCGTGAGGCTCGAACTCTCGCTCGCTCGGACGAATTCGCCGCCGGAAAAGCTTTCGCGGTACTCGCAACGGTTGCTCGAGATCATTGGCGAGGAGGGGCAGGCCGTACTCGAGGGATGGGAGGGTCAGAGGTACATCTTCATGTCTTCTCTTAGCGGAGATGTCGAGCTCAAGAAGGGACGATCCTTGCCGAACGTTCCGGGCAAAGTACAAATGAATCTGCGCCGCATCCACACCGACTTCAAACGGGTGATATCCATTGTCGAACGCCCGGGATTGAACAATTCGACCGGACAGCGGTTGTGGGATTGTGCCATCGGCCTGTCTGGATTCCTCTCTCACCGGACAGATGCCTTGTACCCCTCGCAACCCCTGCCTGAAGCTGCCGACCCAAGCACGAACGACCGTGTCGCTGATCTGGGTCCGGCCTCGAAACGATCCAAGCGAGCCCCTCCTCGACTCGTGGTGCTCGAGCTCGGTGCCGGCTGCGCTCTTGTAAGCCAAAATGTGGCCGTACTCCTGGACAAATTGAAGCAGGACGGATCGATGACCGCTGTCCAAACCCGCGTGGTCGCTACCGATGTCGAAGAAACGGTTTCAACCACGCTTCGTGAAAATCTTGACTACAACCACCTGTCCGAACATGTCAATTCGAGGGTACTGCGATGGGGACCACTCGATACGTCATCGATCGAATCTTTGATCGGCCGTAATGGCGAAAACACCGATCTAACCTTGCTCGGCACCGATGTTCTCTACAACCCCGAATCGCACCAGGCTTTGCTCGACACCCTGACCTCCTTTCTGAACCCGCCGACAACGGCGGCTGGTCGGCATCGCCGAGCTCTGATTGCCTATAAGGCCCGCACGGAAGGGGATGATCAGTTCTTCCAGCTCGCTCGCGAAGTGCCCGGGTTGCAGGTCACGCTGGTCTGGAGGTGGGGCGAGATCTCGGTGTGGTCATTTCACGCGGCGGTGTCGGAATCCTCGTCGGAAGCTGAACGGCGGATCGGTAATGTGCCGAGTGTGTAGTGTCGATGGCCGAAATTTTATTGTCTTTTTCCTTTTCCCAATCAGGTGACCCCCGACGGAGGGCTCGAAGTCGCTGACTCGCCGCCGTACGTTTACCATCAGTCTGAAGGTACTGCTGCTGACTTTGACGCGTCGGTCGCACGAGCATCCCGGGGTTCAAACCCCGGCCGCCGGCAGCATGCAAGCCAGGCAACGTTCTAGGATTTTTTCTTCCCGCCGTCTACTTAACCTCGCTTTATCGATCATAGGGGAGCCGAGAAGGCTAGTCTTAGGCACTTGCAAAGCATGCTACCGAATGCTTTGGTAGACTTGGCAAAGGCGCCGCGGAGATCCACGGGCCGAGGGGGGCACTGAAATCGTTCCCGTGCGTCTCGGCACACTGCTCCTGGATCGCGCTGCAAAGGCGCGCTTTGCGTCACCGGTTCGAGTCATGCCGCGAAGAAGGCTCATTCCCCCTCTTTCGCCTCTTTCGCACCGTGCACCAGATCCAAGACGCTATCTACACCCCCTGCATTCCCTAGCCCCAGCTTGTCCGCTTGTGACAAGCTGCAACAGCGTTCAACCGTCACCTGCGAATTTTGACTGCGATCAGTGATCGATCAGCAGTCGACCCCGACGTCCCCGGAGATCACGCGATCGGACCTCGGCTGTGAACGCCGTTATCCCAACCTCCGACTGCCACCATGTCTTCCCCCTCGGCCATGTCGACCATTTTGAACAGCTTGCACCTGCACCCTTCATCTTCGACGACAACGATGCCGCAACGACGCCGCACGATTGTGCCTTTCCCCATCGCGGATGACCCTGACGAGTCGACGGGTGGTTCCACGGAGCTGTCTTGGACGCCTGCCGAGCTTCCCGCCGATCATTTTCTCGCTCAACGCCCAGCTGGCTCGAACTTGACACAACCCGAAGATAACAACTCGTCCGCGTATGACAGCTGGCAACGTCGTGCACGCCCTGATACATCCTCGTTGGCCGCCGCCGACTACGACATCTCTGTCGCGACCGGCTTCTTGCCTCCCGAAGAGCCCGTGCAACAGCTGCGGATCGGAGTAGAGTGGCAGCGCTTCGAACAAATACTCGAAATGGCCCAGAATGAGGTGTCTCGGCTCGCAGGAGGCGGTGTGGGTCGATTGAGCGACACATGGCGACAACATCTGCGCGAGGTGAGACACCCGTCCGCTTGACTCGGGAGCCCCGTAGCACGAGACCGCCAAGACTGATCCTCTCGTGTCTCATCTCGGCCATGCTACAGCTCCCTCAACCTCCTACTCACGAACTCACATCGCTGCCATTGCTTCGTCGAGCCCACGTCGTCCTTACCTACCTTGCGCACTTCTACACGCATGCTGTCTATCCGTACGACACCCACGTTCCGGCGACGGTCTCCGTTCCCCTCGTCGAGATCAGCAAGAGCCTCGGTCTGCCTCCCATCCTGACCTACTCTGACACGGTGCTTTGGAATTGGCATCTCATCGATCGATCGCGGGGCATTCGAGCAGACAACATGGCCATCACCACAACTTTCACCTCGTCCGACTCGGAAAAAGCATTCTTCTTCCTCTCGCTCCTGTGCGAGCTCCATGGCCCGACCATCCTGCACTCTATGTCATCCACGCTCGATGAAGCCTTCTTCGCCGACCGTACAGCATTCCTTCGTATCGCAGGTCATCTCGACAACATAGCTTCGGCTGTCGATGAGCTGGCCTTGCTCCTGAACGAGTCGACTCGCGGGGCGTTCGGTCCGGCACCTGTTCGAGCCTCGATCAGCGCGCCCGTGTTCTACTGGGAGATACGACCCTGGTTCAATGGAGGTCGTTGGATGTACGAAGGCGTTGGCGAGCTCGAATATGGGGGTCCTTCAGCCGGTCAATCTTCGCTCATCCACGCCGTCGATCTATTCCTCGGCATCGATTACTCGCCCCGTCCCACCTCGACGACGAGCACAGCCTCGGTCCCCGCCGCCTCTTCGGCACAATCGATGGTCCCTTCTGCACCTCTTCCCCCTCCTGTCGCGCAGGTAAAGGGTCTTTCGGACGACACGTTCATGATGAGGATGTCAACCTATATGCCGGGCCACCATCGCGCCTTCCTCGTTCATCTGGCCTCCCTCTACCAGCCGTCCGAAGCTAGCGAGGCCGGCATCGCCGCGAAGCTGCCCAGCGTGCGAGACCTCGTCATTCGCCACCCGCAGCAATTGCAAGGGTCGTACGACCGCGCTGTCTTGTCGATGAAGAAGTTCAGGGACGAGCACATGAAGCTCGCGACCGTGTACATCGTCACTCAAGCTAAGAAGGAGCCAGGACGACAGACGGTGTTTTGGCAAGAATGGGAGGACAAGAGGATGGAGAAGGAGAGGCTTAGGCAGGAAGAGGCGTGGGACAAGCCCGACGTGTTGAAAGGGACGGGTGGGACCGACCTCGTTGTTTTCCTCAAGATGTGCCGGGAGCGTACCAAGGAGGCTATGTTGGGTTAAGCCGAGTACCTCGTTGGAGGACGAGGGGGAAGAACACTCGTCACATCAAACAAAGGAGAGGCTGAGAACAGCCTTACACGCTTCATACTTTTGAGCTCGCTTCCGGATTCAATGGACACTCGCATCATTTAGTGGGTCGTAGTTTCATAGTTATGCATACCCTCGCTTCGCACTCGCAACCCCATATTTTCGCTTTGCTAGTTCAGTTTTACATCTTATTGTGTCGCAAATTCCACGCAAAAGGCTATTCAGATTTTGACCATGCCCGAAGCATGACCGCAGCACGAGCGCTTCGCGCGATGTTCATTTCACGCAGTAAAAGCTCAAACCCGTTCTACATCGTTCGACCTCGTCCAGCAGTGCCCGATCGTCGGCTTCCATCCACCGATCCTCATCCACGATCTCGCTCTGCTTGATTGTCTTCCACAACCGATCAAACTTGGCCTTCTTTGCTGCCAAGCGGCTCATCTCGAGCGGTGAATTGTGGCCCGTGAATATGACGAGGGCCGTCAGAGGTGGAAGAGAGGCGTGGAGTTTGGTCAATTGGGCGTTGAGTTGGGCGTACACCTCGTCGAGTGAGGGCGAATAAGAGGATCTTGACGGGGCGTCTTGGGTTGTTGATGATAGGACGACATTGATGCCGGCTAGAGCTGCAGACGATTTGTCGAGAGCGGCGTTGGAAGGTTGGGACCCTGTAGCACAGGAGGTTACAAAGGCCGATGAGTGTTTCGATTCACATGGAGGGAAGGAGGCGCGCAGTACTCACATCCTAGAGCGTGGCTCAGATCCATGAACCTCGCGAACACCAGCTCGTGTCCTTCGATGCTCCGCTCCACCCCTTCGACGACCTGATCATCATTCGTGCATCCGATGGCCGAGTCGGCTTTGGCTCCATGCCATTGACCGGGGGTGCCGTGATCGACGACCGCGCATCGTTTTTTGTCTGTACCTCGACCGAGGCGCTCAAAGATCGTCTCTTGGTCGTTTTGGAACTCGCCGAATCCTGGCCCTTTGGCCATCTTGAGTTTGAGCAGGTCGATGCAGGTCAGGGCGTCTTCGGCCGAGTCGTGCCCTCCGATCGAAAGGGCAGTGGGGGCGGAGGGGTCGGTCCCCGTTGAGGCTGCAAGAGCGGCGAGCGCATCTTTGGATGGAGCTAAGGATGTGGGTGCATGAGGAACGATCGAGGCGGGGGTGGTAGAGGCGTTGTTCTGGATCTCTCGCTTAAGCCATTTCTGAGCGAGCCATTTGAGCGAGGCTTTGAAGGGTGGTCCCCGAGGATGCTGGTAGATGACCGAGGTGTCGATGATGAAGGAATGAACGAGCTGCAGGGGTTACGCAGGATTAGCGCTTCAGATATCAGGATTGTGCTCTGCTGGGCCGAAAACGGACCTTGAGGACTCGCAAATCGCATTCCAGGGAATGTCCGATGAGGATGGTGTTGTAAGAGATGAGCTCGGACAGATCGCGCTGCACGTCTTCAAGTCGCTTCGTGACGTTCGAAAGCTTTTCTTTGTCGAGGCCCGAAAACCTGCGTGACTCCAGAACACGGTCAGTAGGCTGTCTTTCGCTCTGGCTGCAGGCTTCAGGCTTCGGGATCGACAACTGACCTCGTCAAGTAGTCGAGAATAGGTTTATCGGGCTTGACTAGGTAGTCGTATACGCTCTTGCCTTGCATATCGACGACGCTGACCCTCGTCAATTCCGAGCCATCCTCGGTGAGGCACATCTCACAATCGATGCCTAGAACTTGGGGGATCTGCCCCGGCTGCAACGGCGCCTGGTAAGGTGCCTCGAACCAGCCATCGTCTCGTTTCCAGCCTTCGAATGAAGCTTTCAGAGGATCGGAGGAAGACCGACTCGGGAGTGGGTAGGCTTGTTCGGCCATTTGCTCAGGCGTCATGAGGTACTTGGACGGGTCGGCCATCTTTATCGATTGACCCTGTTCCTTCCTCGTTTTCTCCCTGCGTTCCTTTTCGCCACCGGTAAGGGGACAGTAGATGAAGTGTTGGTAGCACGAGTGCAATTTGTACTTGTCCCCGGGTGCTTTGGTTGGGCATGCGTGGGAGAAGAGGGTCTGGAAGATTGGGAGCAGAGATGGTGTTGCCAGCGGGCTCAGTGCGAATGGGAGATTGGCCGAAGTAGGTGGTTGCGGGATTCCTAGTGTGGTGGAGGTGATGCCGGGTATCATGAGCGCGACGACGCGTTGAACGCTGCGTTTGTTCTACGAGCAAGAGTCGAACGAATGATTGTGCTGGGTAAGCTTTCGGCCGAGTCATAGCCAAAAGTCCGATGAGATCCCAAGAAAGACTTGCAGCGACATAGAGCCATTGCTGCGCCTTCTCTTCTGACAGCAAATGCAGTACAAAGTCGCGGATGTCCTGTGGAAACAGTAAACGGAAGCAAAAGGTGGTCAATACAGTTCGCATGGAAGGGCGAGGGGTCGACTGAGCAACGACAGACCTTGATCTGAATCGTTCTCCCGCCTTTGAAAGCGCGTGTGTCGAAGGCAAACGAAGGTGGGTTCTCCTGTGCGAGCAAATTCGTCAGACCAAACATGCCAAATCTGCAGAAAAGAGGGGTAGGAGAACGTGCCATGGCCTTTTGCACCTCCTTCCTCCGCTTCTTGGCTTTGGCCTTGTCGAGTTTGGTCATGCCATCATCCGCGGAGGGGGACGCTTCGGTCTCGTGCTGTGCTTTCTGGTGCTCCTGTGCACCGTCTTGACAGATTTCTTTTCCTCGTCCATCCTCGGCCAGAGGTGCTGCGGGTGGTGCTGCTGCGGCCTCGATGGCTTGAGAATGGTCACGCTTCCGCTTCTTGGCTGCTGGTGAGGCATCGTGGCTCGTCGTGGATTGCGGGGGCAGCTTTTGCTTCTTGGGGTGGGATGGCGACGAGTCCATAGCTTGATCTTGAGAAAGCGGATCAGGAAACACGAAGATCGAGATAAGGATGCGGAACAAGAAGCAGACACACACACGCAAGCCGGAGCGAGAGTTGACCGCGGAGCTGATGAGCTCGGCCGGGGTGACGTGAGAGCTCCCGCGCGAACTCGTGCGAAGGAGCGAGAGAGCCTTTGAAGAAGGCCTTTGAGCGCGTGAGTCGTTGCCTCCACGCGCGCCGGCCTTTGAGCGCGTGAGCCGTGTCTCCACGTGCGCCCTCGATGCCCGACGCTTGCCGCGCCCGCCCTGGCCCGCCCCCACTCGCCTAGCGCGCGAGTCACAACCCACGACTTTCCACTTCGCGCTTGGTGCACCCCACCCCACCAACCACGCTCCCCTCGCCTGGAACAATTTGGCCAGTCCTGGGTACTGGGCAGCTAGCTCGCCCGCCCGGCTCGTCATGCCCTCGCGAGGACCGCCGACCGCTTCGGCGAGTGCATTGGCGCGCGCCAACGCCAAACAAGCCTCGATCGATGCTACCTCGGCCTTGAACCGATCGCGATCCGTCGCTTCGAACAAATCAAGGCTGTTCAACAGGTCAGTGTGCTGCTGGGCAATTACATTCCATCGTGCAGTGTGCTGCAAAGCAGTAGCTGACGGCCAACATGTTCTGCTCTGCCCCCCCCCGTTGGTCAATGATCCCTTCCTTCGTCGCCGATGCGCCAGGGGTTACGATCAAGAGGATGACCCCGATCGACTGTACTACTCCAGGGGCCTGGGAAAACTCGATAGTGATAACGAATCCGAGGATGACGACTCAGTCGGATTGGGCGAATCCTACTACAGCTCTGGAGACGAGGACGAGGACGTGAGTCTCGCGAAGGAGGACCCGGGGAGCGACCCACTTGCATGCACCACAGCGGACTTGTGCGCTGACACCCGCCTTGGCCCCCATGGTCACTCCCCGTCACTAGCCACACGCGAACGACCATGACGACTATGATGACGAGCACCCGCACCTCAGCCGGCCACATCCCAGACCCTTCCCCTCTTACGTGCGACCGGCCAAGTCATTCGATCTGACCCCGGCGAATCATTTCGACGGCGCCCCATTTCACGGCGTCGAGAACCACGACTGCGCATACCACCCGAGCGAGGACGATGGTGAAGACGATGGCGAAGCAGAGGGTGGGCCTGAGGTTGACGCCAGGTTCGAGTGGCAGCACATGCTCGCCAATGTGCTTCAGGGCGACGTGCTCAAGAGCGAGAAAACTCGGCTCTCAACCGCATCCCTTTCGACCACGACCAACCTCACCAACAACCTCGTTTCCTTCTCCGGAACGGGTACAAGGACAGGTAAGCGACAGCAGGCCTATGCGATCTGGCTGTTGATTCGCGCCAAGATCAGGGGAAGAAGTCCCGAGGAGGAATCGCGGTACCTCGAAGAGGCGCGGGCCAAGGTCGACCAGGTGATCGACGAGGTGCTCAAGTTCAGGGTCATCGACCTTGAGCCAGCACTGAACGGACCATCCATCTCAGAAGAGGCTCGACTGCAAAATGCGGCCGACCAAGTCGCGGGTGTGCTGAGGCGCATCGATTGGTGCGAGGGGCTGTACCCGTCTCGCAAGGCGCTCGCTTTGGAAAAGGATCGCGTCTCGACGTCAGAGGTCGTTCGACGGACCGATGCGCTGCGTACGTGGCAAAAGATTACGAAGCGACTCAAAGTGAGGTGCGGGATTCTCAAAGTCTGGACCGGCACCGAATGGGACAAGCTTTCGGATCCGGCGTGGAAGGCGAACCCCAACGAGCCGACGCACGCCGTTGGCGATGGACGAGGCTTCGTCGCCAACATCCTGCGCGAGGATGCCTTGCAGGAAACATTCAAGAAGCGTTTGCTGTCGGATGTCTACTCTCTCGTCTTGACCGCCAAGGAGGCCATGACGGAGCTCTCAGCCGATTTCCAAGCGATGAATCTGCCCGGTTTCGCCGCCGACCTGCATCGACTGGCCATCTTCCCCTCCCGACTTGCCCAAGAGGCTCTCCGGAGCATTCTCGAATCCGTCGCCAAAATTGACGACCCATCGGTCGTGTTGATTGACCAGCTGACGAACGATCTCCGCAAAGGACTCTCGTCGGCGTGCGAGGTCAAGAAGCAGTACCTCGACCTCGTCGGATCTGATCCCGCCGTCGGTTGGAGCCTGCCTGGACGAGTCGAAGAGTACGAGGAGACGATGCTGTCGACGCTTCGCTACTTTTTCAAGCTCCTGCACTGGAAACTCAAGAGCCCGAGCAAAGCGATCTACTTCAAAGAGACGGAGATCGTCGAGAAGGAATGGGGTTTCCTCAGCATCGTCACGGAGCAGATTGAAGGGGGTGATCTGCTCGTCGGAGAACACTTCAGTACCTTGACGCATCGATTACTTGTGCGCGTCATGAGCTACTTCGAGACGCAGTTACAGGTCCTCGAGACGAGGGACATGTCGCCACAGGAAACGCTGCGATGGTTCAGCCAGACGTTGGACAATGTTCGAGCCCGGCATCGCAAGCTGCTGCGCTTTGGCAAGTGAGTGTTGTTCCCACTCTTTTCCGCCCCGGCTGATATCTTGTTATGGTTGATAGAGTGCCTGCGAGTTGCCACTGATGACCGCCTACTTCTGCTCTTACTCACCTGCGGCTCGGCAGAACCATGTTACAGCGCTTCGAGAACAGTGCCGAATACCTTCTCGACGACATTGATCTCACAGCTTTCATCAACGGCCTTATCGAATCGCGCCACTTCATGATCTACACCGGTACCTTTGAGCGCGACGGCATCTACATCATCGGCGATCCCTCGATGCATGAACGGCCTGAGCTCGTGCACGCCATTTTGGCCCGGTGTTTTAGCAGCAATACCCAGGGCGATGCTCAAGGTGTTCTTGAGGCGGACTATGACGATCAGATGCACTACGTTTTATTGCTCTCGCCACGCGACCCTTTCCTCTGGACCGGTCGGGTCATGAACCTCGAGCTTCCTCGCATGGAATTCGACCTGCGAGAGAAGCGTGTGCGCCTCGTCTCTGATGGCCCTTCGCTGCGCCTCGCTCGATCCAAACAAACCTTTACGGACATCTTTCCTCGGTTCAGTCGGTCGGTCATCGTCGAGCAGAAAGCGCATCTCGCGAGGGTCAGTCGCGAGATCAAGAAGATTGGACGCGCCAGTTTCCGTTTGGCGGAAACGATACTCGGCTCGGTCGACCGAGTTCGTGCTGTCTCGCGGCGGAGACCCGAGCAAGGTCAACAGGAGCTTGTGGGCAACTACTTCACTTTTGCTGCCGATCTGGGCAACCGCAGCATCAAGTATCTCGAGCCCGCAATGAGGAGTCGTTACGTTTTGATGCTGATGAAGTTTGCGATCGCATGGGTCGCATTCATCTGCGACGATTGCGTACCGACCGAGCCGCGGACATTCAAGTGGGCTGTCGCGGCGCTGGAGTTTGCCCAGTCCATCACGAGGGGCGAGAATATTTTGAAATTCAGCGCCGAGGAGTTCGCTTTGCTGAGGACCAAGGTCGCGAGCTGCATGACTTTGCTCATCTCTCATTTCGATATCCTCGGGGCGAGGTCGAGCCAGGAAGCCAAGAAGGAGCAGGAACGTATCGATGCGGCGCGGATCGAGATGAAGGAGCAGCTCGCGTTGCGTTTCGCGCAGCTCAAGAAGACGCGAGAGAAAAAATCCGAATCGACCGACGAACTTGAAGTGGGCGATCAGGTCGGGCGAGGTGGGGACGACGGGGACAGCGTGGGATCTCTGCAGATGGCGTGGGACAAGCGTATCGAGGCGCTGGCCAAATTGGACGAGCTTCGCGTCGCGATCCAGACTTCGAACCGCGTTGTGGGGCGGGTGTTGGATCAAGAACGCGCCGAGGACAGTGCCCTTGCCTTTCTGGCATCGTCGTCTTCAAACATTTCCATCCGCTGGCAACAAGGCAAATTCATCGGTGGAGGCTCTTTCGGTACGGTCTACCTCGCCGTCAACCTCGACTCGGGGCAAGAGTTGGCGGTCAAGGAGATCCGCTTCCAAGATCTTGCTTCGGCACCCCATCTGGTCAAGACCGTACGGGACGAGATGAAAGTCATGGAGATGCTCCGACACGAAAATATTGTCCAATACTACGGCATCGAAGTCCATCGCGACAAAGTCTACATCTTTGAAGAGTACTGCCCCGGTGGTAGCTTGGCGAACTTGCTCGAGCACGGCGCAATCCAGGACGAGATCATTATCCAGATTTATGCCTTGCAGATGCTGAACGGGCTCATCTATTTGCATGCTCAAGACGTTGTTCATCGGGACATCAAACCTGACAGTCAGTCGCTGCTTGATCCTCGCTCTGGTCCGCGTGGTTCATTTCCCGTGACGAGTACTGACCAATGCACCGGCCGCTGCCCCAGATATCTTGCTGGACGCTGATGGAACGATCAAGTTCGTTGATTTTGGAGCCGCAAAAGTCCTCGCGAAGGGCCAGAAAACGATTGCGAGTCGATCCCAAATGTCCACAGCTGGAGGGGCTGCCGGCGCCGACGGTGGTCTAGCCGTTCCAGGCGCCGACCAAAATTCCTTGACGGGGACGCCAATGTATCTGAGCCCCGAAACAGTCAAAGGAGAACGGAGGGGCAAGAAGGGCGCGATGGACGTTTGGGCGGTAGGCTGCGTCATCTTAGAATGCGCAACAGGCCATCGCCCTTGGAGCAATCTTGACAATGAGTGGTACGTGTACCCTGCACACTTTTCTCGTGGTTATGTGTGACAAGCTGACGTCGATTTCCTAATCCCGGATCGAAGGGCTATCATGTTTCACATCGGTATCGCGGTCCAACACCCCCCCCTGCCCGACCCGTCACAACTTTCTGAGCTCGGTATCGATTTCATCCGTCAATGCTTGACGATCGACCCCGACGATCGGCCATCGGCAGCTGAGATGATCCACCACCGTTGGATCACAATGGCTCTTGAGCAGCTCAGCGAGATGAACGAGACGGAGACCCCCCGGTAACCGCCTCGTCATCGAGATCAGGGTCCGCCTCGAATGGAAGTCTTAGAAGCTCGCTGGGAACAAGCTCGCTTTTGAGTCGCAACACCTCAATTGCTGAAGAAGAGGAAGATGACCGGGCGCTGTGGGCGGACGGCGTGGGCAGCCAGGCGACCAATGACTGGGTCGAAGGCGTCGACGAGGCCATCGCCGAGGGGAAAGCCGAGGCCTTGGATGATGCCGAGCAGCATTTCGCGCATCAGGCTGAGCTCAGCAGCGTGGCCGAGGAGTAGAGGGCCCGGACTGTGATTATGTATGTATGTAGCACGCGTACCTCAGCAGAATTCTTTTGTGTGCTTGTGTAATTTGAAACGAAGGCTCGGTCGAGCCGGCTGGAGAGGTGAACCCTATGCAAGTAGAATTCCCTCTTTTCTCGAGCTTTTGGCGTGCAACAGATCATCAAAAGCCGAAGTTCAAAGCAGAAGGAGGACTGCCTAATGGTCTTATGCTGGTTTGATGATGCAGGGACACGTATGGGGAGGTGTGCCTGGCGTCGGCACGTCCCCCCCGGCCCCTTTGTCTCCAAAATCGGCAATTCATTTCCCCTACCTTGACTGAGCCTCTGCGAGTGGACTTCAGATCACCGTATTGGCTTCGTTGAAAACTTTTTTCAAGGAGGAGATGTGGTACATTGTTTGGATGACTCGACCGGTAAATGTTGAACGCTTCAAGCCGCTTCAAGCCGCTATGAACCGGCGAAGCCAGATCATGCCAGACCTTGCCAGACGGTGCCGTGAGGTGCCGTGCGTCACAGGACGAACGCACGGCCGCGCGCTTTGAGCGTCCCCTTTGCCCTGTCATCGCGCAGGTGCTACCTTCGGCTTCCACCAGCACGTACTTTGCGACGGTACAGGGCCATTGGTGAAGATGTGCTGCTCTACGGCGGCGTGGAAGCGTGAGGTCGTCCCGGATCACAAGGTGCGTTGTCTCGCCCGTCTCTTCCTCGTCGAGGCAACAATGTCGCTGTCTCACCTGGGCCGTTGAAAGCACGTCCCCGCGCCACGAACGGGCGCCAGTTCGCGGAATGGTTCGGGGTACTGCGCTCCTTCATTGTTCTCGTCACGCGTCCAGACGATGTCTCAGGTGTATTGCGTGCTTGGTTCGCTCAATGACGCGCTCGGTGTAGCGTGTCGAACTTTACTTTCACTGCAACGCCACCACACGTCGCCGTCGCTCAACGTCCGCGCGCAGTCGCGCCCAGGACACGAAATGCTGACCGCTCGTCGCCTCCGTCGTGTTCGAATCCTTCACAGTTCGACTTCATCGACGTCCACGAATTCCATTCCAAGAGCTGCACGACGCGATTACAGTGAGTCCTGGTGATCCCCTCTTTGACCTCAGTCCTCGAGGACATCTCTGTGAGTCGCAATGAACTGACAGACCGACGCGCCTCCGTTGCTTCCCTGTCCTTTCCACTTCGCCATTGCGACCGCTACTTGGCAGATATGGCTGGCTCTGGCTACTCTTCATAAAGTCGGTTGCGGTATACGTAGCCGATATCTACACCGCCATCGCTTTGCTTGCTTCGGGCAGGTGGTCGGGCTCGATCCTGCAATCCGAAGCGGCCGCATCGTCGTCCAAGGGGTCATCTGTGCTCGAGGTCCCATTCAGCATCGGAAAGTACGTTCGGACCGTGCATGGTCAATCCTGGCTTGTCAACCATGGCTGATCACGATTACGACTGGTCTGGAATCCGACGACTCAGGTGGATTTTCACTGGCTGCATCATCTTCTCGTTCCTGCTATTGGCCTGGGAAGCGCGCAAGTCGAGGGCCATCATCAAAAGTAGGGACATCAGGTTCGTCGAGCGCACGAGGGAAGGTTAACCCTTGTTAATGGGACGTAGCCAAGCTGAACGTTTTGTTTCGACACCGGTCGCAGCTACGCCTTCACCAACGTCATGAGCCAGAGTTGGTACGCTCTGAGAAGCTACGATCACTTCTGCTTCTTCTGTCAAATCGACAACTCGAAGAAGAAGAAGGACGAGTTCGCCTTTTTCGTCTTCTTCACTTTCAAAGGTAAGACTGGGCTGTCTGTGTGCGGTGCCGCACGTTTCGTTGACAGTGTCTGGGGGCATTTTCGCAGGGTGGAAGCGACTGATCCTCGCAGACGGCCCACGTCAGGTCATCAACGGCATCACACTCTACTCCTTCGGAAAATCTGAAAAATGGACGACGGATCTTTCCGTCTACTTTGGCGGTGGCTTTCTTAAAACCGGTATTATCATCACTATGCTCTTCACCGTCATCATCTTTGTTGGATCAGCGGTGTTGCTTTTGATTGCAGCGATCATGTATGTGCCGTTGCTGTGCTACATCCAGGGCAATCTGAAAGAATATTGCTGTCACAAGGTCGACAAACGGTACGTTGGTCCATTCGCAAGTCTCGAGCCGTCAGGTCACGAATGACTGACACAAGGCACACGTATCCACAGAATCGCCGAGCTGATGAAGCGCAAGAACCGAAAGCGTCTCGCCAAAGAAGCCGAGATTGCTCGAAAGGAAGCCCGAGGCGACTTTTCTCATCTCAAGGCGCGTTCGACGACGTTCACCATGCGTCAGATAGTCCACTCGCTGAAGCTATGGTTGCTTTGACACAGGATAAGAAAACCGGCAAACTGGTCGCAGCCCCCCTGCCCCAGCCGACGCTGCCGAAAGTTGGCTTGCGAGACAACGATTTGTACGCGCCATCGTATTCCAACAGTGAGGTTGGCTCGGCCGTTGGCACCTACCGCTACCCGCCACCCAGCAACATCTCGAGCCATCACGGCGCGGGAGGATACTTCGATGATCTTCGTTACGACCGTAATTATCCGTTGCCCAAGTCCAAATTCAACAATTACGCGCCTTCCGAGACGGACTCGTTTGATTTCCAAGCCCCATCGGGGCTGTACAGTCAAAGCGTGAGTTCGATGGACGCTTTCGCTCAGCGAGGGGAGGGGATGGGGTATGATTCAAACCAGAGTCGAGGCCGTATGGGTGGAGACGAGATGTCTCGAGCGCCATCCTACCGGAGTCGACAAGAAGAAGAGGAGGGCATGGCAGCAACACAATCACACCAATTTTACGCGAATTACTACCAGGCTCCGGCGATGCCTTCTCACCAACATGGGAGCCCGAGAGAACACCCCCTGGAAGACGGCGTAGGCAGCTCGGAGATCATTTTCGATGGTCGGAACGAAACATCGCGTGGCGTCGCCCTCGGGCGGGATGACAGTAGGAGCTCGGACGCGCCTTCGGAGTACGTTGTTCCCTCGAGACAGAGACTTTACGATCGGACGGCGGCTCGGTATCCGTCAGACAACGACTCTGTGATTTCGGCTTACGCTGCGTCACCACGTGAAGTTAGATGAGCGACGTTAGACCGCTCCTTTTTGGTTCTCTTTATGGCTTCCGGTCGTCCTACGATGTTTACGCCCAGTGTTGTACCGTTGCTCTATGTTGCTCTTTCTGCATTGTCAAAGTCATGTCCCATGCTTTTGTCGTCTCGCGATCTGTTTCTGCCCTGACCTTGGAGTCACCTTGGAGTCACCTTGGAGATCCGCCGACTCAGACAGCACTTCGCGATAGATTCTAAATCGAAGTGCTTGCAGGAGGATACGAGAGGGTGTCAAGGGGACCGGTAGGGCTCGCAAAAACAAACAGGAACGACTGGATAAAATGCGTGGGGTCGAGAATTCAGAGGGAAGAGGGAGGAAGGGATGGGGGGAGAGGGGCGTGGGGGGGGGGGGGGGTGGAGGAGGACGAGGGGAAAGGGGAGCTCATTATCGTAGTGCTGGACCGATCTTGATCACGCAAAATATGAAGCTACGGCATCGTACACTATCCGCGGCGTCACCACATATCTGCTCGGGCGAAAATGTGTGGAAAACAGGCGAACGAATCACATCAGCGCACGCTCGAGCAGGGCAGAGGCGACTTCATATCAGACAATACAATTCTCACCCTCCAGGGTCTGCAAACCGACAGGTCGAGTCGATGTTTCCTATCAGCTGGGCTCAACGAAGTGAATTGTACATAAACGCTCCGACGTACCATCTGTTTTGCAATATCTGTATTGGCAACCATGGCTTTGAAGTCTTCAAAATCGAGTTTGCCGACGCTCTTCTGATCGGCCTCCATGATCGCTGCTCAGCGCAGCAGGAAGAATGTGATGTACAGTCAGTCCCATGAAATCCGTGTTCTTCATCCAACGTACTCTTGTCCACAATCTGTTGCAACTGTTGATCCTGCAAAGTCCAAATTTGTTCCGGCACGGTATCAGTCACAGAACTGGTCCAAGGCGAGTGGTTTGGGGGACTAGCCTTGAGATTGTTGCCGACCATCATCTTGAGCACCAGGAAAAGCTCGCCGTTCGAGATGTAGCCATCCCTATCCATGTCGTACACCTTGAATGCGACTTTTGAGCGACCAGAATGTAGAGGTGAGCCACCTCGAGCAACGGAGCACAGTAGCCAGGATGCTGGGATTTCTCACATTTAAGCTTCTCTTCCCGCTCTCCTCGACTACTGAATGCACTCAGGCCTGCCACAAACTCTTGAAAATCAACGGTTCCACCGCCACTATGGCAATCACCATATCCGAGCACAGAAAGTGAACGTCAGCACGAGGTACTTGGCTGGCAGTCGGTTTGTCGACCACAAGCGGATCATCCATCCTCTGACCGTGGCAATCGCATTGACGTGGCCATCCTCCAATCTCGAAAGAAAGAACTCACTCTTCGTCAAAGATGGCGATCATCCGACTTGCCAACGGGTTGTTTGCGATTTGAGGAATTTGCAAGAATTCGTCCTTGTCAATTGAGCCTGAACCATCCTTGTCCAACTTCATGAAGCGTTTCTTAAGGCGCTGGATTTCGGGTGCCGAGACTGTACACATCACGTCATCAAAGATCATCAGCAAATAATGATGGAAGAAGCTTTGCATGCTCAAAGACAAGAGCCTGCAGACAGCTGAGGATCCACAGCCAAGGCGTGAGACGAGGTGCGAGCACCACATGTCGAGCTCGGTCCAGTCTTGGCCGGTCTGTCAGCACACAGGCAAGATGAGACACTGACAGTTGGAGTTTTTCTCCATCTCCTCCAGTAGTTGGGATTGTCCAGCTCCCATTTTCGATTAGCCTACGCAGATCTGCGACACTATTCAAGACGGGGGTGGACGCGGTGCTCTGCGAATCGGACGTCGTACGCTCGCCTGTATCTATGCGAGTAAGATGGATTCGATGATCCGGTCGATGGGTCGGTCGAGGACTCGGAAGTGATTTGAGATCAAAGTGCGATCTTTGCGGTCCGGAACTCCGGAAGGCGGCGTCTTGTGTAACGTGGGGCTGTCGCAATGCTCCAGCGAGGTTGTGACGTGACGCGACCACCCACCGTATGCGCGCTCGGACCCCTTCGCCCCCCTGTAAGCTCGTCAGATCGCGCGAAGTTCGCATCGTATGTGAGGGCGAGGTCTGAACTGAAGGATTATTTCTTTATCCAAACCCGATTTCCCTTAATATAGATCCATAAAGGAGGCCTCCCAGTCAGACATAAAGATTTAAACCGGCTTTTGAGCTGAATAGCAGCGGCTCTACCTGCTTCTTGAAGGTGGGCAAATCCATTCTAAAAAAATGACGTGTCATTTGACAGTACTCTAGCAGAATGGTGAGAAAACCCCTCCCTGAGCCGAGGGCAGCAACGAATTTCTAGAGAAGGGAGAAGCTGAATTTTGCATAACAACTTTGGTAATTTTACCGGTGACCTGCCGGGTACATGGAACAAATGCAATGACCAGCCAAGGTTTGTATATGCTATACAACAATTAAATGGGTGCTAAACCAGTCAGCGACCGGAGATTTTCAAAGAATAGCAGCGAGAGGACCGAATGCGGCCAGAGGCGCAAGAAGCACATGGTGAGGCCTCGATAAAAGGCCGACGGGCCGTCGTTCCGCAATACCATGGCCGCGCAGTGAAGAGTGTTTCGGTACTGGCCAGTACCGTCTGACATCATTCGAACCTGTAGAATGAAAAAGAGTCGAGTTAGGCTTGTCCATTCCAAGATGCTGATCTGGGCGCGCAAGGGGCTGGCGACCGACCTTGACGACATCAACTGCGGAACGACGCAGCCCAGAGGAATAAAGTTAGCGGATTCAAAAGATTTGATCGACCCAGTTTCATTTCTGTGAATTACCTGGGCTGGAGACTATGGAACACGTTAATCCCGCCAACCCGCTGGCCACGAAATGGGTGCGAAAGCCTTCCCGGAACGTGTTTGGAAAGTCGTCCATCAGGCTGCATAGTTTCGCGGTGTTGTGGAGAAGAATGGGATATTTCGCGGTCAGCATACCCGCGACACTGATCCAAAAAATCAAGCTTCTACCTTTCACTTTGACTCACGTATGCTTGGCATGATCGTATGTCCCTAGTTGAGAAGCTGTTAAGATACCTGCCCGCAGCACCGTCGGGGCAATGGCGCGATAGAGCCCAGCCACACCACTGGTTCCGACGATATCGCAGACATGCCACCGGAGCGTCCCGGTTGCGCCTTTTGACTGCATTCTGACTTTGAGCTGCAAGAAGGAAAATGTGCACTGGTGAGCTGAGCGGGATTCAGTCCGCCAGGCCAGGAGGTTCGACTTACCAAATCGGCTGGATTTGCCACGGCAGCACCAAGCATCCCGCTCGCCATTCCGGCCGTCAATTTGGTGGCGAAGGTACCTTCCTCCGTCCATGGAAGGACCACTAGAACCGCTGCTTTACAACTATCGTAAGCGCCCATTCGAAGGCCTCTGATAAAGCATAAAACCGATCAGCAGTGGCTCAGGCGCTAAGAGGGGCGGACAGAGACCGTGGTCAAAAATGCCGAATTATGTGTGGAAATGGGGTCGCCTTTGGCGGGCGGAGAACGCCATGGGTGGTTTCTGAAGACTATATCGATTCATGCCGAATAAAATATTGCCACAGCATCGAAGCCCGATCCCAACCTCGCAAGTCCGGCAGCTTTAGGCCAATGGTGTCGACGAGTCGGCGAAGGGTCGTCCCCGGGACGAGAGAGCGAAGAATTGAGTCATGAGGGCGTCTCAATCGGGTCTAGGCTCACGAATACGTCATTTCACGCAACATGCTGGCTGAAAGTCCTTTGTAGAGGGACAGCGGCCCTTCCGTTTGGAACATGGTTCGCATCGTGGTGGCCCAGTTGGTCGTGGTGCGGTCGGGTTGCAATTGTTGCCGAACCTTGACACTGTCAAAGAAGACGATGATGGGGTGAGCAATATCTTTCACGGGGCCAATCCTCTATAACTGACAGATCGAAAGGATTTGTCACGATGGAAGCGGCCTGTGTTGCAACGGTCGCGGAGTTCAGCAGCGGCAGGCACAACACGGCGGCGAAGAGCTGTCTTTGCACTTCGCAATCCATTCTCGGGACAGGAATAGCTTCAAGGACTAGGAACGCTCAAGGTCGCATGAATACATTGCAATAACTTGCCATGTTGGAGACGCCCGCCAGCACGAACTTCTGGCCGAGCATGCTCAAGTGACTCTCTTCCGATGCCCCGGCCGTCGCTTTTGGAGTCGAAAGCGACGCAATGGGAGGGGGCGCCAGATGATCGACATGCTGAGCTCGACCCATGTCCTCGAAGCCGCAAAGTTCTCGGGGCGAATGGTGTTTGGCGGCCGCAAGCGAGGACGGGTGCCAAGCAGCACGAGTGGATGGGCACTGCGAGCTGGTCGGAACTCAGAGGATATTCGTGGGCTGTCTATCCCGGCCGTCCCGACGTGTCTGTCCCACATGTGGGGAACTCTAACCCCATGAAAGCCCCTTGGTGTATTGCCAGTTTCAATTCTGAGATGAGCATGCCGCTCGATGCCTGAGACAACTACCAAGAGGTTGCAGTTAGATACGTACCTACTTCCGATGCTTATTCTCACAACTGAAAGCAGGAAAAGCCGCCCCGGATAATTGCAGCAGCGAATGCGCCGGCGCGGTGTTCGGCTGGCAGGTTGCCGGAGGCGACCTACGGGCGCGCCGAGCGAGACTCAAGCCTCTTTGCTTCTTCTAAACCGACCGATTACTCTCGTTCGCCGGTCAACCACTGCTCTCCCGGGCCCTTCGCGCGGGCTGTCCCCTCATTACTACTTACGCCGCTTTCCGAGGTGATACACCTGCGGCTGAACTCCCTTTGTCTTCCATTGTAGGCCGGGGTACCTCTGGTCTCCGACTGCTTGTTTGACCCCCGAATCGAGTGAGTTTCACAAAGGCCCCAAGTGTGCCGTCCCCACGCGCAGCCTGATTGCCGTTCGGCTCAGTCCGCTGATGACGGCGATGCCCCCAATGCCCTCCCTAGCCCCTGCGGTTGCCTTGGCAGGCCCCACAGTACACACATCACCAATCGTAGGCGCATCAAAGCACGACCAGGTCACAGTCACCCATTCAAAGATGAGCTCCAGCCCGGTAGCACCCAGTGACGAGACGCCGCCCGCTCGGAACCCTCGCCGGGCTCGATTCGATGTTGCGCCGATCACCGAGGTCGACAATGGAGGATCGTCGACCCGGAGCAACAGCCCCGAGCCTCTCGCCACGCCAACGCTCAGCGAGAGCTATCACGGGCTCAAGAAAAATTTGTCGTTCAGATCTTTGCGCGAACTCGAGCTCAGAGAAGTCAGGTCCGCGATGTGGAGGAAAGGTGGAAGAGGCGATCCGGGGGAACAGGTCTATCGTCCAAAAAACACCGAGGAGGCGTTCGCTCATGCGTTCAGAGGAGGTTTACGTAAGTGCATCTTCACTACCCGTGTTCGAATGGGTGTAGAGCCGTTGTGTGCCATGGTAGTCGCTTGTTCACTTACCCTGTACAATTTGATCACCACTTTCCACCGGCCAGGCTCACTGCTGCTGGCCGGGGGGTTGCGAGCGCTCGTCAATCTCTTCGTCGTAGCGTTGCGGATCACGCGCAAGCGGTGCGTACCGCCTTTCGTATGGCACCCCTTCATGGTATTCACAGCTCCCAAGTACCCTCCACAAAGTGAAGCTAAATCGCAATTCCGTGTACAATTTCCAGCGGTCTACCCATGGCTCTCGTGGTCCGGGCTCTGTTTGGGCCCGACACCCTTCGCTTTGCGGCAATGCTAGGCGGCTTCACGTTCCTGTATAAGCAGACCTACCATAGCCTTCGCATCTTCAACCCCGGTAAAAGAGGCCCAGGTCAAGAAGAATGGTGGCATGCTGCTGTTGCAGGAGCGATTTCGGGTGCTGCGGTGTGGGCGGAAAAGCCTTCGAGGCGTGTGACGATCGGACAACAGATGATGGTCCGCGGGCTACAGGGGCACTACAACGTTGCAAAACGTCGAGGATGGATTAACTTACCCCATGGTGACATATTACTGTTTGGACTTGCTTGCGGCCAGATCGTGAGCACCTACTTATCCGTCAGCCTTGGTGCGCCATCGGCCGAACTGATTTGGGGTCTCGGGATGCGGTTAGATGGAGTCGTGGCTCATGTCCCCAGAAGCTCTTCCTTCCGGATATCGTCGGTGGATCACACAAGCGAGTCGAGTCCCGGAGCCCTGTCTTCCCCTCAACCTCGCTGCGTCTCGAACCGGCCGCTTTGATCCCGAGCAAGCGCGCAAGACGATTACTTGGAAGTCCGGCGCTACCGCTCGAAATGCCATACTCATTGAAGAGTATGCCCGCGCCGCAGAGAAGGTGGGTCGTCAGCTTCCTGGGTTCGGAAAGCTACGCGGTCGACACCTCTCTAATCACCGGTGCTTTGACTTCTAGGGCGATTTCGGACCACCGTTTGCGCCTTGCGCAACCATTCACCCTTGGGTTGATTCGTGCAGCTGGGTCGCAGTCGATCGATGGCAAGCTGTGTTCAGGTTCGTGACGCGGCACGACGTCGATAGTAAGGTTATTATTTTTCCTCGGCTGATCTGGCTGGCTCTCGTCACTCCACCTAGATGGATGCTTCCCGTCTATGGTGCTCTCCACGTGATTCCACCGATACTTTTGAGGAGCCAGGTCTTCATGAAGGAGTGCGTATGACTGTGCATTTCGGTTATCGGAGTCATGCCGGATCGTGCTGACCATGACCTGCGGCTGACCGGCTTTGTACCCTCTCCTCTCCTTGTAGCCCTCAACGTGTGCTCCGCAAGGCTGTTTTCGGAACGATCCGCAGTTGCTCGTTCCTTGCCACCTTCGTTATCATCTTCCAGAGTCTGATCTGCAGCCAACGGAATATCTATTACTTAATACATGGCAAGGTACCCGTATGGGTCGAGCGGGTCTTGCTTCACAAAGGATACTACTGGATGTCAGGTACGCATTCGTCCTAGAACACCTCAGCTTTCGGACGTGTCTGACACTGCGTCATCTCGCATAGGATTTCTCACCGGTCTGTCCTTGCTCATTGAGGAGAAGAAACGCCGCGGCGAGCTTGCCATGTACGTCTCGATGGGAGGTCCATTGAAGGAAACAGACGTTTACCGATCCTTTTCCACTACACAGGTATGTGCTTCCTCGGGGGATGGAATCGCTCTGGTCTGTCTTGCGTCGTCGGTCTTACGTACCATTCGTTCCTGGCGGAGAAGTTTTAATGACTTCGTGAGTAGGCGCAGGGACTAGGCCCCTCGAGCGACAACATGCCACTGATGCTTTGTATTGGACCGTGCAGATTGGGTTTGAGTATGGTGATGTCCACATATGCCCATGAGCCCAAGATGCTTTCAGGGCTTGTCAGATCGGTTTTGTATCAGTTCATTGGCCACGGCTAAGCTACCGATTCGACGGGTAAACCCAGTGTCCTAGATTTGACGGTGATTTCTTTGTGTGTGGGTGACGGCATGGAGATGTCGAATAGGTCTCGTTGTATTCAACCTCCGAGCGCAGCCAAGATTCGATGTTCAATCCTTGAAGAGATCAAACCTCTACCTATGAGGACCAGTTTTGACAGGGGCTCGGGACCCTGCGCCGCTTGAGCGTCCATTGACGGTACTTCGTGTAGATCAAAAACTTCTCGGACACCTTGTAAAATGAACGTCCGACCTGTATCGTGAGCGTGCAGCAAGGCCTTAGTCCGGAGAATGCTGACGGGGTCAACTTGAGATGGGGGAGAGGCGGTTGTGGTCTCCGCGTCGGGGACCATTCCTTCCCATAGCAAATCTCGAATAACTCGATAGAACATGCCCAGACGTATATCGTGCTCCGTGAGGTGGGGCAGTCCAATGGCAACACTCGCGATATCGTTTCGGTGCGTCGAGTGTTGTTCTTGACAGCGACCTTCGACCTCACACTGGTCGGTGTGAAGGTGAGATAAGGCCAAGCCTTCGTTGGGGTGTGATGAGGGGAGCGAGATATCGAGTGAAGTCGAGGCGGTGTACATGTTGAGGTTCAGTACAACGGAAAGTTGTATCCTTGCCCGAGTCGTACGATGCACTCGGGCCGTTGGGTTCAATGCGCTGCGCACAATGAGGTTGCGATTCTCAGCGCCGGCGAATGAGCACCCCGTTATTAAGGACGGGAACCCACCGAAGTGCGAGCTCGATACGGTCCAGACGATCCGGTGTTGACAAGTCGACCTTGTTCAATAGTATAACATCCGAAGAACCAGCTTGTCTGACGTAGGTAAGGCACCGCACGGATGACTCAGCGAATGTTCGGGAGACACAGTTCCGATGAGTGGACGAACCTCTGTGCCTCATTTTCGACACCGTCCATTCGCTCTTCCCGTAATTGCTGCCACAAGGGCACGATTACGGTTACCAGGCTAGCAAGATAATGTAGAGGGTGGTTTCAGTTCACTCACTGCCTCGATTCCCTGCGCGTCCACCACGGTTATCACTGCGTCAAGCACCACGTCTGTGAAGACAACCGGGGGAATCGGTCCAAACTTAGTTGGGTGTCCTCGCCAATCACTCGCCCAAGTCACGAATAAGCAGTTTACCCAAACAAAGTGCTGGCTCGTTCCAAAACGATTGAATGATTGGGGCGGGATCAGCCAGGCCTGTTGTTTCAAGGATAATGTAATCGAAACGACCTTTCTTCTCCATGAGCGCCAGAATCGCTGACAGGCCTGTGTCGCGGACCGAGCAACAGAGGCATCCATTGTTGAGATCGAGCCATTCCTCAACCGAGGCATTGTCGGACGACACATTGATCGCTTTGGCTGTCTCAGGTCGATGACGAGGAGATGGTTTGGCAACACAAAACTGAGCCGGACTCGCAAAAAGATCCTCGGGCCCAGGCACTAGGCTCTAGGCAGAGTTTCTGGGCTCACATTGAATGTCCCCCGTGTTGCCGAATTCATTCATGATGACGGCGATGCGATATCCGTGTTGCTGAGTCAGAATGTACTCGAGAAGAGTTGATTTACCTGCACCGAAGTATCCCGTGAGGATCGTTAGAGGCACCTTGGCGCGCTCTTGTACAAGCTCGGGTCTTTGAACAGTGCAATGGGCGTATATACGCATGTGCATTCATGAAAATTTGGACTGATGTCAGTTGAGGTGATTAGGTGGATGAACTATAGTGAACCCAGAGGCGACGGCCGCGAGAGCGCCGATGTCGCATCACTGGGAGGACACGGCGGATCACGTACATGGAGTCATCTTCGTCTTGCAGCGTTTCCGGTGTCGACGAAGAAGGGTGAAATGACATGAGGGTTGTCGAATCTTTGAAAGTCGGACGTGTCCACAGACGTCCTCTCGCTCGGAGGAAAAAGACCGAACGTCGCGGTTGACAGGTAACTTGGCCAACGAGGGTCAGCGCCGGCAGGTCGTCGACTCGCGGCCCTACGGATAGCACAGGACCGAAGAGGATCAGAGAGGACGTACCGAGACCCGTCTTCGGACGACATTTTGGTTTTGGAAGGCGGTGAAGGACTCATACAGGTACATTCTGCAATTATCCGGGAATTGAACCTGATACTCGAAACTATTCCGGCCGAACGCAAGGGTTTTATTGACCACGAGCGTATTGATTGCAGCATGGTCAACTAGCAACTTCTTACGGTTTACGGTTTTCCCGTGCCGGCCGCCTTGCCTGCCTGCGTGGTTGCCCGGACTTTGTCGAAGCATGCCGAACCGATCAAGAACCCGCGCCTTCGAACGCGAGCTGCCGCATTGTCCCTGCATCACTGTACCCGGCTATCGAGAATCTCGTACAGAACGCCTATCTCCAAGCGCCATGGCACCCAAGTTGATATTCAAGCAACGCACAGTCTCTGGTCAATCTGCCTTCGCTTCCGCTTCTCCGAAACGGACGATTGTCGTGCCTTCGACTTCAACTTCGCAAGCTCGCCCGGCTCGAGCGTCGCCCCGCGCTGACGAGCGACGGATCCAGGACGGCCCCATCGCTGGGAAGGATCCCATTCTCGGAATGGATGAGGAAGAGGAGGAAGATGACGGCGACGACGATGATGATGTATATGGTGGCGACGACGACGATGACGAGGATGAAGAGGACGAGGATGAGGACGAGGACGACAGTGACGAAGACCTCGACGAGTTTGATGCACTTGGCGAGAGTTCGCGAGGATCGAATGGTGGCACGAAATCTAAGCCGGTCAAGAGTACGTCCCAAATCAATCTAGTTTCGTGGGAAACCCTGGGTGGGGTAATCCGACACTCCCATCGACAGCTGATGCTTCCTTCGCTTGCAGAACTCAAGAACCCTACTCTGAAGCCGACCCTGGCCCCGGCCTTCTCGCAGGCCCTCAGTCACCTACTCAGTCTACCACCAACGACGGCTTCGCTTGCTCCCACGGTGGCCCCTCCTTCAGCCCATGCACAACGACTTGACCGCAAAGCACGCAGCGTTTTGCGTGAGTCCAAGGCGCAGCATCTGGCACGAGGTCACGTGCCGGACGTGATCGTCGGCTGGGGAGCCCGACCGCCCCTACCGTTCAGTCTGTGGGAATCGAGTCAAGCCAGAAATTTTGAACACGCCCGACACGGAGGAGACTCGTCACTGTCGGAAGTCGCCGTCGAATCGGGAGCAGAACGCGAGAAGCGGCTGCGCAAACTCGCGCAGCGCGGAGTAGTCCGCCTTTTCAACGCGATTGGAGCGGCTCAAGGTGTGCCGGATCGCTTGGACCGAGAAGACGTCAAACGTCGTCGCACGATAGATAATGTTGCCACCGGGCTCCCTCGTATCGATAATGGCTCGTTGGGAGGTAAAATTACGCGGCAGCCGAACATTTTAGGAGGACGTGGCAAGGGCGAAGCCTGTGAGTCGATCGGCATCTCTCGTTATCGTATCAGGAGCAAGGCTGCATGCATGCTTATCCTGCATGTCCGTTACAAACGTATATAGTGAGCAACCTGTCTAAGCAGTCATTTTTGGATCTTGTGCGCGCCGGCACGACATGATATGTCTCAGGTCACCCAGCACCTTCATCAATGCGGGCAGCGGTGGCTAGGGCAGCGCCTCTTCCTGGATGCTAG
Organism: Microbotryum scabiosae; assembly: GCA_022702605.1. Classification (NCBI taxonomy): domain Eukaryota; kingdom Fungi; phylum Basidiomycota; class Microbotryomycetes; order Microbotryales; family Microbotryaceae; genus Microbotryum; species Microbotryum scabiosae. Next base: position 278,957 of record JAHWDV010000006.1, on the reverse strand, counting down.
GTAGTGCACCTCTGCTGCCTCTTAAATATTACATGCAGCGGTAATCAAAAGGTTCTAGAGCGTCGATAAAGAACAGGGTTTTCTAGTCGACTGTCCGGCGCGTTTTTTTTTCGGCGGCCCCCGCCCGCTTCCAAGAAGCTGTGTCCAGCCTGTTTAGATTGCACGCAGTGTGGATAAAGCATCGTGTCTTGTGGCCAGCCCTTCAATTTCTTCAAATTGAAGTTACTAGGTCCATGCAGCCCTCACCCTCTCAACAGTTGACGATTGCTGGACAGACTGGAAGCTGTCGAGAGCCGTCGAGAGCTGTCTGTCGGAGGGACCGAGCTCAGGGTGGGTCGCGCGCTGTCGCGCGTCCAGCCGGATCGTGACCAATCGTGGCCAGTCATCGACTCATTGCTGTCGGCGTGCTGAGCATTGGTCACCCTTCTACCTTACCTACCCAGCGTACCATATAGTTCACTGCACACCAATGGCGTTTTTCGCCAAGGATCCTCGCTCGCAGATGATGCTCGGTGGAGGCGAGCGGGTTAGTGGAGCTGAAGTGCGCGAACAAAACGTCCAGGCTGCGATCGCCATCGCGAATGTCGTCAAGTCAAGTTTGGGGCCCCATGGACTGGACAAAATGATGGTCAGTGCAAAATCCACCAGTGCAACCAGGTGATCCTACTTTGTCTTACTGCACAGCAACTGATGGCCTTTCGCGATTGCTCCCGATCTTGCTGTGGGAGAACGACCTTTCGCGATGACCGATTCTGGTGGCACTAGGTGGATGACATCGGCGTGAGTATACTCGCCCGCGGTGTGGTCTGGATGTCGTTTGTTGTGCAAATCCGAACTGCACCCGAATTGACCCGTTTGTTTGCTATCCCTGTTCTTTCTGATGCCGGTTTCCGCTTGCAAAGGACGTGACGATTTCCAACGACGGCGCCACCATCCTCAACCTGATCGAGGTCGAGCATCCCGCCGGTCGCATCTTGGTGGAATTGGCCCAGCAACAAGATAAGGAGGTTGGTGATGGCACCACCTCCGTTGTTATTGTTGCAGCCGAGCTACTACGCCGAGCGAATGACCTCGTGAAGAACAAGATCCATCCTACGACGGTCATTACTGGCTATCGTCTCGCGTGCAAAGAAGCTGTCCGCTTTCTGACCGAGCAGCTGTCCGTCAAAGTAGACTCCCTTGGCAAGGAATGCTTGATTAACATCGCAAAAACGAGCATGTCGAGCAAGATCATCGGCGCGTAAGTCTCCCCTTTCGCTGTTGTTCGAGCTGCGAGGCCTCCCCACTTAGCAGCCTGCTCCGCCGGATCGTGACCTCGCCCGCACAGGGACGACTCTTTCTTTGCCAACATGGCTGTCAACGCCATGCTTGCTGTCAAAACGATCAACCCTCGCGGCGACATCAAGTACCCGGTCAAGGCCGTCAATATCCTCAAAGCACACGGTCGAAGTGCAACCGAATCGGTGTACGTGAAGGGATATGCTTTGAACTGCACAGTAGCGAGCCAAGGTACGTCCATGCTGCACTCTTTCTGGTTCCAGATTGGAGGCTGTCTTTGCTTACAGCACAAAGTGCTTCTGCTCATAGCCATGAAGACCAAGATTACCAACGCGAAGATCGCCTGCCTCGACATGAATTTGATGAAGGCGCGGATGCATCTCGGAGTGCATATCACAATTGACGATCCGGAGCAGCTGGAGGCAATTCGTAAAAGGTGAGTGGCATTTCTCTTTGCTCTTGATGTCCTAAGCGAGTGCTCACGCGGCCAGTTTTTGCATGACGCTGCAGGGAATCCGAAATTACGCTCGAGCGGATCCGAAAGATTCTTGCGACAGGCGCCAACGTTATCCTCACGACGAAAGGTATCGACGATCTGTGCTTGAAGGAGTTCGTCGAAGCGGGTGCAATGGCTGTCAGGCGATGCAAGAAAGAAGACCTTCGACGTATCGCGAAAGCAACCGGTGCAAACATGGTCAGCAGCTTGGCCAATCTCGATGGCGAGGAGACTTTCGAAGCGAGCAGCCTGGGCCAAGCAGAAGAGGTCGTGCAGGAACGCATCAGCGACGACGAGCTGATTTTGATCAAGGGAACGAAAATCGTCAACTCCAGCTCAGTTATTTTGAGAGGAGCCAATGGTTAGTGATAGGCTATTTGCTTGTTTGTCCAAGCGGTGGGCAGGGGCTGATTCGAAATTGTTCTCGCCTGGGCTAGACTTCCTTCTAGACGAAATGGAACGAGCGCTACACGACTCACTCTGCGTGATTAAGCGAACCCTCGAAAGTGGCAGTGTCGTTCCGGGCGGCGGCGCAGTCGAAACGGCGTTGAGCATCTACCTGGAGAATTTCGCGACTACTCTTGTATGTCAGCCCCTCTAGGCTGAAAGTTCTTTGTATGACTGACTCGCGCTCTCATTTTGCAGGGATCACGTGAGCAACTGGCCATTGCTGAGTTTGCAAGTGCCCTACTGGTCATTCCCAAGACGCTCGCTGTGAACGCTGGCCAAGACTCGACAGAATTAGTTGCCAAGCTGCGAGCGTACCACAATGCTGCACAGACGGCTGCGGCTGGAGATCCCAAACGAGGTCTGCGCTTTTACGGCCTCGATCTTGCTAAGGGCGAGCTTAGGGACAATGTACAAGCCGGCGTCCTTGAGCCCATGGTCAGCAAGGTCAAGAGTTTCAAGAGCGCACTCGAAGCTAGCACTGCATTGTTACGCATCGACGATCGGGTGAGATCATTTTCACAGGAGCTGTACGGCACTGAGAGTGCATGACTGATGGGATCCTAACCCTGTTACTCAAACTTATCACTGCACAGATCACTGTACCACCAGCGCAGCAAGGAGGCGATGATGGTCATGGGCATTGATCAAGCGGACGCCCGCGTAAAATTGGCTACCACAAACAAGACAAGACCTGCAAGAATCTGTTCCCCCCATGACCGCAATATTTAGTTGATGCAGCCTGAACCCCAACAAAGTAATCTGCCTTCAAGTGAGAGACGAGATTGAAAGAGTGTCGGTGTGCCTGTGTTCTCTTGCTTCCTTTACCGGTTCCCCATCCACAGTTTGTGAAGAAACTCCACTCTTGGCTCGTCAGCCGTTCACGCTCTTCTAGCGCGCCTCGAGCCTAAGCTTGATGGGGGCTTGTGAATTATTGGCGCGCGCGGCCGGGTCGCCCCTCAGTTGCCTGTGCCAAAATTGAACATATGCTAGTTTGTGGCATCTATTCAGTGACTTCTCACACCAGCCCAGGGCCCCATTCCTGATAAAATTTAAGGATGCTTCACGAAGGACAAAGATAGGAGGGGTGAGCGGGACGAAGGGGCTCGGGACAAGGGACATGTCAAGAGATATTCTAGGGATTTCTCAACAGAGAGACAAGGACGAGGGACGAGAGCAAGGATGCGACCTTTGTCAAGATTCAAGTTGCAGAAAGGACAGAGAGAAGCGAGCTATGAAACTGGGGAACTAGGTCAGAGGAAGCGGTGGATGTCAACAGTCTCTAAATTAGGATCTGAGCTCAGAAAGGAAGGAAGGAAGGTACTGGACTTGAAAAGTTGGCTGATTTTTGACTCTGAGGAGTGTCTATATGGTTGTTTCTACTTGATTGGGATTGCCATCTTACCCTGGCTGCAGTTAATTGGGCCTGCCATCTAATTCGGGAGGCGGCGCATTTCTAGCAGATTGCTTAGCGCTTGAGCAACATGCTTTCTTTCTTCATTTGCTCTTGCATGGAAGACTGATTGAAGTGTTGTTCAGGTATGTCTTTGTGAACAGTCCACTCTCAGCTCGACAGGGACGCCTCGGCCTCTGCACACCCCCGCGCGCGCGCCCCCCACGGATCTGGACTTAGGCGCGCACGCGCCTGAGCTTGGACCCCCGGCTGACTTAGGCGCGCTGGACATCTGAGCTTGGACCCATGGCTGACTTAGGCGCGCGGGGTGTCTGAGCTTGGGCCTATGGCTGACTTAGGTGCGCTGGGCATCTGAGCTTGGAATGGCTGACTTAGGCGCGCTGGGTTCCTGAGCTTGGACCTATGGCTGACTTAGTGAAACAGCCAGAATGTTCTAGAGTGTTCCTGACTTGTAGATTGCCGCGCGTCTGGGCCTATCCCTGCGCGCAACTCACATACTCTTAGCTTCCTATTCATCACTCTTCTTAACAACTACATACTGACGTAGTGGAGTCGATCGAATAGGTTATAAGCCCACAAGCTACCAACTGGCATGGACACGTCGTCACCGCCTGCAGCGGGTGCAACGCCTGCACTCTCCGCCAAACAAGTTGCATCACTTACATCGTTACTGTCGAGCATCACTGCCGCCGCTTCAGGCGTCACTACACCCGCCACGTCATCCGGCAACACGCGCACCGCCTTCCCCAAACACGCGCGCTTGGACGGCTCCAAATCATTTGCAAACTGGACACGCCAACTTCGCCTTTGCCTAGCGGATGACATCCGCTTGTACGTCCTCGACGGTGTTGTACCCGACGACTGGACACCTTCCCATCGCTCCGCTCGCGACGCCGTCGCCCGCGAGATAATCGCGAACTCGATCAACTCCGCCGAAGTCTCGGCGGTCCTCGACAAGATCCCCACTGCCGACCTTACAGCGCCCAAAATCTACTCCACGCTGAAGTCGCGCTATGCTCCTGACGACGCCACTCGTACACTCAAACTCTTCTCGCGACTCTGGGGTTTCCGATCCATGCCCGGGACGGTTGCCGAATTTGACACCTGGATCACAGAATTCAAGTCGGTCGCACAAGAGGTCATCGACGCAAAAACCACCATTAACGACATCCTTGCCGCACTCGTCCTTGCAATTGCTCATCCGTCGCTTGAGAGCTTCAAGGCAACGTTCACTGACGAAAAACGCTCGCAACGCTCTCTCCCGGACATCGATACGATTGCCGAACGTATGCGCGTCCAAATACGGTCGACAAACCTTTCCAGTGATCAGTCGGCCCTCCTCGCCTTGTCGTCGCCCCGCTCGCCCCGCCCGGCTCGCGGCAACTGCTTCGCCTGTAGCAGTCCTTCTCACAGCATTGCGCAGTGCTCTACGAGGGCCCAACATCCGCCTCCAGGACCCTGTCGCTTCTGCAAGAAAAGGGTCACTGGTCAGTTGACTGCAAGAAGGCTCTCGAAGACGGCAAGAAGTCCAACACCAGTAACGCCGACTCGAGCGTCGACGCACCACACCATGTCGGATTTCTCGTCACCGGTCTTCGCACCCGTCCTTGCCAACTTCGCAACAAGTCCTTTGTTGTTGACTCGGCCGCCACTGCACACATGGTTCCGGACAAGTCGCTGTTCACCACCTACCGTCAGGTGGCCCCCACAAGGATCGGTGGCATTGCAGGTGGCATCAACGCCATTGGCATCGGGGATATCACATTCATTGCCGCCTCTGGACACCCGATCACGCTTACCGACGTGTTGCACACTCCGGACCTATATGTAAATCTTCTCTCAGTGTCCCGCCTTTGCGACACCGACGACGTCAGTGTCGCCTTCACGAAACACGGCATCAACATCGGGAAGGACGGCAACGCAATCACTGAAGGCACAAGACTTGACGAAGGGCTCTACTTGCTCGACACCGATCACTCCAAATGTCAGCATCTTGCTCTCCTCTCTCGCTCACGGACTGCCGTGCCCCTACTGACACTCCACCGATGCCTCGGCCATCTTGCACCGTCTTCCATACAGAAGATGGTTGCCGCCGGCTTGTTGGAAGGTCTAGGGGCCGGATATAGTGACGAAGAGGTAGAGAAGTTTGTTTGCAATGCTTGCCTCAGTGCAAAAGGCCATTGTCTTCCTTTTCCCAATTCGGACTCCCACTCCTCGGAAAGACTCGGCCTTGTACACAGCGACGTCCTCTACTTCCCCGAGCGATCCATGACTGGCAAGCGTTACCTTGTCACATTCCTTGACGATTACTCTCGCAAACTCTGGGCCTATACGATCGGACACAAAAGTGAAGTCTTTGATGTTTTCAAGACTTGGCTTGCCGAAGTCAAACTGGAGACAGGCGCAAAACTGAAGATCCTCCGAACTGACAACGGTGGCAAATATTGTTCGAGAGTGTTCACGGAGTTCTGCAAGGCACGGGGCACACATCGACAATACTCTATCCCACACGCCTCAACAGAACGGCCGTGCAGAGCGGGTCAATTGTTCCATCGTCGAAGGCGTCCTTGCACTCCTTGCAGACGCTCATTTACCGAACACATTCTGGGAAGAGGCCGCCGCATACTTTGTCCACTGCAAGAACCTGTGTCAACATTCCGCCCTGGACAAGGCGACACCAAACTTTGCCTGGCACGGCCACCACACCGATGTCTTGGCGCTTCACCCGTTCGGCTGTACAGCTTGGCTGACGGTCGCGCCCGAACTTCGCTCCAAACTCGACCCAAAGGCGATGCGCGTCCTCTTCACCGGCTACGACCTGGCTTCCAAAGCCTTCCGCTTCTACGACTTGTGGCGCAGGGCAACCGCCAACGCGACGGCATCGACTTTGCCGAAACATTCACACCAGTCGCACGCTTCTCTTTGATATGTTTGCTCCTCGCCCTGGCGGCCGCCAATGGCCTGCATGTGCACCAGGCGGACATCGACAAAGCCTACCTCAATGGCGACCTTGATTACAACATCTGGATGACGGCACCCCGCGGCTTTGACCTTCCCGGCGACAACGTCCTCCGCTTACGCCGTTCCATCTACGGGCTCAAACAGGCTGGCCGCATCTGGAATTGACACATCGATGCTTCCCTTCGAAACCTTGGTTACACGGCCACAGGCACCAATCACTGCGTGTACACCTGCCTCGATGATCGCCAACGCCCACATTACATCGCGCTGTACGTCGACGACCTCCTTGTGATCAGCCCGGACCTTGCCGAAATCGAACATGTCATCTCCGGCCTTGAGCAACGCTACGGAGTCAAGCGTCTTGGCCCTGCCGAGTACATCCTTGGCATCCAGATCAGACGGCTCGACGACGGCTCCATTGCACTGTCTCAGGAACGATACATCATGGACGTGCTCGCCCGGTTTCACTTCGACACTACGACTCGCGGCACTACTGTCCCAATGACTCCTGGTCTTTCGCTCTCCGCCATTCCGGGTCAAGGTACAGAACAGATCAGGTCATGGTACCTACAGGCTATAGGCTCGTTACTCTACATTTCACTTGGCACCCGCCCCGACATTGCCTTTGCCGTATCCTACCTGGCCCGCTTTGCCAACAACCCTGGCCGTCGTCATTGGATTGTAGTCAAGCACGTCCTACGCTATCTGCGTGCCACCTATCGCGATGAACTACTATACGCTCGTGGCAAGACGCGTATCACGGGCGTGGTAAGTTACTCCGACGCGAACTGGGGGGCCTGCGTCGACACATCGGTTTCCACCATGGGCTACGTCTTCTACATCGCTGGCTCCGCCGTGTCTTGGTCGTCCAAACGCCAGTCTCGAGTGGCCAATTCCACCACTGATGCCGAATACCTCGCTCTTTCACATGCCGGCAAGGAAGGAATTTACCTTAGTCAGCTGCTTGAGGAGCTACACGTCAAAGCTGTTGCACCGGCTCACATCTTTACTGACAACGAAGCGGCTGCTGCAGTTGCTCATGATCCTGTGCGCGTTTCCGGCACTCGGCACATATGGTTGCGCAAGCACTTTGTCCGCGACATGGTGAATCGAGGCGACATTTCTCTCTCGCATGTGTGGGACCAGCGATATGGTGGCCGACATATTCACAAAGGCACTCGGCCCAAAGGTTTTCTTGACACATTGCTACGCACTCGGCCTACGCACACGACACCCACAGCTTGGGTCTTCCTTGCATTCGCATGGGGGGGGGGGGGGGGGGGGGGGGGGGGGTGTGAACAGTCCACTCTCAGCTCGACAGGGGCGCCTCGGCCTCTGCGCACCCGCGCGCGCGCGCCCCCCACGGATCTTGACTTAGGCGCGCTGGGTGCCTGAGCTTGGACCTATGGCTGACTTAGTGAAACAGCCAGAATGTTCTAGAGTGTTCCTGACTTGTAGATTGCCGCGCGTCTGGGCCTATCCCTGCGCGCGACTCACATACTCTTAGCTTCCTATTCATCACTCTTCTTAACAACTACATACTGATGTAGTGGAGTCGATCAAATAGATAAGGAGATTGTTCTGGCGCAGTACCACACTCAGTTGGGTGCCATGTTGAATAACAGGATCTTGACGAACTCCGCGTCGCCAAGAGCTGCCTGCCCGAGCTGGAGCTGAAGGGCGCGAAGTCCCGATGCCCACGTCGGGTAGTCCATGTTCCGTTGTTTGGAGTGCCGGATTTGTTTCTCCGTGTCGAATGCAAAGTCCAGAGGTAGTGCCTTGCGGACCATCACAACCTTGAACTCATCCCATGTGCGGTCTTCTGTTGATGATACCAGCCAGTCCTTCAGGTGGTCGTGCTCAACATGGTTCTGTATAAACATGATCTTGAACCCCATATCGGAAACGCTATGTTGTAAGAACAGGTTGTCCAAGTTGGAAGGAGAGGCGAGCGGTCGAGGAGGTCTGTGCGGCGTACGCGCGAGTGAATAGAATTTGATAGGCCTGATCCTGCGGGCGCCAGAATGGGTCTTTTCCTCACGTTTGGCTCTGCATCGGATCAGGTGTGTACTAGCGTATTCATCTCTCATTGTGTCTACTGATCAACTCTGACGTTTGCCTCTGCATCGGATCGGCTCATTATCTAACTTGGTAGCATCTGTCCCTGCCGTAAGGCAAACAAACAACCACACAATAAGGCTCAACCGTCAACCATAGGCACCAGCAATGTCACACATCAATGTGGCCTCGACTAAGGCCCTACTCGGTACCTACTTTGGTAATATTGATGCCGGCAACTGGTCACTCGCGAAGGAGCAACTGGTGTTGGTACTCGATGGCGCCGACCACCTCATCCCGCTGAAGACCGCCTCGATCGTCCCCGCAATGCTCACGCACGGCGACTTCACCAAAGAGGGCGTCGTTGACACGGTGGGTTGGTACAACCACCAGCAATCCCACGCCGATGCCACTGCCAAGAGTGCAACCATCGTCAAGACTGCAAAGGCCCATCTAAGGATGTGCGTCGGCCAGGTGACCTACAACATGGTGAAGGAGCTTCCTGTGCACAAACAGTGGGCCAAGCTCGAATTGAGCTTTGTGGCTACCTCGAGCACCGTCGACCGCAGCGCAAAACTCGTCGAACGCACCCATTTGTCGTCGGTGACGATTTCGAGGTCTGGATTGCCACTTTCAACACGTCGGTCAAAGCGCTCAACAACGCGGTCAAGCATGCCAAAACTAAGGCTACGTGTACGACGTGCAACCCACTGGATCCACTGATCGTGAAGGACTGGCTTTGCAACCTGATGCCCGAGACGTTTGCCTCAACGGTCAACTTGGTCAACGACAGCAACAACCTCGAGAAACTCGTACAACAGCTACGCCGTGCAGCCCTCGGAGATTGTGCTCACCGCAAACAGACTCAGGCTCACATCGCTCGCTCTGACCAAGCTCAGGCCCTCGCCGCTCGACTCGCCCCGCCGTCGGCACCCCTCGCAAGCCGAATGTCTCCGCATGGCGCCTCGGGCACGCGCTTGCCGCCGCCTGCAAAGCGCATCAGCTACATGGGCCAGCCTCTCGACGCCCGCAAACTCCGCAACATCAAGAAATGGCCGGCTGGAGTCTCGAAGAAGGGCCGCCTTGGCCTCTACCCGACTCAATGCTACCTGTGCTACAAGGATGGCCACCTCGCCAACGCGTGCACTGTCCTCCCCCACCTTCTCCCCAAGTCGAGGGTCGACACGTTGAGGGCGCACGAGATCTCCATCACGACGGAACAGGCTCGCGCACTGCTGCACAACACCCTCACTCAAGACGACTACAAGAAAGTCTTGGCAACGCAAGCGCTGGCACAGAGTGTGGACGACGACAACAACAAGATGCAAGAAGCATTCGCTGCCAGCTGGCACGTCAGGACCTTGGGCGAGGAAGGCAAGCAGTGCCTCCGCACCAAGGCGTCAACCCCGTTTCTCCTTGACTTGGGTGCCACAAGGCACATGACCACGAGGCTCGACCTCCTCCACAACTATTGCCCTTTGCCGGCTGACCGTTGCGTTTACTGCTGCTGTAACACCGGACTTGATGCAACTGGTCAAAGACTGTGTCCCTTGTCATTTGGGGAAGGATGCTGCCCATCGCTCTCACGCTCCCGCGACGCACCGCGCGAGGGCACCCTTCGGCCGAGTCTACATGGGCCTCTGGGGCCCTGGTCCTGTTGTCTCCCTCTTGGGTCATTGTTACCTCTGCGGTGCTACAGATCAATTCTCCCAATATCGATGGCTCCGCGGCATCTCTGCCAAGAGCGACGCAACCCGTTGCATCAAGGATCTCATCGCGTTTGCCGACGTTCAGTACCCCGGCTCCCCCTTTCGCACGTTGGTGACGGATCGCAGCGGAGAGTTCGTGAACAGACAGCTGGAGGATTGGCTTGCACCACAAAGCGTCGTACACAAACTATCAGCCCCCTACGAGCACGGTCAGATGGGGCTGCAAGAATGCTCGTGGGGCACAACTTTCGACAAAGTTTGCACGGCCCTTGCTCAATCCGGTCTCCCACTCTTCCTCTGGGAGGAGGCTGCACACGCTGCGGTCTATGCCCTCAACCTGACGGCCACTTCCGCACTCGGCGACTCGACCCCGGACTTAGTCCTCCACGCTTCCGGCGATCCCGTCGCCGAACATTGTCGCCCGCGCGGATCACGCCTTTGCGTTTGGGGCTGTTGCGCGCTCGTTCCACTGCTGCCGGAACAACGTGGGCACAAGCTCACACTTCGGTCCCACCACTGCTTCTTTGTTGGCTACTCGCAGACATCAAAAGCTTGGCGCTTTTTACGATCCCGCTCGCCGCAAGGTCTTCGAGTCGTCACAAGCCACCTTCTACAAGCGGGAATTCGGTCGCACTCACAACGCAAAAGAAACTCGGACCCTTCAACGGTGGAACAGTGTGATTCATGACGGGGTTTCCACCACTCCTGCGTATCTCGATGACGAATTGGCTCCCCCGGCGGACTCGTCGGCGTCAGCTCCTCCTTACGCGCCCGCCGACGACCCGCCCGCACCTCCTTTTCCACTGCCCCCACCGGGGCTTGGCTTCGATAATCCGGGACCGGCCTGGTCAGAGCCGGTTGGTGATCGGTCGACTTGTAACCGTAGACCCCCGGCACGCTTCGGCGCGTTCGCGATGGCGGCGACAGCTGTCACCGAATTTGGCACCAACGAAGCACACGCGGTCGAGATCATCGACTTTGAATGGGTCTTCACTGCACGGCCGAATCCTGACGCTCCAACCTATTGGGAGGCAGTGTCGAGCAAAGAACAGGGGATGTGGCTGCTGGCGATCGAGACCGAAAAGGCCGCGCTCGCAGCAAAGGGGACATTCTCTCCACCGCTCTTCAACCTCGGCACACCGATCATCAGGAGCAAGTGGGTTCTTGCTATCAAGCGCGACAGTGAAGGGCGTATTGAAAAGTACAAGGCTCGTCTCGTTGCTCGTGGTGACATGCAAAAGGCCGGACGCGACTACAAGGAAACGTTCTCGCCTACCGGTTGCGCGGCTTCACACCGACTCCTGCTCGGTTTAGCTGTCAAAAACAAATGGGAAACACGCCAATTCGACGTCTCTTCAGCATACCTCAATGGAGAGATGGGCGACATCGTCGTCCACATGCGGCTTCTGGACAAGTCCGTTGTTTGCCTCCGCAAAACCCTCTACGGCTTGTGTCAAGCAGGTCAAGAGTGGTACAAAGTTTTTGGGGGATGGATCGAATCAGTTGGATTTGTCCGAACCGAGAGCGACCACGCTGTATTTGTCAAAACTGAAGGGGCGTGCAAGCTCTTCCTCTCGATCCACGTCGACAACGGCCTCCTGACTGGTGACAACGACCTCAATGGTTTCATTCAACAACTCAAGTCTCGATTCAAAGCAAAAAGCTTGGACAAGGCAACCTTCTTCCTTGGTCAACGGATCATGAGGGACGGCAAAACGGGCGCGGCCATTGTTCATCAACCTCACTTCTATTAGAAGCAATTAACCACTGCACTAAAAGGTGAGGCACCTCAACTTCAGTGAGCGCATATTGCCCTAGAAGTGAGATGGAGGCAAGGTTCAACACCCCCCCTTGCGCAAAGCTGAAGAGCTGTGAGTGGGTGGGGACACTGGTCTCTGGGCGCTGTGACTGGGCACTGGGTGTGTGGCCGCTGACGGGCGCTGTGTGTGGCCACTGGACACTGAGTGTATGCACGGATCAGGCTGTGAAAATTGCCTGCCCCCAGGGGGATTTGAACCTGCGGCCTTTTAGCAGCTGGTAGCTCGTTGGACTCATAACCTATGAGGAGCAGCACAGTGAGCAACAGTGATGCCAGATAAAGAAGATGGGGAACATTAGGGAAAGAGAAACAAAAAAAAAAAAAAGAAAGAGAGAGCCGCGCTAGCCGCGGCCTCAGAAGCCTAAGTTCAAAGCCAGAGGGCGAGCACGCCTAAGTACAGAAACCCGATGCCCAATGCCACACTACCACTTTCACTTTCACTTTCACCAAAATCGCCCCGCAACCGCTCTTTCGACACCAACAAGTGATACACCACCATGCCCACCGGAGACCCCGGGGCCCCTCCCAGGGCACCGCCACCACCGGTGTCCGCCCCGTCGGCCACCCCGAACGGGAACACGCAAGTCATGAGCCCCGCCGCCGCCAAACCTAACTACGCCGCGGCGACCTCTCAGACGTTGAAGCAGACCCCTGAACAACAAGAGCAAAGAAACATGCGCTACAGGGCCTTGCCCGGCATCATGGCCGCGATACAGGCTGTACCCGGCAATCGCCCGGACCGCTGGGTGCAAGCCATCTTTGCCGCCCAAGACTACCCTACCAATGGCTACATCGCTGAAGTACTCGGCGTTGCATGCCACTCGAAACATCGTCACAGCCTTCAACCATGCCGTCGAAGTCACGCTATCTCACAAGAGCTCGATCAGGGCCTCGGCTAAGGACAAGGAGGACCTCGTTGCACGCGTCCGCAGCCTGCTGTCCCCAGACACTCCAATCTGCTTCGACACCGGCGTCCCCTTCCCCGAGGGATTCGAAGCTTTTATGCCTCAGATCATCGGTCTACAACACTCGAACAATCTGCGCGCTGGTGTCAGCCACCATCGCATTACGGTTGGGTTCGCATCGGCCGCCGCATGTGACGCGGCGCTTGCGACGCCCCCCGCGCTCACCTGGCGCTTGGCCAAGGCACGTTTCGCCAAAACGCACCAATTCCACCGCAACATGGTCGAGTTGAGGACCAATGTCGGTGTCTCCGGGGCGCCTTCTAAGGAGGAAATCGTGGCCGCTTTTCAATCCGTGGTCCAAGACCTGCGCAGCATGGGTTACATGTGCCAGCTCGTGCAGGTTTTGCGAGTCATTGCCGTCGACAACACCACCGCCTACGCCCACACCGTCGGTGACTTCTCGGCCTTTGTTCATTTTGATGACGCATCTTTGTTTCAACAACCCACCACTACCCTCAGGGACATTCTACCGTCGAGGATGAACCTGCGCACGCGCGGCATCAACGTCACCGCCATCCGCCACGACTACGAAAAGGAGGCGGCCTGCGTGCGATGCCATTTTGTGGGTCATGTGGAGAAGTGCCCCGTGGTGCAGGAGAGGAAGCGAAAGGAGGTCGAAGCATTGGTGAGGAAAGGAGTGAAGGAAGGTGCAGGAGTGGGAGCGGAACAAGGACAGACTGGGGCGGAAGAAGCCAACAACACCAACACCAACAAGAACAACACCACCAACACCACCACCAAGGCCGTGGCCCCTAGCCGCTCTCTCGGGACTGACATGCCCGAATCACGGAACCGTTTCGCGGGCCTCGAGGTTGAGGATGGACAGGGGGACGAGGATGCGGGACAGAAAGATGAAGACACGGAACAGGAGAACGGGGGACAGGGGGAAGGAGCGGAGGAGGATGATGGGGCCAAGGCGGACGATGAGGTTCCAACGGAGGTGGATGAGGAAACGGCGACGGAAGTGGAAGAGGCGGCAGAGCAGGAGCCTGCTCAGGCCCTCGAGGACGACGACACGATCAGCGGAGTCGAGGCACAGCTGGAGCAACAGCAGGACGTGCCGCCGCCGGAGCCTTCGGATCTGTCGGATCTGATGGACCGCGGAGCGGAGGGGAAAAAGAAGGAACACACAGAGACGAGTGACGCGGAAGAAGGGGATTCACAGTCGACCGCGACGGGCTCTGTGCTTGAGCTCGCTTCGTCGACTCCTGAACACACCCCTGAGCCGACTCAGACCCGATCGACGAGCCACCATCAGTTCGATATGGACGGCCTTCCAGACGACTGGATGAACCGTGTGTCAGATCGCGAGCGCAAACAGGATGCCGGTCTATACGATGAGATCACCGAGTTTGACCGAACTCCGTCTGTGCCTCTGCGCATTCCTTCGCCGTCTCCCGGTCCAGCGTCTGATTCCGAGCCCGAGCTCAAGCAGGAGGTGGACGAAGGAAGTTCCCGGGGTCTTCGCCGGTCCGAGCGTATCCAGCGCCTCACCAGCGTCGCGCGCACATCGGACTGGTACGAATCGATCGCGACGGACCCTCTCCCCTCACCCACCTTCGGACCTATGTTGTCCATCAAGGGAGCTGCTGCTGCAACGAAGGCGCGATCGCAATGATTGAGTTCATCATCATAACCTGGAACGTCAACAGGGGTTTCAATACCCCTGAACGGTGTCGTCTGCTTCTTTCGTATCTCACTTCGCTCACACCTCCCCCTTCTGCTATCCTTCTTCAGGAACATAATGTTCCTAAATTGCGACAACCCCACATTCGCAACGAATACGCCCAGTCCCACCAGGGCGAGGCTTATTTCTCTCAACACTGCCTCACTTTGGTTCCTCCCTCCTCCCCCCTTCTTGGTGGTCATCGTCGGACGCGCAAGTCTCACGGCGGGCGCTTACTCGTGACCACCTTTGATGTGCGGGGTTCGACGGACATCGTCGAGCTCAACAACATCTACGCTCCGGTTCAACCCGCCGAGCGTCTTCCCTTCTTCAATTCCCTTCGTTTCCAAGCTACTCTCTCCTCCCACATTCGGTTCATCGCGGGCGATCTCAACGATTGCCCGCTCCCCGCCGTGGACCGAGCCCGCCAGGTGGAACGCCCCGGCTCACACCATTGGCCCGTACTCATGTCTCGGCTCGACGGGGTGTACACTGATGCCATTCGGCTCAAGCACCCCCTGTCGCCGGCGACCACGCGCCCTCATCTCAGCAAGGACGGCCGGCTCATTTCGCGCTCGCGCATTGACTTTGTTCTGGTGCAGCGGCGACACGAGCGACGGATTGTTTCTGCTTCCACTCTGTACAATATCTCTCGATCCATGTCGGATCATAGACTGGTCACGGTCACTTTTCGGCTTCGGGCAAGTGGTGTCGAGGTCGAAGAGGAGCTCTGCCTTCCCCAGGCGTCTCATTTTCTGACCCGCATCAACTCGTCGACCTTCAAACACGCCGAGTTTAAGGAGTTCGTCACTCCTCTTCTCGAGCAAGCGCCGTCTGGGGATTCGGTTGCCGACCTTCAGCGTGTGCTCTCGGAGTCTCGGGTCCAAGCTCTCGAGTTATCTCGGCGTCTGTTTTGGGAGCGCAATGCGCTCGAGATGATGCTGGTATCTCGACTGCAGGACATTGAGTCTCGTCGGGTGATGAGCCCCTTCGATATCATCGACTGGACGAACACCCACGACACGCTTTCCAAGCTCGTCGCCGAGCGAGCGAGGCTGTCTCGGATCCGGGCCCACGTGCCCGAGATCGCATCCGAGGAGCGTCTCAGTCGTCCGGTGCATGCCAAACTGGCCGCTCGCTCCAATGACACCAAGTTTCAGAAAATTCGGCTCGCTGATGGCGAGCTTACCACTGACATAGAGCTCGCGCTCGAGCATACCCGTTCTCACTTCCAGCAGCACTACCTTGTCGAAGCGAAGGATCCGGAACAGGTCGAGAGGATGCGGGATGAACTTTTGGGACCCATCCGATCAGCCAGAGCTTGTGACGATCCGCTTTCCGACACTCGCTTCCTTCGGCGCTTCTCAAACGCGCATGCTGAGATTCTCGCCGAGCCCATCGGCGAGGCCAAGGTGCTGGCAGCGATTCGAACGACACACAAGGGCCGATCTCCGGGCCCCTCAGGGGTTCCCTATGAGATGTATCGAGCTTGCCCCGTTCTTTGGGCCCCTCTCCTGACTCGAGCCTACAACGAGCTGATTACTCGCGGCTCTCTCACTCCACAACAGAGCCAGGCCAATGTGCGCCTCTTGTTCAAACACAACAAGCCTGGTGCAGCGCGGTGCGACCTCCAGTCGTATCGTCCGATCACCTTGCGGGAATGCGACTACAAGATCTTCACCAAGGTCTATGTGGCTCGTCTGAACCGGATCCTCCCCGATGTTCTTCCGGCCGGACAGCATGGGTTTGTCAAGGGGCGAAGACCGGCGGACGCGGCTTTGCATCTGCGGCTCCTGATCGACGAGATTAGGGGTTGGGGGGCAGAACTCCCGTCAGCAGCGCTCCTCTCCCTTGATCAGAGCTCGGCTTACGACATGGTCGAGCACGATTGGGTCTTTGCGGTGTTTGAGGCTCTCGGCGCGCCGGAACCATTCCAACGTGTCCTTCGGATGCTCTATAATGGTGAGACGTCCACAGCGCGGTACATTGTCAACGGCTTCCTCACCGAAGCCGTGCGACTCCTGTGCGGTCTCGGCCAGGGCGATCCTCTCTCTTCCTCTGTCTGGGATGTGGTGTTCCAACCCTTTCTTGATTCTTTGAGTCGACACAACATTGCGCTGATTCTCACCCTTCCGGAGCTAGCTCCTCGTTTGCAGGCTCGATGCATCACTGCTTTGGCGTTTGCGGATGACGCCGTCGTTGCTGTCGCTGGACCGGATGCCATCGACTCGCTCGATGTGCTGGCTCGAGACTGGCGGCTCGCAACAAACGGTCGTCTGAACACCGACAAAACTGTGGTGATGCCATTGGGTGCAACACTGTGGGATCGCGCGGACTTGTCCAAGCTATCAATGCTGGAACCGTACGAGTCTCTCCCCTGGATCGGTCTCCAGTTTGCGCCTGACGGGCACAACAGACTTGGATTCCACGATCTCGAGCGAAAAGTCGATCGGGTGATTCTATCGGTGCGCGACCGATGGACAACACATCATACCCGGGCTTTCTACCTCAACCGCTACGGTATCTCGAAGGTGCTGCACTCTCTTTCCGCCGACATACCACCATCCGACGTGATCGAAGCGATCAAGCGCAAGCTCGCCGACTTTGTGAAGGGAGGACCGCGACGCAAGGACTACAGGCAACGGGTCGTCTTTACGGCCCGGGCGCGAGGTGGTCTTAACATTGTGAGCATTCAAGATGTGGTGGACTCTGTCTCGGTTTGTGTCTGGGACGTGCTGGCCGGCGGGTCGACCGCAATTTGGGGTGATCTTGCTCGGCTTTCGATCTGGCGAGCGCTTCCGACCTTCGACTTTGCGGCGGATCTGTGGACATGGAAGGACGCCGACGCACCTCGGGAGCTACACTGTCGCTGGCGCGCGGTGCTCTCGGTCGCTGAACGCTACCCCGCCGTTGTCGATCCTGCCAAGCTTTCGGTTTCCAATCTCCTCTCCCTCTCTCCTCTCCAACCCGGTCTGCATGACTTGCGGCCGTTCTCGGAGCAGGATAAGCGCTTGGTGAAGCATTTCGTTTACGAACGCACCATCGCTGACATCTATGCTCGAGCTCAATACCCCGCAGCTCCAACGGTGCCCTGGACCCCTGACAAAAATCCCCGTGGCGACGGATCGGAATCATCCAAGCTGTCGCAGTGGAAACGCAATCAGGTCCTGGTGTGGATTCAGGTCGCAGGCGATCGCTTCATCCCGCCGCAACTGCCTCCTGATCCCGTCCTCGCGCGTTGACCACCGGTTGTTCGTGTCGTAGGAGCACTGCGAGCTCGGCCTGGTGGTCCTCTCGAGCACATCCTGCCCAGAGCGACTCCAGTCGGCATGCCCGATCAAAAACTTCCCCTCCCCTCCGCCCCCTTGCGTGCTGATCAGTGGAGAATGTTAGGCTTGGACAGACCTTACACCATTGCGCGACTTCGACGCGTCATCAACCATCGACGCTTCGACGACACGGAACGTCCTGGCTCACTCGCCACACCCAAAGAAAGGCGACTCTTTTGGGCGTGGTTCAACACCGGGCCCGCCACGGCCCGCAAGCGCGAGGTGCACTTCAAGCTGGCGTACCACTTCACGCCCACGCGGAAGCGCCAGTTTGTGCAGCGGCATGGCGACTCAGTCTGCTGCCTTGTGCAGGCATGCAGCCTGGCAGGGGTGGAGGATGACTTTACTCACTTTTGGCATGATTGCCCTGACTCCTCTCATTTTTGGCAAGCAGCTAAGGCCATTCTCTGCGACGCGCTGGGGGCCGTGTCGATCCTCGACCTCAACTACACGGCACTCCAGATCGAGCACGGCCTCCCTCGACTGCGCACTCGCCTTCCGGCATCGAAGAAGCGCCCCATCCGCGCTTTCATCGCGCTGGCGCTCGACACTCTCAGCAATCGACGCTGGGATCTCCATCGCTACACAAAAGCGATGTCGAGCATGGACAAGGAGATGGCGGGTCTGAAGGAGAGGCTGGAGCTCAGATTGACACGATGAAGTAGACGGCGCTGCCCTCCCTCCCCAAGCAAAACCAATCACAAGTCCCTTTCCCTCTTTCTCAATCTCTCCAATATCCCCAAAACCGCCAGAATACTGAACCTGTTCTCTCTCGCTCTTTTTACCATGCCTCCTCATAGGCTTCCGTACTCTTCAGGAGCCTCGGGTTCTTTGCGCCGGTGAGCATCGTCGCTCTTGGTTCGAGCTTCTGCCAGATCACGATGACACACAGCGAAAGTGGATCCCCTCGACCCTCTCCTGGAGTCCGCCGTGAGTTTTCCACTCCTCTCAAGGGCCGGGTCTGTTTCCCTCTCTTTCGGTTGAGCGACTCCGTGATCTCCTGTTCGAGGCCGGCACAAACCGCCTGCGTGGCTCGCCTCTCCTTGCTTTCCTGCTCGCTCGGAGTCGCGGTCACGTGGCGGATGACTCGGGTACCGAACCACCATACACATCCACACTCGAGCGGGGTCCCACCCAATGACATCACCGTCGTGGGCCTCATGCTCCCCAGTATCTGCGGTGATTGGGCCCACCTGCACGTACAACGGGACTCGAGTGTGTGTTCCGAGATTGGGAGTACGCCGCAGGGAAGCGAGGCCCCTGCGGAAGGTATACCCCGCCTCCTGTCTCCAGCCGCGCGCCGGTGTTGACGGCCACCCGCCGCGCTGCAGACCGAGGCGTGTCCAATAGACTGTCACTCGCTCCGTGACTTTCCCCGGAAATCTCTGGATTGTGTGTTTTTGCGCGAAGTAGGCCTGTCTCTCAGTTGCGGTCATTGAATGGGAGTGATCTGAAGTTGTGCGGTCGTGAGGGGGGGGGGGGGGGGGGGACTTTGGTAACCGAAAAGGGGTTTGGATCCATGGCGTACGTCCAGCGCAGTGGGGTACAAGGGGTATGTGATTGCTGCGGTCGCAGGGGGTTACATTCCCCTTTGGACCACGTGAATCATTCGGACTGAGCGGGATGTTCGTGACATCGGAGGCCATGTTCAACGCGTGTCAAAGAATTAAGGGGCTTCAATCAGTATGGCGGTCTCAGGGGGGTCTGAAGTCAAAGATCGAAGAAGGTTCAATTGTACAACTAATCGGATCCGCCTGTACAACACGTGTACCACCACCAACATTCTCCCCATCATCTTCCGACTCATGTATTATTTTCAAACTTCCTTCATTTCGTCTCTGGGAGGGAGCAACCGTGGGCGGGGGGGACTTGAACTCGGATGTGTCGGGTTGGTCTGTTCTACTAGTTACAACGCATCAAGCGGCGGTTGTGGTCATCATCGTGCATGCTGGGTAGCATCTCCTTTAGTTCCGTAGGGGGTTTTCTCGTCTTGCAAATTAGCGATGAGTTTCATACAAAAAAAAAACCAATGTCCGAGCACAGTCAAGTCAGAGGTCCGAGCACCGGGCGCGCCCGGAGGTCCAAGCGCCAGGCACGCGTGCGCACGCCTAAGTCCCCTTCTGCCAATCTCTGCATGCCCAAGTCAATAGCGCCCCTGCAATGTAGTGTATACGATGACACCCCCCCTTGCTATCAGGCTTCGGGCATTCGGAGCCCGAGATTCTCCCGGTGTCGCATAAATAGTTGTGGTTCCAGGGCCTTGGTGAGGATGTCCGCTGCCATATCCGCTGTGGCGATGTAATCGACCTTGATTTCGCCCTTTTTGACCATCTCACGCACAAAGTGCTCCCGGATACAAACGTGACGAGTGCCTGAAAACGAGGTAGGGTTCCGTGTTAGGGCAATTGCGCCCTGATTGTCGCCGTAGATGACCATCGGCCCCATGCCTGAAATCCCAAGTTCTCCCAAGAGCTGCTGAAGATGAATAGCCTCCTTGGAAGACTGAGAGAGGGCCATGTATTCGGCGTCGGTAGTCGAGTCGGCAACACGAGAAGATTGCTTGGAGCACCATGAAACCGCAGCGCCAGCGAGGAAGAATGCGTAGCCCATCGTCAATCGGGAAGTCCGGACGCACGCACCCCAGTTTGAGTCGGAATAGCCATAGAGTGGGCCAGGAGTGGGTGTGTAACGCAGACCGTACAACACTGTACCTCGAATGTAGCGTAAGACGTGTTTGATTGCGGTCCAGTGCGTCGGTCCGGGCTCCTTGGCAAATTGGGCGAGGTAGCTGACGGCATAGGCGAGGTCAGGGCGAGTGCCAAGTGCCACGTACATGAGAGAACCGATGGCCTGAAGGTAACGAGTCCGCTCGTGCTCGGTAGGCAAAGACCGGTCAAGCTCCAGCAGTAAGTTCTTCTGCATAGGAGTGGTGGTGGGCTTCGCAAGCACAAGGTCGAATCGCTCGAGGACGTCCTTGAGATAGCGCTCCTGAGAGAGCGTGATTGAGCCATCTTTGTCGCGCTTGAGCTGGATGCCGAGGACGTACTCTGCGTCGCCTAGTCGTTTGATGCCGTATAGGGCCTCGCCGGTCGATCTCGGCGTCGGAGGGACCAAAGAAGAGCAAGTCGTCGACATAGAGAGCAATGTAGTGCCAGACGTCGCCGTCCTGCTTCTGGTAGACGCATGGATCCAAGACGGTGGGCAGGTAGCCGAGAGAGCGGAGTGTGCCATCGATTTCCTCGTTCCAGATGCGGCTGGCCTGCTTGAGTCCGTAGATTGAGCGCTCGAGCTTAAGAACCGTGCCCGGTAGGTCGATGCCCTGCGGTGGTCGCATGTAGAGGGGCTGATCGAGCTTACCGTGCAAGTAGGCCTTGTTGACATCCGCCTGTTTGATCCTGTAGCCGCGGACGACGGAGATCGCTGTCAGAACGCGGATCGAGGTGCTGCGAACGACCGGAGAGAAGCGTTCTTTGAAGTTGATGCCCGGACGCTGAGTGTTGCCGTCTGCTACGAGTCGCACTTTGCGAGACTTGACGTTGCCAAATTGGTCGCGTTTGGTGCGGTAGACGAAGTGCAAGCGCAGGAGCTTTGCACCCTTGGGCAGGTTGGCAAGCTTGATCATTGTGAAGACGTGATGCTCGTTTAGCAGTGAGTCGAACTCGTCAACGCCCTCAGACCACCATTCCTCGGCATGAGCGGAACGCATGGCCTGGTGGTAGTGCGCAGGGTTGGCATCATGAGAAGGAAGCATTTCAACCGGAGCATTGGGCGAGGGCAAACCGGCGACAAAGGCAAGCGCATCGGAGGGGTCAAGGGAGGCGTTGTTGGCAATCGAGTCGAATACCTGAGACAGCATTGCAATGGGGTCATCCGAATCATCGTCGGTATCCAAGAACGGGGTGATTCAAGAATGACGTTTCCGACGGGCGCGTCGGCCGTGGCCAAAGATGACAGGGCGGCGTCACTGCCGAAGAGGTCCAGTTCGTCGGCGGAGTCATCCGAGGGCAAGGCGTGTTGATCGCCGAGTCAGGCTCCGAGTCAGCGGGGTCGGAGGGTGAGTTGAATGTGGACATCGAGGGTGTAGCAGAGCGGGGCAACGGGGGGGACGGCGATGGCGCAATTTTGGGGACAAACGGCGCAGGGACCGGGACGGTGACGGGGACATCCGACGCTGGGGGACTGCAGACGGGGTGGGTGGCCGCAGGGAACTCGGTCTCGATGAAAGTGACGTTGCGACTGATGCAAATGGACTGCGTGTCAGGATCATACAGTCTGTAGGCTTTGGCATGTTGATCGTAACCCACAAAGATCAGTGGGATCCCCTTTGGTTCAAGCTTGGTGCATTCATGCTGAGGGACGGTGGCCCATGTACGGCAGCCGAACGTGCGAAGTTGTGAAATGTGAGATTGACAATCTCCTCTGGTTCCTTCTCATATCATATCTCTCTTCTATCTGTCTCCTTTGTTCATTTTTGGCCTGCCTCTCCACACCTTTGCTCTCCACCTCTCTGGGCCTGGTCCGTGCGCCTGCCTTTGAGCTGTTGGCCCAGCCTGCTGGCTCCGCACCTTCTCTCTCTCCTGCTCAAGCAACTTCTTGGTCTGGTCTCCTTGGTCCGTCAATCAGAGCCTTACCACTGCTTGAGCAGGTGAGTACTACACTTAATCTTTCTCTTACTAGTTACGATAACTTACTGTAGTACTTGAGCAGGTGTGTAAACAAAGCAACTTC
The DNA here is from genome assembly GCA_022702605.1 of Microbotryum scabiosae. Taxonomy (NCBI): domain Eukaryota; kingdom Fungi; phylum Basidiomycota; class Microbotryomycetes; order Microbotryales; family Microbotryaceae; genus Microbotryum; species Microbotryum scabiosae. Next base: position 256,087 of record JAHWDV010000006.1, on the reverse strand, counting down.
TTGGTCTGGTCTCCTTGGTCCGTCGATCAGAGCCTTACCACTGCTTGAGCAGGCGACACTTCATAGGTTATAAGCCCAACACGCTACCAGCGCGGTCACCTACGTGTCCGCCCCCGTCTCGCAGCATGTCCGACACCGACAAGCCTCTGACGCCTGTGGTTCCCCCCCTGCGGCCACCCATGCAAGTCGCGGGCTTCGCAGCCTCCGACCTCCTTCGCGATGCCAACGGGTACCAAGACTGGGTCCTCACAATCAGCTCCCGCTTACCGTCCAATGTCCTTGGATATCTCAAGTCGGGTGTGCCCCACGAATCTTGGCCTCCCACTTACGTCTCACTCTGGGACCACTACGCTCGCGCGTCAATCTGCGCTGCGGTCGACCCACACACAGTTCTCCCTGGCCTCTCCAGCTATTTTGGAGACAACCGCAGCGGCCACAAGATCTGGGAAGCTCTTTGACTACGCTATGGTGCTGTCTCGGCCGTGGATCTTCTCCCAGTTATAGCTTGGCTCTTCAGCCCTGAGCTCATGCCCAACACCCCGGACGCATTCCTTCAATTTCGAGACCGGTTCGAGACCGATTCGCGCCTACTGGAGGACTCCAAGGCCACTGCGGATTCCCTCCTTACGTCGCACTTGCTAGCCCGCATCCCATCATCCCTCTCCGCGTGGCGCACGACCTTTGTCAACTCGCAGGGCACATCCAGCACGCTACCACCCGCAACCGAGATCCTTGACCGCATCTATCGCAAAATCAAGGCTCGACCCGTCGACACGCTTGCGGCTGCGGTCACCACCCCCCAGCCCCGCGGTCCTCGCTGGCCATGTCCGAACCCGTCATGCCGGAAAATGCACTGGCTCAACGACTGCCCCGACACCACCTGGGCCGCCGCCTACCGCGCCCGCAAGGCCGCCAACGGTGGAAACAAGCGGGGCAACAACAAGGTCTCTCAGCCTGCAGCCGCCCCAGCCATTGTCGACACGCCCGAACCCACGACATTCACAGCATGCCTCCTGGCGACTCCCTCGCCGTTCAGCAAGTCAGTGTGGCTCCTCGACTCCGGCGCAAATCGTCACATGGCCAACGATAGTACACTCTTCTCGACGCTGCGCTCGTTTGCCGGACCGCCCGTTGCTGGCGTTGCCGGTTCTCTCCCTTCAACCGGCTGTGGTTCTGTCCGCATATTGACTCCAGCTGGCACCGTCGTGGCCACCGATGTCCTTTTGGTGCCCTCACTGCCGTGCAACTTGCTGTCTGTCCGACGTTTGGATCGCCTTGGGTTCAGCATCTCCTTTGGCTCCGGCTGTGCCAAGATCAGCAACCCCTCCGGCACCGTTGTCACCACTGCTCAAGCCGTCGCAAATGACCTGTACGCGTTAAACGTCGCACCCTCATCCTGTATGCCCAATGCCCTCCTCGCCACCCCTCACAAAGTTTCCTTACTGACTTTGCACCGTCGCTTTGTGCATTTACCCATCGCGCAACTCAAGAACACGGTGCAGAAAGGTTTGGTCACTGGGGTGGATTGGGTATATTCAGAGGATGAGGTCAAGATTTTCAATTGCAATGCTTGTCTTGCTTCCAAAGCACACACCCTCCCTTTTGCCCGTTCCAAGTCCATTGCGTCTGGTTGTCTGGACCTCGTCCATGTGGATGTTGCTCAAATGCCTCGAGCCAGCTTTGGTGGCCATCGCTACATGCTTGTTATTGTCGACGACTACACCCGTAAACATTGGTGCATCCTCCTCACTCACAAAAGCGACGTCTATTCGATCGACTCCACTACGTCAGTATGTAGTTGTTAAGAAGAGTGATCAATTACAACCTACCTATTCGATCGACTCCACTACGTCAGTATGTAGTTGTTAAGAAGAGTGATGAATAGGAAGCTAAGAGTATGTGAGTCGCGCGCAGGGATAGGCCCAGACGCGTGGCAATCTACAAGTCAGGAACACTCTAGAACATTCTGGCTGTTTCACTAAGTCAGCCATAGGTCCAAGCTCAGGCACCCAGCGCACCTAAGTCAGCCATGGGTCCAAGCTCAGATGCCCAGCGTGCCTAAGTCAGCCATAGGTCCAAGCTCAGGCGCGCGCGCTCCTAAGTCCAGATCCGTGGGGGGGCGCGCGCGGGGGTGTGCATAGGCCAAGGCGCCCCTGTCGAGCTGAGAGTGGACTGTTCACAATGTCTTCCACCGTCTCCGTGACTGGATCCTCAAGGTAGAAAACACCACCGGCAATCGGGTAAAAACCATTCGCTCTGACAACGGTGGCGAGTTCACCTTGCACAACTTTGTCAACTTCTGCTTGACTAAGGGCATCCGTCGCGAACTCACTATCCCGTACACACCTCAACAAAACGGACGTGTTGAACGCACAAATCGGACCATCAAAGAGGGTATCCTTGCCTTGCTCTACTTGGCTGGCGCTGACACACGCCTCTGGGCCGAAGCTGCCAGGTACTTTGTGCACTGCAAGAACTTGTGTCAGGATGACAGCATTACTCAAAGGAAGTCCCCAAAGGTCGAGTGCAGTGGCTTGGTGCAGTTTGTATGTTAGTTGAGGCGCAAAGTCAGGGTTTTACTGGTGCTCCCACAAGCAATCCTTTTCCCCTGAGCCAACCTTTTTGGCCTATTTTATTTGGTTAAGTTCCCTTAGCGCTTGGAGCATCCCCTTCCCTTTGGTTTTAGCACCTTCCCCATCAGCTTGGTCAGCTCCATATCTTACATTACCCTCCCTCCTCTTTTACCTTCTCGTTGGAATTAAGTCTGTTATACTTGATTTCTTCCGAGCATCTTAGGTCGATACCCCTCCTCGATCGCTTCTTCATCGACAGCCGCCGCCACCCGTCGATTCACATCCAACACCCTCTATTTTGCGTGTGGTCATTGTCCTCTCCTCGGACGTTGACTTGTCATTTTTTTCAAATCTCGGCATCCAACGCAATCCCGTCGAACTACATCTGCGTCACTTAGCATCCTGGACGAGCATCCGTCCCCACCGTCTACCCCTGAGTCTTCAGCGACATCTCCGTTGCCGAACTCACCATCCACTGACGTTTCGCTGTCGCTGTCCCTCGCATCCTCTATCACCGAGTCCAACGACCAACACGTCATTCCATCCTATCCTTTTTTCTATGAGGTTGTCACGCCTGCTCAAGCGGTGGTAAGTCTCTGATCGAAGGACCAAGGGAGACCAGACCAAGAAGTTGCTTGAGCAGGAGAGAAACCAGAGAGGGGCCAGCTGGCTGGGCCTAAGTGCCCAGCCAGAGTCAGGCACAGGGACCAGGCCCAGAGTGGGAGAGCTAAGGTGTTGAAGTAGGTCAAAAGTGGTCAAAACGAGGAGAGGAGGATGTTGAGGTAGATACAAGATACAAGAAGGACATGAAAGAGATATTTAATCTCACATTTTCCACCCTCCCCCTTCCCGTCCTCGCTCACCCCGGAATCGTCTATCGTTGAGTCGCAAAATCACCATGGCCAAAGAATGCGACACGTCGCGCGTCGGCAACAGTACCGTGCCAGTGCGCGATGACGACCCCTTGCGGGGAAATCCGGTCAAGTCTCCACCGCTACCGCCTCAGGCCGCCTCCGTCATCACATCGCTTGAAGGCGCCTTGAAGAGGCAGAAGCGCGATATCACGACTCCGAAGAACGCGTTCGCAAGCTGGAACAAACGGTGGACAAATTGTTGAAACGCTCACCTGAACCAGTTGCAGCGAGGGCCGGGGAGCTTGGCTCCACTGAACCAGCTGCAGCGCGGGCTGGGGAGTTTTTGCCGGTGAGATCGGTCCCCCTGGACGTCCCCCCGCACACAATTTTGGGACGTTCAGGCAATACCGCTGACCCCCTTGCTCGTACCCCTGGGGGGGAATCTCACAGCGGATTTAGGGACGGCCCTTCCCCGGCGGTGATTAGCTCTCGCTGGAGAGGGACATTGCCCGACCGGGAAGGGTTATGGTTGGGGGATCACCCCGAAAGGTTGGTCCGTTTCACTGCGTTTGGAAAGTCGTATTTGTCATTGTTGTGCAACATATCGATTCACCACCGACCGGGTAGTCCAGCTGGTGGCAACCTTGTTCGACTGTTCGACATCTAGTCAGCAACGGCAGTCTTCACACGACTGGGCCGTCGACACGATGATGGACGTGATCCAGGAAGTCCGCCCCCATTGTTGGACGTCGCTCATGACCGTAGTGGGACGTTGGTGGCCGGATCCTGGCTTTGCCGACCGAGTGTCCCAGGAGTTTTACGGGTGCCGCCAATCTTCTGTTTGCGCCTACGACCATGTCGGAGAATGGCGTGCACGTTACCGTGCCTTTATGCACAATAACTCAAGCTTTAGTCTTTCGCCGCTTCAGCTGGCCACGGCGTTCTACCAGTCGTTGAGCGACGGGGCTAAGCGGGAAGTGCGTGCCGGCATGCTTCGAGAATATCGAGACAACTCACTGGTCACTACAGGAAGGTTCGGACGGACGGTCCCTTCCCTTGAGGAGATCACCGATTGGGCTGCCATCGCCGACGAGACTGCGGTACCAACGCCGGGTTCAATGCCTTCGACTCGAACTGTGTCCTTTGGAGCAATCTCGAAGACTCCCTGCAACATCCCGTCCTCAACAACCAATGACGAGCGCGCTCAGATCCGCCGGGCTCGATGGGTCGATCGCGCTACCAGATGGCAACAGTCGCATTTGTGGAAGGAGCGCCATGCGTGGTTCACGCCCGCGCCGAAGGGAGTACCAGCGAGTATGGCCTGTTTCAACTGCGGTCAGAGTGGTCACTTTTCACAGCATTGTTCCTCCGAGCGCCAATCCCCCACAGCCGTCCAGCTCTCGGCAATTGCGGGGGTTGACTTCGACGAGGAGGAATGGTCTTTGGGTTCAGGCATGGCCGAGGACCCCCAGGTGAGATTCCCCCTTTCACTCGAGCCGGATCAGACTCGACCGTTGAGTTCCGTATCCGCCTTAGTGACGCACCGCTCTTGCCCCTCCGCAGACCCTGTTGGACGAGTGAAAGACGTCGTCTTTCCTTCTTGCGAAGCAGGGACTTCATCGAGTAATTTGCAACCAACCGCGCCGGTAGATGATGCAAACCCTCATTGTTTCAACGATAGTTTGACCGACACTGCGTCCGCCGCGGTGGAAGACGTTTTTTCCTACGCTGATGCCGCGTCGCGTTCGCGTCGTTTTTGTGAGATCAAATATCTCCTTCATGTCCTTCTTGTATCTTGCATCTACCTCAACATCCTCCTCTCTTCATTTTGATCACTTTTAGCCTACTTTTCACCACCTTAGCTCTCCCACTCTGGGCCTGGTCTCTGTGCCTGACTCTGGCTGGGCACTTAGGCCCAGCCAGCTGGCCCCTCTCTGGTTTCTCTCCTGCTCAAGCAACTTCTTGGTCTGGTCTCCCTTGGTCCTTCGATCAGAGACTTACCACTGCTTGAGCAGGCGTGACATCTTCATAGGTTATTAGCCCAACCGAGCCACCAGTGCGGCCACCTCCGTGCCCGCCCTTCGCTCGACGTTTTCACCCTTTGCAACATGTCCGCCGCCGGCGCCTCCGCGCCTGAAGCTAAGCTCCGCGAGCCCACGCCCGATGCACCGCCCTTGCGCCCGCCCACCCACTCTGCGGCCTTTGCAACGACCGAGCTGCTTTGCAACTTGTCCGGCTACCGAGACTGGGTCCTCGCCATCCGTTCACGCCTGCCCTCCGGCGTCGTCCGTTACCTGAACACGGGTGTACCACTCGAGTCTTGGCCTGCTTCGTATGTCCCTCTCTGGGACCACTACGCCTGCTCCTCCATTTGCGCCTCCGTCGATTCGCAAACCGTCCTCCCGGGCCTGTCACCTTACCTCGACGAACCACTCGCTGCACCCAAGGTCTGGCAGGCACTCCGCGAGCGCTACGGCACCGTCTCTGCTGTCGATTTGCTACCGGTCATCCAACGCCTCTTCAGCTCCGACCCTGTGCCCGTCACTCCCAACCTGTTCCTGCAATTCCGTGACAGCTTCGAGAACGACGCCCGGCTGCTGCAGGACTCGCAGGTCTCTGTGAACGCTCTTCTCACATCGCACTTGCTTGCTCGCCTTCCTTCGTCCTTCGACGCCTGGCGCACCACCTTTGTCGCTGCCCAGGGCGATTCCACTGCAATGCCCCCCGCCACCGAGATCTTCACGCGCCTTTACCGCGATGTCAAAGCCCGCCCTGACAGGTCAACGTCCGAGGAGAGGACAATGACTACACGCGAAATAGAGGGCGTTGGATGTGAATCGACGGGTGGCGGCGGCTGTCGATGAAGAAGCGATCGAGGAGGGGTATCGACCGAAGATGCTCGGAAGAAATCAAGTATAACGGACTTAATTCCAACAAGAAGGTAAAAGAAGAGGGAGGGTAATGTAAGATATGGAGCTGACCAAGCTGATGGGGAAGGTGCTAAAACCAAAGGGAAGGGGATGCTCCAAGCGCTAAGGGAACTTAACCAAATAAAATAGGCCAAAAAGGTTGGCTCAGGGGAAAAGGATTGCTCGTGGGAGCACCGGTAAAACCCTGACTTTGCGCCTCAACTAACATACAAACTGCACCAAGCCACTGCACTCGACCTTTGGGGACTTCCTTTGAGTAATGCTGTCATCCTGACACTGTCCCCCCCAAAAGGAAGTCTACCGATCCGCAAGTCGGCGATTTGTGCGGTCCAAGCGCGCCAGGTATTCGTCCAGAACAGATGGGTAGTCGGATCGAAGGGACTGCTCCTTCACCCAAGTATCGTCGGTGTCGCTGTGATCGACCCATCGAACCAAGAAAGAACAAAGGCCCCGAGCATTTCGGCGATCTCAGATGATCCGCTCCGGAGTTGCAGCGTCGGCAGTCGCATCTGCTACGTCGTCAACAAAGAGTACTGTGGGATCACGTCCAGGGAATCTTTCAGCATCGTTGTCCATGTATGGGCAAAGGAGTCGCGCATGGAAACGATTGTGAACGCGCGACATCCCGGGGGGGAGGACGAGATCGTAACTGGACATAGCCGGGATGGCCGCTTGGATGCGGAACGGTCCAATGTAACGCGGTAACAACTTTGACTTCATCCCTTCAGGAACTGCAAGGTTCTTTGTCGAAAGGTAAACCAAACTGCCAGTGTGAAAGGCCGGATCGTCCGGACATCGGCGTTTATTTGCCTGATGGGCTTGGCTAAGTCGCGTCCCAATGATGGTGTCGGTCACCTCAACATTACGGAGCTGTCGGATCCGTGCGAACGCTTCCGCGCGAGGAACATCCGAGACCGACCATGACTCGGTGGGCCAACGTCGCGGGAGGTATCCGTACGTTGCCTCAAAAGCCGACAGAGACGTGGACACCGCAACAGAAGAGTTAAGAGCAAACTCAGCTTCCACAAGACGAAATGCCCACGCCTCGTGATTAGACGATACCATGTATTCGATCGACTCCACTACGTCAGTATGTAGTTGTTAAGAAGAGTGATGAATAGGAAGCTAAGAGTATGTGAGTCGCGCGCAGGGATAGGCCCAGACGCGTGGCAATCTACAAGTCAGGAACACTCTAGAACATTCTGGCTGTTTCACTAAGTCAGCCATAGGTCCAAGCTCAGGCACCCAGCGCGCCTAAGTCAGCCATGGGTCCAAGCTCAGATGCCCAGCGTGCCTAAGTCAGCCATAGGTCCAAGCTCAGGCGCGCGCGCGCCTAAGTCGAGATCCGTGGGGGGCGCGCGCGCGGGGGTGTGCAGAGGCCGAGGCGCCCCTGTCGAGCTGAGAGTGGACTGTTCACACCCCCCCCCCCCCCCCCCCCCCCCCCCCCCCCCCCCACGCGAATGCGAGGCAGACCCAAGCCGTGGGTGTCGTGTGCGTAGGCCGAGTGCGTAGCAATGTGTCAAGAAAACCTTTGGGCCGAGTGCCTTTGTGAATATGTCGGCCACCATATCGCTGGTCCCACACATGCGAGAGAGAAATGTCGCCTCGATTCACCATGTCGCGGACAAAGTGCTTGCGCAACCATATGTGCCGAGTGCCGGAAACGCGCACAGGATCATGAGCAACTGCAGCAGCCGCTTCGTTGTCAGTAAAGATGTGAGCCGGTGCAACAGCTTTGACATGCAGCTCCTCAAGCAGCTGACTAAGGTAAATTCCTTCCTTGCCGGCATGTGAAAGAGCGAGGTATTCGGCATCAGTGGTGGAATTGGCCACTCGAGACTGGCGTTTGGACGACCAAGACACGGCGGAGCCAGCGATGTAGAAGACGTAGCCCATGGTGGAAACCGATGTGTCGACGCAGGCCCCCCCAGTTTGCGTCGGAGTAACCTACCACGCCCGTGATACGCGTCTTGCCACGAGTGTATAGTAGTTCATCGCGATAGGTGGCACACAGATAGCGTAGGACGTGCTTGACTGCAATCCAATGACGACGGCCAGGGTTGTTGGCAAAGCGGGCCAGGTAGGATACGGCGAAGGCAATGTCGGGGCGGGTGCCAAGTGAGATGTAGAGTAACGAGCCTATAGCCTGTAGGTACCATGACCTGATCCGTTCTGTACCTTGACCCGGAATGGCGGAGAGCGAAAGACCAGGAGTCATTGGGACAGTAGTGCCGCGAGTCGTAGTGTCGAAGTGAAACCGGGCGAGCACGTCCATGATGTATCGTTCCTGAGACAGTGCAATGGAGCCGTTGTCGAGCCGTCTGATCTGGATGCCAAGGATGTACTCGGCAGGGCCAAGACGCTTGACTCCGTAGCGTTGCTCAAGGCCGGAGATGACATGTTCAATTTCGGCAAGGTCCGAGCTGATCACAAGGAGGTCGTCGACGTACAGTGCGATGTAATGTGGGCGTTGGCGATCATCGAGGCAGGTGTACACGCAGTGATCGGTGCCTGTGGCCGTGTAACCAAGGTTTCGAAGGGAAGCATCGATGTGTCGATTCCAGATGCGGCCAGCCTGTTTGAGCCCGTAGATGGAACGGCGTAAGTGGAGGACCTTGTCGCCGGGAAGGTCGAAGCCGCGGGGTGCCGTCATCCAGATGTTGTAATCAAGGTCGCCATGGAGGTAGGCTTTGTCGATGTCCGCCTGGTGCACATGCAGACCATCGGCGGCCGCCAGGGCGAGGAGCGAACGTATCAAAGAGAAGCGTGCGACTGGTGCGAATGTTTCGGCAAAGTCGATGCCGTCGCGTTGGCGGTTGCCCTGCGCCACAAGTCGTGCCTTGTGTCCGGTGACCTTGCCGAGTGCATTCCGCTTCGTTTTCCATACGAACTTGGACGTAACGATGGTCGCACCCGCCGGCACCGTGGATTTGTCCTCAATAGTAAATACCTTGAAGTCATCACGCATGGAGTTGAATTCGTCGCTGGCGGCTTTGGCCCATATCTCGTGTTTGTCACTGGACATTGCCTCACACCAGGTCTGTGGATCGCTGGTGATGGACTTGACTGGTTGAATGGCCTCCGTATCAGATGTGTCGTCGTCGGTTGCGATGAAAGCGCGGTGGTGACGGGTGAGGAAATCGAGTTCATCCGCCGATTGATCACGCGAGTGACGCCCAATGAGGTCGAGTTCGTCAGGTGATTCCTCTGCCGGTGCGGGCTCGCAATATGTGTCGTCGTCGGAGCGATGCACGTCCAGTAAGTTGAGACGAACCTGGGTGTCTGAGCCGATTAAGTCGAGAGGATTGGCAGAGTCGTCGGAGTCGGTTGGCAAGGCCGAGAGTAACGGTGACGAGGCTAACGACGGCGACGGCGCGGGCGACGGTAACGAGGACGATTCGGCATCTGTGGAGTTAAGTAAGGTTCCGCCAGTGTACCCTGGGGCCACATCAACGGCGCTCATGGTAGAATCATCAAGAGAGGATGAGACGTCCATGTGCGCCGACCTTACTAGTGGGGTCCTCGTCTTGACAGTGGCTTGAGGTTTGGTGGTGGAAACGCTGGCGTAGTGCGTGTCAATGTCTTGCTCGGTGGAGTCGCCGTGTAGTCCGGGGAACTCGGAGTCCAGGAACGTAATATTTCTGCCAAGTACGATCTTGTTGGTGGTAGTGTCGTAGAAGCGGAAGGCTTTGGAGGCCAAGTCGTAGCCGGTGAAGAGGACGCGCGTCGCCTTTGGCTCGAGTTTGGAGCAAAGTTCGGGCGCGACCGTCAGCCAAGCTGTACAGCCGAACGGGTGAAGCGCCAAGACATCGGTGCGGTGGCCGTGCCAGGCAAAGTTTGGTGTCGCCTTGTCCAGGGCGGAATGTTGACACAGGTTCTTGCAGTGGACAAAGTATGCGGCGGCCTCTTCCCAGAATGTGTTCGGTAAATGAGCGTCTGCAAGGAGTGCAAGGACGCCTTCGACGATGGAACAATTGACCCGCTCTGCACGGCCGTTCTGTTGAGGCGTGTGGGATAGAGTATTGTCGATGTGTGCCCCGTGCCTTGCAGAACTCCGTGAACACTCTCGAACAATATTTGCCACCGTTGTCAGTTCGGAGGATCTTCAGTTTTGCGCCTGTCTCCAGTTTGACTTCGGCAAGCCAAGTCTTGAAAACATCAAAGACTTCACTTTTGTGTCCGATCGTATAGGCCCAGAGTTTGCGAGAGTAATCGTCAAGGAATGTGACAAGGTAACGCTTGCCAGTCATGGATCGCTCGGGGAAGTAGAGGACGTCGCTGTGTACAAGGCCGAGTCTTTCCGAGGAGTGGGAGTCCGAATTGGGAAAAGGAAGACAATGGCCTTTTGCACTGAGGCAAGCATTGCAAACAAACTTCTCTACCTCTTTGTCACTATATCCGGCCCCTAGACCTTCCAACAAGCCGGCGGCAACCATCTTCTGTATGGAAGACGGTGCAAGATGGCCGAGGCATCGGTGGAGTGTCAGTAGGGGCACGGCAGTCCGTGAGCGAGAGAGGAGAGCAAGATGCTGACATTTGGAGTGATCGGTGTCGAGCAAGTAGAGCCCTTCGTCAAGTCTTGTGCCTTCAGTGATTGCGTTGCCGTCCTTCCCGATGTTGATGCCGTGTTTCGTGAAGGCGACACTGACGTCGTCGGTGTCGCAAAGGCGGGACACTGAGAGAAGATTTACATATAGGTCCGGAGTGTGCAACACGTCGGTAAGCGTGATCGGGTGTCCAGAGGCGGCAACGAATGTGATATCCCCGATGCCAATGGCGTTGATGCCACCTGCAATGCCACCGATCCTTGTGGGGGCCACCTGACGGTAGGTGGTGAACAGCGACTTGTCCGGAACCATGTGTGCAGTGGCGGCCGAGTCAACGACAAAGGACTTGTTGCGAAGTTGGCAAGGACGGGTGCGAAGACCGGTGACGAGAAATCCGACATGGTGTGGTGCGTCGACGCTCGAGTCGGCGTTACTGGTGTTGGACTTCTTGCCGTCTTCGAGAGCCTTCTTGCAGTCAACTGACCAGTGACCCTTTTCTTGCAGAAGCGACAGGGTCCTGGAGGCGGATGTTGGGCCCTCGTAGGGCACTGCGCGATGCTGTGAGAAGGACTGCTACAGGCGAAGCAGTTGCCGCGAGCCGGGCGGGGCGAGCGGGGCGACGACAAGGCGAGGAGGGCCGACTGATCACTGGAAAGGTTTGTCGACCGTATTTGGACGCGCATACGTTCGGCAATCGTATCGATGTCCGGGAGAGAGCGTTGCGAGCGTTTTTCGTCAGTGAACGTTGCCTTGAAGCTCTCAAGCGACGGATGAGCGATTGCAAGGACGAGTGTGGCAAGGACGTCGTTAATGGTGGTTTTTGCGTCAATGACCTCTTGTGCGACCGACTTGAATTCTGTGATCCAGGTGTCATAACCGTCCCGGGCATGGGTCGGAAACCCCAGAGTTGTGAGAAGAGTTCGAGCGTACAAGTGGCGTCGTCAGGAGCGTAGCGCGACTTCAGCGTGGAGTAGATTTTGGGCGCTGTAAGGTCGGCAGTGGGGATCTTGTCGAGGACCGCCGAGACTTCGGCGGAGTCGATCGAGTTCGCGATGATCTCGCGGGCGACGGCGTCGCAAGCGGAGCGATGGGAAGATGTCCAGTCGTCGGGTACAACACCGTCGATGACGTACGAGCGGATGTCATCCGCTAGGCAAAGGCAAAGTTGGCGTGTCCAGTTCGCAAATGATTTGGAGCCGTCCAAGCGTGCGTGTTTGGGGAAGGCGGTGCACGTGTTGCCGGATGAGGTGGCGGGTGTGGTGACGCCTGAAGCGGCGGCAGTGATGCTCGACAGTAACGATGTAAGTGATGCAACTTGTTCGGCGGAGAGTGCAGGCGTTGCACCCGCCGCAGGCGGTGACAACGTGTCCATGCCAGTTGGTAGCTTGTGGGCTTATAACCTATTTGATCGACTCCACTACGTCAGTATGTAGTTGTTAATAAGAGTGATGAATAGGAAGCTAAGAGTATGTGAGTCGCGCGCAGGGATAGGCCCAGACGCGCGGCAATCTACAAGTCAGGAACACTCTAGAACATTCTGGCTGTTTCACTAAGTCAGCCATAGGTCCAAGCTCAGGCACCCAGCGCGCCTAAGTCAGCCATGGGTCCAAGCTCAGATGCCCAGCGTGCCTAAGTCAGCCATAGGTCCAAGCTCAGGTGCGCGCGCGCCTAAGTCCAGATCCGTGGGGGGCGCGCGCGCGGGGGTGCGCAGAGGCCGAGGCGCCCCTGTCGAGCTGAGAGTGGACTGTTCACACAAACGGTGGACGAATTGTTGAAACGCTCACCTGAACCAGTTGCAGTGAGGGCCGGGGAGCTTGGCTCCACTGAACCAGTTGCAGCGCGGGCTGGGGAGTTTTTGCCGGTGAGATTGGTCCCCCTGGACGTCCCCCCGCACACAATTTTGGGACGTTCAGGCAATACCGCTGACCCCCTTGCTCGTACCCCTGGGGGGGAATCTCACAGCGGATTTAGGGACGGCCCTTCCCCGGCGGTGATTAGCTCTCGTTGGAGAGGGACATTGCCCGACCGGGAAGGGTTATGGTCGGGGGATCACCCCAAAAGGTTGGTCCGTTTCACTGCGTTTGGAAAGTCGTATTTGTCATTGTTGTGCGACATATCGACTACCGACCTATTCACCACCGACCGGGTAGTCCAGCTGGTGGCAACCTTGTTCGACCGTTCAACATCTAGTCAGCGACGGCAGTCTTCACACGACTGGGCCGTCGACACGATGATGGACGCGATCCGGGAAGTCCGCCCCCATTGTTGGACGTCGCTCATGACCGTAGTGGGACGTCGGTGGCCGGATCCTGGCTTTGCCGACCAAGTGTCCCAGGAGTTTTACGGGTGCCGCCAATCTTCTGTTCGCGCCTACGACCATGTCGGCGAATGGCGTGCACGTTACCGTGCTTTTATGCACAATAACTCAAGCTTTAGTCTTTCGCCGCTTCAGCTGGCCATGGCGTTCTACCAGTCGTTGAGCGACGGGGCTAAGCGGGAAGTGCGTGCCGGCATGCTTTGAGAATATTGAGACAACTCACTGGTCACTACAGGAAGGTTCGGACGGACGGTCCCTTCCCTTGAGGAGATCACCGATTGGGCTGCCATTGCCGACGAGACTGCGGTACCAACGCCGGGTTCAACGCCTTCGACTTGAACTGTGTCCTTTGGAGCGATCTCGAAGACTCCCCGCAACATCCCGTCTTCAACAACCGATGACGAGCGCGCTCAGATCCGCCGGGCTCGATGGGTCGATCGCGCTACCAGATGGCAACAGTTGCATTTGTGGAAGGAGCGCCATGCGTGGTTCACGCCCGCGCCAAAGGGAGTACCAGCGAGTATGGCCTGTTTCAACTGCGGTCAGAGTGGTCACTTCTCACAGCATTGTTCCTCCGAGCGCCAATCCCCCACAGCCGTCCAGCTCTCGGCAATTGCGGGGGTCGACTTCGACGAGGAGGAATGGTCTTCGGGTTCAGGCATGGCCGAGGACCCCCAGGTGAGATTCCCCCTTTCACTCGACCGTTGAGTTCCGTATCCGCCTTAGTGACGCACCGCTCTTGCCCCTCCGCAGACCCTGTTGGACGAGTGAAAGACGTCGTCTTTTCTTCTTGCGAAGCAGGGACTTCATCGAGTAATTTGCAACCAACCGCGCCGGTAGATGATGCAAACCCTCATCGTTTCAACAATAGTTTGACCGACACTGCGTCCGCCGCGGTGGAAGACGTTTTTTCCTACACTGATGCCGCGTCGCGTTCGCGTCGCTTTTGGGGGCCGGAAGTGGTGTCGTCTCGCAAGGCGGAAAGGGCTGCTTCGGTGAGCTCCTTCCAAATTCCTGTGCCATTGGGTGTTTCTCTCCTGGCGTCCGATACGCCCCTGATCGACACCGACAAACCCGACCGACTCGTCGAGCCAGCCATTGTGCGAGCCCGCAACGTTGTAGCTTGGACGTTGCCTTCCGGAAGGACCTTGCGTTGCTTGATCGACTCGGGGTCAGAGGTGGACTTGGTGGACCAGGAGGCCGTGCGAACCGACACTGGTTTCACGACGGCACGGTTGACTGCACCGTTGCACCTGCGTCTTGGGACTCAGGATAAATCCGACCGATGTGCTATGTTCGCCACTGCTCCGTTTTCGTCCAGTGCCCTCGACCTCGGTTCGCGAGCTTTCTTCATCTGTCGGGTGACTGGATACGATGCCATTTTGGGTTTGCCATTTCTGAAGGACACAGGCATGCTCGTAGGCTGGGGCGCCTTTACGGTTGCGCGATCGGGTCCGTCGCAACCTGTTGCCAAGGATACTTATGAGTGGGATCGAGCGGTCACCGTGGCATCTATCTTCTCCGGTTCCGCCATTGGTTACAACCACCCGGGATTACTTCCCGACGACGAGATCATTGGTCTTGAGCCGCACAACCCATTGCTCGATGTAGTCGACGACCCGACGCTTGAGGATTTGTCTGAGTCCGAAGCACGAACACAATTGGCTGCCTTACTCGAGACCTACTCTGATGTGTTCGTAGATTCGTTACCAATGGAGCGACTCCCACCATATCGGCCGGTCAACCACAAAATTCCGTTGATCAATCCCACCGAGAAGGTCAAACCAAAGGTGTATCCCCTCGCCGACAAGTATCGCACCCAGTGGGCGGAACATTCAGCTAAGTACACTCGCGGTCGCTTCTGGGTGTCGGGCCCAATCGACTCTGCGGCTCCGGTTTTTGCCATTCCAAAGAAGAATTCCCAAACGGCCCGCTTTGTGCTCGACCTCCGGGCGCGTAACAGCAACACCGCCAAGCGTTTTTCGCCCATTCCCGACATGACTAGTGTCCGCTACGAGGTTGCACGCTCGCGTTACAGGTCCAAATTTGATGTGGCCGCAGCGTTCGAGCAGGTGCGGATTGTACCGGAGCACGTCGACCGCACGGGTTTTGCCACGGTGACGGGCACATATACCTCTCGGGTCATGCAGTTTGGGGACACCAATGCACCCAACACGTTGAACCTGTTGACATCGACCATGTTCCAGCCATGTCTTTCGTTTGCAAAGATCTTCTTTGACGATGTCCACGTTCACTCTGATACACGACGTGCGCATTTGAGACACATCGAGATCCTGCTGATGACACTACAACATTATCGATTCTACTTAGGAGCCAGTAAATCTGAGTGGTTTTCCAAATCGTTGGACTCGTTGGGTGCCATCATTTCCGACGACGGCATCAAGGTTGATCCCCTCAAGTGGGAACGTGTCCGCCAATGGCCGACGCCGCGTAACAAGACCAATGTCCAACGTTTTTTAGGCACAATCAACTGGATGCGGGATCACCTGCCGCATTTGTCGGGTACCTTGGAGCCGGTTACGGCGTTGTTAGCGCAGGCGACATCGTGGCGTTGGAATGAGCGCGAGCAGCAGGCCTTTGATGACGTCAAAAAACCTGGTACCTGCGACACTGCGACCAATCGACGGTGCCAAGGTCACTTCTGGCGAGCACAAGATCTACCTGTTTACCGATGCCAGTCGTGTTGGCATTGGAGCCTGCTTGGCTTCGGGCCCTACCCGGGTGCAGGCGGTTCCCACCCGTTTCTTTTTGGCTAAGTTCAATGTTGCTCAGCTCAACTATCACATCACTGATAAGGAGTTCTTATGAAGTTGTCACGCCTGCTCAAGCGGTGGTAAGTCTCTGATCAAAGGACCAAGGGAGACCAGACCAAGAAGTTGCTTGTTACACACCTGCTCAAGCGGTGGTAAGTCTCTGATCGAAGGACCAAGGGAGACCAGACCAAGAAGTTGCTTGTTACACACCTGCTCAAGCACTACAGTAAGTTACCACATCTAGAGGGGTGAAAGATGATAGAAAGAGTAGTGCTCACCTGCTCAAGCGGTGGTAAGTCTCTGATGAAAGGACCAAGGGAGACCAGACCAAGAAGTTGCTTGAGCAGGAGAGAAACCAGGGAGGGGCCAGCTGGCTGGGCCTAAGTATGAGGAGCAGCACAGTGAGCAACAGTGATGCCAGACAAAGAAGATGGGGAACGTTAGGGCAAGAGAAAGAGAGAGCCGCGCTAGCCGCGGCCTCAGAAGCCTAAGTTCAAAGCCAGAGGGCGAGCGCGCCTAAGTACAGAAACCCGATGCCCGATGCCCGATGTCCGAGCACAGTCAAGTCAGAGGTCCGAGCGCCGGGCGCGCCCGGAGGTCCAAGCGCCAGGCGCGCGCGCGCGAGCCTAAGTCCCCTTCTGCCAATCTCTGCATGCCCAAGTCGATAGCGCCCCTGCAATGTAGTGTATACGATGACACTAAGTGCCCAGCCAGAGTCAGGCACAGGGACCAGGCCCAGAGTGGGAGAGCTAAGGTGTTGAAGTAGGTCAAAAGTGGTCAAAACGAGGAGAGGAGGATGTTGAGGTAGATACAAGATACAAGAAGGACATGAAAGAGATATTTAATCTCACACCCCCCCTACTTCGAGTATCAGGGAGCACAGATACCGAGTCGACCGCGGTGCCGAGCAAAGAGGTCGCGTGACAATGCTTTGGTGAAGATGTCCGCTGTCATTTCACCAGTGTTGATGTACTGGACGATAATATCGCCCATGGAAACCATATCCCGGACAAAATGTTCGCGCAGGCGGATGTGCCGAGTCCGAGCATGGAATACCGGATTCTTGGTGAGAGCATTGGCGCCTTGGTTGTCGCCGTAGATGAGGACGGGCTTTGAAGACGAAAGGCCAAGCTCACCAAAGAGCTGACGCAGAAAGATTGCCTCCTTACCAGCGTGTGACAGTGCAAGGTACTCGGCGTCACAAGTGGAGTCGGCAACGCGCGATTGAAGCCGGGAGGACCATGAGACGGCAGCACCTGCATAGACAAAAGTGTAACCCATGGTCGACTTGGAAGAGAGGACGCATGCACCCCAGTTGCAGTCGGAGTAGCCCAAGAGCGGTGCCGGATCCCCACGAGCGTAGCGTAAGCCATGAGAGAGAGTGCCGGCGACGTAGCGGAAGGCGTGCTTGACAGCTCCCCAGGCAGCAGCAGAAGGCGAGTGAGAGAAACGAGCCAAGTAACCGACGGTGTAAGCCAGGTCGGGCCGAGTACCAGTGGAAGCGTACATGAGGGAGCCAATGGCTTGCAGGTACCGAGTGCGATCCGAGAATGGGGTGGCCTGGAGCTCAACTTCAAGGCGGAGATCGGACTGCATGGGCGTGGCGACGGGGTGGGCATCGGACATTCCAAATCGGGCAAGGACGTCCTTGAGGTATTGCTCCTGACTCAGGGAGATGGAGCCATCTGGAGAACGCCGGATCTGAATGCCGAGGATGTATTCCGCCTCACCAAGCTGTTTAACACCGTAGCGCTGCTCAAGACCCTGAAGGGTACGCTCAATCTCAGGGAGAGAAGGGCTGATCATGAGCAGGTCATCGACATAGAGTGCAATGTAGTGGTGCACATCACCCGTTGTCCTGACGTAGACGCAGTGGTCGGATTCAGTGGCGACGTAGCCGAGTGCGGACAAGGCAGAGTCAATCTCGTCGTTCCAGATGCGACCGGCCTGGCGCAAACCATAGAGAGACCGATGCAGTTGGAGGACCTTGCCTGGCATGTAGATACCGTCAGGCACACGGATGTACAGGGGTGCGTCAAGTTTGCCGTGCAGGTAGGCTTTGTCAATGTCGGCCTGGTGGATGTGGTACCCATGAGCAGCAGCAAGAGCCAGGAGTGCGCGGATGGAGGTGAATTTGGCCACGGGTGCAAAGGTCTCGTCAAAGTCGATGCCAGAGCGTTGGGAGTCACCACGAGCAACGAGACGGCCCTTGTAGGACTTGACTTGGCCATGCTGGTCGCGTTTGGTGCGGAAGACAAAGCGGGAGCCCAGGACCTTGGCGTCTGCTGGGACAAGGGACTCGTCAATCGGTGTAAACGCCGAAAAATCTCGCAAGAGTGAGTCAAACTCGTTGCGGGCCGCAAGATGCCATTCATCTGCTTGAGGAGTGGCCATGGCCGCTCGCCAGTGAGGTGGGTCGCGAGCGGGGGCAATCAGTTCCGTGGGGTCGGCGGGCAAGGTCTCAATGAGGGTGGCAGCGCCAGAGGCAAGGTAGGCCACGGCAGAGGGCGAGTGGAGTGCATCATCCACATCGTCGGGAAACTCCTGCGCCTGGCATAGCGAAGCAACATCGCGTGGGCGTGGCAGGAGATCGATCGGATCCGGGGAGTCGGACCGAGCGGGTGAGGGTGGCGCTGGCAACACACGGGAAGCCACAGGGCGCGGGGAAGGACAAGGCGTGGAGATGGCCGAGTCAGAGCTGCCTTGGTCAGAGGCGCTTGATGTGAGATTAAATATCTCTTTCATGTCCTTCTTGTATCTTGTATCTACCTCAACATCCTCCTCTCCTCGTTTTGACCACTTTTGACCTACTTCAACACCTTAGCTCTCCCACTCTGGGCCTGGTCCCTGTGCCTGACTCTGGCTGGGCACTTAGGCCCAGCCAGCTGGCCCCTCTCTGGTTTCTCTCCTGCTCAAGCAACTTCTTGGTCTGGTCTCCCTTGGTCCTTCGATCAGAGACTTACCACCGCTTGAGCAGGTGTGTAACAAGCAACTTCTTGGTCTGGTCTCCCTTGGTCCTTCGATCAGAGACTTACCACCGCTTGAGCAGGTGTGTAACAAGCAACTTCTTGGTCTGGTCTCCCTTGGTCCTTCGATCAGAGACTTACCACCGCTTGAGCAGGCGTGACATTCTCATAGGTTATTAGCCCAACCGAGCCACCAGTGCGGCCACCTCCGTGCCCGCCCTTCGCTCGACGTTTTCGGCCTTCGCAACATGTCCGCCGCCGGCGCCTCCGCGCCTGAAGCCAAGCTCCGCGAGCCCACGCCCGATGCGCCGCCCTTGCGCCCGCCCACCCACTCTGCGGCCTTCGCTGTGAAGAGTCCACTCTCAGCTCAACAGGGGCGCCTCGGTCGTCGCGCGCGCCCGCTAGCCCGCCCCCCTGCACTGGGGACTTAGACGCGCGCGACTGATTCAATGGGCCGGCGCGCATCCGCTAAGCCGCCCCCCGCTAGGCCGCCCCCCTGCGGTGGGGACTTAGGCGCGCACGACTACCTGAGTGCGCCAGCGATTCCACCCGCGTCTGGGCCTATCCCAGCGCGGCCCTCTCTTTCCGTTTCTGAGCTTCCTTCTCATCACTTCTGTTCAACTCTCAACCCCTCCTGACAGTAGTGGTGATCGTCTCATAGGTTATAAGCCCATCGAGCTACCGCTGGCATGGACACGTCGTCACCCCCACCGACGGGTGTCAACCCTCCGATCCCCGCCGACCAGCTCGCCGCACTTACATCGCTGCTGTCGGGTCTCACCGCTGCCGCTTCTGGCACTGCCACACCCACCACGACGTCCGGCACCTCTCGCACCGTCTTTCCAAAGCACGCACGCTTGGATGGTGCAAAGACCTTTGCGAACTGGACACGCCAACTTCGCCTTTCCCTAGCGGACGACATCCGCTCGTACGTCCTCGACGGCATCGTGCCCGACGACTGGACACCTTCGCAACGCTCCGCTCGCGACGTCGTGGCTCGCGAGATCCTGGCGAACTCAATTGACTCGGCCGAAGTCTCGGCAGTCCTCGACAAGATCCCCACGGCCGACCTAACAGCGCCCAAAATCTACTCGACGCTGAAATCGCGCTACGCCCCTGACGACGCCACTCGTACGCTTGAGCTTTTTTCGCGACTCTGGGGTTTCCGTCCCATGCCCGGCACGGTTAGCAAATTCGACGGGTGGATCATGGAGTTCAAAGCCGTAACGCAAGAGATCATTGACACAAAGACGACTATCAATGATGTTCTCGCCACACTCCTCCTTGCGATTGCCCACCCCTCCCTCGAGAGTTTCAAGGCGTCATTCACCGATGAACAGCGCACACACCAAACTCTCCCTGACATCGACTCGCTCGCCGACCGCATGCGAGTCCAACTCCGGTCCCACAACATCCCCGGCACTCAATCGGCCCTTCTTGCTTCGTCGTCGTCACGTCCTACCCGTTCCAAGTGTCTTGCCTGTCGCAGCCCTTTGCACCGAGTCGCGGAGTGCCCCACGAGGGCGCAACACCCGCCGCCAGGACCCTGTCGTACCTGCAAGAAGAAGGACCACTGGTCCCTCGACTGCAAGAAGACCATCGAGGACGGCAAAAACCACGACACCGCCACCTCGACCGTCGACTTGCAACACCATGTCGGATGTCTCGCCACCGGTCTTCTCGCTCGTCGTCGCCAACTTCGCAACAACTCCTTTGTCGTCGACTCGGGTGCCACTTCGCACATGGTCTCGGACAAGTCGCTGTTCACGACCTATCGCCACATCGCTCCTACGAAGATTGGTGGTATTGCAGGGGGTATCAATGCTATCGGTACGGGAAACATCGCCTTCGTTGCCGCCTCGGGTCATCCGGTCACGCTCATCGACGTGCTGCACACTCCGAGCCTGTCAGGATGACAGCATTACTCAAAGGAAGTCCCCAAAGGTCGAGTGCAGTGGCTTGGTGCAGTTGGTATGTTAGTTGAGGCGCAAAGTCAGGGTTTTACCGGTGCTCCCATGAGCAATCCTTTTCCCCTGAGCCAACCTTTTTGGCCTATTTTATTTGGTTAAGTTCCCTTAGCGCTTGGAGCATTCCCTTCCCTTTGGTTTTAGCACCTTCCCCATCAGCTTGGTCAGCTCCATATCTTACATTTACCCTCCCTCTTCTTTTACCTTCTCGTTGGAATTAAGTCCGTTATACTTGATTTCTTCCGAGCATCTTCGGTCGATACCCCTCCTCGATCGTTTCTTCATCGACAGCCGCCGCCACCCGTCGATTCACATCCAACGCCCTCTATCTCGCGTGTAGTCATTGTCCTCTCCTCGGACGTTGACCTGTCACGCTGGTACTCCCTTCGGCGCGGGCGTGAACCACGCATGGCGCTCCTTCCACAAATGCGACTGTTGCCATCTGGTAGCGCGATCGACCCATTGAGCCCGGCGGATCTGAGCGCGCTCGTCATCGGTTGTTGAGGACGGGATGTTGCGGGGAGTCTTCGAGATCGCTCCAAAGGACACAGTTCCAGTCGAAGGCGTTGAACCCGGCGTTGGTACCGCAGTCTCGTCGGCGATGGCAGCCCAATCGGTGATCTCCTCAAGGGAAGGGACCGTCCGTCCGAACCTTCCTGTAGTGACCAGTGAGTTGTCCCGATATTCTCGAAGCATGCCGGCACGCACTTCCCACTTAGCCCCGTCGCTCAACGACTGGTAGAACGCCGTGGCCAGCTGAAGCGGCGAAAGACTAAAGCTTGAGTTATTGTGCATAAAGGCACGGTAACGTGCACGCCATTCTCCGACATGATCGTAGGCGCGAACAGAAGATTGGCGGCACCCGTAAAACTCCTGGGACACTCGGTCGGCAAAGCCAGGATCCGGCCACCGACGTCCCACTACAGTCATGAGCGACGTCCAACAATGGGGGCGGACTTCCCGGATCGCGTCCATCATCGTGTCGACGGCCCAGTCGTGTGAAGACTGCCGTCGCTGACTAGATGTCGAACGGTCGAACAAGGTTGCCACCAGCTGGACTACCCGGTCGGTGGTGAATAGGTCGGTAGTCGATATGTCGCACAACAATGACAAATACGACTTTCCAAACGCAGTGAAACGGACCAACCTTTCGGGGTGATCCCCCGACCATAACCCTTCCCGGTCGGGCAATGTCCCTCTCCAACGAGAGCTAATCACCGCCGGGGAAGGGCCGTCCCTAAATCCGCTGTGAGATTCCCCCCCAGGGGTACGAGCAAGGGGGTCAGCGGTATTGCCTGAACGTCCCAAAATTGTGTGCGGGGGGACGTCCAGGGGGACCGATCTCACCGGCAAAAACTCCCCAGCCCGCGCTGCAACTGGTTCAGTGGAGCCAAGCTCCCCGGCCCTCGCTGCAACTGGTTCAGGTGAGCGTTTCATCAATTCGTCCACCGTTTGTTCCAGCTTGCGAACGCGTGCTTCGGAGTCGTGATATCGCGCTTCTGCTTCTTCAAGGCGGCCTTCAAGCGATATGATGACGGAAGCGGCCTGAGGCGGTAGCGGTGGAGACTTGACCGGATTTCCCCGCAAGGGGTCGTCATCGCGCACTGGCACGGTACTGTTGCCGACGCGCGACGTGTCGCATTCTTCGGCCATGGCGATTTCGCGACTCAACGATAGACGATTCCGGGGTGAGCGAGGACGGGAAGGAGGAGGATGGAAAAAAGGATAGGATGGAATGACGCGTTCGTCGTCGGACTCGGTGATAGAGGATGCGAGGGACAGCGACAGCGAAACGTCAGTGGATGGTGAGTTCGGCAACGGAGATGTCGCTGAAGACTCAGGGGTAGACGGCGGGGACGGATGCTCGTCCAGGATGCTAAGCGACGCAAATGTAGTTCTACGGGATTGCGTTGGATGCCGAGACTTGAAAAAAGTGACAGGTCAACGTCCGAGGAGAGGACAATGACTACACGCGAGATAGAGGGCGTTGGATGTGAATCGACGGGTGGCGGCGGCTGTCGATGAAGAAACGATCGAGGAGGGGTATCGACCGAAGATGCTCGGAAGAAATCAAGTATAACGGACTTAATTCCAACGAGAAGGTAAAAGAAGAGGGAGGGTAAATGTAAGATATGGAGCTGACCAAGCTGATGGGGAAGGTGCTAAAACCAAAGGGAAGGGAATGCTCCAAGCGCTAAGGGAACTTAACCAAATAAAATAGGCCAAAAAGGTTGGCTCAGGGGAAAAGGATTGCTCATGGGAGCACCGGTAAAACCCTGACTTTGCGCCTCAACTAACATACCAACTGCACCAAGCCACTGCACTCGACCTTTGGGGACTTCCTTTGAGTAATGCTGTCATCCTGACACTGTCCCCCCAAAAGGAAGTCTACCGATCCGCAAGTCGGCGATTTGTGCGGTCCAAGCGCGCCAAGTATTCGTCCAGAACAGATGGGTAGTCGGATCGCAGGGACTGCTCCTTCACCCAAGTATCGTCGGTGTTGCTGTGATCGACCCATCGAACCAAGAAAGAACGAAGGCCCCGAGCATTTCGGCGATCTCGGACGATCCGCTCCGGAGTTGCAGCGTCGGCAGTCGCATCTGCTAC
Organism: Microbotryum scabiosae; assembly: GCA_022702605.1. Taxonomy (NCBI): domain Eukaryota; kingdom Fungi; phylum Basidiomycota; class Microbotryomycetes; order Microbotryales; family Microbotryaceae; genus Microbotryum; species Microbotryum scabiosae. The sequence goes on along the minus strand of JAHWDV010000006.1, from coordinate 232,552 downwards.
GTCGTCAACAAAGAGTACTGTGGGATCACGTCCAGGGAATCTTTCAGCATCGTTGTCCATGTATGGGCAAAGGAGTCGCGCATGGAAACGATTGTGAACGCGCGACATCCCGGGGGGGAGGACGAGATCGTAACTGGACGTAGCCGGGATGGCCGCTTGGATGCGGAACGGTCCAATGTAACGCGGTAACAACTTTGACTTCATCCCTTCAGGAACTGCAAGGTTCTTTGTCGAAAGGTAAACCAAGCTGCCAGTGTGAAAGGCCGGATCGTCCGGACGTCGGCGTTTATTTGCCTGATGGGCTTGGCTAAGTCGCGTCCCAATGATGGCGTCGGTCACCTCGACATTACGGAGCTGTCGGATCCGTGCGAACGCTTCCGCACGAGGAACATCCGAGACCGACCATGACTCGGTGGGCCAACGTCGCGGGAGGTATCCGTACGTCGCCTCGAAAGCCGACAGAGACGTGGACACCGCAACAGAAGAGTTAAGAGCAAACTCAGCTTCCACAAGACGAAATGCCCACGCCTCGTGATTAGACGATACCATGATCCTCAAGGTTTGGGTGACCATCTTGATTCGGTTCTCGCTCGATCCATCCGTCTCAGGGTGTGCGGCGGTGGACATCCGCAAGACGGTGCCGACCTTTGCTTGCAATGCGCGCCAAAACTGCGAGGTGAACTTGGGATCGCGGTCCGAAACGATGGCTGAAGGCGTCCCATGCAGTCGAAAGATGGTAGCATAATACTTGTCGGCAACGAGCTCGGAATCGGCGTCGGCTGGAAGCGGAATCAAGTGGACCATCTTTCCCCAAGTGTCAGTGACCACCATGATTTGAGCGACCATCAATCCTTCGAACTCGACCGGAGGCAACCCTGTCATGAAGTCGATGGCCACTTGTTCCCAAGGACCGGAAGGGATTGGCAACGGATGCAATCGACCATAAGGCACTTGAGTGGACGCCTTGCCCCGGGCACAGTCTTCGCATGAACGGCAAAAGTCGGCGCAATCGACCGACATAGACGACCACCAATACAAAGGGTGTAAAGCGGCCAAGGTGATGCGATGCGCTGCATGTCCCACGCTCCTATGCACCTCCGAAAGCACGAGCTCGCGTAGCGAGGGAATCTTCTCGGAGTCGAGGACACCGGTAGCCTGACCCCTAGGCACAAACAGCGAAAAGGACTCATCGGGATGTGCACGCAAGATCTTCCCCTCCTCAGTCACCCGAAACATAGGCCACGAAAGCGGGTCGGTGACGATAACTTGAGCCTGGGAATCGGTGGCGTACGCTTGGATGACGGCGTCGATGAAGGGTTGGGGCAGTGGTACCGGGGGCCTATGGATTACAGGGGCGTTGGTGGGCTCGACATGTGCTGATCCCAACAAATCGAGTTCATCGGCGTTGGGATCGACCGGTAAGGGAATGTCGTCCTCTGGAGTTGCGCCGACTGCGTGTACTCGGGTGTTGGTGCTGGGTTCCAAAGGAGACACGAGCGGGCCTGCATACGGGTTGTCGGTATCCATGATATTCTCGGCGACGAGGTGGCATCCAGAAGGGCCTGCTTCGCATTGGTCACGCCCGAGCCCGAAGGCAACATCAACAGGAGGCAACCGGTCGGGCGACGGTGAAGTGTAAGGACGTTCCTCGGGGAGGCTCTCACCGGGTGTAATGAGCTCGTAGCATTCTTCCTTCAAGAACCAATTCCCTAAGTCCTTTCCCTCGACGTCCTTGTTCCCCAATTCCTCCATGAGCGCGTAGAGTCCGGGAGAGCCGGGTGTAGTGATCTCGTGGCGTTCTCCATCAAAGAACAAATCCTCCAACTCCTTTTCCTTGACCTGATCCTCCTGCGAACCTTGCTGGACCTCCCATAGACGCGACAACGAATCGGCAATGGAATTCTTCTTGCCCTCGATGAATTCAAATTCGAAATCAAAACGACTGAGTTCCAAACACATGCGTATGTGCCGGGGCGTCTGGCGAAGTCTCTGGGTTTTGAGGGTGCAAAGGGCTTGATGGTCGGTGACAATGACAAAGGGGTAACCGATCAAGTGCTGTTCGAAGGCCTGACACGCCGAAACTACGGCTAAGAACTCCTTATCAGTGATGTGATAGTTGAGCTGAGCGCCATTGAACTTAGCCGAAAAGAAACGGGTGGGAACCGCCTGCACCCGGGTAGGACCCGAAGCCAAGCAGGCTCCAATGCCAACACGACTGGCATCGGTAAACAGGTAGATCTTGTGCTCGCCAGAAGTGACCTTGGCACCGTCGATTGGTCGCAGTGTCGCAGGTACCAGGTTTTTGGCGTCATCGAAGGCCTGCTGCTCGCGCTCATTCCAACGCCACGATGTCGCCTGCGCTAACAACGCCGTAACCGGCTCCAAGGTACCCGACAAATGCGGCAGGTGATCCCGCATCCAGTTGATTGTGCCTAAAAAACGTTGGACATTGGTCTTGTTACGCGGCGTCGGCCATTGGCGGACACGTTCCCACTTGCGGGGATCAACCTTGATGCCGTCGTCGGAAATGATGGCACCCAACGAGTCCAACGATTTGGAAAACCACTCAGATTTACTGGCTCCTAAGTAGAATCGATAATGTCGTAGTGTCATCAGCAGGATCTCGATGTGTCTCAAATGCGCGCGTCGTGTATCGGAGTGAACGTGGACATCGTCAAAGAAGATCTTTGCGAACGAAAGACATGGCTGGAACATGGTCAATGTCAACAGGTTCAACGTGTTGGGTGCATTGGTGTCCCCAAACTGCATGACCCGAGAGGTATATGTGCCCGTCACCGTGGCAAAACCCGTGCGGTCGACGTGCTCCGGTACAATCCGCACCTGCTCGAACGCTGCGGCCACATCAAATTTGGACCGGTAACGCGAGCGTGCAACCTCGTAGCGGACACTAGTCATGTCGGGAATGGGCGAAAAACGCTTGGCGGTGTTGCTGTTACGCGCCCGGAGGTCGAGCACAAAGCGTATGAGGAGCAGCACAGTGAGCAACAGTGATGCCAGACAAAGAAGATGGGGAACGTTCAATGTATTGCACTAACCTATGAGGAGCAGCACAGTGAGCAACAGTGATGCCAGACAAAGAAGATGGGGAACGTTAGGGAAAGAGAAAGAGAGAGAGCCGCGCTAGCCGCGGCCTCAGAAGCCTAAGTTCAAAGCCAGAGGGCGAGCGCGCCTAAGTACAGAAACCCGATGCCCGATGCCCGATGTCCGAGCACAGTCAAGTCAGAGGTCCGAGCGCCGGGCGCGCCCGGAGGTCCAAGCGCCAGGCGCGCGCGCGCGAGCCTAAGTCCCCTTCTGCCAATCTCTGCATGCCCAAGTCGATAGCGCCCCTGCAATGTAGTGTATACGATGACACCCCCCCTCGCTATCAGGTGTCGGGCATTCGGAGCCCGAGATTCTCCCGGTGTCGTATAAATAGTTGTGGTTCCAGGGCCTTGGTGAGGATGTCCGCCGCCATATCCGCTGTGGCGATGTACTCGACCTTGATTTCGCCCTTTTTGACCATCTCACGCACAAAGTGCTCCCGGATACGAACGTGACGAGTGCCTGAAAACGAGGTAGGGTTCCGTGTCAAGGCAATTGCGCCCTGATTGTCGCCATAGATGACCGTCGGCCCCATGCCTGAAATCCCAAGTTCTCCCAAGAGCTGCTGAAGATGAATAGCCTCCTTGGAAGACTGAGAGAGGGCGATGTATTCGGCGTCGGTAGTCGAGTCGGCAACACGAGAAGAACGCTTGGAGCACCATGAAACCGCAGCGCCAGCGAGGAAGAATGCGTAGCCCATCGTCGATCGGGAGGTCCGGACGCACGCACCCCAGTTTGAGTCGGAATAGCCATAGAGCGGGCCAGGAGTGGGCGTGTAACGCAGACCGTACGACACTGTACCTCGAATGTAGCGCAAGATGTGTTTGATTGCGGTCCAGTGCGTCGGTCCGGGCTCCTTGGCGAATCGGGCGAGGTAGCTGACGGCGTAGGCGAGGTCAGGGCGAGTGCCGAGTGCCGCGTACATGAGAGAACCGATGGCCTGAAGGTAACGAGTCCGCTCGTGCTCGGTAGGCGAAGACTGGTCGAGCTCCAGCAGTAAGTTCTTCTGCATAGGAGTGGTGGTGGGCTTCGCAAGTGCGAGGTCGAATCGCTCGAGGACGTCCTTGAGATAGCGCTCCTGAGAGAGCGTGATTGAGCCATCTTTGTCGCGCTTGAGTTGGATGCCGAGGACATACTCTGCATCGCCTAGTCGTTTGATGCCGTATCGAGCCTCGAGCTTGTCGAGCACGCGGTCGATCTCGGCGTCGGAGGGACCAAAGAAGAGCAAGTCGTCGACATAGAGAGCAATGTAGTGCCAGACGTTGCCGTCCTGCTTCTGGTAGACGCATGGATCCAAGACGGTGGGCAGGTAGCCGAGAGAGCGGAGTGTGCCATCGATTTCCTCGTTCCAGATGCGGCCGGCCTGCTTGAGTCCGTAGATTGAGCGCTCGAGCTTAAGAACCGTGCCCGGTAGGTCGATGCCCTGCGGTGGTCGCATGTAGAGGGGCTGATCGAGCTTACCGTGCAAGTAGGCCTTGTTGACATCCGCCTGTTTGATCCTGTAGCCGCGGACGACGGAGATCGCTGTCAGAACGCGGATCGAGGTGCTGCGAACGACCGGAGAGAAGCGTTCTTTGAAGTCGATGCCCGGACGCTGAGTGTTGCCGTCTGCTACGAGCCGCACTTTGCGAGACTTGACGTTGCCAAATTGGTCGCGTTTGGTGCGGTAGACAAAGTGCGAGCGCAGGAGCTTCGCACCCTCGGGCAGGTCGGCAAGCTTGATCATCGTGAAGACGTGATGCTCGTTTAGCAGTGAGTCGAACTCGGCAACGCCCTCAGACCGCCATTCCTCGGCATGAGCGGAACGCATGGCCTGGTGGTAGTGCGCAGGGTCGGCGTCACGAGAGGGAAGCATTTCAACCGGAACATTGGGCGAGGGCAAACCGGCGACAAAGGCAAGCGCGTCGGAGGGGTCGAGGGAGGCGTTGTTGGCAATCGAGTCGAATACCTGAGACAGCATCGCAATGGGGTCATCCGAATCATCGTCGGCATCCAAGAACGGGGGCGATTCGAGAATGACGTTTCCGACGGGCGCGTCGGCCGTGGCCGAAGATGACAGGGCGGCGTCACTGCCGAAGAGGTCCAGTTCGTCGGCGGAGTCATCCGAGGGCAAAGAGACAGCAGGCGACGGAGCGGCGTGGGTGCGGGGCGACGGACAAGGCGTGTCGATCGCCGAGTCAGACTCCGAGTCAGCGGGGTCGGAGGGTGAGTCGAATGTGGACATCGAGGATGTGGCAGAGCGGGGCGATGGGGGGGACGGCGATGGTGCAATTTTGGGGACGAACGGCGCAGGGGTCGGGACGGTGACGGGGACATCCAACGCTGGGGGACTGTAGACGGGGCGGGTGGCCGCAGGGAACTCGGTCTCGATGAACGTGACGTTGCGACTGATGCGAATGGACTGCGTGTCAGGATCATACAGTCTGTAGGCTTTGGCATGTTGATCGTAACCCACGAAAATTAGTGGGATCCCCTTCGGTTCGAGCTTGGTGCGTTCATGCTGAGGGACGGTGGCCCATGTACGGCAGCCGAACGTGCGAAGTCGTGAGAGGTCTTGGGGAATGCCGTGCCATACTGCATCAGGGACACCGCCGTCAATTCCTGCGTGTGGCGTGAGATTTTTGCAGTCGAGGTAGTACTGCGTCGCTTCTTCCCAGAGATGGGCGGGGAGGCCGGAATCGTGGAGCAGAGCCAAGACGCCTTCGACGATTGATCGATTGAGTCGTTCGGCGCGCCCATTCTGCTCGGGCGTGTACGGCACCGTTTTGTCGCGACGGATCCCTTGCTCGGCGCAGAACTTGTCAAAAGCACTGTATTCACCGCCGTTGTCGGAACGAAGCGTTTTGATTTTCGCTCCGGACGCGTTCTCGACTTCGGCCTTCCAGTGTTGAAAGGCCGATAGTGCGTCGCTCTTGCGGAGGAGCGGGAAGGCCCAAGCTTTGCGCGAGAAGTCATCGATGAACGTGATCAGGTAGCGTCGGCCGCTCACAGAGGGCTCAGGGAACATGAGAAGATCCGAGTGGACCAACCCCAGTAGAAGAGAAGCGTGAGACTCGGACAAAGGGAAGGGCAGCTTGTGCGCCTTGGAAGCCATGCATGCGTCACATTTAAAATTATTGCAATCATCGTCGCTATAAGTCCACTCGATACCCTTCACCTGATCGCTTTTGGCCAATTTCTTTAGGACAGGAAGGGAACAATGGCCGAGGCGTCGGTGAAGGGTCAGCAGTGGGACTTTTGGAGTGCGAACAGCGACGAGAGCAGTGTGCGTACGCAGATGGGCATCCAGGTGGAAGAGGCGGTCGGACTTGGCCGAGCCTGCGCAAATGCTCTTGCCCCCCCTGGTTAGCAAGACCCGTCCGTCTTCGGTGAATGAAGCCGTGATGCCGTCGTTGACGAGCGCAAACATAGAGATGAGATTTGCGGGGCATCCCGGGACGAAGAAGACGTTGGACAGACGAATGCGATTGCCGGTGGAGGAGACAAGCTCCACAATGCCCGTGCCGTGCGAGGTAAGCGCCCCGCCGACTCCGCCGATCTGGACGCGAGGGGTGTCGTGCAACTCAACGAAAGCGGAGGAGTCGTTGACCATGTGGTGACTCGCGGCGGAATCGAGGAGGAGGGTGGGCAATTGCGACGTGACCGAAAGGAACGAGGTAGCCGCGAACGAGACGGTGGGAATCGGCTCCGCTGCATCGTCCGCGTCGTCCGAGGCAACGGCTAGTCGAGCTTGAGCGGGTGATTTGGCCGTCTGTTTGGAGCGATTGGGTCGGGGCCGAGAGAAGAATCGCTTTTTCGCTTCCTCATCCTTGCATTCGCGGAGCCAGTGCAGAGGGGCAGTCTTGCACGCGGGGCACGGGCCAGGCGGAGTCCCTGATTTGTCCGAGTTGGACAAATACGCCGAAGGGCGCTTGTCGATAAGGTTGTGCGCCGCTACACGCATCGATTTCATCATCTCCTCCAGGGTAGGGAGTGTGGCCTTGCCCTGGTGTAGTTGGAGGAACGTCTGACGCCAAGGTTCGAGACCGTCATTGAAGGTCGGGTTGAAGAGACGAGCGGCAACAAGGACTTGTTCGATGTCGAGGTTCCCTTGACGGATCTCTCTGGCAAGATCGAGATCGTGATTGAGATGCTTGTCGAACTCGTCCTTGGACAAAAGCGGAATCTGGGGCATCGACCAGAATCGCTGGAGGAGTTTCGCGTGTGCCTGAGCGTCCCGAGGTGAGTAGCGTTCCTTCAAGTTCAGATAGAGTTGTGAAGGCGTCTCGTTTTCGTTGTAGACGTCCTGAATGGACGGGTGTAGCGAGTTGAAGAGGATGCTTCGTACGTAGTCCTTCCACTGGTCCTGAATGACAGTGGACCACTCAGTCGGGAAGATTCCCGTCTGGAGGTACGAGAAGACCGGTGTGGGCACTAGTGCTTTTAGTGCTCGATGCCACCGCGGGTAGGTAGCCTCGTCTTTGAGTCGGTTGATTGCCTCGAACGTGACCGAAGTGGCGGCGGGGACACGTGGCGCGGAGGCGGTGCCGGGCGAGGAAGACGGGGAAGACGAGGGAGAACGATTGTCACGACCATGTTCGTCGAGGGCTTGCTGGATGAGAGCCTTGATTTCGTCTGCAGTGGGTACAGATGAGGACGACATGACGGCGCGGGCCAGTGTGGAGTGGCCGGGTGCTGAACATTTGCGGTGGGAGGCGGTGGAAGGCCGTCGAAGCTTGTGTGTCCTTGGCTGGTAGGTCTGTTGGGCTTATAACCTATGAGGAGCAGCACAGTGAGCAACAGTGATGCCAGACAAAGAAGATGGGGAACGTTCAATGTATTGCACTAACCTATGAGGAGCAGCACAGTGAGCAACAGTGATGCCAGACAAAGAAGATGGGGAACGTTAGGGAAAGAGAAAGAGAGAGAGCAGCGCTAGCCGCGGCCTCAGAAGCCTAAGTTCAAAGCCAGAGGGCGAGCGCGCCTAAGTACAGAAACCCGATGCCCGATGCCCGATGTCCGAGCACAGTCAAGTCAGAGGTCCGAGCGCCGGGCGCGCCCGGAGGTCCAAGCGCCAGGCGCGCGCGCGCGAGCCTAAGTCCCCTTCTGCCAATCTCTGCATGCCCAAGTCGATAGCGCCCCTGCAATGTAGTGTATACGATGACAAAGCGGGCCGTTTGGGAATTCTTCTTTGGAATGGCAAAGACTGGAGCCGCAGAGTCGATTGGGCCCGACACCCAGAAACGACCACGAGTGTACTTAGCTGAATGTTCCGCCCACTGGGTACGATACTTGTCGGCGAGGGGATACACCTTTGGTTTGACCTTCTCGGTGGGATTGATCAACGGAATTTCGTGGTTGACCGGCCGATATGGTGGGAGTCGCTCCATTGGTAACGAATCTACGAACACATCAGAGTAGGTCTCGAGTAAGGCAGCCAATCGTGTTCGTGCTTTGGACTCAGACAAATCCTCAAGCGTCGGGTCGTCGACTACATCGAGCAATGGGTTGTGCGGCTCAAGACCAATGATCTCGTCGTCGGGAAGTAATCCCGGGTGGTTGTAACCAATGGCGGAACCGGAGAAGATAGATGCCACGGTGACCGCTCGATCCCACTCATAAGTATCCTTGGCAACAGGTTGCGACGGACCCGATCGCGCCACCGTAAAGGCGCCCCAGCCTACGAGCATGCCTGTGTCCTTCAGAAATGGCAAACCCAAAATGGCATCGTATCCAGTCACCCGACAGATGAAGAAAGCTCGCGAACCGAGGTCGAGGGCACTGGACGAAAACGGAGCAGTGGCGAACATAGCACATCGGTCGGATTTATCCTGAGTCCCAAGACGCAGGTGCAACGGTGCAGTCAACCGTGCCGTCGTGAAACCGGTGTCGGTTCGCACGGCCTCCTGGTCCACCAAGTCCACCTCTGACCCCGAGTCGATCAAGCAACGCAAGGTCCTTCCGGAAGGCAACGTCCAAGCTACAATGTTGCGGGCTCGTACAATGGCTGGTTCGATGAGTCGGTCGGGTTTGTCGGTGTCGATCAGGGGCGTATCGGACGCCAGGAGAGAAACACCCACTGGCACAGGAATTTGGAAGGAGCTCACCGAAGCAGCCCTTTCCGCCTTGCGAGACGACACCACTTCCGGCCCCCAAAAGTGACGTGAACGCGACGCGGCATCAGCGTAGGAAAAAACGTCTTCCACCGCGGCGGACGCAGTGTCGGTCAAACTATCGTTGAAACGATGAGGGTTTGCATCATCTACCGGCGCGGTTGGCTGCAAATTACTCGATGAAATCCCTGCTTCGCAAGAAGGAAAGACGACGTCTTTCACTCGTCCAACAAGGTCTGCGGAGGGGCAAGAGCGGTGCGTCACTAAGGCGGATACGGAACTCAACGGTCGAGTCTGATCCGGCTCGAGTGAAAGGGGGAATCTCACCTGGGGGTCCTCGGCCATGCCTGAACCCGAAGACCATTCCTCCTCGTCGAAGTCGACCCCCGCAATTGCCGAGAGCTGGACGGTTGTGGGGGATTGGCGCTCGGAGGAACAATGCTGTGAAAAGTGACCACTCTGACCGCAGTTGAAACAGGCCATACTCGCTGGTACTCCCTTCGGCGCGGGCGTGAACCACGCATGGCGCTCCTTCCACAAATGCGACTGTTGCCATCTGGTAGCGCGATCGACCCATCGAGCCCGGCGGATCTGAGCGCGCTCGTCATCGGTTGTTGAGGACGGGATGTTGCGGGAAGTCTTCGAGATCGCTCCAAAGGACACAGTTCGAGTCGAAGGCGTTGAACCCGGCGTTTGTACCGCAGTCTCGTCGGCGATGGCAGCCCAATCGGTGATCTCCTCAAGGGAAGGGACCGTCCGTCCGAACCTTCCTGTAGTGACCAGTGAGTTGTCCCGATATTCTCGAAGCATGCCGGCACGCACTTCCCGCTTAGCCCCGTCGCTCAACGACTGGTAGAACGCCGTGGCCAGCTGAAGCGGCGAAAGACTAAAGCTTGAGTTATTGTGCATAAAGGCACGGTAACGTGCACGCCATTCTCCGACATGATCGTAGGCGCGAACAGAAGATTGGCGGCACCCGTAAAACTCCTGGGACACTCGGTCGGCAAAGCCAGGATCCGGCCACCGACGTCCCACTACAGTCATGAGCGACGTCCAACAATGGGGGCGGACTTCCCGGATCGCGTCCATCATCGTGTCGACGGCCCAGTCGTGTGAAGACTGCCGTCGCTGACTAGATGTCGAACGGTCGAACAAGGTTGCCACCAGCTGGACTACCCGGTCGGTGGTGAATAGGTCGGTAGTCGATATGTCGCACAACAATGACAAATACGACTTTCCAAACGCAGTGAAACGGACCAACCTTTCGGGGTGATCCCCCGACCATAACCCTTCCCGGTCGGGCAATGTCCCTCTCCAACGAGAGCTAATCACCGCCGGGGAAGGGCCGTCCCTAAATCCGCTGTGAGATTCCCCCCCAGGGGTACGAGCAAGGGGGTCAGCGGTATTGCCTGAACGTCCCAAAATTGTGTGCGGGGGGGACGTCCAGGGGGACCGATCTCACCGGCAAAAACTCCCCAGCCCGCGCTGCAACTGGTTCAGTGGAGCCAAGCTCCCCGGCCCTCGCTGCAACTGGTTCAGGTGAGCGTTTCAACAATTCGTCCACCGTTTGTTCCAGCTTGCGAACGCGTGCTTCGGAGTCGTGATATCGCGCTTCTGCTTCTTCAAGGCGGCCTTCAAGCGATATGATGACGGAGGCGGCCTGAGGCGGTAGCGGTGGAGACTTGACCGGATTTCCCCGCAAGGGGTCGTCATCGCGCACTGGCACGGTACTGTCGCCGACGCGCGACGTATCGCGTTCTTCGGCCATGGCGATTTCGCGACTCAACGATAGACGATTCCGGGGTGAGCGAGGACGGGAAGGAGGAGGATGGAAAGACGCGTTTGTCGTCGGACTCGGTGATAGAGGATGCGAGGGACAGCGACAGCGAAACGTCAGTGGATGGTGAGTTCGGCAACGGAAATGTCGCTGAAGACTCAGGGGTAGACGGTGGGGACGGATGCTCGTCCAGGATGCTAATCGACGCAGATGTAGTTCGACGGGATTGTGTTGGATGCCGAGACTTGAAAAAAGTGACAGGTCAACGTCCGAGGAGAGGACAATGACTACACGCGAGATAGAGGGCGTTGGATGTGAATCGACGGGTGGCGGCGGCTGTCGATGAAGAAACGATCGAGGAGGGGTATCGACCGAAGATGCTCGGAAGAAATCAAGTATAACGGACTTAATTCCAACGAGAAGGTAAAAGAAGAGGGAGGGTAATGTAAGATATGGAGCTGACCAAGCTGATGGGGAAGGTGCTAAAACCAAAGGGAAGGGAATGCTCCAAGCGCTAAGGGAACTTAACCAAATAAAATAGGCCAAAAAGGTTGGCTCAGGGGAAAAGGATTGCTCATGGGAGCACCGGTAAAACCCTGACTTTGCGCCTCAACTAACATACCAACTGCACCAAGCCACTGCACTCGACCTTTGGGGACTTCCTTTGAGTAATGCTGTCATCCTGACACAGCGAGTATGGCCTGTTTCAACTGCGGTCAGAGTGGTTATTTTTCACAGCATTGTTCCTCCGAGCGCCAATCCCCCACAACCGTCCAGCTCTCGGCAATTGCGGGGGTCGACTTCGACGAGGAGGAATGGTCTTCGGGTTCAGGCATGGCCGAGGACCCCCAGGTGAGATTCCCCCTTTCACTCGAGCCGGATCAGACTCGACCGTTGAGTTCCGTATCCGCCTTAGTGACGCACCGCTCTTGCCCCTCCGCAGACCTTGTTGGACGAGTGAAAGACGTCGTCTTTCCTTCTTGCGAAGCAGGGATTTCATCGAGTAATTTGCAGCCAACCGCGCCGGTAGATGATGCAAACCCTCATCGTTTCAACGATAGTTTGACCGACACTGCGTCCGCCGCGGTGGAAGACGTTTTTTCCTACGCTGATGCCGCGTCGCGTTCGCGTCGCTTTTGGGGGCCGGAAGTGGTGTCGTCTCGCAAGGCGGAAAGGGCTGCTTCGGTGAGCTCCTTCCAAATTCCTGTGCCAGTGGGTGTTTCTCTCCTGGCGTCCGATACGCCCCTGATCGACACCGACAAACCCGACCGACTCATCGAACCAGCCATTGTGCGAGCCCGCAACGTTGTAGCTTGGACGTTGCCTTCCGGAAGGACCTTGCGTTGCTTGATCGACTCGGGGTCAGAGGTGGACTTGGTGGACCAGGAGGCCGTGCGAACCGACACCGGTTTCACGACGGCACGGTTGACTGCACCGTTGCACCTGCGTCTTGGGACTCAGGATAAATCCGACCGATGTGCTATGTTCGCCACTGCTCCGTTTTCGTCCGGTGCCCTCGACCTCGGTTCGCGAGCTTTCTTCATCTGTCGGGTGACTGGATACGATGCCATTTTGGGTTTGCCATTTCTGAAGGACACAGGCATGCTCGTAGGCTGGGGCGCCTTTACGGTTGCGCGATCGGGTCCGTCGCAACCTGTTGCCAAGGATACTTATGAGTGGGATCGAGCGGTCACCGTGGCATCTATCTTCTCCGGTTCCGCCATTGGTTACAACCACCCGGGATTACTTCCCGACGACGAGATCATTGGTCTTGAGCCGCACAACCCATTGCTCGATGTAGTCGACGACCCGACGCTTGAGGATTTGTCTGAGTCCGAAGCACGAACACGATTGGCTGCCTTACTCGAGACCTACTCTGATGTGTTCGTAGATTCGTTACCAATGGAGCGACTCCCACCATATCGGCCGGTCAACCACGAAATTCCGTTGATCAATCCCACCGAGAAGGTCAAACCAAAGGTGTATCCCCTCGCCGACAAGTATCGCACCCAGTGGGCGGAACATTCAGCTAAGTACACTCGCGGTCGCTTCTGGGTGTCGGGCCCAATCGACTCTGCGGCTCCGGTTTTTGCCATTCCAAAGAAGAATTCCCAAACGGCCCGCTTTGTGCTCGACCTCCGGGCGCGTAACAGCAACACCGCCAAGCGTTTTTCGCCCATTCCCGACATGACTAGTGTCCGCTACGAGGTTGCACGCTCGCGTTACCGGTCCAAATTTGATGTGGCCGCAGCGTTCGAGCAGGTGCGGATTGTACCGGAGCACGTCGACCGCACGGGTTTTGCCACGGTGACGGGCACATATACCTCTCGGGTCATGCAGTTTGGGGACACCAATGCACCCAACACGTTGAACCTGTTGACATCGACCATGTTCCAGCCATGTCTTTCGTTCGCAAAGATCTTCTTTGACGATGTCCACGTTCACTCCGATACACGACGCGCGCATTTGAGACACATCGAGATCCTGCTGATGACACTACGACATTATCGATTCTACTTAGGAGCCAGTAAATCTGAGTGGTTTTCCAAATCGTTGGACTCGTTGGGTGCCATCATTTCCGACGACGGCATCAAGGTTGATCCCCGCAAGTGGGAACGTGTCCGCCAATGGCCGACGCCGCGTAACAAGACCAATGTCCAACGTTTTTTAGGCACAATCAACTGGATGCGGGATCACCTGCCGCATTTGTCGGGTACCTTAGAGCCGGTTACGGCGTTGTTAGCGCAGGCGACATCGTGGCGTTGGAATGAGCGCGAGCAGCAGGCCTTTGATGACGCCAAAAACTTGGTACCTGCGACACTGCGACCAATCGACGGTGCCAAGGTCACTTCTGGCGAGCACAAGATCTACCTGTTTACCGATGCCAGTCGTGTTGGCATTGGAGCCTGCTTGGCTTCGGGTCCTACCCGGGTGCAGGCGGTTCCCACCCGTTTCTTTTCGGCTAAGTTCAATGGCGCTCAGCTCAACTATCACATCACTGATAAGGAGTTCTTAGCCGTAGTTTTGGCGTGTCAGGCCTTCGAACAGCACTTGATCGGTTACCCCTTTGTCATTGTCACCGACCATCAAGCCCTTCGCACCCTCAAAACCCAGAGACTTCGCCAGACGCCCCGGCACATATGCATGTGTTTGGAACTCAGTCGTTTTGATTTCGAATTTGAATTCATCGAGGGCAAGAAGAATTCCATTGCCGATTCGTTGTCGCGTCTATGGGAGGTCCAGCAAGGTTCGCAGGAGGATCAGGTCAAGGAAAAGGAGTTGGAGGATTTGTTCTTTGATGGAGAACACCACGAGATCACTACACCCGGCTCTCCCGGACTCTACGCGCTCATGGAGGAATTGGGGAACAAGGACGTCGAGGGAAAGGACTTAGGGAATTGGTTCTTGAAGGAAGAATGCTACGAGCTCATTACACCCGGCCCTTCTGGATGCCACCTCGTCGCCGAGAATATCATGGATACCGACAACCCGTATGCAGGCCCGCTCGTGTCTCCTTTGGAACCCAGCACCAACACCCGAGTACACGCAGTCGGCGCAACTCTAGAGGACGACATTCCCTTACCGGTCGATCCCAACGCCGATGAACTCGATTTGTTGGGATCAGCACATGTCGAGCCCACCAACGCCCCTGTAATCCATAGGCCCCCGGTACCACTGCCCCAACCCTTCATCGACGCCGTCATCCAAGCGTACGCCACCGATTCCCAGGCTCAAGTTATCGTCACCGACCCGCTTTTGTGGCCTATGTTTCGGGTGACTGAGGAGGGGAAGATCTTGCGTGCACATCCCGATGAGTCCTTTTCGCTGTTTGTGCCTAGGGGTCAGGCTACCGGTGTCCTCGACTCCGAGAAGATTCCCTCGCTACGCGAGCTCGTGCTTTCGGAGGTGCATAGGAGCGTGGGACATGCAGCGCATTGCATCACCTTGGCCGCTTTACGCCCTTTGTATTGGTGGTCGTCCATGTCGGTCGATTGCGCCGACTTCTGCCGTTCATGCGAAGACTGTGCCCGGGGCAAGGCGTCCACTCAAGTGCCTTATGGTCGATTGCATCTGTTGCCAATCCCTTCCGGTCCTTGGGAACAAGTGGCCATCGACTTCATGACAGGGTTGCCTCCGGTCGAGTTCGAAGGATTGATGGTCGCTCAAATCATGGTGGTCACTGACACTTGGGGAAAGATGGTCCACTTGATTCCGCTTCCAGCCGACGCCGATTCCGAGCTCGTTGCCGACAAGTATTATGCTACCATCTTTCGACTGCATGGGACACCTTCAGCCATCGTTTCGGACCGCGATCCCAAGTTCACCTCGCAGTTTTGGCGGGCATTGCAAGCAAAGGTCGGCACTGTCTTGCGGATGTCCACCGCCGCACACCCTGAGACGGATGGATCGAGCGAGAACCGAATCAAGATGGTCACCCAAACCTTGAGGATCATGGTATCGTCTAATCACGAGGCGTGGGCAATTCGTCTTGTGGAAGCTGAGTTTGCTCTTAACTCTTCTGTTGCGGTGTCCACGTCTCTGTCGGCTTTCGAGGCGACGTACGGATACCTCCCGCGACGTTGGCCCACTGAGTCATGGTCGGTCTCGGATGTTCCTCGTGCAGAAGCGTTCACACGGATCCGACAGCTCCGTAATGTCGAGGTGACCGACGCCATCATTGGGACGCGACTTAGCCAAGCCCATCAGGCAAATAAACGCCGACGTCCGGACGATCCGGCCTTTCACACTGGCAGTTTGGTTTACCTTTCGACAAAGAACCTTGCAGTTCCTGAAGGGATGAAGTCAAAGTTGTTACCACGTTACATTGGACCGTTCCGCATCCAAGCGTCCATCCCGGCTACGTCCAGTTACGATCTCGTCCTCCCCCCCGGGATGTCGCGCGTTCACAATCGTTTCCATGCACGACTCCTTCGCCCATACATGGACAACGATGCTGAAAGATTCCCTGGACGTGATCCCACAGTACTCTTTGTTGCCGACGTAGCAGATGCGACTGCCGACGCTGCAACTCCGGAGCGGATCGTCCGAGATCGCCGAAATGCTCGGGGCCTTCGTTCTTTCTTGGTTCGATGGGTCGATCACAGCGACACCGACGATACTTGGGTGAAGGAGCAGTCCCTTCGATCCGACTACCCATCTGTTCTGGACGAATACCTGGCGCGCTTGGACCGCACAAATCGCCGACTTGTGGATCGGTAGACTTCCTTTTGGGGGGACAGTGTCAGGATGACAGCATTACTCAAAGGAAGTCCCCAAAGGTCGAGTGCAGTGGCTTGGTGCAGTTGGTATGTTAGTTGAGGCGCAAAGTCAGGGTTTTACCGGTGCTCCCACGAGCAATCCTTTTCCCCTGAGCCAACCTTTTTGGCCTATTTTATTTGGTTAAGTTCCCTTAGCGCTTGGAGCATTCCCTTCCCTTTGGTTTTAGCACCTTCCCCATCAGCTTGGTCAGCTCCATATCTTACATTACCCTCCCTCTTCTTTTACCTTCTCGTTGGAATTAAGTCCGTTATACTTGATTTCTTCCGAGCATCTTCGGTCGATACCCCTCCTCGATCGCTTCTTCATCGACAGCCGCCGCCACCCGTCGATTCACATCCAACGCCCTCTATCTCGCGTGTAGTCATTGTCCTCTCCTCGGACGTTGACCTGTCACAACACCCTCTATTTCGCGTGTAGTCATTGTCCTCTCCTCGGACGTTGACTTGTCAAAAGCTGAGTGTGAGCACCTGTTTTTGCAATAAACAAAGTACGCGGCCGCTTCATCCCAAAAGGTGGCCGGCAGACGGGAGTCAGCAAGGAGAGCGAGGACGCCCTCGACGATGGAGAGGTTGACACGTTCGGCACGACCGTTTTGCTGAGGCGTGTAAGGGATAGAGTATTGACGACAAATGCCTTTGGACTTGCAGAACTCTGTGAATGCGTTTGATCGGTACTCGCCGCCATTGTCGGTGCAAAGAATCCTTAAACACGCGTTCGATTCTAACTCCACTTCGGCGAGCCAAGTCTGGAAGGTCGGAAAGACATCGCTTTTGTGATCGATTGCGTATGCCCAGAGTTTGCGAGAGTGGTCGTCCAGAAACGTGACAAGGTAGCGCTTCCCGGTCAAGGACGGAGTGGAGAGCGACAGGACGTCGCTGTGCACGAGGCCAAGTCTCTCGGGGGAGTGCGACTCAGAGTCGGGAAAAGGAAGACGGTGGCCTTTGGAACCAAGGCAAGCATTGCAAACGAACTCCTCTACGTCTTTGTCACTGTACCCGGCCCCAAACCCGTCCAGCAAACCCGCAGCAATCATCTTCTGTATAGAGGATGGGGCAAGATGGCCGAGGCAGCGGTGGAGGGTAAGCAGGGGCACGGTCGACTCAGAACGCGAGAGAAAGGCAAGCTGCTGACACTTGGTGTGATCCGCGTCCAACAGGTAGAGACCATTGTTGACCCTGGTACCGTGAGCGACGGCCTGGCCGTCCTTGGCGATGTCGATGCCGTTGCTGGTAAAAATGAGTCGAACGCGGTCGGTGTCGCAGAGGCGAGAGACGGAGAGGAGGTTGACGTGAAGGCCAGGCGTGTGGAGAACGCCACGCAGCATGATCGGATGTCCGGTCTTGGCAACGAACGCCACGTCCCCCATACCAATGGCCGTGATACCGCCGGCAATGCCGCCAATCTTGGTGTGCGCCATTTGACGATAAGTCGTGAATAGAGAGCGGTCGGCGACCATGTGCGCCGTAGCGCCCGAGTCGACCACAAAGGCGTCAGGTGGGAGTTGCCGACGAGCGAATAGGCAGGAGGCGAAATAGCCGACGTTTGGTTGTGGAGCCGCGGGTGAAGACATGTCGTCCTGGTTGTTGTTATTCGATCAACTCTACTACGTCAGCGATGTAGTTATAGCCAAGAGTGATGAATAGGAAGCTAACAGCAAAAGGAGCAGCGCGCCCAAGTTCTCAGCCAGCGAGCCTCAGGCCTGAGCCAGTGGGCCAGGCTCGTCCCGCGCACCTAAGTCCTGAGGTACCGAGTGGAGAGTGGATTCCTCACACCCCCCCCCCCCCACGCGAACGCGAGGTAGACTTGAGCCGTGGGTGTCGCGTACGGAGGCCAAGAGCAAAACAGTGTGTGCCGAAAATCTTGGGACCCAGCGCTTTGGTGAATATGTCCGCGACCATGTTTGTCGTGCCAACGTGTGAAAGAGAGATATCGCCTCGATTTACCATGTCGCGGACGAAGTGCTCGCGGAGGCGGATGTGCCGTGTGCCGGAGGTGCGAACGGGGTCGTGAGCGACGGCGGCCGCGGCCTCGTTGTCGGTGAAAATGTGAGCTGCACCAATTGGGTGAACATGGAGTTCGGAGAGGAGCTGGTGAAGGTAGATCGCTTCCTTTCCTGCATGCGACAAAGCTAGGTACTCGGCATCAGTGGTGGAATCCGCTACCCGAGTCTGGCGCTTCGACGACCAAGAGATGGCTGAGCCGGCGACATAGAAAACGTAACCCATCGTCGAGATGGACGTGTCAACGCAGGCCCCCCAGTTCGCATCGGAATAACCAACCACACCCGTGATTTTGGTGGCGCCACGGGCGTAGAGGAGCTCGTCGCGGTACGTGGCGCGAAGGTAGCGGAGGATGTGTTTGACGGCAATCCAGTGGCGGCGACCGGGGTTGTTTGCGAAACGGGATAAGTACGAGACGGCGAAGGCAATGTCGAGTCGAGTGCCGAGGGAGATGTAAAGCAGTGAGCCAATGGCCTGGAGATACCAGGATCGAATGCGCTCCGTTCCCTGACCTGGAATTGCCGTGAGCGAGAGGCCGGGTGTCATCGGTACCGTAGCGCCGCGTGTTGTGGTGTCAAAATGAAAACGGGCGAGCACGTCCATGATGTACCGCTCCTGGGATAGGGCAATGGAACCGTCGTCGAGTCGGCGAATTTGGATGCCGAGGATATACTCTGCAGGGCCGAGTCGTTTGACGCCGTATCGTTGCTCGAGGCCGGAGATGACGCGTTCGATCTCATCGAGGGCGGGGCTGACGATGAGGAGGTCGTCGACATACAAGGCAATGTAGTGAGCCCGCTGCTGATCGTCAATGCGAGAGTAAATGCAGTGATCAGTGCCTGTTGCCTCGTAGCCAAGACTCCTGAGTGATGCGTCAATATGACGGTTCCAGATGCGCCCGGCCTGCTTGAGGCCATAGATGGAGCGTCGCAGGCGGAGGATCTTGTCGGCTGGGAAGTCGAAACCGCGCGGCGTTGTCATCCAAATGTCGTGATCGAGTTCGCCGTGGAGATAAGCCTTGTCGATATCGGCCTGATGGACGTGGTAACCGTTGGCGGCGGCGAGAGCGAGGAGGCAGCGAATGGAGGAGAAGCGGGCGACGGGTGCGAAAGTCTCTGAGAAATCAATGCCGTCACGTTGGCGGTTACCTTGCGCAACAAGACGTGCCTTGTGCCCTGTGACATCGCCATGTGCGTTGCGTTTGGTCTTCCAAACGAACTTGGAGGTGACGACGGTGGCGCCCGGCGGTACTGAAGATCGGGATTTGATGGTGAACACCTTGAAGTCGTCGCGCATGGCGGTGAACTCGGCGGCTGCTGAAAGGTAGCAGTGCACAATCTACCACTAACCCACAGCCCTGGATTAAAGGCAAGTATACTACCGGTGGGAGGTAGTGCTCATTGTGCCTATGTATGCCCTCAAGCCAGCCAGGGTGGGGTACTCTGGTATTTCCAGTCCACCTAGGGCTTATTCACCAGCAGTGCTGGGTGTAAGGGGAAGATTTATCCTTACAGCTGCAGCCTGAGCCCAGATGTCGTGCTCATCGCTGGACATCGCTTCACGCCAAGTCTGAGGATCACTAGTAATCGATTTGACGGGCTCGATGGCGTCAAGGGTGGGGTCGTCGTCGTCAGTGGCGATGAAGGCGCGGTGGTGGCGAGAGAGGAAATCGATCTCATCAGGGGAGTCGTCGTCAGAGGGCTGCCCAATGAAGTCGACGGCGGGCACGGGTGTGTTCATGGTATCGTCGTCGGAGCGATGTACGTCCAGCAGGTTTAAGCAAACCGCGGTGTTGGAACTGAGAAGGTCGAGCGGGTCATCCGATTCGTTGAAGAGCGGCCCGTCCGCCGAGGACGTGGCGGGCAACGAAACCGGGGCAAGCGATGGGGAGGGCAAGGGGCTAGGTTCTGTGGAATTAAGTAAGGATCCGCCAGTGTACCCTGGGGCCACGTCAACGGCGCTCATGGAAGAATCATCAAGGAGGGATGAGACGTCCATGTGCGCCGACCTTACTAGTGGGGTCCTCATGTTGACGGCTGGGGCGGGCGTGTCGGCAGGAACAACAATGTGGCGTTCGGTGTCGTCCGAGCTGACGGGTGTGTCGTCCTGCAGGCCGGGGAAGTCGTCATCCAAAAATGTGGCATTTCGGCCAAGTACGATCTTGCTGATGGAGTGGTCGAAGAAACGGAAAGCTTTGGAGGCGAGGTCGTATCCGGTGAAGATCACGCGCGCGGCTTTGGGGTTGAGCTTGCTGCGAAGATCCGGGGCAACCGTGAGCCAGGCCGCGCAGCCGAACGGGTGGAGAGCGGTAGCTGTGGTGCGTTGGCCGTTCCAAGCGGATTCCGGAGTCTGTTTGGCCAAAGCGGAGTGTGAGCACCTGTTTTTGCAATAAACAAAATACGCGGCCGCCTCATCCCAAAAAGTGGCGGGCAGGCGAGAATCAGCGAGGAGAGCGAGGACGCCTTCGACAATGGAGAGGTTGACCCGTTCAGCGCGACCATTTTGCTGAGGCGTGTATGGAATAGAGTATTGATGGCGAATGCTCTTGGACTTGCAGAATTCTGTGAATGCGTTTGACCGGTACTCCCCGCCATTGTCGGTGCGAAAGATCTTCAAACGCGCGTTTGTCTCTAATTCCACTTCGGCGAGCCAAGTCTTGAAGGTTGGGAAGACGTCACTTTTGTGATCGATTGCGTACGCCCAGAGTTTGCGAGAGTGGTCGTCGAGGAACGTGACGAGGTAACGCTTTCCGGTCAAAGACGGAGTGGGAAACAACAGGACGTCGCTGTGCACAAGGCCGAGTCTCTCGGGGGAGTGCGAGTCAGAGTCCGGAAAGGGAAGACGGTGGCCCTTGGAACCGAGGCAAGCATTGCAAACAAACTGCTCTACGTCTTTGTCACTATATCCGGCCCCAAAACCTTCCAACAAACCTGCGGCAATCATCTTCTGAATAGAGGATGGAGCGAGATGGCCGAGGCAGCAGTGAAGGGTAAGCAGGGGCACGGTCGACTCAGAACGTGAGAGTAAGGCGAGATGCTGACATTTGGAATGATCCGCATCCAGGAGATAGAGGCCGTCTTCGACCCTGGTACCTTGAGCAATGGCCTGGTCATCCTTGGTGATCTCGATGCCGTTGCTGGTGAAGGCGAGTTGAACGTAGTTGGTGTCGCAGAGGCGAGAGACCGAGAGAAGATTGACGTTGAGGCCAGGCATATGGAGAACACCCCGTAGCGTGATCGGATGTCCGGATTTGGCAATAAACGCTACGTTGCCGATGCCAATGTGACAGGTCAACGTCCGAGGAGAGGACAATGACTACACGCGAGATAGAGGACGTTGGATGTGAATCGACGGGTGGCGGCGGCTGTCGATGAAGAAACGATCGAGGAGGGGTATCGACCGAAGATGCTCGGAAGAAATCAAGTATAACGGACTTAATTCCAACGAGAAGGTAAAAGAAGAGGGAGGGTAATGTAAGATATGGAGCTGACCAAGCTGATGGGGAAGGTGCTAAAACCAAAGGGAAGGGAATGCTCCAAGCGCTAAGGGAACTTAACCAAATAAAATAGGCCAAAAAGGTTGGCTCAGGGGAAAAGGATTGCTCATGGGAGCACCGGTAAAACCCTGACTTTGCGCCTCAACTAACATACCAACTGCACCAAGCCACTGCACTCGACCTTTGGGGACTTCCTTTGAGTAATGCTGTCATCCTGACACTGTCCCCCCAAAAGGAAGTCTACCGATCCACAAGTCGGCGATTTGTGCGGTCCAAGCGCGCCAGGTATTCGTCCAGAACAGATGGGTAGTCGGATCGAAGGGACTGCTCCTTCACCCAAGTATCGTCGGTGTCGCTGTGATCGACCCATCGAACCAAGAAAGAACGAAGGCCCCGAGCATTTCGGCGATCTCGGACGATCCGCTCCGGAGTTGCAGCGTCGGCAGTCGCATCTGCTACGTCGGCAACAAAGAGTACTGTGGGATCACGTCCAGGGAATCTTTCAGCATCGTTGTCCATGTATGGGCGAAGGAGTCGTGCATGGAAACGATTGTGAACGCGCGACATCCCGGGGGGGAGGACGAGATCGTAACTGGACGTAGCCGGGATGGACGCTTGGATGCGGAACGGTCCAATGTAACGCGGTAACAACTTTGACTTCATCCCTTCAGGAACTGCAAGGTTCTTTGTCGAAAGGTAAACCAAACTGCCAGTGTGAAAGGCCGGATCGTCCGGACGTCGGCGTTTATTTGCCTGATGGGCTTGGCTAAGTCGCGTCCCAATGATGGCGTCGGTCACCTCGACATTACGGAGCTGTCGGATCCGTGTGAACGCTTCTGCACGAGGAACATCCGAGACCGACCATGACTCAGTGGGCCAACGTCGCGGGAGGTATCCGTACGTCGCCTCGAAAGCCGACAGAGACGTGGACACCGCAACAGAAGAGTTAAGAGCAAACTCAGCTTCCACAAGACGAAATGCCCACGCCTCGTGATTAGACGATACCATGATCCTCAAGGTTTGGGTGACCATCTTGATTCGGTTCTTGCTCGATCCATCCGTCTCAGGGTGTGCGGCGGTGGACATCCGCAAGACAGTGCCGACCTTTGCTTGCAATGCCCGCCAAAACTGCGAGGTGAACTTGGGATCGCGGTCCGAAACGATGGCTGAAGGTGTCCCATGCAGTCGAAAGATGGTAGCATAATACTTGTCGGCAACGAGCTCGGAATCGGCGTCGGCTGGAAGCGGAATCAAGTGGACCATCTTTCCCCAAGTGTCAGTGACCACCATGATTTGAGCGACCATCAATCCTTCGAACTCGACCGGAGGCAACCCTGTCATGAAGTCGATGGCCACTTGTTCCCAAGGACCGGAAGGGATTGGCAACGGATGCAATCGACCATAAGGCACTTGAGTGGACGCCTTGCCCCGGGCACAGTCTTCGCATGAACGGCAGAAGTCGGCGCAATCGACCGACATGGACGACCACCAATACAAAGGGCGTAAAGCGGCCAAGGTGATGCAATGCGCTGCATGTCCCACGCTCCTATGCACCTCCGAAAGCACGAGCTCGCGTAGCGAGGGAATCTTCTCGGAGTCGAGGACACCGGTAGCCTGACCCCTAGGCACAAACAGCGAAAAGGACTCATCGGGATGTGCACGCAAGATCTTCCCCTCCTCAGTCACCCGAAACATAGGCCACGAAAGCGGGTCGGTGACGATAACTTGAGCCTGGGAATCGGTGGTGTACGCTTGGATGACGGCGTCGATGAAGGGTTGGGGCAGTGGTACCGGGGGCCTATGGATTACAGGGGCGTTGGTGGGCTCGACATGTGCTGATCCCAACAAATCGAGTTCATCGGCGTTGGGATCGACCGGTAAGGGAATGTCGTCCTCTGGAGTTGCGCCGACTGCGTGTACTCGGGTGTTGGTGCTGGGTTCCAAAGGAGACACGAGCGGGCCTGCATACGGGTTGTCGGTATCCATGATATTCTCGGCGACGAGGTGGCATCCAGAAGGGCCTGCTTTGCATTGGTCACGCCCGAACCCGAAGGCAACATCAACAGGAGGCAACCGGTCGGGCGACGGTGAAGTGTAAAGACGTTCCTCGGGGAGGCTCTCACCGGGTGTAATGAGCTCGTAGCATTCTTCCTTCAAGAACCAATTCCCTAAGTCCTTTCCCTCGACGTCCTTGTTCCCCAATTCCTCCATGAGCACGTAGAGTCCGGGAGAGCCTGTTTCGCAGCCGTGACGCGGGGACCCGGTGGCAACATCAACAGGAGGCAACCGATCGTTTGACAATGGAGTGTAAGGACGTTCCTCGAAGAGGCTCTCACCGGGTGTAGTGATCTCGTGGCGTTCTCCATCAAAGAACAAATCCTCCAACTCCTTTTCCTTGACCTGATCCTCCTGCGAACCTTGCTGGACCTCCCATAGACGCGACAACGAATCGGCAATGGAATTCTTCTTGCCCTCGATGAATTCAAATTCGAAATCAAAACGACTGAGTTCCAAACACATGCGTATGTGCCGGGGCGTCTGGCGAAGTCTCTGGGTTTTGAGGGTGCGAAGGGCTTGATGGTCGGTGACAATGACAAAGGGGTAACCGATCAAGTGCTGTTCGAAGGCCTGACACGCCGAAACTACGGCTAAGAACTCCTTATCAGTGATGTGATAGTTGAGCTGAGCGCCATTGAACTTAGCCGAAAAGAAACGGGTGGGAACCGCCTGCACCCGGGTAGGACCCGAAGCCAAGCAGGCTCCAATGCCAACACGACTGGCATCGGTAAACAGGTAGATCTTGTGCTCGCCAGAAGTGACCTTGGCACCGTCGATTGGTCGCAGTGTCGCAGGTACCAGGTTTTTGGCGTCATCGAAGGCCTGCTGCTCGCGCTCATTCCAACGCCACGATGTCGCCTGCGCTAACAACGCCGTAACCGGCTCCAAGGTACCCGACAAATGCGGCAGGTGATCCCGCATCCAGTTGATTGTGCCTAAAAAACGTTGGACATCGGTCTTGTTACGCGGCGTCGGCCATTGGCGGACACGTTCCCACTTGAGGGGATCAACCTTGATGCCGTCGTCGGAAATGATGGCCCCCAACGAGTCCAACGATTTGGAAAACCACTCAGATTTACTGGCTCCTAAGTAGAATCGATAATGTCGTAGTGTCATCAGCAGGATCTCGATGTGTCTCAAATGCGCGCGTCGTGTATCGGAGTGAACGTGGACATCGTCAAAGAAGATCTTTGCGAACGAAAGACATGGCTGGAACATGGTCAATGTCAACAGGTTCAACGTGTTGGGTGCATTGGTGTCCCCAAACTGCATGACCCGAGAGGTATATGTGCCCGTCACCGTGGCAAAACCCGTGCGGTCGACGTGCTCCGGTACAATCCGCACCTGCTCGAACGCTGCGGCCACATCAAATTTGGACCGGTAACGCGAGCGTGCAACCTCGTAGCGGACACTAGTCATGTCGGGAATGGGCGAAAAACGCTTGGCGGTGTTGCTGTTACGCGCCCGGAGGTCGAGCACAAAGCGGGCCGTTTGGGAATTCTTCTTTGGAATGGCAAAGACTGGAGCCGCAGAGTCGATTGGGCCCGACACCCAGAAACGACCACGAGTGTACTTAGCTGAATGTTCTGCCCACTGGGTACGATACTTGTTGGCGAGGGGATACACCTTTGGTTTGACCTTCTCGGTGGGATTGATCAACGGAATTTCGTGGTTGACCGGCCGATATGGTGGGAGTCGCTCCATTGGTAACGAATCTACGAACACATCAGAGTAGGTCTCGAGTAAGGCAGCCAATCGTGTTCGTGCTTCGGACTCAGACAAATCCTCAAGCGTCGGGTCGTCGACTACATCGAGCAATGGGTTGTGCGGCTCAAGACCAATGATCTCGTCGTCGGGAAGTAATCCCGGGTGGTTGTAACCAATGGCGGAACCGGAGAAGATAGATGCCACGGTGACTGCTCGATCCCACTCATAAGTATCCTTGGCAACAGGTTGCGACGGACCCGATCGCGCCACCGTAAAGGCGCCCCAGCCTACGAGCATGCCTGTGTCCTTCAGAAATGGCAAACCCAAAATGGCATCGTATCCAGTCACCCGACAGATGAAGAAAGCTCGCGAACCGAGGTCGAGGGCACCGGACGAAAACGGAGCAGTGGCGAACATAGCACATCGGTCGGATTTATCCTGAGTCCCAAGACGCAGGTGCAACGGTGCAGTCAACCGTGCCGTCGTGAAACCGGTGTCGGTTCGCACGGCCTCCTGGTCCACCAAGTCCACCTCTGACCCCGAGTCGATCAAGCAACGCAAGGTCCTTCCGGAAGGCAACGTCCAAGCTACAACGTTGCGGGCTCGTACAATGGCTGGTTCGATGAGTCGGTCGGGTTTGTCGGTGTCGATCAGGGGCGTATCGGACGCCAGGAGAGAAACACCCACTGGCACAGGAATTTGGAAGGAGCTCACCGAAGCAGCCCTTTCCGCCTTGCGAGACGACACCACTTCCGGCCCCCAAAAGCGACGCGAACGCGACGCGGCATCAGCGTAGGAAAAAACGTCTTCCACCGCGGCGGACGCAGTGTCGGTCAAACTATCGTTAAAACAATGAGGGTTTGCATCATCTACCGGCGCGGTTGGCTGCAAATTACTCGATGAAATCCCTGCTTCGCAAGAAGGAAAGACGATGTCTTTCACTCGTCCAACAAGGTCTGCGGAGGGGCAAGAGCGGTGCGTCACTAAGGCGGATACGGAACTCAACGGTCGAGTCTGATCCGGCTCGAGTGAAAGGGGGAATCTCACCTGGGGGTCCTCGGCCATGCCTGAACCCGAAGACCATTCCTCCTCGTCGAAGTCGACCCCCGCAATTGCCGAGAGCTGGACGGTTGTGGGGGATTGGCGCTCGGAGGAACAATGCTGTGAAAAGTGACCACTCTGACCGCAGTTGAAACAGGCCATACTCGCTGGTACTCCCTTCGGCGCGGGCGTGAACCACGCATGGCGCTCCTTCCACAAATGCGACTGTTGCCATCTGGTAGCGCGATCGACCCATCGAGCCCGGCGGATCTGAGCGCGCTCGTCATCGGTTGTTGAGGACGGGATGTTGCGGGAAGTCTTCGAGATCGCTCCAAAGGACACAGTTCGAGTCGAAGGCGTTGAACCCGGCGTTTGTACCGCAGTCTCGTCGGCGATGGCAGCCCAATCGGTGATCTCCTCAAGGGAAGGGACCGTCCGTCCGAACCTTCCTGTAGTGACCAGTGAGTTGTCCCGATATTCTCGAAGCATGCCGGCACGCACTTCCCGCTTAGCCCCGTCGCTCAACGACTGGTAGAACGCCGTGGCCAGCTGAAGCGGCGAAAGACTAAAGCTTGAGTTATTGTGCATAAAGGCACGGTAACGTGCACGCCATTCTCCGACATGATCGTAGGCGCGAACAGAAGATTGGCGGCACCCGTAAAACTCCTGGGACACTTGGTCGGCAAAGCCAGGATCCGGCCACCGACGTCCCACTACAGTCATGAGCGACGTCCAACAATGGGGGCGGACTTCCCGGATCGCGTCCATCATCGTGTCGACGGCCCAGTCGTGTGAAGACTGCCGTCGCTGACTAGATGTCGAACGGTCGAACAAGGTTGCCACCAGCTGGACTACCCGGTCGGTGGTGAATAGGTCGGTAGTCGATATGTCGCACAACAATGACAAATACGACTTTCCAAACGCAGTGAAACGGACCAACCTTTCGGGGTGATCCCCCGACCATAACCCTTCCCGGTCGGGCAATGTCCCTCTCCAACGAGAGCTAATCACCGCCGGGGAAGGGCCGTCCCTAAATCCGCTGTGAGATTCCCCCCCAGGGGTACGAGCAAGGGGGTCAGCGGTATTGCCTGAACGTCCCAAAATTGTGTGCGGGGGGACGTCCAGGGGGACCGATCTCACCGGCAAAAACTCCCCAGCCCGCGCTGCAACTGGTTCAGTGGAGCCAAGCTCCCCGGCCCTCGCTGCAACTGGTTCAGGTGAGCGTTTCAACAATTCGTCCACCGTTTGTTCCAGCTTGCGAACGCGTGCTTCGGAGTCGTGATATCGCGCTTCTGCTTCTTCAAGGCGGCCTTCAAGCGATATGATGACGGAGGCGGCCTGAGGCGGTAGCGGTGGAGACTTGACCGGATTTCCCCGCAAGGGGTCGTCATCGCGCACTGGCACGGTACTGTCGCCGACGCGCGACGTATCGCGTTCTTCGGCCATGGCGATTTCGCGACTCAACGATAGACGATTCCGGGGTGAGCGAGGACGGGAAGGAGGAGGATGGAAAGACGCGTTCGTCGTCGGACTCGGTGATAGAGGATGCGAGGGACAGCGACAGCGAAACGTCAGTGGATGGTGAGTTCGGCAACGGAAATGTCGCTGAAGACTCAGGGGTAGACGGCGGGGACGGATGCTCGTCCAGGATGCTAATCGACGCAGATGTAGTTTGACGGGATTGCGTTGGATGCCGAGACTTGAAAAAAGTGACAGGTCAACGTCCGAGGAGAGGACAATGACTACACGCGAGATAGAGGGCGTTGGATGTGAATCGACGGGTGGCGGCGGCTGTCGATGAAGAAACGATCGAGGAGGGGTATCGACCGAAGATGCTCGGAAGAAATCAAGTATAACGGACTTAATTCCAACGAGAAGGTAAAAGAAGAGGGAGGGTAATGTAAGATATGGAGCTGACCAAGCTGATGGGGAAGGTGCTAAAACCAAAGGGAAGGGAATGCTCCAAGCGCTAAGGGAACTTAACCAAATAAAATAGGCCAAAAAGGTTGGCTCAGGGGAAAAGGATTGCTCATGGGAGCACCGGTAAAACCCTGACTTTGCGCCTCAACTAACATACCAACTGCACCAAGCCACTGCACTCGACCTTTGGGGACTTCCTTTGAGTAATGCTGTCATCCTGACACAATGGCCGTGATGCCACCGGCAATGCCACCAACCTTGGTTTGCGCCGTGCGACGGTAAGTGGTGAACAGAGAGTGATCGGCGACCATGTGTGCCGTGGCGCCCGAATCGACCACAAAGGTGTCAGCAGGGAGGTGGCGACGGGCGAACAGGCAGGAGGTGAAATAGCCGACGTTAGGCTGTTGAGACGCAGGTGGAGACGAGTCGTCGTGGTTGCCGTCACTGGTGATCTTCTGCTCCCCTTGGCGCTTGCAGTCGAAGGCCCAGTGTCCTTTTTGTGGCAACGGTGGCATGGGCCGGAAGGGGGGTGCTTGGTATTACGGATAAGGACTAAGAGGTACTCCACGACTCAGCTCCGATATACACGAGTGAGATGATGAGAATAGCGTAACTTTGCAGTAACTAACCTAAGAGGTACTCCACGACTCAGCTCCGATATACACGAGTGAGATGATGAGAATAGCGTGGAGAAGAGAACTAAAAGGCAGAAACATAGCAAAGACAGAGATAGACGCGCGCATAATAAAACAATTAACCATTCTAGTAAAGAAGAGTTAGGCTCTCAGACCCCGCTTCTAACACTCCCACCGGTCAAAGAGACTAACGAGACCATTCCAAGAAGCGCACGAAGTTGATCAAAACGTTGAGGTCCCAAGGGCTTGGTCAACATATCCGCAGCATTGACGTGAGTTGGGCAGTATTCAAGTTCGACCTCGCCCGAAGCAACACGTTCTCGAACGAAGAGATGAGCGATATCAAAATGCTTGGTACGCATGTGATCGACTGGATCCTTGGCAATTTGGATGCAAGCGGCGTTGTCCTCTTGAATGATGGTAGGGCCCGACTGAGGAATTCCAACGTCACCGGCCAAGCGACGAAGCCAGATTGCTTCACGAGTAGCTGAGGACGCGGACAGAATTTCAGCCTCCGTAGTAGACGTGGCGATCATAGATTGTTGCTTCGACTGCCAAGAAACCACTCCACCCGCAAGCATCGATGCATAGGCTCCCACCGATCTCCGAGATTCCGGATTGTCGGCAAACGAGGCATCGGAGTAGACCACCAATCGAGTTGTAGAGTTGTTGCGATACAAGATGCCCCAATCGACGGTACTGTTGAGGTAGCGGAAAATGCGCTTGACCGCAGCCCAATCGTCGACTGTTGGACAGGAGTTCTTTTGAGCCACAGCACGGACAGCAATTGCGATATCAGGTCGGCAGCGAGTCGAAGCGTATTGGAGCGAACCCACCGCAGACTGATACATCGGCATGTCAGCAAACGGAGTAGTGTCGATTCGAAGTGAGGGATGATCGTCCATTGGCGTAAAGGCACGGCGCTTGGACGGCGAAGCGAAATCAAACTTCTCGAGCATTGTTCGAATGTACTTGCTTTGATGAACGAAGATGTAGTCCTTGGTGCGATGAACCTCGAAACCCAGGAAGTAGGAGACCAGACCGAGACGTTTGAGCTTGAAACCTTCGTGGAGTGAGGCAAGTTCCGAGTCCAAGAACGATTGATTGTTGGACGCGATGAGACCATCGTCGACGTATAGCGTGATGATAGCGAAAGAAGTGCCAGAATGCTTGATGTAGAGACAAGCATCGGCAGTCGCCCTCATGTAACCACGAGACACCATGAGATCGTTGATGGCACGATACCACTCACGAGGCGCCTGCTTGGTACCGTACATCGAACCCACAAGCTTGAGGCATTTGCCAGGAGTCTGAGGACCGGTCCATCCTTTTGGGTATCGAACATAGACATCCTCGGTCATCTTTCCATTGAGGAACGCGCAGTCAAAGTCAAACTGTTCAAGACACAGACTCTTGGCAGCAGCCAGAGCAATCAAGAACAGGATAGTCGAAGAGCGAGCAACTGGAGCGTAGGTGTCATGGAAGTCGATTCTGTGAACAGTCCACTCTCAGCTCGACAGGGGCGCCTCGGCCTCTGCACACCCCCGCGCGCGCGCCCCCCACGGATCTCGACTTAGGCGCGCGCGCGCCTGAGCTTGGACCTATGGCTGACTTAGGCGCGCTGGGTATCTGAGCTTGGACCCATGGCTGACTTAGGCGCGCTGGGTGCCTGAGCTTGGACCTATGGCTGACTTAGTGAAACAGCCAGAATGTTCTAGAGTGTTCCTGACTTGTAGATTGCCACGCGTTGGGGCCTATCCCTGCGCGCAACTCACATACTCTTAGCTTCCTATTCATCACTCTTCTTAACAACTACATACTGACGTAGTGGAGTCGATCGAATAGGTAGGTTGTAATTCATCACTCTTCTTAACAACTACATACTGACGTAGTGGAGTCGATCGAATAGGTTATAAGCCCACAAGCTACCAACTGGCATGGACACGTCGTCACCGCCTGCGGCGGGTGCAACGCCTGCACTCTCCGCCGAACAAGTTGCATCACTTACATCGTTACTGTCGGGCATCACTGCCGCCGCTTCAGGCGTCACTACACCCGCCACGTCATCCGGCAACACGCGCACCGCCTTCCCCAAACACGCACGCTTGGACGGCTCCAAATCATTTGCGAACTGGACACGCCAACTTCGCCTTTGCCTAGCGGATGACATCCGCTCGTACGTCCTCGACGGTGTTGTACCCGACGACTGGACACCTTCCCATCGCTCCGCTCGCGACGCCGTCGCCCGTGAGATCATCGCGAACTCGATCGACTCCGCCGAAGTCTCGGCGGTCCTTGACAAGATCCCCACTGCCGACCTTACAGCGCCCAAAATCTACTCCACGCTGAAGTCGCGCTACGCTCCTGACGACGCCACTCGTACGCTCGAACTCTTCTCGCGACTCTGGGGTTTCCGATCCATGCCCGGGACGGTTGCCGAATTTGACACCTGGATCACAGAATTCAAGTCGGTCGCACAAGAGGTCATCGACGCAAAAACCACCATTAACGACGTCCTTGCCACACTCGTCCTTGCAATCGCTCATCCGTCGCTTGAGAGCTTCAAGGCAACGTTCACTGACGAACAACGCTCGCAACGCTCTCTCCCGGACATCGATACGATTGCCGAACGTATGCGCGTCCAAATACGGTCGACAAACCTTTCCAGTGATCAGTCGGCCCTCCTCGCCTCGTCGGCGCCCCGCTCGCCCCGCCCGGCTCGCGGCAACTGCTTCGCCTGTAGCAGTCCTTCTCACAGCATCGCGCAGTGCTCTACGAGGGCCCAACATCCGCCTCCAGGACCCTGTCGCTTCTGCAAAAAAAAGGGTCACTGGTCGGTCGACTGCAAGAAGGCTCTCGAAGACGGCAAGAAGTCCAACACCAGTAACGCCGACTCGAGCGTCGACGCACCACACCATGTCGGATTTCTCGTCACCGGTCTTCGCACCCGTCGTCACCAACTTCGCAACAAGTCCTTTGTCGTTGACTCGGGCGCCACTGCACACATGGTTCCGGACAAGTCGCTGTTCACCACCTATCGTCAGGTGGCCCCCACGAAGATCGGTGGCATTGCAGGTGGCATCAACGCCATCGGCATCGGGGATATCGCATTCGTTGCCGCCTCTGGACACCCGATCACGCTTACCGACGTGTTGCACACTCCGGACCTATATGTAAATCTTCTCTCGGTGTCTCGTCTTTGCGACACCGACGACGTCAGTGTCGCCTTCACAAAACACGGCATCAACATCGGGAAGGACGGCAACGCGATCGCTGAAGGCACAAGACTTGACGAAGGGCTCTACTTGCTCGACGCCGATCACTCCAAATGTCAGCATCTTGCTCTCCTCTCTCGCTCACGGACTGCCGTGCCCCTACTGACACTCCACCGATGCCTCGGCCACCTTGCACCGTCTTCCATACAGAAGATGGTTGCCGCCGGCTTGTTGGAAGGTCTAGGGGCCGGATATAGTGACGAAGAGGTAGAGAAGTTTGTTTGCAATGCTTGCCTCAGTGCAAAAGGCCATCGTCTTCCTTTTCCCGATTCGGACTCCCACTCCTCGGAAAGACTCGGCCTTGTACACAGCGACGTCCTCTACTTCCCCGAGCGGTCCATGACTGGCAAGCGTTACCTTGTCACATTCCTTGACGATTACTCTCGCAAACTCTGGGCCTATGCGATCGGACACAAAAGTGAAGTCTTTGACGTTTTCAAGACTTGGCTTGCCGAAGTCGAACTGGAGACAGGCGCAAAACTGAAGATCCTCCGAACCGACAACGGTGGCGAATATCGTTCGAGAGTGTTCACGGAGTTCTGCAAGGCACGGGGCACAAGTCGACAATACTCTATCCCACACACGCCTCAACAGAACGGCCGTGCAGAGCGGGTCAATCGTTCCATCGTCGAAGGCGTCCTTGCACTCCTTGCAGACGCTCATTTACCGAACACATTCTGGGAAGAAGCCGCCGCATACTTTGTCCACTGCAAGAACCTGTGTCAACATTCCGCCCTGGACAAGGCGACACCAAACTTTGCCTGGCACGGCCACCGCACCGATGTCTTGGCGCTTCACCCGTTCGGCTGTACAGCTTGGCTGACGGTCGCACCCGAACTTCGCTCCAAACTCGACCCAAAGGCGACGCGCGTCCTCTTCACCGGCTACGACCTGGCTTCCAAAGCCTTCCGCTTCTACGACACTACCACCAACAAGATCGTACTTGGCAGAAATGCTACGTTCCTGGACTCCGAGTTCCCCGGACTACACGGCGACTCCACCGAGCAAGACATTGACACGCACTACGCCAGCGTTTCCACCACCGAACCTCAAGCCACTGTCAAGACGAGGACCCCACTAGTAAGGTCGGCGCACATGGACGTCTCATCCTCTCTTGATGATTCTACCATGAGCGCCGTTGACGTGGCCCCAGGGTACACTGGCGGAACCTTACTTAACTCCACAGATGCCGAATCGTCCTCGTTACCGTCGCCCGCGCCGTCGCCGTCGTTAGCCTCGTCACCGTTACTCTCGGCCTTGCCAACCGACTCCGACGACTCTGCCGATCCTCTCGACTTAATCGGCTCAGACGCCCAGGTTCGGCTCAACTTACTGGACGTGCATCGCTCCGACGACGACACATATCGCGAGCCCGCACCGGCAGAGGAATCACCTGACGAACTCGACCTCATTGGGCGTCACTCGCGTGATCAATCGCCGGATGAACTCGATTTCCTCACCCGTCACCACCGCGCTTTCATCGCAACCGACGACGACACGTCTGATACGGAGGCCATTCAACCAGTCAAGTCCATCACCAGCGATCCACAGACCTGGCGTGAGGCGATGTCCAGTGACAAACGCGAGATATGGGCCAAAGCCGCCAGCGACGAATTCAACTCCATGCGTGATGACTTCAAGGTATTTACTATTGAGGACAAATCCACGGTGCCGGCGGGTGCGACCATCGTTACGTCCAAGTTCGTATGGAAAACGAAACGGAATGCACTCGGCGAGGTCACCGGACACAAGGCACGACTTGTGGCGCAGGGCAACCGCCAACGCGACGGCATCGACTTTGCCGAAACATTCGCACCAGTCGCACGCTTCTCTTCGATACGTTCGCTCCTCGCCCTGGCGGCCGCCGATGGTCTGCATGTGCACCAGGCGGACATCGACAAAGCCTACCTCCATGGCGACCTTGATTACAACATCTGGATGACGGCACCCCGCGGCTTCGACCTTCCCGGCGACAAGGTCCTCCGCTTACGCCGTTCCATCTACGGGCTCAAACAGGCTGGCCGCATCTGGAATCGACACATCGATGCTTCCCTTCGAAACCTTGGTTACACGGCTACAGGCACCGATCACTGCGTGTACACCTGCCTCGATGATCGCCAACGCCCACATTACATCGCACTGTACGTCGACGACCTCCTTGTGATCAGCCCGGACCTTGCCGAAATCGAACGTGTCATCTCCGGCCTTGAGCAACGCTACGGAGTCAAGCGTCTTGGCCCTGCCGAGTACATCCTCGGCATCCAGATCAGACGGCTCGACGACGGCTCCATCGCACTGTCTCAGGAACGATACATCATGGACGTGCTCGCCCGGTTTCACTTCGACACTACGACTCGCGGCACTACTGTCCCAATGACTCCTGGTCTTTCGCTCTCCGCCATTCCGGGTCAAGGTACAGAACGGATCAGGTCATGGTACCTACAGGCTATAGGCTCGTTACTCTACATCTCACTTGGCACCCGCCCCGACATTGCCTTCGCCGTATCCTACCTGGCCCGCTTTGCCAACAACCCTGGCCGTCGTCATTGGATTGCAGTCAAGCACGTCCTACGCTATCTGCGTGCCACCTATCGCGATGAACTACTATACGCTCGTGGCAAGACGCGTATCACGGGCGTGGTAGGTTACTCCGACGCGAACTGGGGGGCCTGCGTCGACACATCGGTTTCCACCATGGGCTACGTCTTCTACATCGCTGGCTCCGCCGTGTCTTGGTCGTCCAAACGCCAGTCTCGAGTGGCCGATTCCACCACTGATGCCGAATACCTCGCTCTTTCACATGCCGGCAAGGAAGGAATTTACCTTAGTCAGCTGCTTGAGGAGCTGCACGTCAAAGCTGTTGCACCGGCTCACATCTTTACTGACAACGAAGCGGCTGCTGCAGTTGCTCACGATCCTGTGCGCGTTTCCGGCACTCGGCACATACGGTTGCGCGAGCACTTTGTCCGCGACATGGTGAATCGAGGCGACATTTCTCTCTCGCATGTGGGGACCAGCGACATGGTGGCCGACATATTCACAAAGGCACTCGGCCCAAAGGTTTTCTTGACACATTGCTACGCACTCGGCCTACGCACACGACACCCACGGCTTGGGTCTGCCTCGCATTCGCGTGGGGGGGGTGTGAACAGTCCACTCTCAGCTCGACAGGGGCGCCTCGGCCTCTGCACACCCCCGCGCGCGCGCCCCCCACGGATCTCGACTTAGGCGCGCGCGCGCCTGAGCTTGGACCTATGGCTGACTTAGGCGCGCTGGGTATCTGAGCTTGGACCCATGGCTGACTTAGGCGCGCTGGGTGCCTGAGCTTGGACCTATGGCTGACTTAGTGAAACAGCCAGAATGTTCTAGAGTGTTCCTGACTTGTAGATTGCCACGCGTTGGGGCCTATCCCTGCGCGCAACTCACATACTCTTAGCTTCCTATTCATCACTCTTCTTAACAACTACATACTGACGTAGTGGAGTCGATCGAATAGGTAGGTTGTAATTCATCACTCTTCTTAACAACTACATACTGACGTAGTGGAGTCGATCGAATAGATTCCAGGGCGTTGAGCAAACCCCTGAGCAACAAGACGAGCTTTGAAACGAATGATCTTGCCACTTGCATCGCGCTTGATAGTGTAAACCCAGATGGTGCCAAGTGCCCGAATACCATCATGCCATTTGACTTCCTGGAAGACTCCATGATGATCGAATTGAAGGAGCTCGGAGGCCATTGCCGCGATCCAGTGATTGCGATATGGTGACTTCATGGCTCCCTCGAACGTCTTGGGAATCTCGATGTCCTCATTGTCAAACACGGCGGCGCAGTAGGCATCGTAGGACAGCTTGTTGTAGAACATGGGCGGAGAATCCAGCACATTGACCATGATTGCCGCGATGATAGGAAGGATGTTCTCGGGAGGTGGAGGTCGACGACGAGAACCCGTAGGAAGGATGTTGGAAGGATCAACGTTCTCAAACTGGCCAGGATTTGGACCAGTGCGAACGATAGCGTAACCTTCACGCGGAGCAAGATCGGCATCCCCCTCCTCGCTGTCGAGAGAATCCTGAGCGTCTCCATAGTCTTCCGGTCCATCATCGTCCTCGTTAGGAGGCTGTGGACCAGGCAAAGCTGGTTCCACAACAGGTAACACCGGAAGAGGTGTCAACAGCGCATGAGACGTGGCATGGGACTCAACGACAGGAACGGGACCCTCCATATGATCTCGAGACGAGGTGACGACAACGGACAAATCTCCAGGGGTCTCGACAAACGTGACGTGACGAGAGACGTAGACCTTGTTCGATGATTGGACCCAGACACGGTAGTTGTATTCACCAGAATAGCCGATGAACACTCCTTGAATGGCGCGAGGTGCAAGTTTGGTCCGACGTTCCTTGGGCACATGAACAAACGCGGTGGAACCAAACGGCTGAAGATGAGTCAGAGCAGGCTTCTTGCCGAGAATGACTTCGATAGCTGTTTTTCCCTGAATACGAGGGTGGGGACGACGGTTGAGAACGAAAGTTGCGACTGCCAGAGCATCTGACCAGAAACACATGGGGAGTCCAGAGTCGAGGAGCATCGCACGAACGAGACCCATGAGTGATTGACAGGTCAACGTCCGAGGAGAGGACAATGACTACACGCGAGATAGAGGGCGTTGGATGTGAATCGACGGGTGGCGGCGGCTGTCGATGAAGAAACGATCGAGGAGGGGTATCGACCGAAGATGCTCGAAAGAAATCAAGTATAACGGACTTAATTCCAACGAGAAGGTAAAAGAAGAGGGAGGGTAATGTAAGATATGGAGCTGACCAAGCTGATGGGAAGGTGCTAAAACCAAAAGGAAGGGAATGCTCCAAGCGCTAAGGGAACTTAACCAAATAAAATAGGCCAAAAAGGTTGGCTCAGGGGAAAAGGATTGCTCATGGGAGCACCGGTAAAACCCTGACTTTGCGCCTCAACTAACATACCAACTGCACCAAGCCACTGCACTCGACCTTTGGGGACTTCCTTTGAGTAATGCTGTCATCCTGACACTGTCCCCCCAAAAGGAAGTCTACCGATCCGCAAGTCGGCGATTTGTGCGGTCCAAGCGCGCCAGGTATTCGTCCAGAACAGATGGGTAGTCGGATCGCAGGGACTGCTCCTTCACCCAAGTATCGTCGGTGTCGCTGTGATCGACCCATCGAACCAAGAAAGAACGAAGGCCCCGAGCATTTCGGCGATCTCGGACGATCCGCTCCGGAGTTGCAGCGTCGGCAGTCGCATCTGCTACGTCGTCAACAAAGAGTACTGTGGGATCACGTCCAGGGAATCTTTCAGCATCGTTGTCCATGTATGGGCGAAGGAGTCGCGCATGGAAACGATTGTGAACGCGCGACATCCCGGGGGGAAGGACGAGATCGTAACTGGACGTAGCCGGGATGGCCGCTTGGATGCGGAACGGTCCAATGTAACGCGGTAACAACTTTGACTTCATCCCTTCAGGAACTGCAAGGTTCTTTGTCGAAAGGTAAACCAAGCTGCCAGTGTGAAAGGCCGGATCGTCCGGACGTCGGCGTTTATTTGCCTGATGGGCTTGGCTAAGTCGCGTCCCAATGATGGCGTCGGTCACCTCGACATTACGGAGCTGTCGGATCCGTGCGAACGCTTCTGCACGAGGAACATCCGAGACCGACCATGACTCGGTGGGCCAACGTCGCGGGAGGTATCCGTACGTCGCCTCGAAAGCCGACAGAGACGTGGACACCGCAACAGAAGAGTTAAGAGCAAACTCAGCTTCCACAAGACGAAATGCCCACGCCTCGTGATTAGACGATACCATGATCCTCAAGGTTTGGGTGACCATCTTGATTCGGTTCTCGCTCGATCCATCCGTCTCAGGGTGTGCGGCGGTGGACATCCGCAAGACAGTGCCGACCTTTGCTTGCAATGCCCGCCAAAACTGCGAGGTGAACTTGGGATCGCGGTCCGAAACGATGGCTGAAGGCGTCCCATGCAGTCGAAAGATGGTAGCATAATACTTGTCGGCAACGAGCTCGGAATCGGCGTCGGCTGGAAGCGGAATCAAGTGGACCATCTTTCCCCAAGTGTCAGTGACCACCATGATTTGAGCGACCATCAATCCTTCGAACTCGACCGGAGGCAACCCTGTCATGAAGTCGATGGCCACTTGTTCCCAAGGACCGGAAGGGATTGGCAACGGATGCAATCGACCATAAGGCACTTGAGTGGACGCCTTGCCCCGGGCACAGTCTTCGCATGAACGGCAGAAGTCGGCGCAATCGACCGACATGGACGACCACCAATACAAAGGGCGTAAAGCGGCCAAGGTGATGCGATGCGCTGCATGTCCCACGCTCCTATGCACCTCCGAAAGCACGAGCTCGCGTAGCGAGGGAATCTTCTCGGAGTCGAGGACACCGGTAGCCTGACCCCTAGGCACAAACAGCGAAAAGGACTCATCGGGATGTGCACGCAAGATCTTCCCTTCCTCAGTCACCCGAAACATAGGCCACGAAAGCGGGTCGGTGACGATAACTTGAGCCTGGGAATCGGTGGCGTACGCTTGGATGACGGCGTCGATGAAGGGTTGGGGCAGTGGTACCGGGGGCCTATGGATTACAGGGGCGTTGGTGGGCTCGACATGTGCTGATCCCAACAAATCGAGTTCATCGGCGTTGGGATCGACCGGTAAAGGAATGTCGTCCTCTGGAGTTGCGCCGACTGCGTGTACTCGGGTGTTGGTGCTGGGTTCCAAAGGAGACACGAGCGGGCCTGCATACGGGTTGTCGGTATCCATGATATTCTCGACGACGAGGTGGCATCCAGAAGGGCCTGCTTCGCATTGGTCACGCCCGAGCCCGAAGGCAACATCAACAGGAGGCAACCGGTCGGGCGACGGTGAAGTGTAAGGACGTTCCTCGGGGAGGCTCTCACCGGGTGTAATGAGCTCGTAGCATTCTTCCTTCAAGAACCAATTCCCTAAGTCCTTTCCCTCGACGTCCTTGTTCCCCAATTCCTCCATGAGCGCGTAGAGTCCGGGAGAGCCTGTTTCGCAGCCGTGACGCGGGGGCCCGGTGGCAACATCAACAGGAGGCAACCGATCGTTTGACAATGGAGTGTAAGGACGTTCCTCGAAGAGGCTCTCACCGGGTGTAGTGATCTCGTGGCGTTCTCCATCAAAGAACAAATCCTCCAACTCCTTTTCCTTGACCTGATCCTCCTGCGAACCTTGCTGGACCTCCCATAGACGCGACAACGAATCGGCAATGGAATTCTTCTTGCCCTCGATGAATTCAAATTCGAAATCAAAACGACTGAGTTCCAAACACATGCGTATGTGCCGGGGCGTCTGGCGAAGTCTCTGGGTTTTGAGGGTGCGAAGGGCTTGATGGTCGGTGACAATGACAAAGGGGTAACCGATCAAGTGCTGTTCGAAGGCCTGACACGCCGAAACTACGGCTAAGAACTCCTTATCAGTGATGTGATAGTTGAGCTGAGCGCCATTGAACTTAGCCGAAAAGAAACGGGTGGGAACCGCCTGCACCCGGGTAGGACCCGAAGCCAAGCAGGCTCCAATGCCAACACGACTGGCATCGGTAAACAGGTAGATCTTGTGCTCGCCAGAAGTGACCTTGGCACCGTCGATTGGTCGCAGTGTTGCAGGTACCAGGTTTTTGGCGTCATCGAAGGCCTGCTGCTCGCGCTCATTCCAACGCCACGATGTCGCCTGCGCTAACAACGCCGTAACCGGCTCCAAGGTACCCGACAAATGCGGCAGGTGATCCCGCATCCAGTTGATTGTGCCTAAAAAACGTTGGACATCGGTCTTGTTACGCGGCGTCGGCCATTGGCGGACACGTTCCCACTTGAGGGGATCAACCTTGATGCCGTCGTCGGAAATGATGGCACCCAACGAGTCCAACGATTTGGAAAACCACTCAGATTTACTGGCTCCTAAGTAGAATCGATAATGTCGTAGTGTCATCAGCAGGATCTCGATGTGTCTCAAATGCGCGCGTCGTGTATCGGAGTGAACGTGGACATCGTCAAAAAAGATCTTTGCGAACGAAAGACATGGCTGGAACATGGTCGATGTCAACAGGTTCAACGTGTTGGGTGCATTGGTGTCCCCAAACTGCATGACCCGAGAGGTATATGTGCCCGTCACCGTGGCAAAACCCGTGCGGTCGACGTGCTCCGGTACAATCCGCACCTGCTCGAACGCTGCGGCCACATCAAATTTGGACCGGTAACGCGAGCGTGCAACCTCGTAGCGGACACTAGTCATGTCGGGAATGGGCGAAAAACGCTTGGCGGTGTTGCTGTTACGCGCCCGGAGGTCGAGCACAAAGCGGGCCGTTTGGGAATTCTTCTTTGGAATGGCAAAGACCGGAGCCGCAGAGTCGATTGGGCCCGACACCCAGAAGCGACCGCGAGTGTACTTAGCTGAATGTTCCGCCCACTGGGTGCGATACTTGTCGGCGAGGGGATACACCTTAGGTTTGACCTTCTCGGTGGGATTAATCAACGGAATTTCGTGGTTGACCGGCCGATATGGTGGGAGTCGCTCCATTGGTAACGAATCTACGAACACATCAGAGTAGGTCTCGAGTAAGGCAGCCAATCGTGTTCGTGCTTCGGACTCAGACAAATCCTCAAGCGTCGGGTCGTCGACTACATCGAGCAATGGGTTGTGCGGCTCAAGACCAATGATCTCGTCGTCGGGAAGTAATCCCGGGTGGTTGTAACCAATGGCGGAACCGGAGAAGATAGATGCCACGGTGACCGCTCGATCCCACTCATAAGTATCCTTGGCAACAGGTTGCGACGGACCCGATCGCGCAACCGTAAAGGCGCCCCAGCCTACGAGCATGCCTGTGTCCTTCAGAAATGGCAAACCCAAAATGGCATCGTATCCAGTCACCCGACAGATGAAGAAAGCTCGCGAACCGAGGTCGAGGGCACCGGACGAAAACGGAGCAGTGGCGAACATAGCACATCGGTCGGATTTATCCTGAGTCCCAAGACGCAGGTGCAACGGTGCAGTCAACCGTGCCGTCGTGAAACCGGTGTCGGTTCGCACGGCCTCCTGGTCCACCAAGTCCACCTCTGACCCCGAGTCGATCAAGCAACGCAAGGTCCTTCCGGAAGGCAACGTCCAAGCTACAACGTTGCGGGCTCGCACAATGGCTGGTTCGATGAGTCGGTCGGGTTTGTCGGTGTCGATCAGGGGCGTATCGGACGCCAGGAGAGAAACACCCACTGGCACAGGAATTTGGAAGGAGCTCACCGAAGCAGCCCTTTCCGCCTTGCGAGACGACACCACTTCCGGCCCCCAAAAGCGACGCGAACGCGACGCGGCATCAGCGTAGGAAAAAACGTCTTCCACCGCGGCGGACGCAGTGTCGGTCAAACTATCGTTGAAACGATGAGGATTTGCATCATCTACCGGCGCGGTTGGCTGCAAATTACTCGATGAAATCCCTGCTTCGCAAGAAGGAAAGACGACGTCTTTCACTCGTCCAACAAGGTCTGCGGAGGGGCAAGAGCGGTGCGTCACTAAGGCGGATACGGAACTCAACGGTCGAGTCTGATCCGGCTCGAGTGAAAGGGGGAATCTCACCTGGGGGTCCTCGGCCATGCCTGAACCCGAAGACCATTCCTCCTCGTCGAAGTCGACCCCCGCAATTGCCGAGAGCTGGACGGTTGTGGGGGATTGGCGCTCGGAGGAACAATGCTGTGAAAAGTGACCACTCTGACCGCAGTTGAAACAGGCCATACTCGCTGGTACTCCCTTCGGCGCGGGCGTGAACCACGCATGGCGCTCCTTCCACAAATGCGACTGTTGCCATCTGGTAGCGCGATCGACCCATCGAGCCCGGCGGATCTGAGCGCGCTCGTCATCGGTTGTTGAGGACGGGATGTTGCGGGAAGTCTTCGAGATCGCTCCAAAGGACACAGTTCGAGTCGAAGGCATTGAACCCGTCGTTGGTACCGCAGTCTCGTCGGCGATGGCAGCCCAATCGGTGATCTCCTCAAGGGAAGGGACCGTCCGTCCGAACCTTCCTGTAGTGACCAGTGAGTTGTCCCGATATTCT
This sequence comes from Microbotryum scabiosae, assembly GCA_022702605.1. Taxonomy (NCBI): domain Eukaryota; kingdom Fungi; phylum Basidiomycota; class Microbotryomycetes; order Microbotryales; family Microbotryaceae; genus Microbotryum; species Microbotryum scabiosae. Next base: position 190,054 of record JAHWDV010000006.1, on the reverse strand, counting down.
CGAAGCATGCCGGCACGCACTTCCCGCTTAGCCCCGTCGCTCAACGACTGGTAGAACGCCGTGGCCAGCTGAAGCGGCGAAAGACTAAAGCTTGAGTTATTGTGCATAAAGGCACGGTAACGTGCACGCCATTCTCCGACATGATCGTAGGCGCGAACAGAAGATTGGCGGCACCCGTAAAACTCCTGGGACACTCGGTCGGCAAAGCCAGGATCCGGCCACCGACGTCCCACTACAGTCATGAGCGACGTCCAACAATGGGGGCGGACTTCCCGGATCGCGTCCATCATCGTGTCGACGGCCCAGTCGTGTGAAGACTGCCGTCGCTGACTAGATGTCGAACGGTCGAACAAGGTTGCCACCAGCTGGACTACCCGGTCGGTGGTGAATAGGTCGGTAGTCGATATGTCGCACAACAATGACAAATACGACTTTCCAAACGCAGTGAAACGGACCAACCTTTCGGGGTGATCCCCCGACCATAACCCTTCCCGGTCGGGCAATGTCCCTCTCCAACGAGAGCTAATCACCGCCGGGGAAGGGCCGTCCCTAAATCCGCTGTGAGATTCCCCCCCAGGGGTACGAGCAAGGGGGTCAGCGGTATTGCCTGAACGTCCCAAAATTGTGTGCGGGGGGACGTCCAGGGGGACCGATCTCACCGGCAAAAACTCCCCAGCCCGCGCTGCAACTGGTTCAGTGGAGCCAAGCTCCCCGGCCCTCGCTGCAACTGGTTCAGGTGAGCGTTTCAACAATTCGTCCACCGTTTGTTCCAGCTTGCGAACGCGTGCTTCGGAGTCGTGATATCGCGCTTCTGCTTCTTCAAGGCGGCCTTCAAGCGATATGATGACGGAGGCGGCCTGAGGCGGTAGCGGTGGAGACTTGACCGGGTTTCCCCGCAAGGGGTCGTCATCGCGCACTGGCACGGTACTGTCGCCGACGCGCGGCGTGTCGCGTTCTTCGGCCATGGCGATTTCGCGACTCAACGATAGACGATTCCGGGGTGAGCGAGGACGGGAAGGAGGAGGATGGAAAAAAGGATAGGATGGAATGACGCGTTCGTCGTCGGACTCGGTGATAGAGGATGCGAGGGACAGCGACAGCGAAACGTCAGTGGATGGTGAGTTCGGCAACGGAGATGTCGCTGAAGACTCAGGGGTAGACGGCGGGGACGGATGCTCGTCCAGGATGCTAAGCGACGCAGATGTAGTTCGACGGAATTGCGTTGGATGCCGAGACTTGAAAAAAGTGACAGGTCAACGTCCGAGGAGAGGACAATGACTACACGCGAGATAGAGGGCGTTGGATGTGAATCGACGGGTGGCGGCGGCTGTCGATGAAGAAACGATCGAGGAGGGGTATCGACCGAAGATGCTCGAAAGAAATCAAGTATAACGGACTTAATTCCAACGAGAAGGTAAAAGAAGAGGGAGGGTAATGTAAGATATGGAGCTGACCAAGCTGATGGGAAGGTGCTAAAACCAAAAGGAAGGGAATGCTCCAAGCGCTAAGGGAACTTAACCAAATAAAATAGGCCAAAAAGGTTGGCTCAGGGGAAAAGGATTGCTCATGGGAGCACCGGTAAAACCCTGACTTTGCGCCTCAACTAACATACCAACTGCACCAAGCCACTGCACTCGACCTTTGGGGACTTCCTTTGAGTAATGCTGTCATCCTGACAGTGATCCATTAAGTCGTTCGGCTTGCCCATTCTGCTCCGGAGTATACGGTGCAGTGAGCTCCATGATGATGCCCTGTTTCTCGAGAAGGTCCCGGAACAACGAGTTGTCGAATTCACGACCATTGTCCGACCTGACCCTCTTAATCTTCTGACCCGTTTGACGTTCTGCGTCGGATTGAAATTTGGACCATGCCTCGATAATCGTCTCAGCCTTCTTGTCTTTCAGTACAGTCGTCCATTTGGCCGTCGAATATTGATCCACGATGACGAGATAGATGGTATCGCCATGGTGATTGGGATGCTCGACGAAGCCCAGATCGATGAAGACACGGTAGAGAGCATGCGGTGCGTCGGTGCTCTTGGCCGAGAAGGCCGATCGCTTTGACTTGGCCTGAATGCACGAGAAGCACGGAGTTACTTTCTCGTCCTTCAATGTAATGCCGGTGATAGCACCCGATTTGACAGCCAAGACAATCGCCGCGGGAGATTGATGGCCGAGTTTCCGATGTGCTTCCATCAACGTGCACGTCCCAGTGAGACGATTGGCAGCGACCAATGGAGCGGTGGGCAATGACGTGATGGGCTGTAAGTGAGCAGCATCCATGACGAAACCACGACCAGGGCGCGAGCGAAGGATTGGTTTACCGCAGACGTTGAAGATGAGGTTGTTTTGGGGACCCACGACGTACGTCATCGACTCCAAGAGACGATCGACGGAAACGAAACCGCATTGAGCACCCGGCATGTGATACACCTTCTTCAGAGTGACTCGACAACCATAGGAGGTAATGAACGTGACCGAGCCATGTCCCGGAGATTGGACCTGAGATTGATCGGCGACGGAGTGTCAGGATGACAGCATTACTCAAAGGAAGTCCCCAAAGGTCGAGTGCAGTGGCTTGGTGCAGTTGGTATGTTAGTTGAGGCGCAAAGTCAGGGTTTTACCGGTGCTCCCATGAGCAATCCTTTTCCCCTGAGCCAACCTTTTTGGCCTATTTTATTTGGTTAAGTTCCCTTAGCGCTTGGAGCATTCCCTTCCCTTTGGTTTTAGCACCTTCCCCATCAGCTTGGTCAGCTCCATATCTTACATTACCCTCCCTCTTCTTTTACCTTCTCGTTGGAATTAAGTCCGTTATACTTGATTTCTTCCGAGCATCTTCGGTCGATACCCCTCCTCGATCGCTTCTTCATCGACAGCCGCCGCCACCCGTCGATTCACATCCAACGCCCTCTATCTCGCGTGTAGTCATTGTCCTCTCCTCGGACGTTGACCTGTCACTTTTTTCAAGTCTCGGCATCCAACGCAATCCCGTCGAACTACATCTGCGTCGCTTAGCATCCTGGACGAGCATCCGTCCCCGCCGTCTACCCCTGAGTCTTCAGCGACATCTCCGTTGCCGAACTCACCATCCACTGACGTTTCGCTGTCGCTGTCCCTCGCATCCTCTATCACCGAGTCCGACGACGAACGCGTCTTTCCATCCTATCCTTTTTTCCATCCTCCTCCTTCCCGTCCTCGCTCACCCCGGAATCGTCTATCGTTGAGTCGCGAAATCGCCATGGCCGAAGAACGCGACACGTCGCGCGTCGGCGACAGTACCGTGCCAGTGCGCGATGACGACCCCTTGCGGGGAAATCCGGTCAAGTCTCCACCGCTACCGCCTCAGGCCGCCTCCGTCATCATATCGCTTGAAGGCCGCCTTGAAGAAGCAGAAGCGCGATATCACGACTCCGAAGCACGCGTTCGCAAGCTGGAACAAACGGTGGACGAATTGTTGAAACGCTCACCTGAACCAGTTGCAGCGAGGGCCGGGGAGCTTGGCTCCACTGAACCAGTTGCAGCGCGGGCTGGGGAGTTTTTGCCGGTGAGATCGGTCCCCCTGGACGTCCCCCCGCACACAATTTTGGGACGTTCAGGCAATACCGCTGACCCCCTTGCTCGTACCCCTGGGGGGGAATCTCACAGCGGATTTAGGGACGGCCCTTCCCCGGCGGTGATTAGCTCTCGTTGGAGAGGGACATTGCCCGACCGGGAAGGGTTATGGTCGGGGGATCACCCCGAAAGGTTGGTCCGTTTCACTGCGTTTGGAAAGTCGTATTTGTCATTGTTGTGCGACATATCGACTACCGACCTATTCACCACCGACCGGGTAGTCCAGCTGGTGGCAACCTTGTTCGACCGTTCGACATCTAGTCAGCGACGGCAGTCTTCACACGACTGGGCCGTCGACACGATGATGGACGCGATCCGGGAAGTCCGCCCCCATTGTTGGACGTCGCTCATGACTGTAGTGGGACGTCGGTGGCCGGATCCTGGCTTTGCCGACCGAGTGTCCCAGGAGTTTTACGGGTGCCGCCAATCTTCTGTTCGCGCCTACGATCATGTCGGAGAATGGCGTGCACGTTACCGTGCCTTTATGCACAATAACTCAAGCTTTAGTCTTTCGCCGCTTCAGCTGGCCACGGCGTTCTACCAGTCGTTGAGCGACGGGGCTAAGCGGGAAGTGCGTGCCGGCATGCTTCGAGAATATCGGGACAACTCACTGGTCACTACAGGAAGGTTCGGACGGACGGTCCCTTCCCTTGAGGAGATCACCGATTGGGCTGCCATCGCCGACGAGACTGCGGTACCAACGCCGGGTTCAACGCCTTCGACTCGAACTGTGTCCTTTGGAGCGATTTCGAAGACTCCCCGCAACATCCCGTCCTCAACAACCGATGACGAGCGCGCTCAGATCCGCCGGGCTCGATGGGTCGATCGCGCTACCAGATGGCAACAGTCGCATTTGTGGAAGGAGCGCCATGCGTGGTTCACGCCCGCGCCGAAGGGAGTACCAGCGAGTATGGCCTGTTTCAACTGCGGTCAGAGTGGTCACTTTTCACAGCATTGTTCCTCCGAGCGCCAATCCCCCACAACCGTCCAGCTCTCGGCAATTGCGGGGGTCGACTTCGACGAGGAGGAATGGTCTTCGGGTTCAGGCATGGCCGAGGACCCCCAGGTGAGATTCCCCCTTTCACTCGAGCCGGATCAGACTCGACCGTTGAGTTCCGTATCCGCCTTAGTGACGCACCGCTCTTGCCCCTCCGCAGACCTTGTTGGACGAGTGAAAGACGTCGTCTTTCCTTCTTGCGAAGCAGGGATTTCATCGAGTAATTTGCAGCCAACCGCGCCGGTAGATGATGCAAACCCTCATCGTTTCAACGATAGTTTGACCGACACTGCGTCCGCCGCGGTGGAAGACGTTTTTTCCTACGCTGATGCCGCGTCGCGTTCGCGTCGCTTTTGGGGGCCGGAAGTGGTGTCGTCTCGCAAGGCGGAAAGGGCTGCTTCGGTGAGCTCCTTCCAAATTCCTGTGCCAGTGGGTGTTTCTCTCCTGGCGTCCGATACGCCCCTGATCGACACCGACAAACCCGACCGACTCATCGAACCAGCCATTGTGCGAGCCCGCAACGTTGTAGCTTGGACGTTGCCTTCCGGAAGGACCTTGCGTTGCTTGATCGACTCGGGGTCAGAGGTGGACTTGGTGGACCAGGAGGCCGTGCGAACCGACACCGCTTTCACGACGGCACGGTTGACTGCACCGTTGCACCTGCGTCTTGGGACTCAGGATAAATCCGACCGATGTGCTATGTTCGCCACTGCTCCGTTTTCGTCCGGTGCCCTCGACCTCGGTTCGCGAGCTTTCTTCATCTGTCGGGTGACTGGATACGATGCCATTTTGGGTTTGCCATTTCTGAAGGACACAGGCATGCTCGTAGGCTGGGGCGCCTTTACGGTTGCGCGATCGGGTCCGTCGCAACCTGTTGCCAAGGATACTTATGAGTGGGATCGAGCGGTCACCGTGGCATCTATCTTCTCCGGTTCCGCCATTGGTTACAACCACCCGGGATTACTTCCCGACGACGAGATCATTGGTCTTGAGCCGCACAACCCATTGCTCGATGTAGTCGACGACCCGACGCTTGAGGATTTGTCTGAGTCCGAAGCACGAACACGATTGGCTGCCTTACTCGAGACCTACTCTGATGTGTTCGTAGATTCGTTACCAATGGAGCGACTCCCACCATATCGGCCGGTCAACCACGAAATTCCGTTGATCAATCCCACCGAGAAGGTCAAACCAAAGGTGTATCCCCTCGCCGACAAGTATCGCACCCAGTGGGCGGAACATTCAGCTAAGTACACTCGCGGTCGCTTCTGGGTGTCGGGCCCAATCGACTCTGCGGCTCCGGTTTTTGCCATTCCAAAGAAGAATTCCCAAACGGCCCGCTTTGTGCTCGACCTCCGGGCGCGTAACAGCAACACCGCCAAGCGTTTTTCGCCCATTCCCGACATGACTAGTGTCCGCTACGAGGTTGCACGCTCGCGTTACCGGTCCAAATTTGATGTGGCCGCAGCGTTCGAGCAGGTGCGGATTGTACCGGAGCACGTCGACCGCACGGGTTTTGCCACGGTGACGGGCACATATACCTCTCGGGTCATGCAGTTTGGGGACACCAATGCACCCAACACGTTGAACCTGTTGACATCGACCATGTTCCAGCCATGTCTTTCATTCGCAAAGATCTTCTTTGACGATGTCCACGTTCACTCCGATACACGACGCGCGCATTTGAGACACATCGAGATCCTGCTGATGACACTACGACATTATCGATTCTACTTAGGAGCCAGTAAATCTGAGTGGTTTTCCAAATCGTTGGACTCGTTGGGTGCCATCATTTCCGACGACGGCATCAAGGTTGATCCCCTCAAGTGGGAACGTGTCCGCCAATGGCCGACGCCGCGTAACAAGACCGATGTCCAACGTTTTTTAGGCACAATCAACTGGATGCGGGATCACCTGCCGCATTTGTCGGGTACCTTGGAGCCGGTTACGGCGTTGTTAGCGCAGGCGACATCGTGGCGTTGGAATGAGCGCGAGCAGCAGGCCTTTGATGACGCCAAAAACTTGGTACCTGCGACACTGCGACCAATCGACGGTGCCAAGGTCACTTCTGGCGAGCACAAGATCTACCTGTTTACCGATGCCAGTCGTGTTGGCATTGGAGCCTGCTTGGCTTCGGGTCCTACCCGGGTGCAGGCGGTTCCCACCCGTTTCTTTTCGGCTAAGTTCAATGGCGCTCAGCTCAACTATCACATCACTGATAAGGAGTTCTTAGCCGTAGTTTCGGCGTGTCAGGCCTTCGAACAGCACTTGATCGGTTACCCCTTTGTCATTGTCACCGACCATCAAGCCCTTCGCACCCTCAAAACCCAGAGACTTCGCCAGACGCCCCGGCACATACGCATGTGTTTGGAACTCAGTCGTTTTGATTTCGAATTTGAATTCATCGAGGGCAAGAAGAATTCCATTGCCGATTCGTTGTCGCGTCTATGGGAGGTCCAGCAAGGTTCGCAGGAGGATCAGGTCAAGGAAAAGGAGTTGGAGGATTTGTTCTTTGATGGAGAACGCCACGAGATCACTACACCCGGTGAGAGCCTCTTCGAGGAACGTCCTTACACTCCATTGTCAAACGATCGGTTGCCTCCTGTTGATGTTGCCACCGGGTCCCCGCGTCACGGCTGCGAAACAGGCTCTCCCGGACTCTACGCGATCATGGAGGAATTGGGGAACAAGGACGTCGAGGGAAAGGACTTAGGGAATTGGTTCTTGAAGGAAGAATGCTACGAGCTCATTACACCCGGTGAGAGCCTCCCCGAGGAATGTCCTTACACTTCACCGTCGCCCGACCGGTTGCCTCCTGTTGATGTTGCCTTCGGGCTCGGGCGTGACCAATGCGAAGCAGGCCCTTCTGGATGCCACCTCGGCGCCGAGAATATCATGGATACCGACAACCCGTATGCAGGCCCGCTCGTGTCTCCTTTGGAACCCAGCACCAACACCCGAGTACACGCAGTCGGCGCAACTCCAGAGGACGACATTCCCTTACCGGTCGATCCCAACGCCGATGAACTCGATTTGTTGGGATCAGCACATGTCGAGCCCACCAACGCCCCTGTAATCCATAGGCCCCCGGTACCACTGCCCCAACCCTTCATCGACGCCGTCATCCAAGCGTACGCCACCGATTCCCAGGCTCAAGTTATTGTCACCGACCCGCTTTCGTGGCCTATGTTTCGGGTGACTGAGGAGGGGAAGATCTTGCGTGCACATCCCGATGAGTCCTTTTCGCTGTTTGTGCCTAGGGGTCAGGCTACCGGTGTCCTCGACTCCGAGAAGATTCCCTCGCTACGCGAGCTCGTGCTTTCGGAGGTGCATAGGAGCGTGGGACATGCAGCGCATCGCATCACCTTGGCCGCTTTACGCCCTTTGTATTGGTGGTCGTCCATGTCGGTCGATTGCGCCGATTTTTGCCGTTCATGCGAAGACTGTGCCCGGGGCAAGGCGTCCACTCAAGTGCCTTATGGTCGATTGCATCCGTTGCCAATCCCTTCCGGTCCTTGGGAACAAGTGGCCATCGACTTCATGACAGGGTTGCCTCCGGTCGAGTTCGAAGGATTGATGGTCGCTCAAATCATGGTGGTCACTGACACTTGGGGAAAGATGGTCCACTTGATTCCGCTTCCAGCCGACGCCGATTCCGAGCTCGTTGCCGACAAGTATTATGCTACCATCTTTCGACTGCATGGGACGCCTTCAGCCATCGTTTCGGACCGCGATCCCAAGTTCACCTCGCAGTTTTGGCGGGCATTGCAAGCAAAGGTCGGCACCGTCTTGCGGATGTCCACTGCCGCACACCCTGAGACGGATGGATCGAGCGAGAACCGAATCAAGATGGTCACCCAAACCTTGAGGATCATGGTATCGTCTAATCACGAGGCGTGGGCATTTCGTCTTGTGGAAGCTGAGTTTGCTCTTAACTCTTCTGTTGCGGTGTCCACGTCTCTGTCGGCTTTCGAGGCAACGTACGGATACCTCCCGCGACGTTGGCCCACCGAGTCATGGTCGGTCTCGGATGTTCCTCGTGCGGAAGCGTTCGCACGGATCCGACAGCTCCGTAATGTTGAGGTGACCGACGCCATCATTGGGACGCGACTTAGCCAAGCCCATCAGGCAAATAAACGCCGACGTCCGGACGATCCGGCCTTTCACACTGGCAGCTTGGTTTACCTTTCGACAAAGAACCTTGCAGTTCCTGAAGGGATGAAGTCAAAGTTGTTACCGCGTTACATTGGACCGTTCCGCATCCAAGCGGCCATCCCGGCTACGTCCAGTTACGATCTCGTCCTCCCCCCCGGGATGTCGCGCGTTCACAATCGTTTCCATGCACGACTCCTTCGCCCATACATGGACAACGATGCTGAAAGATTCCCTGGACGTGATCCCACAGTACTCTTTGTTGACGACGTAGCAGATGCGACTGCCGACGCTGCAACTCCGGAGCGGATCGTCCGAGATCGCCGAAATGCTCGGGGCCTTCGTTCTTTCTTGGTTCGATGGGTCGATCACAGCGACACCGACGATACTTGGGTGAAGGAGCAGTCCCTGCGATCCGACTACCCATCTGTTCTGGACGAATACTTGGCGCGCTTGGACCGCACAAATCGCCGACTTGCGGATCGGTAGACTTCCTTTTGGGGGGGACAGTGTCAGGATGACAGCATTACTCAAAGGAAGTCCCCAAAGGTCGAGTGCAGTGGCTTGGTGCAGTTGGTATGTTAGTTGAGGCGCAAAGTCAGGGTTTTACCGGTGCTCCCATGAGCAATCCTTTTCCCCTGAGCCAACCTTTTTGGCCTATTTTATTTGGTTAAGTTCCCTTAGCGCTTGGAGCATTCCCTTCCCTTTGGTTTTAGCACCTTCCCCATCAGCTTGGTCAGCTCCATATCTTACATTACCCTCCCTCTTCTTTTACCTTCTCGTTGGAATTAAGTCCGTTATACTTGATTTCTTCCGAGCATCTTCGGTCGATACCCCTCCTCGATCGCTTCTTCATCGACAGCCGCCGCCACCCGTCGATTCACATCCAACGCCCTCTATCTCGCGTGTAGTCATTGTCCTCTCCTCGGACGTTGACCTGTCACGGAGATCCCGAGCGGCTCAGCAATAAAATTCGATAGGACAGACTTGTCACCAACGCAATGGACTTTGGCACCAGAGTCGACAATCCAGGGGAAACGTGGCATCGCTCGCGAATAAGGGAAAATGTAGCTTGTCAATGCAGATTCATCTACACCTATGGCAGCAACCTTCGAATCCTCGGCAGCAGCTGAAGCGGATTTGGATTTGTTCTTGGGAAGCTCCGGGCAGAGATGCCAACCGCGTGAGTGACCCAGGCTATTGCAGCGCGTGCACACCACTTTGGAGAAGTCCTTGTGTGTGGTGTTGATACGTGCGACGAGACTGGTATGAGAATGTCACGCCTGCTCAAGCGGTGGTAAGTCTCTGATCGAAGGACCAAGGGAGACCAGACCAAGAAGTTGCTTGTTACACACCTGCTCAAGCGGTGGTAAGTCTCTGATCGAAGGACCAAGGGAGACCAGACCAAGAAGTTGCTTGTTACACACCTGCTCAAGCACTACAGTAAGTTACCACATCTAGAGGGGTGAAAGATGATAGGAAGAGTAGTGCTCACCTGCTCAAGCGGTGGTAAGTCTCTGATCGAAGGACCAAGGGAGACCAGACCAAGAAGTTGCTTGAGCAGGAGAGAAACCAGAGAGGGGCCAGCTGGCTGGGCCTAAGTGCCCAGCCAGAGTCAGGCACAGGGACCAGGCCCAGAGTGGGAGAGCTAAGGTGTTGAAGTAGGTCAAAAGTGGTCAAAACGAGGAGAGGAGGATGTTGAGGTAGATACAAGATACAAGAAGGACATGAAAGAGATATTTAATCTCACACCCCCCCTACTTCGAGTATCAGGGAGCACAGATACCGAGTCGACCGCGGTGCCGAGCAAAGAGGTCGCGTGACAATGCTTTGGTGAAGATGTCCGCTGTCATCTCACCAGTGTTGATGTACTGGACGATAATATCGCCCATGGAAACCATATCCCGGACAAAGTGTTCGCGCAGGCGGATGTGCCGAGTCCGAGCATGGAATACCGGATTCTTGGTGAGAGCATTGGCGCCTTGGTTGTCGCCGTAGATGAGGACGGGCTTTGAAGACGAAAGGCCAAGCTCACCAAAGAGCTGACGCAGAAAGATTGCCTCCTTACCAGCGTGTGACAGTGCAAGGTACTCGGCGTCACAAGTGGAGTCGGCAACGCGCGATTGAAGCCGGGAGGACCATGAGACGGCAGCACCTGCATAGACAAAAGTGTAACCCATGGTCGACTTGGAAGAGAGGACGCATGCACCCCAGTTGCAGTCGGAGTAGCCCAAGAGCGGTGCCGGATCCCCACGAGCGTAGCGTAAGCCATGAGAGAGAGTGCCGGCGACGTAGCGGAAGGCGTGCTTGACAGCTCCCCAGGCAGCAGCAGAAGGCGAGTGAGAGAAACGAGCCAAGTAACCGACGGTGTAAGCCAGGTCGGGCCGAGTACCAGTGGAAGCGTACATGAGGGAGCCAATGGCTTGCAGGTACCGAGTGCGATCCGAGAATGGGGTGGCCTGGAGCTCAACTTCAAGGCGGAGATCGGACTGCATGGGCGTCGCGACGGGGTGGGCATCGGACATTCCAAATCGGGCAAGGACGTCCTTGAGGTATTGCTCCTGACTCAGGGAGATGGAGCCATCTGGAGAACGCCGGATCTGAATGCCGAGGATGTATTCCGCCTCACCAAGCCGTTTGACACCATAGCGCTGCTCAAGACCCTGAAGGGTACGCTCAATCTCAGGGAGAGAGGGGCTGATCATGAGCAGGTCATCGACATAGAGTGCAATGTAGTGGCGCACATCACCCGTTGTCCTGACGTAGACGCAGTGGTCGGATTCGGTGGCGACGTAGCCGAGTGCGGACAAGGCAGAGTCAATCTCGTCGTTCCAGATGCGACCGGCCTGGCGCAAGCCGTAGAGAGACCGATGCAGCTGGAGGACCTTGCCTGGCATGTAGATACCGTCCGGCACACGGATGTACAGGGGTGCGTCAAGTTTGCCGTGCAGGTAGGCTTTGTCGATGTCGGCCTGGTGGATGTGGTACCCATGAGCAGCAGCAAGGGCCAGGAGTGCGCGGATGGAGGTGAATTTTGCCACGGGTGCAAAGGTCTCGTCAAAGTCAATGCCAGAGCGTTGGGAGTCACCACGGGCAACGAGACGACCCTTGTAGGACTTGACTTGGCCATGCTGGTCGCGTTTGGTGCGGAAGACAAAGCGGGAGCCCAGGACCTTGGCGTCTGCTGGGACAAGGGACTCGTCAATCGGTGTGAATGCCGAAAAATCTCGTAAGAGTGAGTCAAACTCGTCGCGGGCCGCAAGACGCCATTCATCTGCTTGAGGAGTGGCCATGGCCGCTCGCCAGTGAGGTGGGTCGCGAGCGGGGGCAATCAGTTCCGCAGGGTCGGCGGGCGAGGTCTCAATGAGGGTGGCAGCACCAGAGGCAAGGTAGGCCACGGCAGAGGGCGAGTGGAGTGCGTCATCCACATCGTCGGGAAACTCCTGCGCCCGGCATAGCGAAGCAACATCGCGTGGGCGTGGCAGGAGATCGATCGGATCCGGGGAGTCGGACCGAGCGGGTGAGGGTGGCGCTGGCAACACACGGGAAGCCACAGGGCGCGGGGAAGGACAAGGCGTGGAGATGGCCGAGTCAGAGCTGCCTTGGTCAGAGGCGCTTGATGCAGGTGAGTCCGGGTCAGGGAGCTCACGAGCAGGGGAGCCTTGGTCAGGGGCAGGGGGTGCGAGCGAGTCCTGGTCAGGGACCTCGCGGGCAGGGGAGGGATGGTGCGGGCCCTGGTCAGGGGCTGCTGGCACGGGTCGAGGTGGCTCAGCGCGAGGCGCAAGTGAGCGAGGGGAAGCAACGAGCGAAGGCTCAAGGGGGTCTACCTGGTCAGGGTATGCGTCAATGATGACGGGAAGTGGGATTGGTTCAGCGCGAACGTCGGTGACTGGCTGGAGTGCAGGGAACTCGGATTCACGGAAGACAACATTGCGGCTGAGTTGTATCCTGCGCGTGGACGGCTCGAAGAGTCGGAAAGCCTTGGCATGTTGGTCAAAACCAACGAACAGGAGGGGTACAGCCTTGGGGTCGAGGTCCGTGCGCTTGGCCGAGGGAAGGTGGTGCCAAGCGCGGCAGCCAAATGCGCGAAGGGTGGAGATGTCAGGCGCAAAGCCGTGCCAACGAGTGTCGGGGATCTCACCACCAATGCCGGCGTGAGGCATCAGGTTTTTGCAGTGCACATAGTACAAAGCAGCCTCACCCCAGAGGCGTGAATCAGCGCCAGAGGAGTAGAGCAGAGCAAGGATACCCTCCTTGATGGTGCGATTGCTGCGCTCAACACGCCCATTTTGCTGGGGTGTGTAGGGGATGGTGAGTTCCCGACGAATGCCTTTGCTTGCACAGAAGTCGACAAAGTTGCGCAGAGTGAACTCGCCTCCATTGTCAGAGCGGATGGTCTTCACCTTGTTGCCGGTGGCATTCTCGACTTCAAGGATCCAGTCGCGAAGGCGAGGGAAGACGTCACTTTTGAGTGCCAGGAGGATACACCAGTGCTTGCGAGAGAAGTCATCAATGATGACCAGCATGTACCGATGTCCACCAAATGTAGGGCGAGGCATTTGCGCTACATCGACGTGGAGGAGATCCAGGCGGCCAGAGGCAATGGACTTGGACCGGGCAAAGGGGAGGGCATGCGCTTTGGAAGCGAGACAAGCATTGCAGTAAAAATCCCGGAGCTCCTGATCCTTATACACCCAATCCACCCCAGTAACCAAGCCTCTCTGCACAATGTTTTTGATTTGCGCAACGGGCAAGTGCGCGAGGCGACGGTGCAGAGTCAGCAAGGACACTTTGGTAGGGATGGCGAGGAGGGCTTTGGGCGTACAGGGTGTAGGTCCAAGTGCCAAGGCGTACAGGTTGTTCCCGATGGCTTGAGCGGTAGCGACGACAGCACCCGAGGGACGGGCGATGCTTGCACAACGAGATGCGAAGGAGACGCGGTAGCCGAGTTGATCCAACTGGAAGACGGACAGCAGGTTGCATGGGAGATCCGGCACTAGGAGGACATTGGACACGGTGATGGGACCCTTTGAAGTCTGGATGCAAATGGTGCCACAGCCGGTGGAAGGGAGGGAGCCGGCGACGCCTCCAACCCGTGGGCCAGCAACCGTGCGAAGCTCAGAAAAGAGGCCGCTGTCGTTCGTCATGTGGCGATTGGCGCCCGAGTCAAGGAGCCAAGCTGACTTGCGAAAGGGTGAAGGCGTAGCAAGGAGACAGGCCGTGAAAGAGACAGAGTCGGGTGTATTGACGGCGGCCGGTGAAGCGGTCGGCTGGGAGGCCTTCTTCTCGGCGGTGCGGCGAGCTCGGTAGGCGGCGGCCCAGGCGGTGTCGGGGCATTCCCTGAGCCAGTGCATCTTGCGACAAGACGGATTTGGGCACGGCCTTGAGCAACCGTGGCGGGCCTGCGGCGTGGCGACGGCGGCAACGGGAGTGTCGACGGGGCGGGCTTTGACATCGCGGTAAAGGCGCGTGAAGATCTCGGTGGCGGAGGGCATCGCAGTGGAATCGCCCTGGGCAGCGACAAAGGTGGTGCGCCAGGCGTCGAAGGACGAAGGAATGCGAGCAAGCAAGTGCGAGGCGAGAAGAGCGTTCACAGTGACCTGCGAGTCCTGCAGCAGCCGGGCGTCGTTCTCGAAGCTGTCGCGGAATTGCAGGAACAGGTCGGGAGTGACGGGCACAGGGTCGGAGCTGAAGAGGCGTTGGATGACCGGTAGCAGATCGACAGCAGAGACGGTGCCGTAGCGTTCACGAAGTGCCTGCCAGACCTTGGGTGCAGCGAGCGGTTCGTCGAGGTAAGGTGACAGGCCCGGGAGGACGGTTTGCGAATCGACGGAGGCGCAAATGGAGGAGCAGGCGTAGTGGTCCCAGAGAGGGACATACGAAGCAGGCCAAGACTCGAGTGGTACGCCCGTGTTTAGGTAACGGACGACGCCGGAGGGCAGGCGTGAACGGATGGCGAGGACCCAGTCTCGGTAGCCGGACGAGTTGCGAAGCAGCTCGGTCGTTGCGAAGGCCGCAGAGTGGGTGGGCGGGCGCAAGGGCGGCGCATCGGGCGTGGGCTCGCGGAGCTTGGCTTCAGGCGCGGAGGCGCCGGCGGCGGACATGTTGCGAAGGCCGAAAACGTCGAGCGAAGGGCGGGCACGGAGGTGGCCGCACTGGTAGCTCGTTGGGCTCATAACCTATGAGAATGTCACGCCTGCTCAAGCGGTGGTAAGTCTCTGATCGAAGGACCAAGGGAGACCAGACCAAGAAGTTGCTTGTTACACACCTGCTCAAGCGGTGGTAAGTCTCTGATCGAAGGACCAAGGGAGACCAGACCAAGAAGTTGCTTGTTACACACCTGCTCAAGCACTACAGTAAGTTACCACATCTAGAGGGGTGAAAGATGATAGGAAGAGTAGTGCTCACCTGCTCAAGCGGTGGTAAGTCTCTGATCGAAGGACCAAGGGAGACCAGACCAAGAAGTTGCTTGAGCAGGAGAGAAACCAGAGAGGGGCCAGCTGGCTGGGCCTAAGTGCCCAGCCAGAGTCAGGCACAGGGACCAGGCCCAGAGTGGGAGAGCTAAGGTGTTGAAGTAGGTCAAAAGTGGTCAAAACGAGGAGAGGAGGATGTTGAGGTAGATACAAGATACAAGAAGGACATGAAAGAGATATTTAATCTCACAACTGGTGTCGTCAGCGATGCGGTTGGAGAGAGACTGTTTTTGTTGATTGCGGGAATCGGCCAATTCGACGTTCATTAGAAGTTTTGGATAGAATACGTTCCAATCCATGTCGATATTGACCTCAGACGCGAGATTACCCACGATCCCGTCATATTGGCTGGGGAGTGAGCGAAGAAGCATTCCTGCGAACAGCCAGTGCGGAAGCGGAGCTCCGAGATTCTTGAAATCCGTCATAGCAATTTTTACTTTGTTGACGAATTCCTTGAACGGAACATCTCCGGTGTACGGTTGTGCGAGAGTGTTCAGGAGATCCATTGTGCGACTAGAACGTCCTTGGGAGTTGAGGCCTTTAAGAGTGTCCCACATCTCCTTGGCAGTGGTCACATGGGTGAGGTGTGACATCTGCTCCTCAGAGATCGAGTTGACGATGTATTTGCACGCCAGGTCGTTGTGGCGACCGATCTTGGCGCGAAACTCAGAGAGCTTGTCCAGGAGGTTGGGGATGTTTGGCAAGACGTCCGATTGCGCAGGACCAGTGTGATCCCCCCCCAACCCGCTAACGCCGGGGGTGGCTGGTTCAATTGGCGCGACGGACGCAGTAGCATGTGCGGCGACGAGCTTGGACTTGTAGTCCGCGACGAGAGACTCGATCGATTTCTCGACAACATCCCAAGATCCGTCCGCTCGAAGATTGATGAACGCACGTGACGCCCAACTCGCGTACCCAGAAGCGTCCTTGAGAAACAAGCGATTGCCCGACCCGTTGGGGAAGTCGGAGTCGCTCGTTGGGCTCATAACCTATTACGGATAAGGACTAAGAGGTACTCCACGACTCAGCTCCGATATACACGAGTGAGATGATGAGAATAGTGTGGAGAAGAGAACTAAAAGGCAGAAACATAGCAAAGACAGAGATAGACGCGCGCATAATAAAACAATTAACCATTCTAGTAAAGAAGAGTTAGGCTCTCAGACCCCGCTTCTAACACTTGGCACGTGACGTGCATTCGCAAAGGCGGTGGCCAGGGGCACGGCAGGCAGGGCAGGACAAGGTTGTGGCAATCATGGCTGAAGGCGAAGTTGAAAGTCCCGCCGAGCGAAGCTGGATTTGGATGCGGTCCGTGAGCGTCGTGAGCTCGGGAAGCTCGCGCTGGCTCCGCTGCTCGTCTGTGAATGTCAGTCGGAAGCTTTCGAGGCAGGGTGGGACCATGGCAAGGACGTGAGTGGCAAGCACGTCGTTGAGTGACGTCTTGGCATCGCGGATTTCTTGTACGACCGACATATATTCGCGTAGCCAAGTGTCGAATGCTTCGACAGAAGCGGGCATATTCTTGAAGTCCCAAAGTCGGGCGAATAGTTCAAGGGTGCGCGTGGCATCGTCGGGTGCAAAACGAGCCTTGAGAGTCGCAAAGATGCAAGGGGCGGACAGCTCGTCGCTGGGGATGGTGTCGAGGGTTGCTGATACGTCGGCGGAGTCGATAGAGCCAACAATGATCTCGCGAGCCACGTCGTCACGTACGGCAAGCTGATCGGTCGTCCAGGTAGCGGGGACGACACCATCGAGGACGTAGCCACGAAGCTGGTTCGGAAGCGCCAGACGGAGTTGACGCAACCAATTTGTGAAAGACTTTGGTCCGTCAAGGCAAGCGTGTTTAGGAAACACGACGTTGGATGCGGCGGTGGCGTTGGCATGCGTGGCGGTAACGGCCGGGGCCGTGGTGGGCTGTGAGGCCTGCAGGGCGGCGAGCTGTGCCTGTAGAGCGGTGATTTGCTCGCTGATCGAGGATTCAGGGAAACTGGGATCCCTGGGGGGCGAGGGTGGGGCAGGGGAGCTGTCCATGTTGCGATGGATGTCAGGATGACAGCATTACTCAAAGGAAGTCCCCAAAGGTCGAGTGCAGTGGCTTGGTGCAGTTGGTATGTTAGTTGAGGCGCAAAGTCAGGGTTTTACCGGTGCTCCCATGAGCAATCCTTTTCCCCTGAGCCAACCTTTTTGGCCTATTTTATTTGGTTAAGTTCCCTTAGCGCTTGGAGCATTCCCTTCCCTTTGGTTTTAGCACCTTCCCCATCAGCTTGGTCAGCTCCATATCTTACATTACCCTCCCTCTTCTTTTACCTTCTCGTTGGAATTAAGTCCGTTATACTTGATTTCTTCCGAGCATCTTCGGTCGATACCCCTCCTCGATCGTTTCTTCATCGACAGCCGCCGCCACCCGTCGATTCACATCCAACGCCCTCTATCTTGCGTGTAGTCATTGTCCTCTCCTCGGACGTTGACCTGTCACTTTTTTCAAGTCTCGGCATCCAACGCAATCCCGTCGAACTACATCTGCGTCGATTAGCATCCTGGACGAGCATCCGTCCCCGCCGTCTACCCCTGAGTCTTCAGCGACATTTCCGTTGCCGAACTCACCATCCACTGACGTTTCGCTGTCGCTGTCCCTCGCATCCTCTATCACCGAGTCCGACGACGAACGCGTCTTTCCATCCTCCTCCTTCCCGTCCTCGCTCACCCCGGAATCGTCTATCGTTGAGTCGCAAAATCGCCATGGCCAAAGAATGCGACACGTCGCGCGTCGGCAACAGTACCGTGCCAGTGCGCGATGACGACCCCTTGCGGGGAAATCCGGTCAAGTCTCCACCGCTACCGCCTCAGGCCGCCTCCGTCATCACATCGCTTGAAGGCGCCTTGAAGAGGCAGAAGCGCGATATCACGACTCCGAAGAACGCGTTCGCAAGCTGGAACAAACGGTGGACAAATTGTTGAAACGCTCACCTGAACCAGTTGCAGCGAGGGCCGGGGAGCTTGGCTCCACTGAACCAGCTGCAGCGCGGGCTGGGGAGTTTTTGCCGGTGAGATCGGTCCCCCTGGACGTCCCCCCGCACACAATTTTGGGACGTTCAGGCAATACCGCTGACCCCCTTGCTCGTACCCCTGGGGGGGAATCTCACAGCGGATTTAGGGACGGCCCTTCCCCGGCGGTGATTAGCTCTCGCTGGAGAGGGACATTGCCCGACCGGGAAGGGTTATGGTTGGGGGATCACCCCGAAAGGTTGGTCCGTTTCACTGCGTTTGGAAAGTCGTATTTGTCATTGTTGTGCAACATATCGATTCACCACCGACCGGGTAGTCCAGCTGGTGGCAACCTTGTTCGACTGTTCGACATCTAGTCAGCAACGGCAGTCTTCACACGACTGGGCCGTCGACACGATGATGGACGTGATCCAGGAAGTCCGCCCCCATTGTTGGACGTCGCTCATGACCGTAGTGGGACGTTGGTGGCCGGATCCTGGCTTTGCCGACCGAGTGTCCCAGGAGTTTTACGGGTGCCGCCAATCTTCTGTTTGCGCCTACGACCATGTCGGAGAATGGCGTGCACGTTACCGTGCCTTTATGCACAATAACTCAAGCTTTAGTCTTTCGCCGCTTCAGCTGGCCACGGCGTTCTACCAGTCGTTGAGCGACGGGGCTAAGCGGGAAGTGCGTGCCGGCATGCTTCGAGAATATCGGGACAACTCACTGGTCACTACAGGAAGGTTCGGACGGACGGTCCCTTCCCTTGAGGAGATCACCGATTGGGCTGCCATCGCCGACGAGACTGCGGTACAAACGCCGGGTTCAACGCCTTCGACTCGAACTGTGTCCTTTGGAGCGATCTCGAAGACTTCCCGCAACATCCCGTCCTCAACAACCGATGACGAGCGCGCTCAGATCCGCCGGGCTCGATGGGTCGATCGCGCTACCAGATGGCAACAGTCGCATTTGTGGAAGGAGCGCCATGCGTGGTTCACGCCCGCGCCGAAGGGAGTACCAGCGAGTATGGCCTGTTTCAACTGCGGTCAGAGTGGTCACTTTTCACAGCATTGTTCCTCCGAGCGCCAATCCCCCACAACCGTCCAGCTCTCGGCAATTGCGGGGGTCGACTTCGACGAGGAGGAATGGTCTTCGGGTTCAGGCATGGCCGAGGACCCCCAGGTGAGATTCCCCCTTTCACTCGAGCCGGATCAGACTCGACCGTTGAGTTCCGTATCCGCCTTAGTGACGCACCGCTCTTGCCCCTCCGCAGACCTTGTTGGACGAGTGAAAGACGTCGTCTTTCCTTCTTGCGAAGCAGGGATTTCATCGAGTAATTTGCAGCCAACCGCGCCGGTAGATGATGCAAACCCTCATCGTTTCAACGATAGTTTGACCGACACTGCGTCCGCCGCGGTGGAAGACGTTTTTTCCTACGCTGATGCCGCGTCGCGTTCACGTCACTTTTGGGGGCCGGAAGTGGTGTCGTCTCGCAAGGCGGAAAGGGCTGCTTCGGTGAGCTCCTTCCAAATTCCTGTGCCAGTGGGTGTTTCTCTCCTGGCGTCCGATACGCCCCTGATCGACACCGACAAACCCGACCGACTCATCGAACCAGCCATTGTACGAGCCCGCAACGTTGTAGCTTGGACGTTGCCTTCCGGAAGGACCTTGCGTTGCTTGATCGACTCGGGGTCAGAGGTGGACTTGGTGGACCAGGAGGCCGTGCGAACCGACACCGGTTTCACGACGGCACGGTTGACTGCACCGTTGCACCTGCGTCTTGGGACTCAGGATAAATCCGACCGATGTGCTATGTTCGCCACTGCTCCGTTTTCGTCCGGTGCCCTCGACCTCGGTTCGCGAGCTTTCTTCATCTGTCGGGTGACTGGATACGATGCCATTTTGGGTTTGCCATTTCTGAAGGACACAGGCATGCTCGTAGGCTGGGGCGCCTTTACGGTGGCGCGATCGGGTCCGTCGCAACCTGTTGCCAAGGATACTTATGAGTGGGATCGAGCGGTCACCGTGGCATCTATCTTCTCCGGTTCCGCCATTGGTTACAACCACCCGGGATTACTTCCCGACGACGAGATCATTGGTCTTGAGCCGCACAACCCATTGCTCGATGTAGTCGACGACCCGACGCTTGAGGATTTGTCTGAGTCCGAAGCACGAACACGATTGGCTGCCTTACTCGAGACCTACTCTGATGTGTTTGTAGATTCGTTACCAATGGAGCGACTCCCACCATATCGGCCGGTCAACCACGAAATTCCGTTGATCAATCCCACCGAGAAGGTCAAACCAAAGGTGTATCCCCTCGCCGACAAGTATCGTACCCAGTGGGCGGAACATTCAGCTAAGTACACTCGTGGTCGTTTCTGGGTGTCGGGCCCAATCGACTCTGCGGCTCCAGTCTTTGCCATTCCAAAGAAGAATTCCCAAACGGCCCGCTTTGTGCTCGACCTCCGGGCGCGTAACAGCAACACCGCCAAGCGTTTTTCGCCCATTCCCGACATGACTAGTGTCCGCTACGAGGTTGCACGCTCGCGTTACCGGTCCAAATTTGATGTGGCCGCAGCGTTTGAGCAGGTGCGGATTGTACCGGAGCACATCAACCTCACGGGTTTTGCCATGGTGACGGGCACATATACCTCTCAGGTCATGCAGTTTGGGGACACCAATGCACCCAACACGCTGAACCTGTTGACGTCAGCCATGTTCCAGCCATGTCTTTTGTTTGCAAAGATCTTCTTTGACGATGTCCACGTTCACACCGATACACGACGCACACATTTGAGACACATCGAGATCCTGCTGATGACACTACGGCATTATCAATTCTACTTAGGAGCCAGTAGATCTGAGTGGTTTTCCAAATCGTTGGACTCGTTGGGGGCCATCATTTCCGACGACGGCATCAAGGTTGATCCCCTCAAGTGGGAACGTGTCCGCCAATGGCCGACACCGCGTAACAAGACCGATGTCCAACGTTTTTTAGGCACAATCAACTGGATGCGGGATCACCTGCCGCATTTGTCGGGTACCTTGGAGCCGGTTACGGCGTTGTTAGCGCAGGCGACGTCGTGGCATTGGAATGAGCGCGAGCAGCAGGCCTTTGATGACGTCAAAAACCTGGTACCTGCGACACTGCGACCAATCGAGGGTGCCAAGGTCACTTCTGGCAAGCACAAGATCTACCTGTTTACCGATGCCAGTCGTGTTGGCATTGGAGCCTGCTTGGCTTCGGGTCCTACCCGGGTGCAGGCGGTTCCCACCCGTTTCTTTTCGGCTAAGTTCAATGGCGCTCAGCTCAACTATCACATCACTGATAAGGAGTTCTTAGCCGTAGTTTCGGCGTGTCAGGCCTTCGAACAGCACTTGATCGGTTACCCCTTTGTCATTGTCACCGACCATCAAGCCCTTCGCACCCTCAAAACCCAGAGACTTCGCCAGACGCCCCGGCACATACGCATGTGTTTGGAACTCAGTCGTTTTGATTTCGAATTTGAATTCATCGAGGGCAAGAAGAATTCCATTGCCGATTCGTTGTCGCGTCTATGGGAGGTCCAGCAAGGTTCGCAGGAGGATCAGGTCAAGGAAAAGGAGTTGGAGGATTTGTTCTTTGATGGAGAACGCCACGAGATCACTACACCCGGTGAGAGCCTCTTCGAGGAACGTCCTTACACTCCATTGTCAAACGATCGGTTGCCTCCTGTTGATGTTGCCACCGGGTCCCCGCGTCACGGCTGCGAAACAGGCTCTCCCGGACTCTACGCGCTCATGGAGGAATTGGGGAACAAGGACGTCGAGGGAAAGGACTTAGGGAATTGGTTCTTGAAGGAAGAATGCTACGAGCTCATTACACCCGGTGAGAGCCTCCCCGAGGAACGTCTTTACACTTCACCGTCGCCCGACCGGTTGCCTCCTGTTGATGTTGCCTTCGGGTTCGGGCGTGACCAATGCGAAGCAGGCCCTTCTGGATGCCACCTCGTCGCCGAGAATATCATGGATACCGACAACCCGTATGCAGGCCCGCTCGTGTCTCCTTTGGAACCCAGCACCAACACCCGAGTACACGCAGTCGGCGCAACTCCAGAGGACGACATTCCCTTACCGGTCGATCCCAACGCCGATGAACTCGATTTGTTGGGATCAGCACATGTCGAGCCCACCAACGCCCCTGTAATCCATAGGCCCCCGGTACCACTGCCCCAACCCTTCATCGACGCCGTCATCCAAGCGTACGCCACCGATTCCCAGGCTCAAGTTATCGTCACCGACCCGCTTTCGTGGCCTATGTTTCGGGTGACTGAGGAGGGGAAGATCTTGCGTGCACATCCCGATGAGTCCTTTTCGCTGTTTGTGCCTAGGGGTCAGGCTACCGGTGTCCTCGACTCCGAGAAGATTCCCTCGCTACGCGAGCTCGTGCTTTCGGAGGTGCATAGGAGCGTGGGACATGCAGCGCATCACATCACCTTGGCCGCTTTACGCCCTTTGTATTGGTGGTCGTCCATGTCGGTCGATTGCGCCGACTTCTGCCGTTCATGCGAAGACTGTGCCCGGGGCAAGGCGTCCACTCAAGTGCCTTATGGTCGATTGCATCCGTTGCCAATCCCTTCCGGTCCTTGGGAACAAGTGGCCATCGACTTCATGACAGGGTTGCCTCCGGTCGAGTTCGAAGGATTGATGGTCGCTCAAATCATGGTGGTCACTGACACTTGGGGAAAGATGGTCCACTTGATTCCGCTTCCAGCCGACGCCGATTCCGAGCTCGTTGCCGACAAGTATTATGCTACCATCTTTTGACTGCATGGGACGCCTTCAGCCATCGTTTCGGACCGCGATCCCAAGTTCACCTCGCAGTTTTGGCGGGCATTGCAAGCAAAGGTCGGCACTGTCTTGCGGATGTCCACCGCCGCACACCCTGAGACGGATGGATCGAGCGAGAACCGAATCAAGATGGTCACCCAAACCTTGAGGATCATGGTATCGTCTAATCACGAGGCGTGGGCATTTCGTCTTGTGGAAGCTGAGTTTGCTCTTAACTCTTCTGTTGCGGTGTCCACGTCTCTGTCGGCTTTCGAGGCGACGTACGGATACCTCCCGCGACGTTGGCCCACCGAGTCATGGTCGGTCTCGGATGTTCCTCGTGCAGAAGCGTTCGCACGGATCCGACAGCTCCGTAATGTCGAGGTGACCGACGCCATCATTGGGACGCGACTTAGCCAAGCCCATCAGGCAAATAAACGCCGACGTCCGGACGATCCGGCCTTTCACACTGGCAGTTTGGTTTACCTTTCGACAAAGAACCTTGCAGTTCCTGAAGGGATGAAGTCAAAGTTGTTACCGCGTTACATTGGACCGTTCCGCATCCAAGCGGCCATCCCGGCTACGTCCAGTTACGATCTCGTCCTCCCCCCCTCAATGTCGCGCGTTCACAATCGTTTCCATGCGCGACTCCTTCGCCCATACATGGACAACGATGCTGAAAGATTCCCTGGACGTGATCCCACAGTACTCTTTGTTGACGACGTAGCAGATGCAACTGCCAACGCTGCAACTCCGGAGCGGATCGTCCGAGATCGCCGAAATGCTCGGGGCCTTCGTTCTTTCTTGGTTCGATGGGTCGATCACAGCGACACCGACGATACTTGGGTGAAGGAGCAGTCCCTTCGATCCGACTACCCATCTGTTCTGGACAAATACCTGGCGCGCTTGGACCGCACAAATCGCCGACTTGCGGATCGGTAGACTTCCTTTTGGGGGGGACAGTGTCAGGATGACAGCATTACTCAAAGGAAGTCCCCAAAGGTCGAGTGCAGTGGCTTGGTGCAGTTGGTATGTTAGTTGAGGCGCAAAGTCAGGGTTTTACCGGTGCTCCCATGAGCAATCCTTTTCCCCTGAGCCAACCTTTTTGGCCTATTTTATTTGGTTAAGTTCCCTTAGCGCTTGGAGCATTCCCTTCCCTTTGGTTTTAGCACCTTCCCCATCAGCTTGGTCAGCTCCATATCTTACATTACCCTCCCTCTTCTTTTACCTTCTCGTTGGAATTAAGTCCGTTATACTTGATTTCTTCCGAGCATCTTCGGTCGATACCCCTCCTCGATCGTTTCTTCATCGACAGCCGCCGCCACCCGTCGATTCACATCCAACGCCCTCTATCTCGCGTGTAGTCATTGTCCTCTCCTCGGACGTTGACCTGTCAATGGACGTGTGCAGTTCGAGTGGCTGGGCTCGAAAAGACGCAAATGGCGGTGGTAGCTCGTGGGCTCGTAACCTATTCGATCAACTCTACTACGTCAGCGATGTAGTTATAGCCAAGAGTGATGAATAGGAAGCTAACAGCAAAAGGAGCAGCGCGCCCAAGTTCTCAGCCAGCAAGTCTCAGGCCTGAGCCAGTGGGCCAGGCTTGTCCCGCGCACCTAAGTCCTGAGGTACCGAGTGGAGAGTGGATTCCTCACAGTTGTCGCTGGTATGTTTCTGTTCGCCTCGGTTCTTGCAATCGAGGGCCCAGTGACCTTTCTTGTGGCAGCGGCGCAGGGACCGGTGGGCGGGTGCTTCGCACGTGAAGTACAGTCGCGCAGGCCGTGGCCGGGGGCGCGGCAGGCGGGGCAAGGTGAGGCTGTGCCAAGCATGGCCGAATGCAAGGTCGAGAGTCCCGCCGAACGAAGTTGGATTCGAAGGCGATCCGTCAGCGTCGTGAGTTCGGGGAGTTCGCGCTGGTTGCGCTGCTCGTCTGTGAACGTGAGTCGGAAGCTGTCGAGGCAAGGCGGGACCATGGCAAGCACGTGAGTGGCGAGCACATCATTTAGCGATGTTTTGGGGTCGCGGATCTCCTGTGCAATCGACATGTACTCGCGTAGCCAGGTGTCGTATGCCTCGACGGAGGCGGGCATCTTTCTGAAGTCCCAAAGGCGGGCGAACAACTCGAGGGTGCGGGTGGCGTCATCCGGTGCAAAGCGAGCCTTGAGAGCGGCAAAGATACGTGGTGCCAACAGGTCGTCACTGGGGATGGCATCGAGAGTGGCCGATACATCGGCGGAGTCGATAGAGCCAACTATGATTTCCCGGGCGGCGTCGTCACGGGCGGCGAGCTGATCGGCCGTCCAAGTAGTTGGGATGACTCCACCGAGGACGTAACTACGAACTTGGTTCGGAAGCGCGAGGCGGAGTTGACGCAACCAGTTTGTAAACGACTTGGGGCCATCCAGACGAGCGTGTTTGGGGAAGATGATTTTGGATGCGTTGGTGGTGTTTGCCTGCGTGGCGGTGATGGTCGGGGTTGCGGAGGCGGCGGCGGCAGGAGGCAGCGAGGCCTGTAGGGCAGCAAGCTGTGCCTGTAGAGTGGCGATTTGTACGCTGATCGGAGATTCAGGGGGACTGGGATCCCTGGGGGGTGAAGGTGGGGCGGGGGAGCTGTCCATGGTGCGATGGACGTGTGCGGCTCGAGTGGCTGGGCTCGAGAGAAAAAACGCAAGCGGCGGTGAACCTCGCCTCCATCTCACTTCTAGGGCAATATGCGCTCACTGAAGTTGAGGTGCCTCACCTTTTAGTGCAGTGGTTAATTGCTTCTAATAGTGAGTTGGAGGCGAGGTTCAACACGCTTGGCCGAGGGAAGGTGGTGCCAAGCGCGGCAGCCAAATGCGCAAAGGGTGGAGATGTCAGGCACAAAGCCGTGTCAACGAGTGTCGGGGATCTCACCACCAATGCCGGCGTGAGGCATCAGGTTTTTGCAGTGCACATAGTACAAAGCAGCCTCACCCCAGAGGCGTGAATCAGCGCCAGAGGAGTAGAGCAGAGCAAGGATAACCTCCTTGATGGTGCGATTGCTGTGCTCAACACGCCCATTTTGCTGGGGTGTGTAGGGGATGGTGAGTTCCCGACGAATGCCTTTGCTTGCACAGAAGTCGATGAAGTTGCGCAGAGTGAACTCGCCGCCTCCATTGTCAGAGCGGATGGTCTTCACCTTGTTGCCGGTGGCATTCTCGACTTCAAGGATCCAGTCGCGAAGGCGAGGGAAGACGTCACTTTTGAGTGCCAGGAGGATACACCAGTGCTTGCGAGAGAATTCATCAATGATGACCAGCATGTATCAATGGCCACCAAATGTAGGGCGAGGCATTTGCGCTACATCGACATGAATGAGATCCAGGCGGCTAGAGGCAATGGACTTGGACCGGGCAAAGGGCAGGGCGTGTGCTTTGGAAGCAAGACAAGCATTGCAGTAAAAATCCCGGAGCTCCTGATCCTTATACACCCAATCCACCCCAGTAACCAAGCCTCTCTGCACAATGTTTTTGATTTGCGCAACGGGCAAGTGCGCGAGGCGACGGTGCAGAGTCAGCAAGGACACTTTGGTAGGGATGGCGAGGAGGGCTTTGGGCGTACAGGGTGTAGGTCCAAGTGCCAAGGCGTACAGGTTGTTCCCGATGGCTTGAGCGGTAGCAACGACGGCACCCGAGGGACGGGCGATGCTTGCACAACGAGATGCGAAGGAGACGCGGTAGCCAAGTTGACCCAACTGGAAGACGGACAGCAGGTTGCATGGGAGATCCGGCACTAGGAGGACATTGGACACGGTGATGGGACCCTTTGAAGTCTGGATGCAAATGGTGCCACAGCCGGTGGAAGGGAGGGAGCCGGCGATGCCTCCAACTCGTGGGCCAGCGACCGTGCGAAGCTCGGAAAAAAGGCCCCTGTCGTTCATCATGTGGCGATTAGCGCCCGAGTCAAGAAGCCAAGCCGATTTGCGAAATGGCGAAGGTGTTGCAAGGAGACAGGCCGTGAACGACACAGAGTTGGGTGTGTCCACTGCGGCTGGTGAAGCGACTGGTTGGGAGGCCTTCTTCTCGGCGGTGCGGCGAGCTCGGTAGGCGGCGGCCCAGACGGTGTCGGGGCATTCCCTGAGCCAGTGCAACTTGCGACAAGACGGATTTGGGCACGGCCTTGAGCAACCGTGGCGGGCCTGCGGCATGGCGACGGCGGCAACGGGAGTGTCGACGGGGCGGGCTTTGACATCGCGGTAAAGGCGCGTGAAGATCTCGGTGGCGGAGGGCATTGCAGTGGAATCGCCCTGGGCAGCGACAAAGGTGGTGCGCCAGGCGTCGAAGGACGAAGGAATGCGAGCAAGCAAGTGCGAGGCGAGAAGAGCGTTCACAGTGACCTGTGAGTCCTGCAGCAGCCGGGCGTCGTTCTCGAAGCTGTCGCGGAATTGCAGGAACAGGTCGGGAGTGACGGGCACAGGGTCGGAGCTGAAGAGGCGTTGGATGACCGGTAGCAGATCGACAGCAGAGACGGTGCCGTAATGTTCGCGAAGTGCCTGCCAGACCTTGGGTGCAGCGAGCGGTTCGTCGAGGAAAGGTGACAGGCCCGGGAGGACGGTTTGCGAATTGACGGAGCCGCAAATGGAGGAGCAGGCGTAGTGGTCCCAGAGAGGGACATACGAAGCAGGCCAAGACTCGAGTGGTACGCCCGTGTTTAGGTAACGGACAACACCGGAGGGCAGGCGTGAACGGATGGCGAGGACCCAGTCTCGGTAGCCGGACAAGTTGCGAAGCAGCTCGGTCGTTGCGAAGGCCGCAGAGTGGGTGGGCGGGCGCAAGGGCGGCGCATCGGGTGTGGGCTCGCGGAGCTTGGCTTCAGGCGCGGAGGCGCCGGCGGTGGACATGTTGCGAAGGGTGAAAACGTCGAGCGAAGGGCGGGCACGGAGGTGGCCGCACTGGTGGCTCGGTTGGGCTAATAACCTATGAAGATGTCACGCCTGCTCAAGCGGTGGTAAGTCTCTGATCGAAGGACCAAGGGAGACCAGACCAAGAAGTTGCTTGAGCAGGAGAGAAACCAGAGAGGGGCCAGCTGGCTGGGCCTAAGTGCCCAGCCAGAGTCAGGCACAGGGACCAGGCCCAGAGTGGGAGAGCTAAGGTGTTGAAGTAGGTCAAAAGTGGTCAAAACGAGGAGAGGAGGATGTTGAGGTAGATACAAGATACAAGAAGGACATGAAAGAGATATTTAATCTCACACCCCCCCTACTTCGAGTATCAGGGAGCACAGATACCGAGTCGACCGCGGTGCCGAGCAAAGAGGTCGCGTGACAATGCTTTGGTGAAGATGTCCGCTGTCATCTCACCAGTGTTGATGTACTGGACGATAATATCGCCCATGGAAACCATATCCCGGAAAAAGTGTTCGCGCAGGCGGATGTGCCGAGTCCGAGCATGGAATACCGGATTCTTGGTGAGAGCATTGGCGCCTTGGTTGTCGCCGTAGATGAGGACGGGCTTTGAAGACGAAAGGCCAAGCTCACCAAAGAGCTGACGCAGAAAGATTGCCTCCTTACCAGTGTGTGACAGTGCAAGGTACTCGGCGTCACAAGTGGAGTCGGCAACGCGCGATTGAAGCCGGGAGGACCATGAGACGGCAGCACCTGCATAGACAAAAGTGTAACCCATGGTCGACTTGGAAGAGAGGACGCATGCACCCCAGTTGCAGTCGGAGTAGCCCAAGAGCGGTGCCGGATCCCCACGAGCGTAGCGTAAGCCATGAGAGAGAGTGCCGGCGACGTAACGGAAGGCGTGCTTGACAGCTCCCCAGGCAGCAGCAGAAGGCGAGTGAGAGAAACGAGCCAAGTAACCGACGGTGTAAGCCAGGTCGGGCCGAGTACCAGTGGAAGCGTACATGAGGGAGCCAATGGCTTGCAGGTACCGAGTGCGATCCGAGAATGGGGTGGCCTGGAGCTCAACTTCAAGGCGGAGATCGGACTGCATGGGCGTGGCGACGGGGTGGGCATTGGACATTCCAAATCGGGCAAGGACGTCCTTGAGGTATTGCTCCTGACTCAGGGAGATGGAGCCATCTGGAGAACGCCGGATCTGAATGCCGAGGATGTATTCCGCCTCACCAAGCCGTTTAACACCGTAGCGCTGCTCAAGACCCTGAAGGGTACGCTCAATCTCAGGGAGAGAAGGGCTGATCATGAGCAGGTCATCGACATAGAGTGCAATGTTTGTGAACAGTCCACTCTCAGCTCGACAGGGGCGCCTCGGCCTCTGCATACCCCCGCGCGCGCGCCCCCCACGGATCTCGACTTAGGCGCGCGCGCGCCTGAGCTTGGACCCCCGGCTGACTTAGGCGCGCTGGGTATCTGAGCTTGGACCCATGGCTGACTTAGGCGCGCTGGGTGCCTGAGCTTGGACCTATGCCTGCATACGGGTTGTCGGTATCCATGATATTCTCGGCGACGAGGTGGCATCCAGAAGGGCCTGCTTCGCATTGGTCACGCCCGAGCCCAAAGGCAACATCAACAGGAGGCAACCGGTCGGGCGACGGTGAAGTGTAAGGACGTTCCTCGGGGAGGCTCTCACCGGGTGTAATGAACTCGTAGCATTCTTCCTTCAAGAACCAATTCCCTAAGTCCTTTCCCTTGACGTCCTTGTTCCCCAATTCCTCCATGAGCGCGTAGAGTCCGGGAGAGCCGGGTGTAGTGATCTCGTGGTGTTCTCCATCAAAGAACAAATCCTCCAACTCCTTTTCCTTGACCTGATCCTCCTGCGAACCTTGCTGGACCTCCCATAGACGCGACAACGAATCGGCAATGGAATTCTTCTTGCCTTCGATGAATTCAAATTCGAAATCAAAACGACTGAGTTCCAAACACATGTGTATGTGCCGGGGCGTCTGGCGAAGTCTCTGGGTTTTGAGGGTGCGAAGGGCTTGATGGTCGGTGACAATGACAAAGGGGTAACCGATCAAGTGCTGTTCGAAGGCCTGACACGCCGAAACTATGGCTAAGAACTCCTTATCAGTGATGTGATAGTTGAGCTGAGCGCCATTGAACTTAGCCGAAAAGAAACGGGTGGGAACCGCCTGCACCCGGGTAGGACCCGAAGCCAAGCAGGCTCCAATGCCAACACGACTGGCATCGGTAAACAGGTAGATCTTGTGCTTGCCAGAAGTGACCTTGGCACCCTCGATTGGTCGCAGTGTCGCAGGTACCAGGTTTTTGACGTCATCAAAGGCCTGCTGCTCGCGCTCATTCCAATGCCACGACGTCGCCTGCGCTAACAACGCCGTAACCGGCTCCAAGGTACCCGACAAATGCGGCAGGTGATCCCGCATCCAGTTGATTGTGCCTAAAAAACGTTGGACATCGGTCTTGTTACGCGGTGTCGGCCATTGGCGGACACGTTCCCACTTGAGGGGATCAACCTTGATGCCGTCGTCGGAAATGATGGCACCCAACGAGTCCAACGATTTGGAAAACCACTCAGATCTACTGGCTCCTAAGTAGAATTGATAATGCCGTAGTGTCATCAGCAGGATCTCGATGTGTCTCAAATGTGTGCGTCGTGTATCGGTGTGAACGTGGACATCGTCAAAGAAGATCTTTGCAAACAAAAGACATGGCTGGAACATGGCTGACGTCAACAGGTTCAGCGTGTTGGGTGCATTGGTGTCCCCAAACTGCATGACCTGAGAGGTATATGTGCCCGTCACCATGGCAAAACCCGTGAGGTTGATGTGCTCCGGTACAATCCGCACCTGCTCAAACACTGCGGCCACATCGAATTTGGACTGGTATTGCGAGCGTGCAACCTCGTAGCGGAGACTAGTCATGTTGGGGATGGGCAAAAAACGCTTGGTGGTGTTGCTGTTATGCGCCCGGAGGTCAAGCACAAAGCGGGCCGTTTGGGAGTTCTTCTTTGGAATGGCAAAAACCGGAGCTGCAGAGTCGATTGGACCCGAAACCCAGAAGCGACCACGGGTGTACTTAGCTGAATGTTTCGCCCACTGGGTGCGATACTTGTCGGCGAGGGGATACACTTTGGGTTTTACCTTCTCGGTGGGATTGATCAACGGGATTTTGTGGTTGACGGGCCGATATGGTGGGAGTTGCTCCATTGGTAACAAATCTACGAACACATCAGACTAGTTCTTGAGTAAGGCAGCCAATCGTGTTCGTGCTTCGGACTCAGACAAATCCTCAAGCGTCGGGTCGTCGACTACATCGAGCAATGGGTTGTGCGGCTCAAGACCAATGATCTTGTCATCGGGAAGCAATCCTGGGTGGTTGTAACCAATGGCGGAACCGGAGAAAATCGATGCCACGGTGACTGCTCAATCCCACTCATAAGTATCGTTGGCAACAGGTTGCGACGGGCCCGTGCGCACGACCGTAAAGGCGCCCCAGCCTACGAGCATGCCTGTATCCTTCAGAAAGGGCAAACCCAAAATGGCATCGTACCCAGTCACCTGACAGATGAAGAAAGCTCGCAAACCAAGGTCGAGGGCACCGGACAAGAACGGAGCGGTGGCGAACATAGCACATTGGTCGGATTTATTACGGATAAGGACTAAGAGGTACTCCACAACTCAGCTCCAATATACACGAGTGAGATGATGAGAATAGCGTGGAGAAGAGAACTAAAAGGCAAAAGCATAGCAAAGACAGAGATAGACGCATGCATAATAAAACAATTAACCATTCTAGTAAAGAAGAGTTAGGCTCTCAGACCCCACTTCTAACACTCCCACTGGTCAAAGAGACTAACGAGACCATTCCAAGAAGTGCACGAAGTTGATCAAAACGTTGAGGTCCCAAGGGCTTGGTCAACATATCCGCAGCATTGACATGAGTTGGGCAGTATTCAAGTTCGACCTTGCCCAAAGCAACACATTCTCGAACAAAGAGATGAGCGATATCGAAATGGTTGGTACGCATGTGATCGACTGGATCCTTGGCAATCTGGATGCAAGCGGTGTTGTCCTCTTGAATGATGGTAGGGCCCAACTGAGGAATTCCAACGTCACTGGCCAAGCAACAAAGCCAGATTGCTTCACGAGTAGCTGAGGACGCAGACAGAATTTCAGCCTCCGTAGTAGATGTGGCGATCATAGATTGTTGCTTTGACTGCCAAGAAACCACTCCACCCGCAAGCATCGATGCATAGGCTCCCACCAATCTCCGAGATTCCGGATTGTTGGCAAACAAGGCATCAGAGTAGACCACCAATCGAGTTGTAGAGTTGTTGCAATACAAGATGCCCCAATCGACGGTACTGTTGAGGTAGCGGAAAATGTGCTTGACCACAGCCCAATCGTCGACTGTTGGACAGGAGTTCTTTTGAGCCACAGCACGGACAGCAATTGCAATAGTCGAAGTGTATTGGAGCGAACCCACCGCAGACTGATACATCGGCATGTCAGCAAACGGAGTAGTGTTGATTCGAAGTGAGGGACAATCGTCCATTGGCGTAAAGGCACGGCGCTTGGACGGCAAAGCAAAATCAAACTTCTTGAGCATTGTTTGAATGTACTTGCTTTGATGAACGAAGATGTAGTCCTTGGTGCGATGAACCTCGAAACCCAGGAAGTAGGAGACCAGACCGAGACGTTTGAGCTTGAAACCTTCGTGGAGTGAGGCAAGTTCCGAGTCCAAGAACGATTGATTGTTGGACGTGATGAGACCATCGTCGACGTATAGCGTGATGATAGCGAAAGAAGTGCCAGAATGCTTGATGTAGAGACAAGCATCGGCAGTCGCCCTCATGTAGCCACGAGACACCATGAGATTGTTGATGGCACAATACCACTCACGAGGCGCCTGCTTAGTACCGTACATCAAACCCACAAGCTTGAGGCATTTGCCAGGAGTCTGAGAACCGGTCCATCCTTTTGGGTATCGAACATAGACATCCTCGGTCATCTTTCCATTGAGGAACGCGCAGTCAAAGTCAAACTGTTCAAGACACAGACTCTTGGCAGCAGCCAGAGCAATCAAGAACAGGATAGTCGAAGAGCGAGCAACTGGAGCGTAGGTGTCATGGAAGTCGATTCCAGGGCGTTGAGCAAACCCCTGAGCAACAAGACAAGCTTTGAAACGAATGATCTTGCCACTTGCATCGCGCTTGATAGTGTAAACCCAGATGGTGCCAAGTGCCCGAATACCATCGTGCCATTTGAGTTCCTGGAAGACTCCATGATGATCGAATTGAAGGAGCTTGGAGGCCATTGCCGCAATCCAGTGATTGCGATATGGTGACTTCATGGCTCCCTCAAACATCTTGGGAATCTCGATGTCCTCATTGTCAAACACGGCAGCACAGTAGGCATCGTAGGACAGCTTGTTGTAGAACATGGGCGGAGAATCCAGCACATTGACCATGATACCGCAATGATAGGACGGATGTTCTCGGGAGGTGGAGGTTGATGACGAGAACCCATAGGAAGGATGTTGGAAGGATCAACGTTCTCAAACTGGCCAGGATTTGGACCAGTGCAAACGATAGCATAACCTTCACGCGGAGCAAGATTGGCGTCCCCCTCCTTGCTGTCAAGAGAATCCTGAGCATCTCCATAGTCTTCCGGTCCATCATTGTCCTCGTTAGGAGGCTGTGGACCAGGCAAAGCTGGTTCCACAACAGGTAACACCGGAAGAGGTGTCAACAGCGCATGAGACGTGGCATGGGACTCAACGACAGGAACGGAACCCTCCATATGATCTCGAGACAAGGTGACGACAACGGACAAATCTCCAGGGGTCTCAACAAACGTGACGTGACGAGAGACGTAGACCTTGTTCGATGATTGGACCCAGACACGGTAGTTGTATTCACCAGAATAGCCGATGAACACTCCTTGAATGGCGCGAGGTGCAAGTTTGGTCCGACATTCCTTGGGCACATGAACAAACGCGGTGGAACCAAACGGCTGAAGATGAGTCAGAGCAGGCTTCTTGCCGAGAATGACTTTGATAGCTGTTTTTCCCTGAATACAAGGGTGGGGACGACGGTTGAGAACGAAAGTTGCGACTGCCAGAGCATCTGACCAGAAACACATGGGGAGTCCAGAGTCAAGGAGCATCGCACAAACGAGACCCATGAGTGATCCATTAAGTCGTTCAGCTTGCCCATTCTGCTCCGGAGTATACGGTGCAGTGAGCTCCATGATGATGCCCTGTTTCTCGAGAAGGTCCCGGAACAACGAGTTGTCGAATTCACAACCATTGTCCGACCTGACCCGTTTGACGTTCTGCCTTGGATTGAAATTTGGACCATGCCTCAATAATTGTCTCAGCCTTCTTGTCTTTCAGTACAGTCATCCATTTGGCCGTCGAATATTGATCCACAATGACGAGATAGATGGTATCGCCATGGTGATTGGGATGCTTGACAAAGCCCAGATTGATGAAGACACGGTAGAGAGCATGCAGTGCGTTGGTGTTCTTGGCCGAGAAGGCCAATTGCTTTGACTTGGCCTGAATGCACGAGAAGCACGGAGTTACTTTCTTGTCCTTCAATGTAATGCTGGTGATAGCACCCAAATTGACAGCCAAGACAATTGCCGCAGGAGATTGGTGGCCGAGTTTCCGATGTGCTTCCATCAACGTGCACGTCCCAGTGAGACAATTGGCAGCGACCAATGGAGCGGTGGGCGATGACATAATGGGCTGTAAGTGAGCAGCATCCATGATGAAACCACGACCAGGGCGCAAGCGAAGGATTGGTTAGGATTGGTTTACCGCAGACATTGAAGATGAGGTTGTTTTGGGGACCCATGACGTACATCATTGACTCCAAGAGACGATTGATGGAAACAAAGCCGCATTGAGCACCCGGCATGTGATACACCTTCTTCAGAGTGACTCGACAACCGTAGGAGGTAATGAACGTGACCAAGCCATGTCCCGGAGATTGGACCCGAGATTGATTGGCAATGGAGATCCCGAGCGGCTCAGCAATAAAATTCGATAGGACAGACTTGTCACCAACGCAATGGACTTTGGCACCAGAGTCAACAATCCAGGGGAAACGTGGCATCGCTCGCGAATAAGGGAAAATGTAGCTTGTCAATGCAGATTCATCTACACCTATGGCAGCAACCTTCGAATCCTTGGCAGCAGCTGAAGCGGGTTTGGATTTGTTCCTGGGAAGCTCCGGGCAGAGATGCCAACCGTGTGAGTGACCCAGGCTATTGCAGCGCGTGCACACCACTTTGGAGAAGTCCTTGTGTGTGGTGTTGATACGCGCGACGAGACTGGTGTCGTCAGCGATGCGGTTGGAGAGAGACTGTTTTTGTTGATTGCAGGAATTGGCCAATTTGACGTTCATTAGAAGTTTTGGATAGAATATGTTCCAATCCATGTCAATATTGACCTCAGACGTAAGATTACCCACGATCCCGTCATATTGGCTGGGGAGTGAGCAAACAAGCATTCCTGCAAACAGCCAGTGCGGAAGCGGAGCTCCGAGATTCTTGAAATCCGTCATAGCAATTTTTACTTTGTTGACAAATTCCTTGAACGGAACATCTCCGGTGTACGGTTGTGCGAGAGTGTTCAGGAGATCCATTGTGCAACTGGAACGCCCTTGGGAGTTGAGGCCTTTAAGAGTGTCCCACATCTCCTTGGCAGTGGTCACATGGGTGAGGTGTGACATCTGCTCTTCAGAGATCGAGTTGACGATGTATTTGCACGCCAGGTCGTTGTGGCAACCAATCTTGGCGCGAAACTTGGAGACCTTGTCCAGGAGGTTGGGGATGTTTGGCAAGACATCCAATTGTGCAGGACCAGTGTGATCCCCCCCCCCCCCCCCCCCCCCCCCCCCCCCCCCACCCGCTAACGCCAGGGGTGGCTGGTTCAATTGGCGCGACGGACGCAGTTGCATATGCGGTGACAAGCTTGGACTTGTAGTCCGCAACAAGAGACTCAATCAATTTCTCGACAACATCCCAAGATCCGTCAACTCGAAGATTGATGAACGCACATGATGCCCAACTCGCGTACCCAGAAGCGTCCTTGAGAAACAAGCAATTGCCCAACCTGTTGGGGAAGTCGGAGTCGCTCATTGGGCTCATAACCTATTACGGATAAGGACTAAGAGGTACTCCACAACTCAGCTCCAATATACACAAGTGAGATGATGAGAATAGCGTGGAGAAGAGAACTAAAAGGCAAAAGCATAGCAAAGACAGAGATAGACGCGTGCATAATAAAACAATTAACCATTCTAGTAAAGAAGAGTTAGGCTCTCAGACCCCACTTCTAACAATACCCGATGAATGTCCCCCTGACTGATGTCGGCTCGAGCTTTGAGCATTTTGACTTGGGGATTTGCGCAAAGACGGTCGATCCAAAAGAACAAAAGTGCGAGACCTTGGGCTTCTTTCCGTAGAAAACTTTGTAAGCCGTCTTGCCATCCAACTTGGAGTGTAGGACCCAATTCGCGACGAACATGGCGTACTCCATCGCATACAACCAGTACCTCCTATTCAATTGACTCCACTACGTCAGTATGTAGTTGTTAA
This sequence comes from Microbotryum scabiosae, assembly GCA_022702605.1. NCBI lineage: Eukaryota > Fungi > Basidiomycota > Microbotryomycetes > Microbotryales > Microbotryaceae > Microbotryum > Microbotryum scabiosae. Next base: position 153,536 of record JAHWDV010000006.1, on the reverse strand, counting down.
GAAGAGTGATGAATAGGAAGCTAAGAGTATGTGAGTCGCGCGCAGGGATAGGCCCAGACGCGTGGCAATCTACAAGTCAGGAACACTCTAGAACATTCTGGCTGTTTCACTAAGTCAGCCATAGGTCCAAGCTCAGGCACCCAGCGCGCCTAAGTCAGCCATGGGTCCAAGCTCAGATGCCCAGCGTGCCTAAGTCAGCCATAGGTCCAAGCTCAGGCACCCAGCGCGCCTAAGTCAGCCGGGGGTCCAAGCTCAGGCACGCGTGCACCTAAGTCCAGATCCGTGGGGGGCGCGTGTGCGGGGGTGTGCAGAGGCCAAGGCACCCCTGTCAAGCTGAGAGTGGACTGTTCACACCTCCAAGACAGCTTTGAGGCTGCTAGGACCGCGCGAACGATCGCCATCAACGTGCCGTTGAAGCGTTTGAACGTTCCATTCTGTTGCGGGGTGTACGGTGCTGAGTTCTCATGGAGAATTCCTTGACTTTGGAAATCCGCACCGATGAGCTTGTTGGTAAACTTGTTGCCATTGTCCGTGCAAACGCACTTGATTTTGCAACCAGTCATCTTTTTGACACCTTGTCAAAATGTGATCCATACGCAAGTGACTTCTTTGGCCAACTTGGTCTTTAACGGAAACATCCACTTTGCAGTCAAGTACTGGTCTACAATAGCCAGATATGCCTTTTGACCTTGAAAATCAACTTGATCTTCTGTGACAAATCCGATGTCCATGAAGATGCGTTGAAGTACGTCGGTTACTTAGGTAGCCAACTCTGAGAACTTTGATACGGCGACTTGGAACTGATGCAGGCCTTGCAGTCGTGAACCTTCTCATCGGTGAGAACTAGTCCATCAACAGTGCCTGACTTGACGAGCTCCTTGATTGAGCTCACGGGCACATTCCCGTAGCGACAATGCCATTCCATCAAAGGTGCTCCCACTGTTCCACGTGTTGCGAAATGAGCTTGATCCTCGACAATGCGCATAAAGTCAAGCGTATAACCGGTACCAGGGAGCGTTCTAGCTATGGTAAGCCCTTTGATCTTGATCGTCATGACATCCCTGCCATCTTCCCATCCGCAACTTGCTCCTGATTGGAATAGAGCACACAAGTTGGGACAAGGTTCACCGGAGCACCCAGGAGATGGTTCGAAAGTAAAGCAATGCACCACTCTTCAACTTGAAGCGTACTGTACCATACATGTTGCAATGTACTACCTGTCCGTTTGCAGTTCAAACATTCAGACTTCCATGTTGACGGTCGGAAAGCAGACTTGCGTTGCCAACATAGTGCTGACTTGCACCAGTGTCCAGTATCCAGATCTCACTCTGGTCCTTCTGGGACACCCCATTTGGGACGTTGAGCTGAAGCGAATTGCTCTCCTTGAGAGGCCTGACCACCAACGCAAAAGAAGCCGACTCCTCCAAATCAGTCAATACCTTGGAGTGCTGATGTTGCTGCTTCTTCTTGTTGCTGTGGTTCTTGTTACGACCATGTTTGACATTCACATTGTACTTGGGGCATTCCGGATCTATTTGGTAGTGTCCGGTTCCCTTGCAGCCACAACAGATGCAGTTCGGATCACGCCTGACTTGCGTGCTTTGTTGAACCACTAACACTCCCACATTCTTTAGGATCTTGTCATACTTGCCAGTGAGCTTGCGTTCACTGTACTTGTTGGTAAGTTGGTTGACAGCGTAGTCAACCGAGCACTTATTGCTGAGCTTGATTGCTTGCTTAAGCAATTTGTAAGAGGGGGCAGCAACTGAAGCATGTACACTACTACTGCTTCATCCTTGAAAGTTTGGCCCAGATCGTTGAGCTGATCGACCTTGTTGGTGATGCCCTTTAGAAACTTGCCAAGATTGGTGTCCTCATCGTACGACGCATTGGAGATCTCCAGGAGTAGTGTACGAATCTTGAACGGATTGGTGTTCCCTTTGTGGTGCTGTCTCAGCTTTTCCCACATGATCTTGGCCGTGAGCAACTTGCTCTTGACCATCTTGAGATTCGAGTCGTCAAGACACAAAATGATGATCAATCACGCCATTCAATCTCTTTTGTTGAGGAGCAGTTGGACGTTCTCCTCCTCTAGGCTACTGTCAATACCATGGGTTAACCTCCATGCTTTCACATCCATACTTGAGGGTCGCTCAGTGCCATGAAGCATGACACTGGAGTGGCCACGGCCCTCAAGGAATGCATCGACTCTGATTGACCACAGCTCGTAGTTATCTTTGCCGAGCTTGGCAATCTTGACATCCCCTACATTTGATACAGTGGCGGTAGATGATGAGCTCATAACCTGTTGTAAATTTGGGGTGCTTGTCCCGAATGGATGAAGAATTGCAGATGCTACTTGAAGTTGATAGATGACCTATTGTGAGATAGTGTATTGCCAAGGTCAATCAACTTGTAGCAGGGTGAATGGACGAGATGGATATTGAGTGTGTGTTGAAGAAGAGAGAGAGAGAGAAAGAGCAAGACCGGAGTTCTAAAACAATATCCGCCTCCTAGTCAGTTATCAGTCCGAGCCTAATCCGGAAACCACACCTTGGGCAAGCGATCTGTCTCCATCTGGCGCCGCGCCACGCGCGCACCATCTCCCCAAATCCACAAGTACCTCTGGACCGCTGACCCTTTACATAGTTCCCACAACAGATGTGTTGTCATCCGCCAGCCCCTCATCACCGGTCACCCCCCCCCCCCCCCCCCCCCCCCCCCCCACCGTTATCACTGCCACCATGGCTGCCACGGCAGCCCATGAGCTGACCATCCAAGAACAACAACGAGACCTTGCAGAATGTCCACTCCTCTGCCAGGAGCTCAATATTGTACCTGGCCCAATTGCGAGGTGCATGCTCCATGTCCACTACCATCACCCTCTCCTGTGCGCATTTCCGGCACTCGGCACATACGGTTGCGCAAGCACTTTGTCCGCAACATGGTGAATTGAGGCAACATCTCTCTCTCATATGGAGACCAGTGACATGGTGACCAACATATTCACAAAGGCACTTGGCCCAAAGGTTTTCTTGACACATTGCTATGCACTTGGCCTATGCACACGACACCCACGGCTTGGGTCTGCCTCACATTTGTGTGGGGGGGGTGTGAACAGTCCACTCTCAACTCTCAGCTCAACAGGGGCGCCTTGGCCTCTGCACACCCCCGCGCGCACACCCCCCATGGATCTGGACTTAGGGGCGCGCACGTCTGAGCTTGGGCCCATGGCCGACTTAGGCAAACAGCCAGAATGTCTAGAGTGTTCCTGACTTGTAGATTGCTGCGCATCTGGGCCTATCCCTGCGCGCGACTCAGTTCATACTCTTAGTTTCCTATTCATCACTCTTCTTAACAACTACATACTGACGTAGTGGAGTCGATCGAATAGGTTATGAGCCCAACAAGCTACCAGCTGCTCTGTACCCAGTTTCCAATATCTGTGGCATCTCACTGCGTGTCATCCCGGCTGACCCATCAAAAGGCCGCAATCACGCCGTCCACATGTACAACATCACTTCCGTAACGCCAAATATTTCACCCACACCTGCCAATGTCCGGCTTTCCAGTACAGGCGCTCGTCAATGACAATCACCCTCCCTCATTCCCCCATCAACAGGGTAGTCAAGATCAGGCTCCACGACCAAGACAACCCGGACTTCTGGCTCAACGACATCCAAGTTGCCCTCCGCAAAAGCGCGGAGACCTACAACAAGACCAGGGGAACAAAGATCCCGACCCTGGAGATCCTGCATTTCCAACGCAACTTCAAAGTGGTTCCAGACAAACCACTGCAAGTCCTCTTCATTGGCAACTACTGGTGATATGTGCAACTTCCGGAAGAAGCAATGAAGGATGTTGACTTCAACACATTTTTGCCGGTCCACCTCACCAGCAGGCAAGGAGCGGAGGTTGCTCTCAACAATGATCTTCAGATGGGCTTCTGCGGCTACTGTCACCGTCCAGGACATGTTCGTTCGGTCTGTCCAATCCAGCAAGCCAAGATTCAACGGCAGGTGGTTGGACTCAACCACGTGGTCGCTTCCAAACCTCAAGCAACCTCGGACAGGGGCACCAGCGATAGATGGGTGACGGCAACCCAGAGCAGCAAGGTCCGACCGACTACCACACCCAGTCCGGCTACAGGGCAAAGATCACATCCTTGCTTTCATCCCTTGTCCTCGTCTCTCTTGAGAGTCCCTAGAACACCTCTTGACTTGTCCCTTGTCCCGCGCCCCTTGTTTTGAGTCCCTTTGTCCGGCTCACCCCTCCTATCTTGTCCTTTGTGAAATGTGCAGTCCGGACTGGCCGTCGCATTTCCCGGCGGTCAATAGGTGTTTGACTTTGTCGTTGTAGCGGTTGTTGTCTGCGGTCATTGTGCCACTACATTGCGAATAGCTGACATCATATTCCATTGTGATCTTGCCAGCCGCTCAAAGGCTTTGTACAAGACCGCTATCATTTTCGGAAGTCCCACCTTTGAGGCCGCAACAAAGTCCAAGTTGTCCTGGTGTAACAGGTTGTCAATCTTGGTCAGGAACGCTCGGATTGACGCCAAGGTGGGTGCATTGTTTGCCAGCCTAGGCGCGGTGAGCTTCAGGCCTTTCAGCATTGTCATTATGTTTGGTACTTGGTCGTCATCTGAAGACAATTTCACTTTGGCCGGTAGGGGTGCTGCTGGCTGTGCGTTCCCACCTTGCGCCATGATCGTTTGTTACATTCATTGGGAATTTCCGTTTGTTTTGTTGGGGCGTCTCTGGCGCACATTGGGGTGTGCGTCTTTGACCGGTGTGAAAAAAAAGTGTAATACACCCCGTAGGAGTGTACACCGGAGCGACAACAATAAGACCACAGGACCAAAGTATGTAGGATTGACACTGGACACTCTACGTTAGTTGCTGCTATGACAATGCCTTCTGATTCACCTGGGCTCACCTGGACACTCTATGTTAGTTGCTGGGGAAAGACTAAGAGTGCCCAAGTGCGCATGCCCTCCTCCTAAGGCCCGAGTGCACAGGCCTTACAGTGGCCCGTAGTAAGGCGCGCACCTTACAGACAGGGGCATGTGCCAGACCCGTTGTTTTGACGTACATTCCCTGTTTTCATATTGTTCTTCAATTTGTTGGTGTGTGGTGTTCCGATAGGAATACAAGCATAATATTCAGCTTCAAAGTTCGCATAATACTAGCCTTTTTTCTTGTAGCATACCACCTCTATCAAGTGTTCGCACTCCAAATGGCCCAGACCAGATAGTACCAAGTTTTGAGGCGCATATTTACATCACTCCAAGTGAGTTGATCACCCTTTTTTTTTGTTGCTGTCCAAAAACTGCCTCGACCTTGACTTCGCCTGCCAGGCACCGAGGGGGCAAGGCGAGCGGGCGACGCGGGCCGACCTTGTCTATCCTTGTGATCGATCCGGCCTTCGCGCGAGCCGTTGCGAAGCAGGGTCCGCTCTCTCCGCTCACCTGCGTCGTGGCCTTTCCCAAGTAGCTACCACCGTCGACCATACCAGATCGTCAGTCTCAATCCTAGCAGGCCTCTACCGGATTCTTACTGGAATCTTTCAAAGACCTCGAGCCATACTGCGCGCGTGTTTCCTTGGACGAACATGCAGCTGACCAAAGATCGGACGCTCCCTCGCAATCTCGCAAGCTCGCACAGGCTCGACGACGCATCAATATGACGACCATCAACAAGGCGATCGCGCCCGTGCCGACGGCACAAGAGTTCCTCGATGTCATTCTTTCCAAGGTACGTCAATTTATTAGGCATGCTGGGGACCGACGCCCTCTCCACTCATGAACCTCCTCGGGCCACTCGGCTGCGAAGGAGGAAACTGGCGCCCCGGGTGGGCGGCACTAATCGCCCAGCCCAGTCTCGTTTCGAGGGACAATAGCAGCTCACAACTGCATTACTTATTCACGACAAATGCTCATAGACGCAACGCAAGACGCCCACCGTCATTCGTAGTGGTTTTAAGATCACGCGTATTCGCTCCTTCTACATGCGCAAAGTAAGCGACCTCCCCACTTTCGAGAGCCGAACCGGCGCCGATGGTGTCTAACGGCGGGCTGCATCATATCAACTCTCTCGCACAGGTTAAATTTACACAGCAGTCGTTCGAAGAGCGCTTGGATCAGATTCTGAGCGAGTTCCCGATCATGGAGGTGAGTCCTCGGACCGATTACGAGTGGGCTATGACGAACCCACCATCCTGACCGATTCGCTTGGCGCCGCAACCTCTCTAGAACTTGCACCCCTTCTTGTCGTCACTCCTCAACGTTCTGTACGACAAAAACCATTACAAACTTGCCCTGGGCCAGCTCAACACCGCACGCCACCTCATCGTTTCGGTCGGCAAGGACTACTGCCGCCTCCTCAAGTTCGGTGACAGTTTGTTCCGATGCAAGCAGCTCAAAAAGGCTGCCTTGGGTCGGTAAGTGTCACAACCACTCGCAGTTCCACCCGGGAAGACGAAACTGACCCGTCTGCTCGCGCTGTGCAGAATGGCCACCATCATGCGACGACAAAAGGACCCTCTCGCCTATCTCGAACAAGTTCGCCAGCACATGTCTCGTCTACCGAGCATCGATCCGACAACCCGCACGTTGCTGGTGTGCGGATACCCCAACGTCGGAAAGTCGTCGTTCGTCAACAAGGTCTCGCGGGCCGACGTCGATGTTCAGCCTTACGCCTTCACAACCAAGAGTTTGTTCGTTGGCCATATGGACTACAAGTACCTGCGCTGGCAGGTGATTGACACCCCTGGGGTGCTGGACCATCCCCTGGAGGAGATGAACACGATCGAAATGCAGAGCATCACTGCGCTCGCGCATCTACGCAGTTGTGTCATGTACTTCATGGATCTCAGTGAGCAATGTGGCTACACCGTCGAAGCCCAAGTAGGTCGTTGTACGCTTCCGAGCTGAAGCAGTCGCCGCATACCACTGTTCCCTATACTGATATTGCACCTTTTGTGGTCTCGTCCAGTGTCAACTATACCAATCGATCAAACCATTGTTCACCAACAAGCCCACTTTCATCGTCGTCAACAAGATTGACGTGACTCGCCCCTCGGACCTGGACCCGACCCGACGAGCAATGCTGGACGCTATCCTCTCGGAAGGCAACGTTCAGTTGCTCGAGCTCTCCTGCATCTCCGAGGAGGGTGTAATGGACGTGAGGAACGCTGCATGTGATGCCCTTCTCCAACACCGAGTGGAAAGCAAGGAAAAGACGAAGCGAGTCGACAACGTGGCGAACCGCGTTCGCGTCGCTGTCCCCGTCAAACGGGACACGGTGGCCCGAAAGCCCTTCATCCCGGATGCCGTTAAGACACGCAAGGCTTACGACAAGAACGACCCGGAGCGTCGACGACTTGAACGTGACGATGAGGCGGAGAACGGAGGCGCTGGCGCATACATGATGGACTTGAAGAGTGAGTCACCACGCGCGTCCCCAACAGCCGATTTTCCTTCCTCGTTGAAACAAACTGACATAAGCGACCGTGACCACTTCCTACACAGAGCACTACCTCTTGGCCAACGACAATTGGAAATACGACGTCATGCCCGAATTGCAAGACGGCAAGAACGTCGCAGACTTTATCGATGCCGATATCGTGGCTCGACTGGAGGCACTTGAAGCCGAGGAGGAGCGCTTGGAAGCCGCTGGTTTTTACGACGAGGATACGGACGAGGTGGGTGCGACGATGCAACCAAGGGCGAAGATTGGCCATGGGCCGATCGGACGCCTAAAACTGACCTGTGGGTCGACTGGCTTCTTCTGCAGGCTTCGGACGTAGAGGCTATTCGCACCGCGGCGTCGACAATTCGCGACAAGAAGGCTAACATCCGTCTCCTGAATCAGCAAAAGGACAAGCTCCAGAACCGGCCCATCATCCCTCGAACCGTGCAACGACGAACGCTCTCCGAGATGACGTCTAAGCTGTCCGAAGCCGGTTACGATGCGAAGAACTTGGAGGAGCGTGCCAAGATGTTGGCCAAGGCTCGCGGCCTCATCGGTCGCAAGCGAGAGGCCGGCGAGATGGACATCGACGAATTCGACGAGGAGGCAGATGAGGGCGAGGACGCCTGGGTCGAAGCCGACGAGAGCATGGATCAGGACGGCGCGCGGAAACGATCCAAGACGGGCACCAAGTCCATCGTCCCCAGTGGTAAGAGGCTGCCCGCCAAAGATCGACAAGTGGCAGGTCTGCGCGATGCCGAACAGGCGGCCAAGGCCGTGCGCCTGCGCCAGCTGTACCAACGCGAACCGAATCGTTTGGCCAAAGCCTCCGAATCGGACCGTCACATTCGTACAAAGATGCCCAAAGTGAGTCGAACCGCCCCTTCGTGTCGCATTGGCCGCCGTGGACACTGAACTGACCAGACCCGCTTCTTCCTTGGCATTCGCAGCATTTGTTTTCGGGCAAGAGAAAGGCAGGCAAGACGAACCACAGGTGATCCCCGATCTGGGTTGCTTCGCAGGTTTTGTCTTGTTCTTTTCGCACTCGTCATGGCCAGCCGTGTCTTTACTTAGGTTCGAATTCGTATCCGCAAGTCGACATTTCCCACTTGCCTTATTCTAGCAGCCCAGGGCGTCTCTACCACTTGCCTTTTGTAATACCACATCGAGCTTGTCTTTTGTTGGGGAATTCTCCGGGCGGGCCCCTCGTCGACGTCCCTGTTTGGGTGAGCTGGCTCGTCGTGCTGTGAAGTACGTGGCGGACTGGCAGTTGGCAAAAGGATGTTTTCAAAAAAGAGCAAATTTTGCACATGCGGGGGGTGAGATTTTGTTGTCCTGTTATCATTCATTCCCAAGCACTCTCCGTTGCTTTGGCCCATCGTCCCTCGTTGTGCCCACTGTCCGCAACCAAACTGTCGGAACGAGATCGAAAGCTATCGAAAAGTCGGAGGGGTCTGCGACCGCACCGTGCCCGCCTTCCAGCACATCCTCTCTCGCCCCTTCACTCGCAAAAACAAAGCTCTTGACCCGTGGTCCTGCCAACCACCACGAAGTGTGCTGAGCGATGCAGTGATGCTACCGCTTGCTGCTGCTCCACCACCCGCCAATCCAGCAGGGGCACCACACTCCGCGAACGGACTCGTCCCTCCCCGTTCATCTACGCCGACCTCGGCGGCACCGACGACAACCGAGGACGCCACCAGCCGATGGGAAGCACACATACGGTCCAAATGGCTTGCACCGCCAACTCCATTATCGTCCTCTTCATCAGTTCCATCAATTGGAGCCAGCAGCGACAGCTCGGCCCGAACAAGCCGCAGGCAAGGACGTCCGCTCGACCCTGTGTTCCGGGAAAGACTGCGTCAACTGGAACGAATGCTGCGATTTGCCGGAACAGGGACAGAGGAGGGCGGTTTAGATGGTACCTCGAATCTACCGACGGGATGGGGCACGCCTTACAGGGCCGCTGCTACAGCCGCTGCCGCCGCTTCTGTCGACGAAACCGAAAGTGCGAATCGGTCGATCGAGGTCGGGGAGAGCCCTGATGGAGGAGATGTGATCGGAGTGACCACAGGACGAAGCAACGGGCTCAAGAAGGCGAATGAGGTAGGTCTCCCATCGTGATGGGGCCTGTGCGGGTCCGACGCGGTGTCAATATTGCAGAGGCTGAAGCTTCGCAACGGTGGTCACCATGATCCCATTTTGCCAGGGCATCCTGTTGGCGTTCAAGCAAGGTAGAGTACTGAGAGAACCGCTTCCTCTGTCTTTGGTTGTAAGTCATCTCACATTTCATTCCATCGGCGACGAATGGTTCCGAGTTTGACCCTGGTCGTTTCTCTTCATCTCTCTCGCGCTCGTGTTGTAAGAGCAGACGGCATTATTGTATCGGTCTTGGTAATTGGTGCCCGTCAGAATCGATCTCCAACCTCTGTCACCGCTTTGCTCAAAATCCTCATTTCCATGCCACATTTTCCTTCATTTATAGGGAAATGGACGGGACCATACCTGCCGACTACGTACCAATCGCATCGGCAAATTCAATGCCAGATGGATCATGGGCAACTAGAGCACGGCACATTCACAGCCAACACGCGGGCGCAGAGACGGGGAAAGGGACGTGGACCACGTTACCTGGAACTTGCCACGGAACGGAAGGCCCTTCAGAATATAGAATTGGGCCAGGAGTGCAAGGAGACGCGTTACGATCGGGGGACTTGAGCCCGAAGATGAGGATGGATCGGTTGAAAGGTGCTAGATGGCGCACCGAAAAGGAGGTAGCGAGCGGCAGCGACATGATGTGAAAAGAACACCTTCGCCCGAGTGAGCGAATTCCTCGACCATGCACTGGCATCGGACAAGAAAGAGCCTCGTATCTGCAGCAGCCGAGCACGGCGAGAGGCCGACGTATCCTCTCTCGCGTGCTTACTTCGTGCATTTTTTTACAGCGTTCGATTACAATTTCCACCAAACGACTTGGGATTCTACCGTGCAGGTGGTGCGACCTGTTGCGGCCAAGGGCATAGGAACGTGGTCAGTCAAAATCATGCCCTGCCCGGGCACCAAAGCGAAGAAAGACGAGCGCACCAAGACGACGCCATCCCCTCGGACGAACAACATGTCACAATTGCGCTTGACGGTCTGCAGTAAAGCCACATCAGAGTTTGGATGTCAGAGCCGAGGTATTTGCAGATACAATGTGGTGCTGACGGAGGGGATCACTCACTCTCACGAGACTTTGCTCCGACTGTGGGTCGTGGTCAACGACGTAGATAGTTTCCTCGACGTCCGAGAGGACCATGTTCATATGACCGTCGTAAGCCTGTAGGAGTGCGAGCCAAGACCAAGGTCATCGACACGATTAGTCATATGGCAGCTGAGGTCTCATCGTGCCCACGTCCTCATTGGCGAGGCTGATGCCGATGCGTTGAACTCGACGTGACTGACATGCAAGACCCCCCTCAACTCGCGATCGCCCCTCAACTTGACAAAGACTCGCTCAGACAAAGAGACGCGGATCAGGTCGAACGGTTCGACGATCGTGTCGGCCATCGTGTGCAAGTTGGTACGCCAGAATAGAGGAAAATGGGCCGAGCTGCTCGCCTTCTCCAAGCTGATCGATCGAAATTGGAGGGAAGTGTTCACTGTCCGAACAAGGGGACTGGCGAAAACGTCCAGAAGAAGGGTGTTTCGCCAGGCGCTCAAGTCGCGGGTCACGCAGTCGGGACCTTGGGTAGTGGAGCGTACGAGGCTGCACGCAGAGGGTGGACTGGCGTCGATGCTGAGCGAAGTCGTCGAGCTCCAGGCCGGGACTACTCCGGGCTTGGTTCTAATTGCCTCCGCTAAAAGCTGTTACTAACAACGTAGCGTTTCCAACCACCCTTACTTGGCGCCTCCGCGCTCCTCCGCGCTCCACCGAACCCAGACCTTGTGCCTCTCGCTCCTCTGTGCTCGCACAGGTTGGTGTACCAAGCCTATTCGTAGGCGTCTGGAAGTAACATGGGGAAGGTGTGCTCTTTGCCTTGATCAACAATAATGTGTTGCTTGTCGTGCTTTACTGATCCACTTGAGCGCATCGCGCCTTCGTCCGCTGCAGTGTACGTATCCTCACCGCCTCAGGTGCAACCATCTACCATCACTACTGCATCCACCGCGTTCATCTTGCGCCCACGATCCCCAAATGCCCCACCGACCAGGCTCACATCCGGAGACGAAGCCCACGACGGTTCGAGTGCTCAACCCCTTCTCTGATGCCTCTGCACACAGATTACTGCGACTACTGCGACGTCTTTCTCACTCACGACAGCTCTTCCGGTAAATCCAGTATCACAGCCGAACTTGACGGCCTGTGATCACCGCAATTGACTCTCGTCCCTAAATGAACTGCAGTGCGCAAGGCCCACAACTCGGGCCGTAACCACCTCACCAATGTCCGAGATTACTATGCGTGCAAGTACTGGGGCACTCACTTTTTAACTCCATGTTCTCCGTTACTTATTTACGATGAGGGGTATCCCCGCCCGACAGCTCTCGGGTCGGACAAGGCTCAGGACATGATCGATCAGATTGCTCGCAAGTACGAAGGCGGCGCAGGCGGAGTTGCTCGAGTGCTACCCATTGGACCCATGATGGGCAACATGAATGGGCCTCCGCAGAGTAAGCATCACATCTCGATGTCTCCCTCTACTGCCCTCCCCACGACCGGTCCCTCACGGCGACTTTCTTTACGGCTTCTAGTGAGGAACTTTGGAGGACCCCCACCCGGCTTCCAACCCGGTGGACCGCCTTTACGATTCGGCAACGGCCCACCTCCAGGTTATGGTGCTCCCCCACCTCCGATGCGCGGACCCGGTGGATACCATAATCAAGGACCACCACAGGGTGAGTGCGCGAAACACCCGTCTGCACCGATTCGAGCTCGTCAAGGTGCTGAAAGCCTTCATATATATAGGCTATCAAGGCGGCCAACCTCCTCCTCAACTCTCCGGGCCACCACCTGGTATGTACATGCTTCCAGTTTATCAGATTGCTCGGCCATGTGCTGACTGGCCCGTCGAGCCGGCCTACACCCAGGGTTCCAACCGCCGCCAGGGATCCAACCACCGCCGAACTTCTTCCCGCCCACTTCGGGTGCCTCGGCTTCCGCTGCCCCAACAACATTCGGTGCACCTCCTTTACCTACACCCAGTGGCGGAGGAACTCCTCTTGTCAAGTGCGTGCGAGATCACCTCATTCCCGCCGAGACATGGCCGTCCCACTGATCGTTCGACCTTTATCCCTGTTCACAGTGGGTTAAACCCGGAACGAGCAAGGATGTTGGGTCTCTTGTAATAAGGATCGGGAAGCGAAACCTCGCGCCGTTTATCGGCGTTGGTAATTGTAGACTAGCATGCATGAACAAAGATCTGGGTTGTTCACTCTTATCAAGGGCTTTCAAGTCAGCTCCAGGCTCTCAGGGCATGCCATAGTGTACACAATCGCCACAATCAAGGCAAAAGAAGCGCATCAAAGATTTTACGTTCCCACAACTTTGGTTTGCAAAACAGCGGTGACATAACTTCACGTTCCTACGCCACAGCGGCTTTGACTTTGTTGCCGCGTTTAGACTTGCCGACTAAGGACTTCTTCCCCGCATTTGCTTTGGCCGCATCGCGGTTGCTCTGCAGCATCGCATTTTTCTTTCTGTTCGTCTCTTGTCTCTTGCCGAATCCGTCGCCGAGTTCCATGTTGCCCATCCTTTTGGCCATCGAAACGGCGCTCAACAGCTCCAGCACAGCATCTTCCGGCACCTCGAGTTCATCCAATTTAGTATCTGCGTACCCAAGACGTAGGGTCAATGACCCATGCACGCGCCTCTTGCATCCAAAACCCTCAAGGCTTACTGATACGTTCCTCCAGAACCTGAACCAACTCGACGTCTCCCTCCGTGACCACAGTGATACTCGTACCCTTCCGACCCGCACGCGCCGTGCGACCCACGCGGTGAACATAATCGTCCGGGACCCTTGGTACTTCCCAATTCAAGACAACTTCGACCTCGGGAATGTCCAATCCTCGACTCCCGACGTCAGTGGCGATGAGCAGCGGTACCTGTTGCCTCCGGAACGAGGATAGCGACTGCAATCGCTCCGGCTGGGAGAGATGCGAGTGCAGAGCCGTACAGGGTATCGGATTCGGCAAATGACCGAGCAGGGATGTGAAGAGCGCCGCGGTGCGGCAATGCGGCACGAAGAGAATCGTTTGGGGTAGTCGAGGCGTCGGCGCTTCTTCGGCCGAAGGCGAACTGGCACGTCTCGTTCGTTTCAACGGTCGTTCTCCTGCGCGACTTTTGTACTTCGAAGCCAAAGCATCAACGCTGGCTTGCACGGGTTGGGCACCGGTGAGGTCGCAAAGATTCAAAAGCAGGTAGACGAGGTACACCTCGCGTACTTGGGACGGAATGAAAAGGTATCGTTGCACCAACCCAGCCGGAGTCGTGATTCTGATCACTCCAGAAAGAACTGTCAGCTCGACTCTTTTTTGCCTGGGCGTTGAAGGTTTCGAGACGTTGAGTGCTCACGCATTCTGAGACACGTGCATGAACGGCGGGGCTTTGCCGGGGACCCTCGGGCGCTTTTGGAGAGCAATAACGGGCTCCGTCAAGGTGGCGGTGAAGAGCAGAGTCTGTCGTTGAGATGGCAATTGATCGACGAGGAAAGCCAACTCGGGTGCAAACGTCGGTGTCAACAGCCGATCGGCTTCATCAAGGACCTGTATGAATCCAATGGACGAGATGGGGTCAGGGCCGACTTTGAATTCTTCAGTTTCGTCTGATCGACATTCTGGCATCGGGCTCGGGCGACTTACGAGATATTTGATCTTGCCCAGACTCCATTCGTCCTTGTTGCTTTTGATCAAGTCAACCAGACGGCCCGGGGTGGCGATGAGGACGTGGGGTCGTTTACGCAGTTCGATCGCGTGAGCCATCATGTCCATGCCTCCGACGATAACGGCCGAATGAAGGTTCACGGCCGCGCCGATGACTCTGAATTGCTCCGAGATTTGGAAAGCGAGTTCACTGAATAGCAAAAGAAGCAAAGTGAGCTGGGATCTCCCTGACGTTGCAATCGACTTGGAGACTAACCGTGTCGGTGTGAGAACGAGAGCAAAGAAGCCGTGCGGATCTTTGGCGAGGTCTTGCATGATGGGAAGGGCGAATGCAATCGTTTTGCCCGAACCTGTTTGCGCACTTCCAATGCAATCGCGGCCTGTAGCAAGAACCAAAGCACCGGTCCCATAATGAGCATTCGAAGCGATATGTTAGGATACGAGTTGGTATGTGGCTGCGACGGACCAGCCAATATGGGGGGAATGCACGCCGCCTGTACCTCGGTCGGCTGTCGAATCGACATCGCTTGCAGGGCATTGCACAGAAATCGTTCTACGCCCAACTGTACAAACGAAGTTGGGGCTTTCTTAGTCGTCGAAGGAGAGTTGTCCGTTGTGCTCGCCACGGTAGCTGTGATCGCCTGGTTCGTCGCGCCATCCACGGTCGGAGCATGTTCCAACGTGACTCGTGATGTCGTAGCCACGGGCATCGATCTGGAGGGTGGTTGTGTTGTCGTGTCGCTCGTATAGGACGCGGCATCGGATGAGGAATTGCTCAACATGTCCTTGATGTTGAATGTCGAGTTGGGTTCCGGACGGGCTAGGTCGACGACCGGTCACAGCGCATGTGAGCCTGCGAAGTAGACCAGCGAACGCTGCTTACTAATCCAGAGCTGCGACTGCGCCCCGACTTTGCCCGTCGGAAGCGGCCGGAACACAGAAAAGCCGACACTTCGCTCGCGATCGATCTCAACCAGCGAAACACCGAGTCTGTTCACCGAGTGTGCTCTCGGTCCTACTGCACCACCCGCGTCGCGACACGTTCGCCTCTTTCCCAACCGCATCTTTCCCGATTCTGAAACCCGCCGCTACTCTATTTCCATTCTCATCTCACCATGGTCAAGGTCGGTCGCGTGTAGTACCTCACTGTCTAGCTTGCCGGCAATCGTTCGGAGATCCATCATCATCCGTGCTAAACCAACGGTCGATCTCTGCAGGCTGTCGGGGAAGTCCAGGACGAGCGAAAGTAAGTCGACCCTCACATCGGCGCACTCGGCCACGCTCGTGAACCACAAGGGTCAGATCGCTGATACGGCCACGACTTATCATTATCGTCCAGTCACCAATCGTGCGTCCGTTTTGGGTAGCATTGCGTGCCCCCCTTTGTGATCTACCTCGAGCGTGCCCGGACGATCCGGACCTCCTTCGCCGCGGACGGCGGCCGTCGATGCTATCATGGCCGAATTCTGATCAAAGCTATGCTGTGCTCTTCCAACAGTGCCACGGTCTATGGAGGCTTGCGAGCGGGTGCGATCGGGCTTGGCCTTGGGGCTGTTGGTTCCATCGCACTACAACGCAGTGGCGTCAAGGCGTACAGGAGGCTCGCACTACCCCTCAAGGCGTTTGCTCTCACGTGAGTTGGGCCCCAAATCTCCGCCATCATTGTCCACCTAGGACCCTTTGCTGAATGGACCCATTTCGGTATGACCTACCTCCAAACAGTTCCGTGACGACAGCAGCATTCATCATCGGAGCTGACAACGCATCACGAGAGTATGAGCTCGCAAAGTATGAGCTCGATGCCGATAGCGATCTCGCGGGGGAAGCGAGGCAAGGAATGCGATTGGAACGAGGGGCGGGCATCGCGGGCCAGATGCAAGAGAACCGGCCAACACTCAGCACACGCGATGCTTTGATTGAATTCGGCAAGAACCATCGCTACGGTGTCGTCTTTGGAGCGTGAGTCGGCTGCGGAACCTATTTTGTCGCGTTAGTAACTTGGATGCCGATATTGACTCCATTTGCGGCTCTTTGGATCGTTCTCTGGTGCCTGGGTCCTACTGTTGACAGATGGGCAACTTCGATGGTTGGATCGTTTGGATACATCAGCATGACTCCCCTCAGCTTTGCGCAAAAGTAAGCTTGACAAGCAGCTCAAGGAATCATTGCGGAGGAATCTGATCAGCGGTCTACATTGAAACGATAGGCTTGTCCAAGCTCGAATGGTCGCTCAAGGCTTGACCGGTAAGCTTGTTTAGGAGGTTGAAAAGTGTGGGTGAATAACCTCAACTCATTGTTCGCGTCCATCGCAGTCGCCGTCCTCATCGCCAGTGCCGGCCTGTCGGCGATGCCGAGTACCGCAAGCGGAGAAAGTGAAGATCAGGTCAAGCGCCGCGAGAGAGAAGAGTCCATGTTCCGATGGAAGAAGGGGAGTCAACACGACTTGGAGCACTCGGCTTCTTTGACCAAGTAGACCTTCTTCAGGCGGCGGTGCAGAATTTTCTCGGATCATCTTTGTAGGAGACGCGTGTGTAGAGCCCCACACCCTCCCGCAGCTCAGTCAATGTGTATAATTCGCTTTAGAAGTTTTGTGCGCATCGCAGATGGAATGCTAAGACAGAAGTCTCTGTGTCGACAGGGTGCGAAAAAGTGCCATTCGTCGGTTGAGGCCCGTACACAAGCTTAAATTGCACTCGGCGGTCGCAGCCGAATGTTCTACCTCTTCAGGAGCCTTGCATTGCATCTTATTACATTGTCTTATGTGCATATCTTACGTCGTCGTATACTGCCTCGGCGTTCCACTAAATTGCGTACCAAGCCCAAACGAACGTCCACAGGACGACCCCTGGCCAGACGACGGCGTGCACCTGCCTCAACGTCTGCACCCAGACCCCGCCCAATGTAGATCTCCCCAGGAGCTCTTCAACCTTGCTGGCGACAAAGAACGGGGCCGTCCATACCTTTTTGGACGCCGTCCTGAGGACCTTCAATACCGGCTTGAGAGTGTAATGATAGATGGGTCCCATCCTTCGGTTCAACGCCTCGTCGAACTTCACCCATGCCTGCGCCATTTTGCTCGGCCGACTCGTCAGCTGCCTCCTTCCGATCGAGCTGGACAACGGCGAGGGTAAACTCGTCTCGCCTCCACTCCCACCTCCTCCGCCGCCCCCGCCGCCGCCCCCGCCGATGAAAATTCCCTTACTCTCCCACATGTAAACCCTCGACACTCTCCGGACCTTGTTCCCCAACTCAAGATCCTCATCCTCCTCATCTTCGTCATCCAACACGCTCGATCTTCGCGAATGCCCCTGACTTCGATTCGGGGAACTGCTCGTCGGCAACTCCTCGGCGCCGACGCCCGAATGGTACGCATAGTCGTCCCCCGGCGTCGCGAGGAACGAAAAGGATGGGAACTGCGAGTCGTCGTCATCACCTGCCTCGTCGTACGCAGCGTCGTCCTTGGATCCTCTCCCCAACCATTGTCGCGAAAGTGATGACCGGTGCCGGTGGATCGGTAACCCATTCGACCTCGCGCTCGCACTGGACCGCTTCAATGACCCCGTGACCATTCTCCACAGCTTCGGTACGAGGAAAAGTACGATCAGTAGGAGGTACAAGGGGACGTAGATCCGAGTCCAGAGATAGATCTGGTCGGGAAGGACGCAGTTCGTCTGGGTGAAGGTCGCCGAGATCGAAGGGTTTGAGCTGTCCTTGGGTGCGTAGAGGGACAGGAGGTGGTATCCTGGTCTATGGACCCCCATCGCCATGGACTAAGCAGGAAGAGAGGCTATCAGTACTATGATAGATCGTACCGACTTCTAGCAAAACAACGATCAGTCCCAACTCACGAATGCTTTGACAGTCGTCTCAATCAGCGGTGTCTCGCCGTCGACCAAGAAGGGATGTCTGACGATGCACGAGTCATGATCGTCGCCGCTGTAGACCAAATTTGGTTTCAAGGCCCTGACAAGCCACTGCGTGGTTTCTTCGTCCAGCTCATTCTGGTAATTGAGCCCCGAGCCTTGACGAAGAGGGTTCTGCGACTCGCGTGAGGCGCCGCAGAACGTCCCCTCGGGTCGATATAATGGGATGTGGGTGAAGAGGACCCGAGGGAGGTTCGATTTGTCTGAAAGGTGATTGATCTATCAGCGCTTTATTATTCAATTTTTCACCTGCTTTTTCGAGCCACAAAGAAGAATGTTACACTCACTCTCGCCCAACTGCGCGATCCGATTCCTCGCTTCGATCCCTTCGGCGCCGGGTTCCAACAGCGCCATCGCATCGACCCAAACGAGTTCCCACCCCCCAGCTTCGACGATGCCACTCGTCGGCCCAAAGGTGTTTCGGAACCGCTCCCTTCCGTATGTCGAAAGCGCGGAGGAAGGGTTGTGAAGTCCCAGATCATGATTTCCAGGTATGTAGATGGTGGAAGGCGATGTGGAAAGAGTGGACGGCGGTGGAGGGAATAATCGGAAAAATCGCGACGAGTACTTGGCGTGTCTGAACAAAGAATTGCTTTGAAGTCAGCTCCCACGAAGTTGGCCCGTGCCCCCCTCCTGCCAACTCACTCGAAGACATCGACGTTCTTGGCTCCTGAATCCAGCAGGTCGCCGAGCCAAACGACGGAATCGATCTTGCCATGGACGCCCGAAGCCTGCCTAACAAACCTCCACGCTTTTCTGATGTACGCGTCTGTGAATTTGATGCTCAGATAGCGTCCTAACCACGGCCGGCCGGGGTAGGATCTCATG
Source organism: Microbotryum scabiosae (assembly GCA_022702605.1). Lineage (NCBI taxonomy): Eukaryota > Fungi > Basidiomycota > Microbotryomycetes > Microbotryales > Microbotryaceae > Microbotryum > Microbotryum scabiosae. The sequence goes on along the minus strand of JAHWDV010000006.1, from coordinate 134,449 downwards.
TCCAAGATTTGGGGATCCTACGGGGGCAGGGAGCGCGAGGGGGCGAGAGACGATTCCCTTATGTGAGCTCCTGTCGGCCGATTCCCTCACGATCTGCTCGGTGACCGCTTACGGAAACGACCAAGACATGCCAAGGTTTGTCCCCCTTCCACCTCGGGTCATCTTCCCAATCGCCAAAGCTCGGCGACCTTGCCGCGGGTTCGGTGGCGCTGTCAGCTCTCTTCAACGGCGGCGCGAGCGGCCTCCAGACCTTGCCCTTGCTCGAAGGTGCATCGTCGAATCGACAGGACGAGGTGTGGAGGTAAAAAGCGGCGTACTCGGCGTAAAAGACGACGAGGAGGATGAGCGTTCTCGAAGGGAGGAGCACGATCGAAGGCAGTCGGTGCGAGGAGGACCAGCCGTGGCGACGCGATGATGAAGCGCTGAGCCGACTACGGATCAGTGGGGAGGGACCGTAGCGTGGTGCGGACATGGTGGTTCGCATGTCGCCGACAAGAGTGCCAGAGAACCAGAATCGTGTCGACGAGGCCAGACGGAGCCGGCAGATGGGCGCCGGCGGGTGCAGTTGAGTTGAAAGGGGGATCACGTGGAGAGAGCGTGCGCGAGCTGCGGTGGTGCGCTGCGCCAATGAATGCCACCACAAACGATGACTGGGACGGAGATGCGCGCCAAGAGAGCGTGACTGAACAGGCTGGTGAGTGACTATGTCCGTATTGTCGTCATGTCAAAGGATGGACTGCTCGACGTGTGGAGGGTAGATTGCCAAGCGCGTTCGTCTGACGTGGCTCGCCGTGCTCGCGCTGTCTCGTCTCGCTTTCACTCTTTCGCACTCCTTCGCAGTACGTGTTTCGTGTTTCGTTTCCCCCACATCCTCGATTGTCCCATTCCGCTGGATCGCGTGTGGCACCATCATCTTCATCTCGCAGAACGATACCCGTCTATGATACCTACTTACCCTACCCGTGCCACAACAAGCTCCAGCCCATCCCATCTCGCCTTTTCCCCCGATCGCCCAGAGTAATGTCGTCCTCGTCCTCGTCTTCGTCCCCGTCTTCTCCACTCCTCGGCACACCCTACATCCTCTCGCAATCGGCGCCCAACTCTTCGCAAACGCGCCTCACCCAAATCACGCCCTCGCTCTGCTCCAACCTCTCGGCCATCAAGTCTCTGCTCCGTTCCTCGCGAGCGCTCGACGACCAGATCGCGCTCCGTCTCAATCGCGCCAGCGCCCTCCACCGATCGTTCTCGAACCAAGATGGCGACAGCTGCGATTCCTTCTGGAATGAGCTCACAATGCGGTGGAACGAGCGCACGCGCGTACTGGCCTTTTGCGATCAGGTTCATCTGGCTCAGACGGGCACTTCACCGATCACAACCGCGCATTCGACCAGGATAGAGAAAGGGTTGGATCGGGATCGATCCACAAACCAAGGTAGAGGTGAGACCGAAGTAGAGGTCAAGGTAAACCCCAATTTTTCGTCTGGATACGAAACATCTTCTTCCCGAGAGGCGAGCATAGCGCTCACTCGCTCCCCCTCCCCGATCTGACCAGCGACGACAACTGCGCACCGAGACTAACGTCGAAGCCATTATACGAGCACGCTCCTTAGACCTCTTCGTCTCGAGATGCCCCTACCACCCTCAACAACCCGCACCCATACCCTTGCCCGACTATACGACCGATAACTACTCAGGTCCTGGTGACGCGGGTGCGCGAAGAGGTCGGGATGGACGGGGTGGGGTCAATTGGAATGGTTGACTGGGGGCCGAATTTACGCCACCCTAAGACGAAGAAGCCTACACGAGGTGACGAATTGCAAAATCTGCAATAGAGCAACTGACTATTCAACATAAGAAACCCAGACGGCACCTACGTTCAACGCTTCATAAGCATCTATCACCTTTCCGAGTTTACTGCTGTGGCGGATGAGACGCTTGATAAATGCGAATATTGAACGGTGCGGTCAGCAGGCGATCGCAAGGATCCCCCACGAGGGGCTTGTTGCGCAACGGGCGCGTGCTCGTGGGAGTTCTTTGTCTGAACGACAACCGGGATAGTCAAGGTGATGTGACCCATCTAAGCACAGTGCAACAGGATGATAGCAAAGTGATGCTAGCGCATCTTGGTCTTTTTTCAGGCTCGAAAACGTATGAAACAGAGGAAGAAGTAGCGAGGATATTCCAGTGTGGTGAGAAACCCGAACAGACCGCGCGTTCAGTCCCGACATCCGAGCCATCGATCGCCTGGTTGCCTGCTGACCTGCAGACCCTCCACTCATAACTCGGTCATGCGTCCTCCTGATCACTTCAGGAGGACGATCGACGCCACCGAATCGTCACCTGAACGCTAGAAGTGGCGGCAAAGTTGGCGACCTCCGACCAAGGCATCTCCTCTGTCTAATTTGTGGCGTAGCAATCTGTGGACCAAGTTTCCGTAGGCTGTCCCCCCTTTAATTCCGAGTTTGTCCCAGAGTTGCTTCGCACGTCTTGTTCGATTGGGAGGCGAGCGGTTTGTCAGATAGTACAAGCAAGCATCGAGAATGAGGTTCAAGACCTCGTGTGGGCTCCTGGGATGTTACTTCGCCAATAGTGCTATAGACCCGATGACCAAAGTTTTTTAAATCTTGATTTGATCAACACTACTATATCAAATCTAGAGAGGGGGCAAGCAGCGGCTTACCCCACACAGCCCCCAGAGATCTACACATCCCTCAAGTCTGGGGTAGAGCGTGGAAGCGTTCGGGATCTTAAATAGCCATGGTCTGTACTCTACACAGGCAATCCGAGAGACTCACATCTCATCGATCTGGACATAGACGTCAAACCGCAAGAGTGTTGAACCGGGTTGGACCCCGTACTCGTCAATGCTTCTTGCAGCGCTTGATAAGGCAGTGAATTCTGCAGACGATGGGTCTGTGCAGTGTTCGACGAACATTACTTGTGTGGGGGAGCACTCTAAGATAGCGCGGCCTCAAACGCCAAAACCCGCTCGAACTCACCCCCAGCCGATGCTATCACATTTGGCACGGCATGTTCTGAGATACATACGCCAGCAACAGTGCAATCAGTGTTTTCCTTCCAGTAAAACGTACTAGCTGCAAGCGATCGAGGTTGTTTTGACTGACTTGCACTTGACTCGAGCATGGCCCCTTTTGAAGTGATAATTTGTGGTCAAGGATTCCGCCAGACTGTGGGAGCAGCAGCAGATCGAGTTTAGAGGGTCACGTTGTCATTTGCAGCTGTCGAGAGATAATACTCCCCCGTTTCCACCAAGGCTGGTGGTTACCGCCATGACCAAGGTGACCAGGACGGAGACGAGGAGGGCAAGGTGATTGAAGTGCATTGATGCAGGAGTGGAACTGGAGCGAGTGATTGACAGATGCAGCGGGATGGAGGGAGCGAAGAGCGAAGGTGAGATCCAGACGAGTCACACTCACGGATATGCTGACGCGAGACGGCGAGAAAGCGGCCCCTGACGCCATGCCAGTGGCCGCCGGAAGTGGGCCGCGGGCCGCGACTCCTCTTCCCGGGGGAATCCAGCTAGTCTCAAGACATCACCACGTCTAGCAGCCTCTCTCCTCCCACGTGACCTCCCACGTGATTTCACACAACCCCCTATCTGGAGAGGATCTTAGGAGCACGCAGCCAAATTAAGCGCTGACCGGCATCGGCGGAATCGCGCCGCTTGCCGTCCTTGTCTTGCGGGAAGAGGAGCAGTAAGGGGTGGCCACCGTGACGGCGGGGCACAGCGTCACCCTGGATCCTCCACCGCGGCTCTACTAGTGCAGAGTTGCTCTTGACATGAGATGGCTCATGTACAGGTAACTTAATGACGCGTCGAAGCTCCCTGACTTTACCGATCATCACTTTTGAAACAACAGGAGAGCCTCCATGCCGGGACAAAAATAGAAAGGTGGACCCGAGCGGTGCCGACGCTGCTGGCCGACGGCTGTGTATAATACGCCAGTTCTGAAATTAAATTTCGAAACTTCGATCACGATAGTTTGACCAGCACAGGGGCCGCATCGGTGGAAGCCAAGTTTGAGCAGGTCGACCACGGTCTCGAGATCGCGTTCCTCGACATGACCGATAGAGAGAACCCCGACTTCATCTACGTTTTGTGAAATAGGGTGCATGAATATGGGCTGTGTTTGATATCTGCTTTGGACTCTCTGCAATTATTTGTCTGTGTCTTGACTTATGCTTACTGGAAATGGGATGGATATCTCAGGCTACATCAAATGCTTCAAATCAACTATTCATCACAGTCTGCGCACCCTGTAGCGTCGTCCAAGATGCTATGGCCGACGCTCAAGCACGCTGCGCAGCAAACATGACAGGAGCTTGATCAGGGCACCCTGCTCCCCGAGCATAAGACACAAAATACCTCTAAAGGTCAAAGGTCTAGATTGGGCAGAGTCTCCATCGAGGTGACGTGCGGTAGCTCCGGTGGGGTTCGGACCTACTTACCGCCCGACTCCTCGAACAGCGAAATCAGCCGGTCAGAAGCGGTTAGCACGTGGGCGGTCGTCACAAGAGAGTGATTCGGTGTGCCGGAAAGACATTCCACCCCCGAGACGGCACCATGTTTTTATTATTTCCTCGATTCCTGACTATTCAAATGCTTTTATATCCGAAATGCAAGAGACCGTTCCGTTGCTCTGATCCCTTGCAGACTTGTGTCGTCTGCTTTTGCCCTTGCCTTTCAAGGTACACCGTTTCTCGGCCAGTCATGTGAGACCGTGTTCAGAGCGAGGGGCTTTTAATGTACTTCACCCGTTCATGGCGTCAGTGTGCCTGAAACCCCGCTAGGATGCTTGCACGGCGTTCTGTCACCCGAAGGCCGGCAAGGAGTTCAAAACTTGATGAGAAGCCCTGTAATGCCGACCGTGTTTTCGGCCTAGACTTCGAACAAAGTGCCAAGTATTCGAAGGTGCTGGGAAGGGTCGGTCGATTTTCCGCTATAGAGTCCCCACATTACTAGTCTGTTGAGAGCTAAGCCGACGGGTCGGCATGGAGTCAGGAGGCGTTGGGGGTGAGCTCTTCAGTAGCCAATCGCTCGATGACGTCACAGCAGGCACGGATCTCCAACGCCAGCTGCCTCTTCACTTTCAGTCGCTCATCTGTAGGAAGACTTGGGGGTAGGGTCAGGTAATACATGTTGAAATGAGACAATATAGTCAATCACTATGTTCAACTAGTGGAAGGGAAAAATACAGAAAAAACAATGTATCGCGATACGTGCTGCACCGCCTTCAAGACTCGATAGTCGAATGGGATCTGATGTTGACCGGGCTCGGGCAGAGGGTGCCTCCTTCATTCCAACCCGTCGTCGCGCCGTCAAGCAAGATCAGTATTCGTAAGGATCAGGTTAGACCGATCCATTTGCTGTCGCTGACCCCATGATCACCCCTTGCAATGTCTTTGTGTCCATGTCAGCAGCTCCCCACTCAACACTCAACCCATCTCAGATCGATTCGTCATCCGACTGCTCCCTCACCGTAACCAAGCCATTCGTCAATTAGACTTGTATCGACTCACAACTGATGATTGAATCAAGTAGGTTGTATTGTTGCTCTTCGTCCGCGCTACCGTCCTCGGGTGCAGATTGTTTCCAGTCCGTCACGCGACCGCACCGGGATCGATGAACAATGCGCGTCGACGACCACACCAGCCTCGCTCTACACATACTGTAGAGCTGATTTGAGCTCAGGTGGAATCATTTTATCGTCGAACAATCGAGGCCTGAGACGCCTGCTCTACCCGGGGCACCAAGCTGCTCGTCTGGACTCGGCGCCCAGCCTCGTCCAGCCCTTTATGCTTTCGCCTAACCACAACTTGACCGCGCACGATTCTGAATTGGCACCTGACCTGTCTCATTCGTACGACACAGGAAATCTGGACCCCGTCTCTGATAGCACCAACAACAATTCTACCACCCAAGCTTCGACCTCAGTCCCCTCACCGCCCAACCTCTCACTCGATATCGCTGCGGTGAACGCGAGGGCACCCAAACCCGGCATGACCGTACCAGATGCAAAGACACGGGAAGAGACGCAGGCGACAGGGGCTGAAACATTCGGGGTCAGTCGTCGTCTTGGGCACCGGTGCAGCGGGTCGCTAGTTGGTACCGTGTGTGGGGGCCAGGTGACGCCCGGCAGGACCCAGGAGCTGACACACGGGTTCCGCTTCCTGCTACAGGCCTTGAACCAACACCCGGAACCGCGAGCACAAGAAACAGACTTCAAGGTCGGGGTCAGCGTCGATCGAAACAAGAAGTGCCGCCGGAGTATGGAGGAGTGAGCCTGCCGAAGCTAGGCCCGTTCAAGTGTCAGGACACCAGCTGACCTTGAACATCCGATCCATCTCCAACAGCGCACACTCCTTTATCTACGACTTTGCAGGGATTCGAGGACAGGGCTACTTTGCCGTCTTTGATGGACATGCCGGCAAACATGCCGCAGAGTGGTGCGGCGAGCACTTCCACGAGGTGAGACATGCGCTGGCTCTGATGTCTCGAATAAACGTTGCGAGAGCTGATGGAACGTTGCCGACCAGCATCTGCTGGAGTCTTTGCGAACAGCTCCAGCTACACCAGTCCCAGATCTTCTCAACACAACGTTCCACCGCGTCGACACCAAACTGAGCCAACTCGCCGCGGCCGACGGAACACACTCGGGCTGCACCGCCGTGGTCGCGTTCCTACGACTCGAAGACGAAGAAGGAAACGCGGTCGGAGAGGCCGCAGGCGTAGGACAGGCGGTCGAGGTCAAGCAGGGAAAGCTTGTCGACGACGCCGACGGAGCCTTGAGAGCGGCACAGCTGGGGGAAGAGAACAACAGCAACGACCTTGAGCGCATGTGGACTGCTGCCGCAGATCGCTCGAGTGGTGGGCGACGTGAAGACATCAAGAACAAGATCAAGGCCGTTTTCAGCGGCAAGTCGGACGACCCCGCCGAGGTGTACTCACCCGTGCCGGCATCGTCGGGAATCGAGACTCCACGCGTGGAGATCAAAGGACCGGCTGATGTCAAGAAAGCCGCTAAGCGCACGCTGTACACGGCTAATGTTGGCGATGCCCGAGCTGTCTTGTCGTAAGTACGGTCTTCCAGTGTGGTTATCAAGAGTGCGAGAAGCTCACCTACGACTACTACCTCGTTTCTTCCCGACAGCCGCAAGGGCAAGGCGGTTCGGTTGACCTACGATCACAAAGGGTCGGATGCCAAAGAGGCGAAACGAATTACGGACGCTGGAGGGTTCGTGATGAACAACCGAGTCAACGGTGCGTTCCAATCACACCGGCGCTAGTCATCAGCTACATGAAGCTAATCGCGATGTGCACTGCATCCCTCATTGCCAGGCGTACTGGCCGTCACTCGATCGCTCGGTGATTCATCAATGAAGGAGTTCGTCGTCGGCTCGCCTTACACGACCGAGACAACGTTGGGCCCCGACGACGACTTTCTGATTGTGGCGTGTGACGGGGTCAGTTCTGCCAAGATCATTCGGCATCGGGGCGAGGGCTGACTTGCGAAATCGCCGCCATCTTGCAGTTGTGGGATGTCTGCCAAGATCAAGAAGCAGTCGACATCATTCGAGGACTCTCGGATCCGCAAGAGGCCTCCAAGGCTTTGCTCGATTACGCACTTCAGTAGGCGCTTACCCTATTTATTGTCGAACAAAGATCTTCAGCTGACCTGTCTAATTTGGATCTTCAGAAACTTTTCCTCCGATAACCTGAGTGTGCTCGTCATCGCGTTGACTGGACCTCAATCCTCGTCATCTTGAGGAGCTCATTGCTTTCGATAGCGGCCCTGCACCATAATGTTTCTAGCTACTCACCGATATCATGTGTGTGTACACGTCTGATTCCGTGTGTGTATCAACGGAATGATTTCTCTCTCCCGTTCTTGAGATGACATCGTGAGCGTCTCGGGGCTTGTGGCGATTTTCGTCAGTGGGCTGTGCTCTTTTGCTGCCTCAAACATCTGCAGTCAGAATCTGGAAGAGTTTACACCATGCACCACAGTTGATGGAGTGAGACGCGTGGGACCTTCTGTATGAAGTTCCACTACTTCCAGATCCCTTTCGCGCAAGGCGCGCAGACCCAATAGGTGGTGTTCGGTCAACAGGAGGCGTGCTTCACATCGACCATCGTCGAACTTCCGCAAGATGCGCGCAGGACCGGCGCCCTCAAGGGTCCTTGCCTGTCCTCCACCTCAGTCAAGACTGCAGCGATCGCACGTTCAAAACAAGTTTCACCGCACTCAAGCAAGGACAACATGCGCACGGCTTCGATCCTCTTCTGCACCGCTTGGATCGCGAACCACGTCCTCGCTGAAGCGCCAAGTTCACCTGCCCAGCCATCATCGTTGTTCGCCTCAGTCTCTCTAATCGATGACGGTACCATGGTGGGTCGCCCCGGACCCCCGTTCCAAGCAATTGAATGAAAGGCTATGGACTGCATTGGATCTCGAAGAATAAGTCGCGCCGAGAGCATATAGGTACGAACAGGAAAAACGTAAGACGCAGGCACCCATAGTGGTAGGTGCGAAAACGGACCGAATGAGATCAAAACCTTTTGTACAAAAGCGGACGAAGACAAATGGAATGCCGAACCCCCCCCCCCCCCCCCCCCCCCCCTACTCCCAATCGGAATCCTCATCCGAATCAGCCTCGCCGGAAGCCTTCTGAGCCTCTACCAAAGGCACTTTAGTCCTCGGGTTCGGCTGCACGGCCGCCGACGTCTCCTCCTCGACCACCTCGACACCGCCCTCACTCGGCGTCCCGCTCTTCGATCCAACGAGATCGAAGCTGCCCGCAGTTCCATCGCTGCTCGCTCGAGGCGACGTCGCATTCGGTCCCGCAAGGTCCGGAGAGGTCGTCTTGTTCGCGTCGACGAGGCTGGCTGAGTGGGCATGGCGAGGCGGTGTCGGTCCTTGATCGTCCCTTGCTTCAGCCCCTTCCATCGTCCCTGAATCGAGACCCCAATCACTCCCTGCGCTGATGCTCGAAGCACGAGACAAAAGGGCGTTCGATTGAGCAGACAAGGTCGGAAAGGCCTCTGATTTGAGCATGCTCTCCCCTGAGTCGGGGCGAGGCGTAACAGATAAAGGGGTATCGGTCAAACGAGACGTCTCTGTCGCCACTGGCGCGGCCGATGCACGTCTTTGACCTGCCACCTCTTCATCTTCCTCATCCTCCATATCCCACGAGAAGTCGTCTTCGTTTGATTCCGCACCTGTGCGGTTACAAGCGCTTGTATAAGTCAGTGTACAAATAAGCGTATATGCCTGACAGAGAGACGCACCTTGCAGGACTTGCCTCCTCCTCATCGCATCCTCATCGATCTGCGCGACCCTAAAGAAGTACCTCGCCCAGAACGTCTCCGGGTCCAACCGCGAAGGCACGAGCAACCTCAGCGTCCCTTCGAGCCCTTCTCCTGCCTCTTCAATCTCGTTCTGGATGCGAGCCTTGTACGCGTCCGCTTCGAAACCTCCTTGATCCTCAATGGACTGCAAGAACTGAGCATAGGCTTGTCTCGAATCCGGGTCCGCAGCCGAGATGCTCTTGGACAGATCTGCTTCTTCAGCACCTGGGAGGTGAAATTGCGCTGGATCCTCCAACAAGAAGGACGGATCCGTCCTCAAACTCATAAGGTGCGTTTCCCTCCTCCCACCAGCAACCTGTTCTGCCCTCCTCATGCGTTCGTCACGCCTCCTCTGCCTGTCGGACGACATGGCCGCTTCATCGGACCCACTCGGAGGGACGACTTGGATCGCCTCCTTGGCGAAACGCGAGACCTCATTTCCCAACCCACTCAACCACGACTCGCCCTTGTGCAAGTAATCGCCCGCAGTCTTTTGGGTGTCAACGAGGTCGATCTGGTGCGCGAACTGGGTTTGCAATTGTTGCATGTTGGTTTGCAACGAGGTTGGCAACGAGGATAGGTTCGTCGAAACGGATTCTTGCAGGCTCGTCAGGTTCTTGGAGAGGCCTTGCAGGTTGGGGCTCGAGGCGAGTTGGGTTTGCATCTTGGTGAAGAAAGCTGTAGCCGAAGCGGCGATCTCATTCGCGGACGAGGGCACAATCTGTGTCGTGGCATCGCCCAAGCCTTCCAAGGTAGCAGCCTGACCCTGATTCGCCTCCTCTTCCTGTCCCCGATCGACCCCTTTGCCCTTGACGTCCCTCTTGACCTCATTCTGCGCGGGGACTTCGGGGATCTGATCGAGCATGATGGGCATCCCATCTGTACCAATGACGATCGCCGAACCTTTAAATCCCATACTCCCCTGCCCTGAAGCCGCGACGCTCGCCGAAGCTTCCTCGGTCAAGCGAGTCAGTTCGGCTCGGGTCGTTTCACCCAGGTGATCGAGGTTGGCGCGGGCTTTGGACACGAGTGGGGTGAAGTCCTTGCGCGCAGTCTCGATTTGCATTTCGGCTTGGGCAAGGGCGTTGACAGACTGGGGGTGCAATGAGGGTGAGACTTTCAGAAGGATAAGCCTTCGATCTTTGTAGCAACCACGACTCGGACCAGCTCATAGTGGGGCTTACCTGCTTCCTGACCTTGCCCCAGAAGCTACCAAAGCCGGCCATGACGTTGGTGATCTCCTGTTCGAGCGTGACCGGTGCAGCAGGTGTCGATGAGGCCGAAGCAGATTGACGGTCTTGTTCGTATTGGTGCTGTTGCTGTTGATCACCTGTCGACTCGAAGCTCGAAGCCGACGCGAGCGCAGTGGGAGGCGCGTCACCGTTGCCGTCATTCAACGCGTTCGATCCGGCCACGCCAGAGGGGTGGGTGGTCGTGGCATCATGATCGTCCAACGATGAGTTTGACGTGGGGATGTTGGAGTTGGCGGTGGTGGTGGGTGTTTGAGAGCGTGGCGTTCCAGCGAACCAACTGTAAATCGACCGAGCACAGAGGGGGCGCGTGTCAGCCTTCCAGAGAGCCCAGCATTACGTCGAAGCAGCTTGACGTAGAGCAGGTGGACTCACTCCATGCTGAGGGGCAACTATCGATCACCAGGTGTTCAGGTATGTTTCGTGGGCAGTGCGAGTGGATCCAAGAGGAATGCGAACAAGCGGGCGCCTCCTCTCGTTCCCGAAGGGCCCCCCTCAAAAGCACGGACCTCTTTGGAGCTGAAGCCAGCCCGGACGTGGCTATGACTCTACATAAGTTCAACCCCCCTTTTCAAGATACATTGATTTTGCGTAGATAACCGAATATGTGAAATCTAATCAGGCTTGATACAAAAAAAAACCGACAGGGTGTTGCGGAGGAAGCCTGGGGGAACCATGATTTTGCTTATCTCGCCAGGCCCAGGGATTTATCTCCAACGACAAAGTGAGAATGGATTTAGCCAGCACATCGACATAATGAACTACCCCGGCCCGGCAACACGGTGTCCCAAAAAGACTAAACCCGCCGCCTTTTCAGTAAACTCCCCTTCTCATGAACTCGGCCACTTCAAGCACCTCCTGAATGACTCCAGCCTCTTCTTCATTCTTAGGAGAGTATGCGACCGTTATCATCAGTCTCTCACGCGTACTGCTTGCCCCGCCGATTTGCCTCCACCGTTCACCAAGTCCACGTGTTCGGCTCACGACAAGCCATTTCACTCGCGCAATGGATTGCGAAGGGGTCGGGAGGGGTGTCCGCGCGTGAGGCCGAAGTGAGCAGCAGGGCTGTTGACGCAAGACGCCATGAAGAAGTCGCCGCGAGGTTCTGAACAAGCGAGAATTCGATGTAGCAATAACACTGGAACTTTTGCCGACCGTGCCATCTATGACGACGGGCAAGTTTTGACTCGGCCATGAGTTACCTGGGGGAATGATTCGAAGGGGGTAGAGTGGACCAGATCGCACAACCGTTCTATTCTAGTTTGGTTTCGGGGCTTGTTTGATATTCTTAAGAAAGCCACGGTGACATTCCTCCGAGACGTGGGCCTGTACAGCTCCTTCCTCACTATCGGAGAAGCGAATGACGTAAAATTCGAAGCGTCTTCGCCCTCCAACCCTCGCCAAGTCGACCGCTCTACCCAACGCCAACGATCCAAGAGTAGCTGCTTCCCGATTCCAACGAATCCTTCCCCCAAATATTCGTCTTTGCCATCGCATCATAATTTGATCTCTTAAGGCGCCAGCTTCTTGATGAGACGAACGAAATCTGCGGGTTGGGACCCGTCCTTGCAGCCGAACCACTGTCCATCCCTATAGCAAATGAGCTTTTGCCCGATGACGACCGAACAACTCTTTTTCAGATTCAATTCAGCCGCAACGTTGGTCGAATTGTACAAGAGTTCAACGCCCTCTTTGGAAGTCGGATCCGCGCACTTCTCGACTTGACTCCCCGCCCAGGTTTTGCCGACTTGGTTGGCGCATTCTTCGGCAAGCTTGTGACCGGGCGGATCGTTGCCGATGATGGATTTCTGGTCGACGACGCCCTTGGTGTTTTGACATTGAACGAACTGCAAGCAATAGAAAAAGTTCGTTAGGGTGTAAGCCATGAGACTGGCGCGGCCGAATCGCTTGGGACCCTCAGCAACGCCAATTGACTCCTTACCTTCCACCAAGTCGGCACGCCTATGACGTCAAGATCGTGCCAATACCTCATCGCGCACAGCTGCTGAATGTTGCCAAAGCATTCCTGGGGACCGTGCTTGCAATTTATGGTGACTTTTTCTGGTACGGGATAGGTTTTGTTGGCGATGTAGACTAGTTCAATGTCGACGAGGTAGCCGACTTGGTCAAGAACTTGATCAAAGACGCTTTCGCACACTCTCGCATCAGGACAGTGGGACATGACGCCAAGCTGGACTGAGAGAGACGATAGGTATGATATCGAAAGGGAAAGTGGTCAAAGAGGTAGTTGGTTCAAGAGGATTCACCATGCGAGCGGGGCGAGGCGGCGATGCCGAGCGGGGAACAAATTCAGCGACATCTCCTCCTAACCGCACAGCAATCAGTTATGTTGCACTGACCAGAGACCTTCCCCGAACTGAGGGCGGGAATTCAAAAATCAGGAGTGTATTCTGTCAGTCACGCAGAACCCGAGTCCTAGTCATGGGAGCAAGCCGAAGAAGGGGGCGAATTCAGTACCCAGGCGCACTCACGACCGAGCACCCAAAGCGACGTGAATGCCAAGGGTAGCAGTGACAAGGAAGACGATCGAGCTACGCATCTTGAACCCGGATTTTGTCGGTGTCAAGAGCGTAAGAAGAAGAGCAAGGGTGAATTTGAGCGGGTTGAGTGGTTCGGACGTGTCTACGACAGTCTCGGAATGTCAGCTAGATCGGTTTGACGTTGGGTCCCTTTATCTCCTTTTATTGGGCGCGCGTGGGAATTTAGCCGAGGCTCCGCTAATCAGCGAATCTTGAGTCCCTGAGGGTCCAGACAGCAGTAGTCATGTCGAAAAGCCACGAGCTCAATTCCGGCGCTCCCGCTTGCAGTGTTCGTCACGGCGGACCGCGCGCCCCTGTTTTTTCCGAGACGCGCTGATTCTCCTCGGGCGCGCCGCGCCACATCCCAACATAACAGCCACCAGCGCGAAAGACGGGAACGGGGCAGGGTGTCGGTCCGGGGGCAACGGGGGTATGTAGACACTTAATAAGGGTGCATGGAATTTCTGAAGTAGTCCCAGCACGATCTAGTCGAGCTAAGTCTCGAACCAGAAAGCATTACATATGCTCGACTCAATACAAGCGTACTGCCATCCCAAGCAATCTTCTTTCCTTCCGAACCTTCCCCGATCACAGATCCCGAACTCTACTCCCTCTCATTCAACCTCTTCCAAGCCGTCCTGACCAACTTCACAAAATCACCGACCTCATGTCCCTCCTCACAATTGACCCACCTCCCATCCCTAACGCACACCAACACCCCATCAATGACGATCGAACAACTCTTGACCAACTCCAAAGCCTTCGTAGCTCGCACCGATTCACGCAAGAGTTCGGTTCCCTCGGATGAGTTGGCACATTCCTCGACGGGGCCGGACCATGTTTTGCCCACGACGGAGGCACAGGATTGGGCAAGTCGATCGGTGCCGATGCGTGGGAGCCCGTTGTAGTTTTGGCATTGGACGAACTGTGCGTGAAGGTTCGGGCAGAGTCAGATCACCATACGGTCTTATTTGCTCACCCCTCGATCAGATCATCACTCACATTCCACCACGTCGCCCAAGGATTGACACTCCCATCCACACCATGCCAATACTTTGCCGCACACAACTGCTGGATATTGCCCGTACATTCGCTCGGCCCATGCTTGCACTCGACCTGGCCGTCGTCGAGATTGCCAATGTAGAGGAGCTTGATGTCGACCAAAGTGCCGACTTGGTTAAGGACGCGATCAAAGATGGATTCGCACAGTTCGGCATCGGGGCATTTGGACATGACGGCGAGGCGAACTGGGTGGGTGAGTTCGGGGTGGGTGAGGGGTCATCATCAAGTGGGGGTGTGTGCGTGTGGCGTGGCGTGGCGAAGCGAGGCAAAGCGAACAGGGGTGTCAGAGCCACATCCTCTTCGACGGTCAGAAGATCGGAACTCACTGGGTACTCTGTTGTCGTTCCCCGGCTCGATCTGGACCTTGAATGCGGTCTGTAATGCACCGTTCGAGGCAGCAACGCTCGAATTCGCTTGCCCATCACGGTCGACGATCGGGGTCGCCCTGGCGAGTGAGACGAGAAGGAACACGAGGAGAGAAAGAGCCGAGTGGCGAGAGTGTGGTCGGAGCATCATTATTGCGAGTGTGGTGCAGTGCGCTGCCTGAGGTCTGGCTGACCGGCGAGGTGTGCTGAGAAGGCGAGCGCTCACAAGGGAGTCGATGACGAAACCGGTGGGCGTGAGCGAGCGCTGGCCGGGCGAAATCGACCGCGGCATTACGATCGGCGAGCGCATCCTATGACGGAATTGAAAACCTAATCAGACAATTCCGACTTCGCAACCAGCGGCTTCGCCCGGGCTCACGCGCGCGGCATCCCCTCCGCCAGACACCAGGCATCCCCCTCGTTGGACGAACTCACGATGGCCGCCGCACCCACTTGCACACGGTTATTTGCCTCGGCTACACCTAGGCCAACAGCATTACGTGAGTCAACGATTCAAGGCCCATCGGGTGATCGCGTGGGGGACGGTTGTCGCTCTGGATGCTCGGCCCCGACTTTTCTAGAGCCGCGTTTCCGAGCGTAGCTATCCGTGTACGACTTTGCATGAAGCAGCAGCTGACAAGTCATCGTACTCATCCTCTCGTATGATCAGGCATCAAATCATGCCTCGGCCCTTGCACACGACCTAACGCTGCAACGTCGTTCAGCACGTCGTGTCGCAGCTGTTCGAAGTCGTCGCCGATCGCCTCGACCTCTACATCGACACCGCCTCCACCACCTTTCTCTACTACACCATCCTCCACCTCTTCCTCAAGCTCGCCAACCCTCTCCCCAGGCTCAACGCTCTACGCCCCACCCGTGGAGGCCCAGTTGAATCACATCAGCACCCTCTTGAACCCACTCAATCTCGCCTCCCATCTCGACCCTTTGCTCCTCCAAAGAGCCCTTACCCATAAATCAGGTCAACACAAACCGTCTTCCCACTCCTACCCATCGACTCACCAAATAGGGCATGGCGAAAAGCTCGCCTTTCTCGGCCGTCGGGTCCTGCGCATGCATTATACGCTTCACCTTGCGAGCCACCTTGATGCTCGATCAGAGCTCATGTATGATGGGCTGAGGCAGAGTGCGATCGATATCAGGTTCGATACCAAGCAGTTGGGCGCGACGATCGGGAAAGGATGGGGGTTGGAAAGTGTATTGAGGTGGCGTGAAGTCGTGAGTCTGGCTCTGGCTCTGGAGCGGAGGAGAGCGGCACGTGCCTTTCTCCTCCTGCGATCCCCTCTACGTTCACTTCATACTCAACTAATTCAAATCATATCTCTCGCTGTGAATGGCAGCGAGGACCGAAAGGCGACCCAACAGGTCTGTACAAAGCGCGCGGCCAAGCCGTCGAAGCCCTGATCGGAGCCGTCTACACCCAATTCGGGATCCAAGCAACCAAAAAGATGTTTGAACTCATGGTTTGGCCTGGGTTAGGGATGAGTTCGTCATTTAGACAAGCGTTGGACGGGAGGGCTCGTGTGCAGGTTTGAGGGGCTCGGCATCCGCGAGCAGTTTGGTAGATGAAGTTAGGGGATATTGCGAGAGAAAACTATGGTACTGAAGCGGCTGTTCGGATCACCCGAAAGGTCAATGACCGGCGGATGAACGAATCATCCATTTTGCACCATCATCGAAAACGTGCGCATTATTAACCATGCCCGGGCCTCCTGCTTCAGCGTCTTGACACCCTCGGCGCGGAAAAGGCCAGGCATAGGAGTTTGTTGTCCTCCTTGTAGATGCGATCAAAGATAGCGATGAGAAGGCTCGTTCTCAGTTGGTGGCTATAAAACGTGGGCTTCATCGTCGGTTTCCTTCTTTTCTTCCTTCTTCATCCTACCGCTCCTCCACCTTTTCTCATCTGAAGAAGATGCGCAGCTCCCTCATCATTCTTGGCTTGCTCGCCATCACAGGTTTCGTCGTCGCTCAAGCCATCAACAAGTATGTCCACTGTCTCACCACTCTGACTTTTCTCCCCCCAATTCTAAGTATTGAGAAAGCCTATCCCAAATGCCCCTTCGCAGTCCCTCCGCCGATGGCGCCTCCTTGAAGCTCCTCAAAGTCGCCAAGCGTAAAGCGTCCTCCTCGTGGCAAGGCACGACCTCTTGTGGGTGAGTCCGGTGTCACATAGTCCTACTCTATATCAATTTCACCCATCTAAATCTTTGTGTACCTTGTATTCAATAGTTACTGCAAGCACCACTGCTCCTACGAAGCCAGCTACCCCGGTCCGAACCCTCTCTACCGCGAGTAAGTCCCGACAGGTCACCCCATCAATGCCTCAGCTTCCTCCATCCCCTCTACCAAAAAGAGGAAGGATGAAAACGTACGTGAATAACTTTTTCCAACAGTTACATGGATTGCTACAACCACGTGTGCGTCGCATCGCCTACGTACAATTGCCCCTCTTCTCCCAAGTAAGAGAGGAGGTCTCGCACTTGGGCCTCGTGGGTGGAATGTTGAAGTGTTGGATTCGACTTTGGAAGGACGGGTTGATCTTTTCGTCCGGGACGAAAAAATGAGACGTTTCATCTCTCTGAGCTAGTCTTCGATCATCGTATGCGTAAGGGTACCGAAATTGGCCGACCTCTTTTGCACAAACAGAAATGATGAAGGTCCTCTTTTGCAATGCAGTCTAGTTTTAGGACCGCCTTCGATGAGTGGAATGGCGTTCGGCAGGTCGGACCGAATGAGAAAGGGAAGTGGAGCGTAACTGCCTTCTTCCGATACTATGTCTCTGCTGCGGCTACTGAACTTTAGTTGGGCGCGTGTTACGTAAAGCGCAACGCGGCAATGTGGAGAGAAAGGAATCGTCTGCATGCAGTGCCTGGTTCGACGGAAGGGTGAACTCAAGTCAGCAAGAATAGCAATCACCAAAGCAGAAAAAGAAAAAACATCAAGCCATTCACCAAAGTGTGGTCTGATCAACCTTGTCATTTCTCGGTCCCGTAGTTCTCTCCTCATTCTCCTCGTCTAGCAAAAATCATGCGCAGCTCAGCCCAGCCTCCTTGGTTGGCTTGTTTGCCTTAGCAGGTTTCGGCATGATCGCTCAAGGCGTCGACTAGTTAATCTGCATCCTCACGGGTACCTCAGGCTCGGGGTCACCGAGACTTGTCGAGATTGAAAATTACTTCCGATTCGCACTTGGCATCGGAGGAACCAAGCGCTCTTCCGTCGGCGGCTCGCTCTCGGAACTACTGCACCACTTCCTCGTTTTGCCATTGCCAGCGAGCTTTCTCTGTCGGCGTTTATGTTGGATCGGATAGGTTGGGAAACAGCACGGTGGGGGCCGTAGCTCGTGGACTGGAACTCGGTGATGGTAGTCGGATGTGATGGGGACAGGAGGTGATGGAGTTAGGTGAAGGGGAGGGGGGTGTTGCGTTGGTAGATGTGGGCAGAGGCAGATGCGATAATGGGCTCTGACTCCTCGATTAAAGTAACTTGTTGACCTTCCGATGCGTCTGTTGAGCTCGGGCACCAATCGCATGACAAGTTGTCGCTTTGCATGAGTGCACTCCTTCTGTACAACAGTGATCTTTTCATCTACTCTCGAAGCCCATTCCAAGCGACCATCAACTCGATCAAACCCAAAGGGACCTCCCAGAAGTCGACCAGCCAGATCATCCCCATACTCTCCCCGGTCGGAGACTTCCAGTCGTCCTCCAACCCCCTCCTCAACATCTGGTCGAGAACGCGCGCATTGACACCCTGGAATCCGAACCATTTCGAATAACCAAGACCAAAACCTTTGGCTACTATGGAGGGGAAGGCAGTGAAGAGGGAGGAGGCGGAGAGGAAAGAGATGCGCGTGAGCGCATCGTGATGACCCGGAGGGAGGGAATTCAACGTGTGAGCTTCAGGCGTCGACGAGCAATGCGAGGAGCGACGTCGATAAGGTGACTTTGACCTCTTGTCGTCGATGTATTTGTTTCGATAATGGAACATGGTCATGACCAATCTCGTCTTTTCCGGTATCTTGAGGAACGATCCGATCGAGTACCAATCCTGGATCACAGCGGTGGGTTGGTATGTCGCTTCCAAGGGGGGGAAAGGATCCGAGATGGGCGTGAGGAACGGTCTGTTCAAGCTGTGAGGCCATCGAATGGGATGGAGTCCTTCTTCTCGGATCCAAAACCATTGAATTCATCAGCTCGACTGTAGAAGGCGCCCTGCGGAGTCACAATGCCAACTCACTTTCATGATTGAAGTCGAACCGACAAAACAGGACCAGTCGTCCCCTTGCCTCTCCCATCGTAGGCCACCGATCGTTGGTGTACCAAAGATCCGATCTCCGATCCAGCAAGTCCATCAACACGCTCGCAAAACCCCTAGCTCTGTTCTCCTGCTTGACCGAGACAATGATCGTTTCGGTCGGATGCCGTTGTATGAAAGCGGCCAGAATGTCGAACGCTTCGATCGCGGTCGTGACTTGATTCTGGATGCCGTGGAAGGCGACCAACGTACTTTCCTTGGTGAGCTTGAATCGGAAATCGAGGAATCGGCATCCATTCTCGAGGGAAGAGGTCAAGGGATGGGAGCGGGATTGACAAGTCGAGATGGGACCACCATAGAAAGCTAGGGATTGGTGGGTTCCGGGAAGGTAGAGTGAGCAAAGACGCGCCTCATCGGGAACGAGTGACATCCACGAGGAAGTTGGGAAACGATCGACAATGGTGAGAAGGTGTTCGTGTCTGGACAGGCGCTGATGAGAGGGTCGATGGGCATGCTGGTCGTTATTCTCCGAATTGATGAAGAGCCGCGATCAAATGCAGCTCACACTTTGATACACCAACCACTTGCCCTCGACAGATCTCTTCAGCATTCGCGATTTCGGTCCCCACCTGCCCCATTTCAAGTTGATGGCCTGGCCTCGATGCGGGATCGTCAAAGCTGAACTGTCTTGTTCGGCATTGTCTCGCAGTGGAAATTCGTCATCTGACGGAAACAGTACGACTTGATGAGACTTGGCGACCAGTTTTGATTGCGTCAGAATACGCAAGGACTTGGCTGATACGACGATTTTGCTTTCATCCGAAAAAAGAGATTCAGCGTCGACCTCGTCTGGACTACTCGACAGCGGCAAAGTTAGGCCATCGAGCAACGCGACGCGCGCTGACGCCAGCGACGAGGATGACGGAAGCAGCGCGCGAAGGGCGATTGTGATCGCCCTACATGTCAGGTTCGAGACATGCAACACGCGAGGCGGTGAAGAATCCGAGGATGTAATGGGTGCCATCTTGACGGATATCAGGCAGTTTGAGCCACTGTTCGTGCGCTCCCTCGCGAGGTTGGCAGTCTCGGCCTGCGATTCGTCCGTCCGTGATTCGAGTCAACGACGATCAGTTGCGTGCTGCGTCAAGTCGAGGGAGATGCTTGACAAGGTGGTCTTCCCTAGAACGACGAGCATTGGAGGTACAGGCCCATAGCTTCGAATAAGTTGGAGGGGCGGGGGGGCTGCGAAGGCATGCGCCGGTTGACGGATGGATCGGATCGTCAACGAGTGGTGCGGAACAGGCGAACCTGCGTGTATGCGCTCTTGTCGCGTGGGGACGCCGTGATATCAATTAGCCCGACGTGGCCCTGGCCTCTCCAAGCTTCCGGACGGGAAAGCAAGAGCGGTCTTCTTGAGAAGATTTTGAATTCGTTCGGATTAGTTTGGCACCTCAAACGAAAATAACCCCAAAATAATGAGCATGGCACCGAAATATCAATCCACAGGGGGTGCGGCCGCCGGCGCGATAGCAGTCCAGGTCAGCTCCAACAGTGCCGGTGCCTTTTTGCTCCTTGTACTGCATCGGTCCAGCTCAAGTTATCGCTCACCTTTCGCCCCCAGCCACCCGGATCAAGTCCCCGATAGAAGGTGCGTGCTTCGAACTCGGTTTTCTCCCTCATGCTTTGCGACGTCCCTCGTCCTCCGTATCGACTCTGGGTGCCAGCACTTCGTTTCCGAGCTGGGAGCGCCCGAGGGTTACATGGACGATCGGCGATTGCGGCGCTCGGTCAAGCCACAGCAACGGCCTACGCATGGTTTGCATGTCTTCAATCGCTTGGCTATCCGTCGAGATATACTCTAGAAAGTGCAGGGCACACGGGCGATGTACGAACAACTCCATGCAGGCCCCGTAGATCCGCTGGGTCGAGCTCCAGGGACCTCGTTGGGGTACGTCCCGGGCGGTCGCTTCGGGCTCGTCGCGTCAAAGTCCGTCCGGGACCCTCGCGGCCAAACAAGACGCTGGGCCTCCTCGATCGATCAAAAGTCCGAGCTTGGGTTCCATCGATACCTACGCGTCGACTTCCGTGATGGAAGAGAACAGCATTACGAGTATCTCGGGCTCAGGTGCAACGATACGACTTATTGTGCTGCGGTGACTGTTGCTAGGTCAGCGACTGTAATCAGTGGGTATTCGGGATCCATTCCTCGAGCTCGAGCCGAGAGCATCGCAACCGCCGGGTTCGATACAGAATTATCCGACTCTACTTTGCACAAGATATTCCCAGTTCCGAACGGTAGCATGCATCTCAGCGGTACTAACCCGAATGATTTCTTTCTTATACTGCAACAGAAATTGGAACATTCGATCGGAACAAATATGAGCTTTACCCCTGCTCTCGGCGCGACCGAAGTCGTCGCCCTGTCAGCAGACACAAAGGCCTTCTACTTCACCTACACGGGTTCCAGATCTTCCCCGGGTGTTCCCGAAGTTTGGACAAATCTTTTCGGCGCCTGGACGGCTCTTCATTTTGCTACGGTCCCTAACCCGTCATCGATCGAAGCGCAGGTCGACGTCCAGGTCGCTTCGTTTGATCTCTCCGAAGCAACACCGGGAACATACGAGTTCACCTATCGAAAACGACATTCCGAGTCCGAATACGAATGGCTCGGTGCGTCTGGAGCGAATGGCACGATCGATATTATTTCTGTCAGTGGGACGGCACCACGATCCAGAAGGAAGGTCGAGCTCAAGGTGTTTGCTCTTAATGAAGGGGAAAGCAATGCGATCGAGTCGTTCGATCTCGACGTTGCGGCCCAGGATTGGTGCGAAGGTGTCGTATGGGAGCGCAGCGAGTATGTTCTACTGTTTATGTGCTCCCTTTTCGTCGAATCTGGACTGACCGTGTACGACAACCCTGTCTTTAGACGAATCTGGTTCCTCACTCGCCAACTCCAATCCGGATCACCCATTTCGTCGCTCTCGACCGAGTTCGAAGGCCAACTCCTTTTCTTGCGGGGCAAGCCAACCTCGGAATCGCCCACTCCTCCAATCCTCGTCCTCTTCCCGTTCACGACGGACCAAGTCATGTCCACCATTCGAGGAGGTGAAGATAAAGTTTGGCTGAGATGTATGCGGGATACGGGTGCTTCAGGCGCACAGGGGCATGTCGTTGTGGGGAGAGGCGTCGATGGGGATTTGGAGGAACTGGTGGCCGAATGCGTCACGGTTGCCAAGAAGACGTTGGGAGGTGCCTTGGATCGAGCAATAGTGAAGGCGCCGGAGAAGGCGCCGGAGTCTCCACAGGGTGTCCGAGTTTGCACCTGGAACGCCCTCGGATACCAAGCGTAAGTCGTATTTCTTAATCAGGGAATTGACAACCAAATGCGATCTGATCCCCTACACCATTATACTGCAGATACAAACTCTCGGATGTTCTTAAGTGGCTCGACGTTCTTCTCTCGCCATCGACAAGTTCCCCCTTGTTCGCCGCCAGTCTCGACACAGTCCTGCTCGATGATGGATGGCAAGACATCAAGCAAGCCCCTGGCCGACCTGGTCGACTTCAGCAGACATTACACTCTTTCGGTGTCCGTCCGACCTGGTACGATGTGGATGGCGATGCGAGCAAGCCCTCGAGTTCCGATATGCCAGCATCGAATGTCGCCGCCAGCCCCCAATTAGCGGACGCGGTTAAGCGAATCAAAGCCAAGGGCATCCAGCGCGTTGGCGTCTGGATGACCATCGCAGGTTATTGGGATGGCCTTGAGCCTGACGGCCCTATGGCGCGCTACGACCTCCAACGATGGAACCTGCATTCGGACTACTGGGACGAGGCCATCGCGCTGTGGTATGTCCCCTCGATAAACCGACTGGAGGACTACTACGGTGATTACTTCAAATCGCTCAAGGCCGCTGGTGTCGACTTTGTCAAGGTCGACGATCAGGCCCATCCCGACTATCTCGTCGCGGGTGGGACAGACGATATGGGCGAGTTGAGGAGTGCGATGCATCGCGTCATGCGCAAGATGTCGAATAAAGTCTTTGGCGACGGTACGACCCTCCACTGCATGGCTGGAAGTCCCCGCATTTGGGGTGGGGCTTTGGCTCTGCAAAAGTCCAACGATACGAAATCTTTGATTCGTAACTCGGACGATTACTACCCCAACCAAGACGACTCTCATCGATGGCACATTTTCCTGAATGGAATGAACGCGATTCTCTCTCGTGCGCTCGAGCTCGTCCCCGATTTCGACATGGGCGAAGAATTGCACCCTTGGGGCCAAGATTACCACGTTCCGTTCCGCTCCTTTTCGCCCGCTCCGACGTATTCGACCGACGTGATGACGCGACCGTTGCACCGCCAAAAGGGATGGAGTGCTGCGTTGGCCAAGACGAAGCAAGGTGGCGCGGGATCGGTCAAGACGACGGATCGCGTTGGAGCCGGATTGGAAGGGCGCTTGAACGACGATGTCATGGGAGAAGGGGAGGGACAGGCTTTTGTTATGGCGCTGGCGTTCCCGGAGGCCCAAGGTGCGCATTTGGGCGTTTGGAACACCCGCTCGAACGAAGCACACGCCTTCACCAGTATCAACTCGAACGATGTCTTCGAGGCACTGGGGCCTCTCAAAGCCACCGCCCCGGTGGCGTTGTATATCGCCGGATACGATTGGGCGTCCTGGATCAGCCCGAACGAGTTAATCCTCACGCCCAGGTCGTGCACCACACCTCTGGTCACGATCAACGTCAACGCCAAGCAGTCGCAGATGGTCTCGGTCGCTCAGTCCTACGTCGTCGATGGGATCATGATCGCTTGTCTCGGTCTGACGGACAAGACGACTGGATTGGCGGCAATCAAGGACATTGCCGTAGTGCAAGGCTCGTCTCCAACTTCGATGACGGATTCTACCTCCAAGGCTGCACCTCCATCAACCAAGACCTACTCGGATCTCGTCGCGTGCTCCGCCTCGAATGAGTCTCGCTCCCGCACGTTTCCCCGCCCTTCGAACCATTCGCGTCTAGCCTCAGTCATGACGTACTTCACCATGACCTCGACCTTAAACGCCAAGATTCGCCCCCGCGACCAAATCGTCGACTTCGGTCGTGATCTTCTTCAGCGGCCTTTGGCAACGCTGTGGACTGAAATGAGGGTCTGGATGAGCTTTTCTGTCGCTGTCGTCCTTTGGACACTGGGAGCGTTCCCGAGTGGATCTGGTTCGCGTTCGATCAAAGCGAACGAGACGAGTCCGGCTATCGCAGTGTCGAAGGCGTCAGAAACGAGGGAAGCGCCGAGTGTCTTCCCGATCGATCAAGACCGCCTGCGCATTACCCTCGGCTTCGCAAGTTCGCACCTTGGGTTCTTCGTCGATCAATCAGAACGCCTCGTAATCGTCCTAGACGGAGAGCGCATCGAAAACCCATGGATCAAAAAGGGTGACAAGACGAAGGAAGGGCAGTTGGTTGATGTGGATCTGGAAGGGTGTTGGACTGCAATGGGCGCGCCGAAGGGATCGGAATGGGTGGTGGAAGTCGGTCAGGAGAGAATTTGATTGAACTTGGGAACGAG
Organism: Microbotryum scabiosae; assembly: GCA_022702605.1. Taxonomy (NCBI): domain Eukaryota; kingdom Fungi; phylum Basidiomycota; class Microbotryomycetes; order Microbotryales; family Microbotryaceae; genus Microbotryum; species Microbotryum scabiosae. Next base: position 110,025 of record JAHWDV010000006.1, on the reverse strand, counting down.
GTCGATTGGGCGGGGGTTGGGTTTTACGATCAGTTGTGATTTAGGATCTTCTTTGTGCCTTCGTTTTGTTGGGTACTTGCGATGTCGTAGAATTCTTGGATCCTCGGAAGGGAATGCCGAGTGTGTTTTTGGGCGAGCATCGATTGCCCACAATTGAGAGCCGAGGACGGTGGCCGTAAATGTGTTCTCATTCAGCTCCTGGTACACGCTCGGTTGACTATAAGGGGTTGTCCCGGCGGGAGATTCCGGTTAACTGAAGAAGGGTGCGCGGTTTTCCCCCGCCGATCGTCAAATACCATTGCGAGTGAATAATGGGGCCAAGGAGCGATGCACAGTGCAGGTAGAGCTCCACTTCTGCAGAGTACGGTCCTTTGTACACCTCGATCAAACATCGATCGCATTGGCTGGGGTTGCTCGTAGCAAATCTCCACCAGGATGACGATGAGCAGCAGTTACTGAAACACGGCGAAGAAACGCTGTACACGACAGCACAGCAAAACGTGACAAGGGAAACTATTGTCACATTATCAAGATGGTGTGCGACCCTGCTCCACTGCGTGGATGGGAGCACCCTTGAACCACGCGACGCCCCCTCTTGATTGAGAGCGAATTCGGCGAAGATCGAACCGCTCAGCTCGCTCATGCAGTGCATGTACAATGCCGCTGGGCATCGCCCGTGCTACAGCGAGCACAACAGGCCACATCACCCTATCACAAATGTAGACATCGGTATAGTTGGTGTGTTGTGAATGAGGATTAGCAGAAAGGCCGCTATTGGCTATTTGATTAGAAGCGCGCGTGTGTTCATTTGTTTAGCTAAGCCTGGCGATGCGCTCCAACCGTTGTCTTCTCTCCACGGTTGGATTATACGCTCGTCAGGTACGTACAGCAGTCACTACGTTTACTATCATGTGCAATCAACTGACGGTTGGATTATACGCTCGTAAGTCTTCTTTATTGGTATGCCGTGTGGAGACTAGACGTGCACTTCAGTGTCGCCGGGGGCGTCCAGAGGCCCACTAACTCGGCATCGCCTTGGGCTCGAGAAAAGGGGCTAAGCCTGAACGCGCGACAAGGAGGGGTGAAAAAATTGCCGCACCAATTCATGCACGAGAATATATACCGCAGCTCCCCTCTTTCAGTTTTTCCTTCTCATCACTGCACCCTGGCCCCAAGCATCCAAGAGCCCTCCGAACCTCCCACAGTGCGTTTCTCGATCCTCCTGCTCGTTGGTGCTGCGCTCGTAGCCCCCGCCCTGTGTATCCAAGTGAGTCGAGCGCTGCATGCTCCTGAAGAAAGGCTTCATTCCCCACTTTGGTACAACCTGGGTGTACATTGTACAGGGATGACTCTGGAGCAGTGTTCTACATTCTATGGGAGTGTCAGGATCACAAGGAAATGTGCATTGGGTTCTTAACACTTGAAGGGTGCTATTGCGAGCTATATTTGTCCAGTCGGTGCCGCCAGCTATTCTCGGCGTCTCTTCTCAGCCACTTCTCGAAGAGGACTCCGTCCATTTCGCAAGTGCTGGATGCACATTCAAAAGAATAAGGTATATTGCAACACGGGTCCACTTCTACTTTCCGGACCATTTCACCGTACAGTTTCTCGCGACCCCACTCCACTCCTCGCTCCAGCAACAGGCGCCAATCTGCTTCTCGCCATACCTGTACCCGCAACTGTCGTCCTTGCTACCATAGCAGCCTCACCACCGACCCCACCACCACTCATCCCCGTCCCCGTCGTTGCACTCCGGTGAGGCAACGGTCCCAGCCCGAACCTCGGTCGATCACCCGTCGCAGTCCTATCACCAAAATTCGTCGTCGACGAAACCAACGGCTTCAATACCCTAGGCTGGAACGTCGGTCGAGATTTCAAACCCGCTGAAGAGCGGAGGGGGAGAAGGGAATTCATCGTCGACGTTGTTGACGCCGGGGGTCTTGTGGCGGTGCGGACAGGCGCAAGGTTTTGGTCGTTGCGATTCGGAACCACCGTCGTCGTCATCGTCGTGGTGGGGACGCGTGGTGTTGGTATACCACCCGTAAGTAAAGACACTCGACTGGGCTTCGTCGAGGTTGTCATCGATCGGTCATAAGGGAGTGGCCGAGTACTCGTCGTCGACGACGATCCGACCCGCCCAGCCCCAGCTCCGACCCGACCAGTCATCGTCGTCGACGTAATCGGATGCGTCGAACTCCTAACCGCTGGCTTCGGCCCCTCACCCTCTCCCTCTCTCAGGCTCCTCATCTTCACCGGACTCGCCACAGCGATAGATGTAGCGATCAGGCTCCTCCTCCTCTCCCCACCCACCACCATCCGAACCAAAGGACTCATCCCAACCCCCCTCTCCTGCCCAGCCACCGCCCTGGACCCCATCGTTGCGGTTGCCACAGCAGGTGAGAACAACGATTTCCCCACCGAGGAAGTCAGTTGAATCGATGCGCTCCTCTTGTGACGTTTGGCACTTGCGTCGGTTGTTGAAAGCGCCCTCATCGGCGTACTAGTCGTTGTGGAAGGTGTGCTCGGTGCCCTCGTGGCGACTTCCCTTCCTGTCTTTTCCGCAGTCGACGGCTTGTTCGCCACCACCGCCTCCCTGCCCACTTTTTTGGGCGTCATCGCCATCATCTTATATTTCTCTAACCTCAACGCCGCTGCGCTACTCCCAATCGGAGTCTGCAAGATCGTCGACGAAAGCCTCGGACGTCGGATGGGGGTCGAAGGAGTGGGTGGGTTGTCAGGCTCGGGTGTGGGGAAGGGTTTGATGGCGATGGATGGGATGGGATTCCCAAGCGGAGTGATGGCTTGATTCTGAGTTTGCAACGCCCCAAGTCGCAACGCAACCATCTTGTTCCTCAGTCGTTCCAGTCCTCGACTCGGCGTCGGCACCGTCGTCGCCGTCGTCGGGGCCAATGGCACCTCCGCCGCTGTCTTCGTCGTGGGCGTCGATCCCCTCGCGACAGGCGACGAAGGTCTCACCGTCTTCACTCCCTCCGGAGTCCCTAACATTGGAGCCATGAACGTCCCCGCCCCGACCTTGCTCATCGGACTTCCAATCGCGATAGGAAATGGTGATTCGGCGAGCTGCGCCTCAATGAGCCCAATCGTCTCGTCCTTCATCATTTCGAAGGAAAGCATCGATTCGTCCTCGACCCTGTTCTCTTGCTCGACCGGGCTTGATGCCGAGGGGGCGGTAAGGAGTTGCGACAATGCGCCTTGGACGTCTTCGAGCATGGTTATTGAATGATCGGCGGGAGTTTCTTGGACCCGAGTCTGGGGCAGGGAAATGGCTGCCGCTTCCTTCCCAACACTCCTCCTGACCATCTCCTCCTCTTCCTCAATTGACGCATCCCGTCCCCCTAGCAACGAAAGCATCGATTCATCCTCCACGCGATGCTCCACCCCTGCACTGCCCTTCCCCTTCCCCCTTTCAGCCAACTTCTCGAACAGTTCCTCGACGTCATCAATCTTGGATCGGTCCATCATCGACTCGTCGACTTGCGCAGGTGGCGAAGGTGTAGGCGATGCCGTGATCGACGACAAAGGTGTCGACGCCACTACCTTCGCTCGACCCAACCGACTCGGTGTCCCCTTCTGCAACGTCCTCGTTCTTGTCCCCAACCCCGTCGTCATCAAAGTCGATTCACTTAACCCTTTCAACAACTGACTCATCTCGACCGACCCCACCTCTTCTTCTTCTTCTTCCCCTTCCACAATCTCCGACAACTCGCACCTCGTCTTCTTTATCGATGTCGGAGCGAGGGAATCATCCGAGGGAAGAAGGAAAGATCCTCGTTCGTTCATGAGGAGGGAGTAATCGGCCGAGTTGGGACTTTGGGTGGTGGTGGTGGGGGGCGTGTAGAGTGGGCAGAAGGGGAATAGGGAGGAAGTGTTGGCTGATGCTGGGAGGGCTCAACAAAGGGGTGATCAGTACCATGTACTTCCCACCCCCAGTAGCAGACAAGCATTGTGTAACAAAGAGCACTCACTCTCACCACAAGGACTCTCCAAACACTCCCCTAAATCCTTACTGGCGACTTGCTCCCTCAACATCGCGACCCGAGCAGGCGTAATGGCCGCCGCCGCGACGGTACTGGTCGAAGCGATGGGCGCGACAACCTCCCCCGAGATGCCCTCGTCAATGATGAAGGAGGCTTCACTGATGTTTCCTTCCTCGCATAGCTCTTGTTTGAGAGGACTTGAGCGACGGATAGGGTGGAAGCGGGGTGCGAAAGCAGGAGGTGGGGTCAAGCTGGAGCTCGAGCTGTTGGAGGTGGCGGGCGACGGTCTTTCAGGGGTGCTGGTTGAGCGAGGAGCGACGAGCGACGGGGTGATGAGCATGTCGAGGGGCGCTGCCGAGGTGGATGGTGTAAGGGTGATATCACGGTGGTCGTGCATGACGATCATGGGTGTGATGACTCGATGGAGATGCTGTTCCTATCGACCCAAGAGAAGTAAAGTGGGGTGTATGTGTTGAGCGAAAGCCGTCACGCGCCGTGCAGCGCCACGATTGACTGTACTCACCTCTTGCGGTACATCGTCCTTGGCCAAGCCATTCCCACGGGTGGTTGTCGCGGTTGATTCCAACGCGAAGCGTGCATCCAAGGATGTCCCCGTGGTCTCGGTCGTTTCATCCAACACGCTCCCCGACGGCGATGCGCCAGCCGCCATGCCCAGTGACGATGGGGCTGCGCAAGGGGGTGAAGCAGCGATCACAGTGACCAAAGATTGACTTGAGCTGTGCATCCTTCCAAGGCAAAGGCAGAATGACCCTGTGCCTGGTGGAGCGAGTGATGAGGGTGGGATGTAAGAGCCGAACCCGATTCTGGAGAAGGCGCGATACCGGCAGCCAGAGTCACGTGATCTCATTCACGACCGTCGGGCCTCGCTCGTCTCTCGCGGGATCCTCGTCCTTCCTCGCATCCTTCCTCGCGGGCCCATACACAAAATCCACAGCCTCCAGCATCGCACTGCTTGGAACTTGAAAGCACTTCAAAGCCCTCAATCAACAGCATGCCGTATTCGGTCCTCTTCGTATGCCTCGGGTACGTCTCCCCTTGGCCACCCCACCTCCCTCCCTCCACCCGTTCCGACCCACCTACCCACCCACCCACGCACTAAACCCTCCCTCCCAAAAGCAACATATGCCGCTCTCCCCTAGCCGAAGCCGTCTTTGCGCATTTGGTCCAATCCCGTGGTCTGTCCAATTCGTTCGACAAGATTGATTCGGCGGGAACGGCGGGGTATCATGTTGGGGAGGAGCCGGATGAGAGGTGTGTACTCAGCGGTCAGCGAGGGGAGGTCGGGCTTGCTGGTGGTGCTGATGTATTTGGGTCTGGTGTGTGGGGGGGGGGGGGGGGGGGGGGGGGGGGGGTTAGGAGCGTAGCGACGTGCAAGAAGCATGGCGTGCCGATCGATTCGCTGTGTCGGCAATTACAGGCAAGTAGCTCAAGCATCCTCTTGATTTTGTAAGCATTCACACCACTAACGCCTTACACGGCGTGGACAGAAATCCGATTTCGACGACTTTGACGTCATCGTCGGCAGTACGTCCCCGGCCTGCTCAACATCTCAAGTCCCGTCGGACCTTTCGCAGATCTACTTACGAAGGCTGAGACACGCCGGTCCATCCCCTCCACCTCTCAAAACAGTGGACACCATGAACATGACCCAGATTGAAAAGTGAAATCCCCCTCCGCACCCAACCGCAAACACCACACAAAGTCGGAGAATCTGATCCACCCCTTCTTTCACCCCACTTCCCCAGGGTCCGCCCCAAAAACTCGAAAGCCAAAGTATCCCTCTTTGGTGCATACGGCGACGGAAAGGTCATTCAGGATCCTTATTACGTGCGTGTGCTACTCCGCGTAGTTTCAAGTTGAATTTTTGGTCAAGACTGAATGATCGCCTTTCTCCTTTCGATTCGTAGGGTGGTCCAGGCGGGTTCGAGAAGACGTATCAACAAGTAAGACAAACCTTACCCAGTGTCGATCAACCACACCCACTGAATGAACACCCGTGCTTCTGCACACCTCAGTGCTTGGCCTACAGCGAAGGACTCTTGGCCGATCTGGGGTTCGGGAAGGATGCGTCCGAGGGGTCCGAGTCTGGGAATGGAGGTGGGAACGGAAGGCTGTGAGGAACGTCAGCATGAATCGTCGAAGGATTTTGCAAGGCAGGGTATCTCTTATATTGATGTATCTGTATGGGAATGGATCTGTTGGAATGGATCTGTATTGGAAACATAAGTCCGATCAGACTACTTGTATGTCGAGGTGTGAACTTTTCTCCCGGACTTGGGATGAAACAGGGAACGTCGGTGTCGTCGACGCATGATCCTCGAGGATACAAGGTGATGATTCCAGAAAGCATGTCAGCTCGTTGTGAGAACAATCGAATAGACTTTCCCTCGAGTTCGAACATTGCCGATAATCCGCTTTCGTTCGTGACGAGCTCACGCGCTGTCATGGCAGCCTGTCACGTTTCCTCCTCCCTCGCTTCGTCGTTGCGCGGAAGCACCAATCCACACGATGGTAAGCACCCTCCCCGCCCAGCGCACTTGCCGTCGAACCCAACACCCGACACTTAATCTCGCTGTGTTTGCGTGCAGTCCGTCACATTACACACCTCCCTAGGGGAGATCAAGGTCAGTCAGTCATGGATCGCACACTCGAGTCACGTGCATTCGTCGACGTCGCACCTCGTTACGCTCGTCCTGAACCTGCGCTGACCTACAACGACCTCGGTGGAAACGGTATCTGTATCTACATCTACAGATCGAAGTGTTTTGCGAAGCCGTACCTCAGACGGCAGAGGTACGTACGCCAACGACTCATTTCCTTCAAGGGAAGCTGATGACCTCGTTCTCGTCCCGTCCCCGCTCCCACGCACGCTGCTATATCTGCACCTGCCTCGGTCTCGTATAGAACTTCCTTGCCCTCGCCGCCTCGGGCCAGTACGATGGCTGCCTATTCCATCGGTGCGCCCCCAAGCTCTCAACCTCTCCCTCTCTCCCCTCCATCTCCCTTCAATCCACCCTAAATGCGCCTCCCCCTTCCCACCCAAACAGCAACATCAAATCCTTCATGATCCAAACGGGGGACCCAACCGGCACCGGCAAAGGCGGGCAATCGATCTACGGCAAACCGTTTGCCGACGAGGTGCGTTCGACGCTCAAGTTCAACGCAAGGGGGGTCGTCGCGATGGCGAATTCGGGGCCGGATACGAACAAGTGCGTTTGAAGGGGGGGTTTCTGGGTTTGGGTGGGGGATTCGAGCTGATCGTTGTGGTTCGTATGCCTTTTTGTGGGGGATGGGGGGTTAATAGGGCACAGTTCTTTATTACTTGTCAGTCAGGAGCGTTTCGTCCTTTGCCTTGAACTAAATCAGCGGTGCTAATCCCCCTTCTTTCTTTTGGACCTCTGAGAAACAGACGCGAAACAACCCCATCTCGATACCAAGTATTCGATCTTTGGGAGGTACGTCCCGGAACCCACATAGTCGCCGTTCCTTTGGGGACGGATCAGGGGAAGTGGGAGCTCACTCCGGATGACGTTTCAACTGATTCGGGCAACAGGGTCATCGATGGTGTCGATACGACCTTGGACGCGATGGTACGTTGATGTTGACCTGCTTCTATGAGCTACCCTTCGCTCTTTAGATACCTGAACTTGACCCCGACGGCCCACCGTTTCTCTTCCCGGCCTCACAGGAGCGCGTGCCCGTGAACGAAAAAATGCGCCCCACCGTCCCAATCAAACTGGAGCGAGTACGTCTTTAAAGTCGAGTCTTGACAAACCCATTCAGGAAAACTCATCTTGATCGTTCGTTGCACTTGGTTTTGAGCAGGTGGAGGTGCACGCGAACCCGATAGCGGAAATGTCGTTGCAGTAGCTGTGGAGAGTGGAGCGACGGGCTCTGTCTATGAAGGGAAGAAGTAGAAAAGGAGGGAACATGTCGGATGTGTTGTACTATCACCAAAAAAATTATACTGTCGTACATTGCTGAGTAAGATGCAGGTGCGAACAAGTCGAATCAACTCTCATCTCTTAGCAGGATCTCAAAAGTCGGCTCGGCTCGGCGTCAAGCAGTCTCCCTCCCACTTCAGGGTTTGTCGATCAAGCTCGAGCTCAGGCGATCAAATGAAGCGGCAAAAATGATATGAAAACAGGTATTTAAATTACAAGAAACAAGAAGAGAGAGAGAAAGTGTAAGCCCAGATTAGTGCAAGAGCACCCATGAATATACAAGGTCGAAAAGAGCACACTGAAAAAACCGCGGCTCAAATCTCGGGTCAATTGAGTGGAGAGGGCTTGATCCAGAAAACCCCAAAGAAGACTTCCTTCCTTCGAGAAAAAGGAGGGGAAGGAAAACTCTAGGGAGGATATCGTTCTTTCGCAACAACTTCGTTAAGGCGGGGTCTCCGTGGGCCGTTCAATCAAGGACGGGTGTTTCGTAAAACGAAACGAGAGGGAGTGCCAAGGCAGAGGGCGAAGGTGGGGGTGGGGGGGTTCAGGGGAAGGGGTCATTGGAGGGGTGGAAATGATGTGGACACAGTAGGTCCAAGTTGATTTGTATAGTGCGTACACCGGGGACTGGGGAGCCAGAAGGCAACAGACAAAGGGCGGCGACGGCGCCGGGAGGAAAAACGACTCAGAAGCCCGGCAGGACAACCGTAATTAAGGAGACGTGGGTCCGTAGACTGAATGGGTAGGATAGCGGTATGAAGCACCCCAACTCGGATTGAGGGCCAACGGAAGGGGTGGGTGGTCGTGTTGCAGCGTACCGCAAGATCGACGGTGTCGGAAACAAGTAATGGGGAGGGGAGCAAGCCAAGCCGCGCCTGCAGACGTCGCGCGGTGTCGATTTCACCCTGCGAAGCGAAAGCTGCTCGCACGGACCGCTCAGAGTCGATCTTGGCCGTCTGACCTGCGGCGCAGCGTCGTCTTCCAACATCCGAAGATCAATGTCCACTCGGCTGTATCAACACTTCAAAATACGATAGAGAGACGTAACCTAAGCCTAAGCTAAAACTTGACCCACGTTCCGCACTACACCAGTGCTCAAGATAGCGCAACCATAGAAGCACTTGTTAAAACAGGAGTTTCCAAGGGTGAGATAAGCCTTAGCCCGGTTTGGACTGGGTCGGACGGACAAGCTAGGGATTGCAGCTCATTCATCCCTCTCTTTTTCTCCGCTCTCACCCCGGGTTCTCTTAAACAATGGTTCGCACTACGCTACGCCTGTTGACGTTGACGTATTGTGTCGGTTCGGTCTTACCGGCGGTCGCTTGGCAGACGAGTAAGTCGCCGCGCTTATCCGAATCAGTCATCCCCAGAAATGGGGCTCGGCCCGAACGTGGGGTTCTACCGGCATTCGCCCGGTCCGACTCGTCGACTCCGGGGTGAATTCGCCTTTCGGGGCGCAGGGGTCCACTCTACCTGGTAGCCCGGTCGGCACCGATCGACTTTATCGCACCAGGAGCATACATGGAGACTGCTCACTTTAACCCGATCACTTCGCGACTCGGGACTGGTTGAGGATAGTCGTTCGGAGCTCGGGAAGCTGGGTTTGCTTTTCCTGCTTCTTCACCCGCGCAAACGGTTGCCACCGCAAAGCTCATCATGCGCTTTCTCCTCGTCGCGTTCTTGGCTGCCACCCTCGCCGGATGTTGCAATGGGACGCCAATCCAATACGAGCCTTCAAAGCGAGCCTCCATCCAAAAAAAAGTGATAGACTCCGCAATCGAGTAAGTCGGTCGCGAACTCATCCATCATCCTCACCCTGCCGCCACACCATCGTGGCACGAACTTAAGCCTTACATCCTGCCACGCTTTGCTTTCTCAGACGAGACGAACAGCACCTTCTCTCCAAGCGTGATATCCGCCTCAAATGGGACCCCTCGCCATGTGTGTGAGTCTTCAAGCAACGGTTCGCTAACCGCTCCAAGTGCGCCAGAGACTGATCAATTTCATCCCACCGGAGGGTCCCTTACATCGACTTAGTGCATGCATGAAAGACTGCGACGCCAAGCACAAGGAACCCATAGGGTAGGATGTACTGTGCAGCTCCCTCTCGCACCTCTGTGTTACTGGACTAAATCCACTTATCCACTTATTTCGACAGATGGCTCAGCTGTCTGTCAAAATGTGGTCTGGGACCCTGCGATCCCGCCGGTTCGGGAAAGGGAGGAAAAGCGAGGTTGGCGAAAGCTGCGGAAGGTGAAGCCGAATGATAACATAGTCGAGATAACCGAAGAATGGGAATTGGGAACCAAAGACGTTCGGTAAAACCTTGTTTATCATGAAACGCTTCGGACCCACTCGTTTACAGTATGGAGTTCAGCACGGCCTTTCGTGGGGTAGGAGAGAGTCGTTCGGCGAGCGAGAAGCGGACCATGCGGTTTGTGGAGGACGACCATGCGGTTTGTGAAGGACGGGTGCCCCGAGCGGATACCTACCCATGCTAAAGGAGCTCCTCTCCAATATGCGAGCATACGCAGCATACATCAAGCTCATTTCCATGTTTCGCTGGGGGAGAGGCAACTGCTCGTATTCTTGAGGTGGCTAGGCCTAGGAGCGCAGAAATAACCGAGCGCTTAGTTGCTCGCCAAAAATTGAAAGGCGCTGATTCTAATGCGGGTGCACTTAAGCCGCGAGTGATCTCACAGACGAGCTGATGGAGCAGAAGGTCGAAGACATGGGCATTGAATTTTTTCCATCTCGAATGTCTCAGCGACGATCTGCTCTACTACGACGCCGCGCAGTGCATGTGGGCCTGAATGATCCTCAGTTGAGCAAACTTTGGAAGTGTTGCACTTGAGCTTGACAACTAAGGTTGATTTAACTTGCGAGTGCAGGGATTACACGTGCTGTATCCCGCCGTACCATTATCCCAAGTAGGACTAGAAACGGTGCTTGTGGGGCGCCTCCAACAGGGCGATTTTTCAGTCGGAGGTAGAGTTCAATCGCACATAGTTAAACCAGACTTGGGTTCCGGTCACTCTTCGTAATCCTAATCCTCTCTACAGTAGTCCGGTATCGTGATGAAATAGTTTCAGCTCCAAAACCTGCTCCGGAGATATTGTGGTCGCGTCTCGACGACAGGTTCTGCCCCGTTCGGTGTATCCAATGAAAAGGTGGTGCGGACGGGCCAGCCCGCGGACCAGTACGGTCTCCCAAATCGTCACTCCGCTAATGCCTCACCTACGACATGACCCCCTTCTTTCATTCTCCTCAGCGTAACACTGATCCTCAGCCCTCTTTTCCTCTCCTCGCCTTCAATCCAATCCGAATCCCGATACTCGATCCCATGCGTCCAAGCGTACCGACTCTCCCCCGACAAGATGTACACGTCTCCTGGTCTTATAACTATCTCGAACTTGTTCCCGGCATCGAGCGTCGATACGAAATCCATTACGGTCGTCCCAAGTAATGATATGCCTAGGATGACGCTCGAATACCGGTGCGGTAGATCGACGTGGGGAGCGATCCCCATTCCGGGTCGGTAGAGGTTGATGATGGCCTGTCGCTCACCCTCATGATCAGGCCGTTCCAACAAGTCCTGAAGGATGCTGTTGGGAAGGCCATACGTTGGTAGCTCGGCGTCGAGATGTGCCAAGAGCGGATCGAGAGCGGGTGGGAGATGCGCGAAGTACATGAGTTGGTTCTGGTTCACCGACAGAGGCAAGGTCGTGGTTATGTTGTGTACCAAGAGAGTTTGTAGTTCGATTGGGATCGCTTGGGCAAAATGGTACAAGCCCGCGGGAGCTTCACGCGTTGAGAAGGTGGACGACGTGTCCTCGAGGCTTGACGGCACGGGTGCGGGTGAAGAAGGCGTACGAACTCCTTCGAGCCCCTGTGATTGCGAGGAGGTCGCAGCATTTGCGTCGTCGAGCTCGTCATCCGATTCTGAATCGGAGCCGAACAGCGGCAATACTCCCATTCCGAGCTGACGACATGTATCGACAAGGGTGGTGGTCGGAGTAGGTTGTTATAATTAAGCGCCTTTGAAGCAAAAGCTCCGTGTAACTCACCCGTGCCCAGCTTTACGCCGAGGGCATCGGCCATCTGCGCGTAACCGAAATGGCTCCCGGAGATCGATGACGTTGAGCGCGCGACGGCCGAGGGAGATCGGGATCGGCTCAGCACTCTACTCGGGGAACGCTGGGGCTGCGATGGTTGCTTCGACTGGGCACTCACACATCTCAAGCTTCTCTTCTTCTTCTTCCCCCTTCACGTCCCGACCACCGGCCTCCAATTCAGCTCGTCAGGCGATCGCACCCGGCGTCCTCGACCAGCGTAACTCCTCCACCCTCCGCAACCCGCGCCAGCCAACGAGGCCCTCGAACGTCGTCATCGTCTTACCCAACCACCCATCTCGGCCAGACAATTATGTCGCCCGTTGCAGTCTTGGACCAGTACTACCTGGCCATCACATTCCTCATCTCGCTCGGACTGCAAGGCGCTCTCTTTGCGATCTGCTTTGGGTTCCAGACCGACAAGTTGTAGGTTCCTAAATGCGTGCGTTGGAAAGGAAAAGCATGCTGATGCATTTCCTCTGTTGCAACGTTTCTCACTCGCGTCGTTGTGCTCTGTAATGCCCTCACTCCGCCTTCGCCATGATCTCCAATTCGTCGCTCGCGATTGCAGGACCGATCTCGGAGGTTCCATCAACTTCTTCATCATTGCCTTGTTCACCCTCTTGGCCGGCAACACTTATTATTCTCGCAACATCATCGCTTCGTCTGTCCTGCACATTGAGAGAGTCTGCTTTCCGAACCTGTAGCAGCAAATGCTGACCACGACTCTTGTCCTCCTCACCCGTTTAACAGCGTCTACGTCATGGTCTGGTCGTTCCGCTTGGGTGCTTTCCTCTTCTACCGCGTGATGAAGACGGGCAAGGATGGCCGATTTGACGAAATGCGATCGGCCGTCACCAAGCTCGGAGGGTTCTTCCTCTTCCAACTCTTCGTAAGTCTCGCGATGAGCTCGGATTGTCGTGTACCAATGGAAGACTGACTAGTCTGTCTAGCTTTGCGCAAAAGTGGTGCTGGACTGTTTCTTTACCTTGTCAGTCTTCCTATTAAGCACCAGATCCGGTTATCGAGCTCACCGAGGCCCCTCGTGTTCAACCCTCGCAGTGACTATCCTCAACTCGCCCGCGGTCTTGGACCCGGCCCGCGGTGGAGGAAACGTCAAGTTTGGTACAGCTAGTGTGCGTCTCACATGGTGTCCATCCATCGTTCGATCCGCACGATACTGATATAATAAGTTTTCCTTGTCGCACAGGACATCATCGGTATCATCCTTTGGGTCGTCGGCTACACTTTGGAGGTTATGGCCGACCAGCAAAAGTTTTCCTTCAAGTTCAACAACCCGCAAAAGGGTGCCATCAACGATAAGGGTGTTTGGGCAAGTGGACAAGACAATTTCACATGCTGCAATAACTTTGTATACTGACCTCATGAGTTCTCCTTCCCCACACAGGGCTGGTCACGACACCCCAACTACGCCGGCGAGATCATCCTGTGGTGGGGCATGTACGCTCTCTGCATTGCACCTGCGACCCACGGCGCTGCTTCCTCCGGTGGACGCAAAGCCCTGATCGCCTCCGTCGTGGGGCCCATCTTCATCACGCGTAGGTCCTTCTCTCGAGCCCTTCGCGATATGTAAGTGGTGCGGTGCGCTGATCCCGTCGATGATCCGCTTCACGTCATCACAGTCCTCCTCTACTTCGTCTCCGGTCTTCCCCAATCGGAAAAGCCGACCCAAAAGAAGTACTACCTCATGTCCCACGGCGTCGACCCCGAGTCCGGCGACAAATGGGCCGAATACAAGGCTTACCTCAACCGCACTTCGATCCTTTTCCCCCTCCCTCCGGCTCTGTACCGCCCTCTGCCCAAGTGGGTCAAGCAAATCATTCTGCTTGATGCCCCTATGTATCGGTTCGATGAGCACGAGGAGGGAAAGGAAGCCGTTGAGGAGCAGAGGAAGAAGAGGGCGCAGGATGATGATTGATCACCCGCACGAGAGAGGCGGTGGACATCATTTTTTTCGCTGTACATAAAATAATATATCTGTGTCAAGACGTTCATAAAATAATCCAATATTGAGTCGATTCGGCACATAGCCGCCACAGGCGCTGCCGCTCGGAGTCCGGCGCCTTGGTCGAGCTGCTCATCTCAGCGGCTTGAGCTCATACTGCGGATGCACCGGTCGCGCGATACGGAACCCTCAAGAGAAATTCAAAAAGAAACACAGGTCTTGGTCTTTATCTAGCCCAAGTAACTGGTTCGAAATTTCTGCAAGTCCCGCTGGGAGCTTCACCTTCATTGCCTCGCTGTTTTGATGCTGCGTGCCAAGAAAGGGGTCTGTTCTTGATTGGACAGGCCGCCGTCGCCGATGCTTGTCCGACTTGTTCGGGCACTCATTCGCTTGATCTGAGTGAGAGTGCCTTCGACGTGATCGGGGACACCGATACCGGTGTGCTGAGTATCGAATGGTAATTTGCTGTAAGGTTGTCACCGTTCTATGAACCGCTTCCCGAGCGTTAGCTGATCTCGCTTTCAAACGGACTCACAGAACTAAGCAACCCCAAGGATGAGTCGCGAGTTCTCGAGAATGTGTCCGACACTTTCTTGTGATTTGTACTCGTCCAATCGATCATGCATTCTTATCCTTCTTCCTCTTGATTCTTTTCTCCAAGTCAAGGAATTGAAATAGCTGTATTGCCTCAACCGGGTCCAGTACATGAACCTTTCAGAGAGTCTTCGGTCTCAAGTGACAGCGAGAGAGAGAGGTGCTCGCGAAAGCTTTCAGGGGTATGGATAACACGTGTCAAATGCAACACAACTATATTCAGATTCTACGAAATATTGTGCATTCGACCTATTCAGCACTCATCGCCTGCGCTTAACAACAGGCACCCCATCCATCTCCGCCTGCTCATACTCAACATCGACCGAGGCGTCCCTTCCTAATACCCTCTTGGCTCTGCGCTTCGGTGCGGTTGTCGAAGTCGGCGCGCTTGAATCGGTCGTTTGATTGAGTAGTGCGGTGGGGGGTGGTAGAAGGTCCTTGACGGGAGCTTTTGAAGATGGTGCTTTACTGATCGAGGCTGTCGACGTTGACCTGGACATGGACAAGAAGGACGACGACGATTCCTCGCCAACTCGACCTCTCACCCTCGTACTTCGAGAAGTGGCGCTAACCGAACTCGCAAACGACGAGGGTCTAGTCCTCGTCGAAGCGGACAGAGTGTCACTCGATCCAACTTGTCGACTACTCGTCGAACTTGACAGATTCGACGCGGTCCTCCTCTTGCTCGCAGGTGGTGGATGGCCGACTGAAGGGGCTCGCGCAGCCTTCCTCTTACGTCGATCACCCACCTCTTCTGTCCCTTGTTGCTCCTCATTCGACTTTGTCGGCTCAAGTTTTTGTAACACGCTGCCTCCCGCACGTTTTGACGTCGAAGCTTTGTCATTATAAATTGCCGTATTCCGACTCGCCAACGGACTGAGTCCACTTGGTCTCGCATCCTCTCCAAGACCCAGCAGGTCATCCGCAAGACCTTTGAGCGCACTCGAAGCCTGTTGCCGCGCCGTGGAGCCTATTGTCTTGTTCGTGAACGGAGTCGAGACAAACGCACCCGGTGGAGCAGGCGTCTGAGGAAACACGGTGGGGTGGACCGGCGATGCTCGAGGTGTGTCGACCTGGGCAGGCTGGTCGACTTGGATCTCGACCTCGACGGGCTCGTCCGCATCGAGCGACACGGCGGTAGGCGCTGATCGCCTTGGCGTCGAGCGTAGTCGAGCCGTCTTCTTCGGCGTGGTGGAATGCGATCGAAGTGGTGCTTCTACAACGAAAGGAGCTTCGAGAGGCGTGTAGTCCGACACCACTTCGACGGCTCGCTGTTTGCCTTGTTTTCGATCACTCACGACACGCGGGCGCGAGGTCGACTGACGAAGGGCTGGTACGGATGGCGGTAGGGGAATCGGTAGAGACGGAACAGAAGAAAGAGAAGGATAGAGTGAGGAAGAACCCGAAGCGATGGGTGCGAGCCTCGTTGAGAGCAACCTCTGCTCTTTGGCCAACGAAGTCGTCAAAACGGGCTTCGAACGAGATTCGACAATGACTGGAGGGGGAACGGTCCGCTTCAGCTTGACTGACGGTGCAATCATCGATGGTGGGACGACGACAGTTTGAGCCGTGACTTTGATATTGGCGTTCGAGTCTTCCGTCGAGGTCGAATTTTTCACCGCTGCGGCCAGTCGATTCGCCATCGGACCTCGTCTTGGTGAATTGAGGCCAGCGAGGATGCTCGGGACCTGTAAAAAATGGCGGAATACAAAGGTGAACGAAGTGTTACAGATGAAGAAAACTCTAATGTCGGCTTACATCCGGTTCTCGCGATTCCTGCCATCTAACCCACAGTAGACTCGGCAAGAAGACGATGGCCGCGAGGAGAAGGTCGCTGACTTGACCAAGTGCATATCCTACGGCATCGATCGAGCCTTCGTATCTTCGCATGCAGCGTTTGATCTGCTTGAAGACGATTTGCGAACCCTTTTTGCGAACGAAAGTCTGTCAGCCTCCGAGTCGTTCTCGGCGATGTGAGTGCGAAGTGACTTGCCGCTCGCTTAAGCGTCCACAGGAAGAGCAGCACGACTATCTTGATCTGGCTATAGAACGGAATGGCCCATGCAATAGTCCTGTCCACGATCGACTCGACCCAGACGAAGCAAATCTAGAATGGACAGGCATGTGAACAAAGTCAGCTCCTCGCCTGGATTGCTCCCTTCGCGTCGCAACGCGCTCCAGTCGCAGCGTT
Source organism: Microbotryum scabiosae (assembly GCA_022702605.1). Classification (NCBI taxonomy): domain Eukaryota; kingdom Fungi; phylum Basidiomycota; class Microbotryomycetes; order Microbotryales; family Microbotryaceae; genus Microbotryum; species Microbotryum scabiosae. The sequence continues at coordinate 93,199 of JAHWDV010000006.1, read as the reverse complement.
CAAGCGGAATCGACGCACAAAGACGACCCATACGGTCAGTTCAACCTTGATGATACGCGCTCTGGCTCGGCTTGATGTGGTCGCACGAAGGTCCTGACCCGCTGTGGTGCGACTCCGACGCGTGGCCGGACGGCGGAGAGCTCGAGACGACGCGAGCAAGTTGGATGATAGCTGGTGTAGCAGAGAGAGGGATATGATCAGCGGCTAGGGGGAGGCACCCAGGTACTAATCCGACACTTACGACCATCAGCTTTAACAGAAGCAGCACAGGCCCACCCATTGCTGCTCGTGACTCGGACCACGGACCGACACACTGACGTCGACCAGCGCGGTGGTGGTGGGGCGCAAGAGCACGCTGACTTCTTGGAGCTTCTTGGCAGCCGTTCGCCAGCGCTCGCGGAAAAGACTTTGCTTGCGGGTTTCAGACTTACCTAGTGTATGAAGAATGCCGAAACTAGAGAATCAAGTTATGGCTTCTTGATTCTCTAAAGGTAGAACTTGGGGTTTCTCACTTATTGCCCCTTAGCCCGACTCGACAAATTTTGGGAGTAAAAATTTCCGGCGTGACGCCGAAGCGGATAAATGAATGCGTAGTACTGGTGCCGCACGGAATGTCAACGTTCGACTAAAGAAACTAGCAAATTCAGACTAGCAAATACAGAAACGATGGATCCTGCGAACTAGCTTGAAGGGAGCAACCCAAAACAGGCCGGGCGAGATGGATAGAAGTGTCCTTGCACTTACGAGCAGCACCGGTCCAGGCCCACAACAGCTGCCGACCTTTCCCCGCGTGCATGTATGGGGCCATAACCCTAACTCTCCTCCCCACCACTCTGACACGACCGGCCAGGGCCAGCTCAAGCGTTTCGCAGCCTGTCACCCAGCAGTCGCACGCACAGTGCCATCTTCAAGTAAAAGCTCGAATCAGGATCCCGAGCTTGGATCTACGCCTACCACTTGGATCGTAGCTCGTCATGTCGACGGCGGCGGCGGGGATCATGACCCCGGTCACGGGCGCCAAGAAGAGGACTTGCTACTTCTTTGATTCGGGTGGGTCTCGTCCCTCGATCTCAGACCTGCATTGACTGACTCCTTTGTTACTTTGTCCAGACATTGGAAACTATCGTTCGTCGCCCGTCACTCCCCCTCTTTGCTGGACCGGTCACAGGGGCCGCGGTTAGACCAAGCAGGTCCTATCCTCCGACGTCTGGCTGATTTCCTTGTCACCATTCATCTGAACAGACTATGGGCCTTCACATCCGATGAAGCCGCATCGGTAAGCCCTCGACAGAGATCCACCCTGACTCGCGTCCCTCCCCCGGCTTGCGAAAGCGAGCTCCACCTCACCGACTGCGTAACTGACCGATCGCCCTCCCACTCACAACAGTATTCGCATGACCCACTCGCTCGTCATGAACTATGGTCTGTACAAGAAGATGGAGATCTTCGTACGTTGCCCATCACACCGCCGTCAAACAATCAAGTACTCATCAGCTCCCTCCCCCTCACACAACCACCACCCCCCTTTTCCAACACACCGTCACAGCGAGCCAAACCCGCCACACGGAAAGAGATGGCCCAATTTCACACGGATGAATACGTTGACTTTCTTTCGCGCGTCACACCCGATTTGGTCGAACAAGCCGCCGAAGGGATGGGCGTTACCGGCGCGGGAACGGGAGCGGCGAGGGCGGGGGGGATCAGTCGTGAGATGGGCAAATGTGCGTCCTCCTACTCGAGGTGATTGATGGATTTCGTTGATGTATGGGGTTGATACTGATGAGATGAGGGTGCCTTCTTGCTGGGCCCCCAAACAGTCAACGTCGGTGACGATTGCCCCGTCTTTGATGGCCTGTTCGAGTACTGCTCCATCTCGGCCGGTGGATCGATGGGTACGTCATCCACTCTACATCTGGGTCTTCAAATGACTACTGATCAACTATATGGATGATCGTTGCAGAGGGAGCTGCTCGTCTGTCGAGGGACAAGTGCGACATCGCAATCAATTGGGCCGGAGGTCTGCATCACGCCAAAAAGGCCGAGGCATCGGGTTTCTGCTACATCAATGGTCAGTACAAGAATCTCAATGCTGCCTTTCATTTCAAGCCGAAAGGACGGCGTGCCTGCAAGACTCTGCGGGTAGAGAGGGGAAGGTTGACCGACCGCTCCCCGCCATCGCATCGCAATTCGCGCAGACATCGTCCTCGGTATCCTCGAACTCTTGCGCTACCACCCCCGCGTCCTCTACGTCGATATTGACGTCCACCACGGCGACGGTGTCGAAGAAGCCTTCTACACGACCGACCGCGTCATGACGTGCTCGTTCCACAAATACGGCGAATTCTTCCCTGGTACGGGCGACATCAAGGATACTGGCTATGGTAAAGGACGTAACTACTCGGTCAATTTCCCGTTGAGGGATGGTATTACCGACGAGGCGTACAAGAGTGTGTTTGAGCCGGTGAGTCGACCTACTGCCTCTTTACTGGGCTTGAGTCTGCTAGCAATCTGTCTTCGCATGAGCGGCGCGAGCTGACGCCATTGCCCATGCCACTTGGCCTCTTCCTCTTCTTTCTTTCTACGCTCAGGTCATCTCCCAAATCATGGAGTGGTACCGCCCCTCCGCCGTCGTGCTCCAATGCGGAGGCGACTCCTTGTCCGGCGACAAGATCGGAACTTTGAACCTCTCGATGCGAGGCCATGCCAACTGCGTCCAGTTCATCAAGTCCTTTGGTTTACCTCTGTTGTTACTTGGTGGAGGCGGGTATACGATTCGTAATGTGTCGAGGACATGGGCTTTTGAGACGGGTTTGGCCGCGGGGCAGGAGTTGGGTGGGAGTGAGTTCAGTTTTAAGCTGGACTGAGTCTCGAAAGGGGAACATTAAAACTAATCCTGGTGTTTTCAGACATCCCTATGAACGAATACTACGAATACTACGGACCGACGTACCAGCTCGACGTGCCGCAGTGCAACATGGACGACCTCAACACGCGCGAGTACCTCGAAAAGATCAAGGCGCAGGTCTTTGAGACGTTGCGTCATACGGGAGCGGCACCGAGTGTGCAGCTGCAACGTAAGTCTCATTTTTATTTTTATTTATTTTCCTCACTTTATTTTGGCGGGGACTGATAGCTGTCCATCGTGTATGGTCAGCCATCCCGCGCACAGCAATGGACCTCGACTCGGACGACGAAGAAGAAGACACGCGCGACCCCAACCAACGCCGCTCGCAGCACTCTCGAGACGCGCAGATCCAACGCGATGACGAGTTCTCGGATTCGGAAGATGAGGGCGAGGGAGGGAGAAAGGATCGACAGAGTTGGCAGAGTGGAGGGACTGGAGTGAAGGGGAATGGATCGGTTGGTGCTGCGGGGAGTGGGATCGGTACGAAGGCGATGGGTGGTGTACCTAGTGTTGAGGCGTTGACGACGCCCGGTCAGGCGGAGGCGGAGGATGTCGAGGTGCCTAAAGATTGGGCAGGGGAGGGGGAGCTCCTGACGGTTAGTGCGGCGAGGAAGACGACGGTTGCGGGGGAGGGGGAGGATGATGGGCAAGGTGGTGGGGATGGGGATGTTAGTATGAGATAGATGAGGGATAGAGAGGTGATCTGCGAATGTTTATGTTTGTGTGTATTTCCGAATCTCGATGGAAGCGTGAGCGCCTTGTCAGATCGGAGATTCGATCGGAGCCGAGAGCGGGAGATCTGGAAGGAGGTCCAAGCGGCACGGACGATCAATTTCGCAAGGACCTCGACTGCGGCTCCGCACGCTCCGCAGGGCTTCTTCGCAGCGGCTCAGCGGCAGCTTGAACACGCTCGTCTCCTGCCTTCTGCCTCCCGCCGTCACTTCGCGTACACCACCAGCTACGATGGGTAAAAAGGATCGACCTACAGCTCGACGTACGACGGCCATCACGCCTCGTTCGATCTCGGCTTCGGACGTGTTGACCCGCTTCTCACCCTCACCCTCAACTTGCTCCTCTTCGTCGTCGTCGCCGTTGTCTTCAACCTACTACGCGCACCTGCACCGAGCACCCGATACTCACACTCTAAGAGTCTACGACGCCTCGTCTGGGAAATGCCTCAGTCGATGGGCGAGCGATGCGCATTCCCCCGGTGGAGCAGGCGAGGAAGGAGTGGAAGAGGAAACGGATGAACAACAAGCTCGGCACAAGGTCCATGCGATCGAATGGGCGTGGGTGCCTACTCCCAAGGTGGAGAAGGAGAAAGTTGCTCAAGGTGGGGAGGAGGATGGTCAGGGGGATAAGAAGAGGGGCAAGAAGAGGAGAAAATCGGACTCCCAACTCGAGGCTCCCGTCGCCCCAGTTGCTGTTGTGGACACTCCGGGGCCCATGATGGTGTTGGTGTTGGGTCAGGAATCGGGTGAGATCCTCGTTTGGTCACCGAATGGGAAGGAGGAATGGACCTTGTTGCATCCTAGCGTCAATAGTCCCGTCACCGCACTGGCCAGCCCGGCAACTTCGCCCGGTCATCTTTGGTCGACGCATCAAGATGGGATCGCACGCGTATGGGACCTTATTACCCGATCCTTGATCGCTCAAACGACTGTTTTGGGCGATGCAGTGACGGCATGGGACGATCTCGCCGTTCGGTACGCGACTCCACCGTCGGAAGATGACAAGATCCCGGTCCACCTCGTCCTTTCCAAAGCCTCGCTTCACATCTACTCCCTGTCCCTGGGTACCAAAGCGCCGAAAAAGGACAAGGTCAAGGAACTCAAATCGACCCTCGTCGGGAGATGTACGGGCCACGTCGACGTCGCAAGGGTCGAATGGGTTCAGCACAAGGTCGACGAGTCTGCGATGCAGGAAGATTCTGCGACTGAGAAGGACGACCTCGCCTTCTTCACGTATTCCAAGACGGATCGATTTGTCCAACTTTGGTCGTTTAGCCTTTCGAGCCCTTCAAAGGACGCTCAATTGGTCGCTCGTTTGGGTCTCGATTCGGGCGTGCAAGCAATCGCTTTGAACGCGGCTCATCTCGTCGCTATTGATGCGGAGGGGAAGGGGTACCTCACTTCCCTTCCTTCAACTACGGCCTCGAGTAAAAAGGTCCAAGCACTTAAGGTCGAGACGGAAGTACAAGGTGCGACGCTCGCGAATGCGTTTTTGGGATCGGACATGCTTGTGCTCTGTAGGGCTGGGGTCAAGCCCGTTTTCGAACAGGTCGAATACCTGAGCGAGGCGGGGTCGCTGATGGAGAAGATTGCGCTGGAGAAGAATGCCGCGGGTTTGTTCGCCGCGAATGGGCAAGAGGAGAGTGTGGGGACGGTCAGTTCTTTGTTTTCGTGTTGCTTCGAGACACGCCGCCTTGCTCAAGTCCGACGTCCTTATTCGCACAGGCCCCACCATCTCGCTACGTGGAAACCGCAACCAGCAACTCTCGGTCCGCCGACCCGACCCTCGCTAGTGAAGGCGGCGACGACGACGATGATCTCGCTCTTTCTGGTCAACTCGACGTTGATATGGCCGAACCTACCCTTGCCGAGCGGCTACAAGCCATGAACGTTTCCAAAACCAAGCATGACAAGGATGCTTTGCTCATTCGGGAGAGCGATGAGGAAGGTCCTTCGGGTGATGAGGACGAGGCTTTGTCATCGGATGAGAATGAGGATGAGGACGATGAGGACGAGGAAGACGACAATCTCTCGAATCGCCTCGCCGCGCCGGCAACGACACTAACGACGACCCTGATTCAAGCTCTTCATTCCTCCGACGCACCCCTCCTCGAATCATGCCTCTTGCACAACTCCCCAACGCTCATTCGCTCGACGGTCCAAAAACTCCCTTCGGGAAGCCTGGTCCTGAACCTTCTCGAAGCGTTGGTTCAGAGGTTGGGTACGGGTAAGGGGGGTAAAGTCGGTCGTACGGCGAGCGTCCAAAGGTCTAGGGGTTTGATCGAGTGGGTCAAACAGGTGTTGATATTGCATGTTGGGTTTCTGGTCACGGTCAGTCAGGGCCCTACGAGGTTATCCTTCTTTCGTCAAGAACTGATCCCCCTGACCTTCGACCTCTCTCAGATCCCCTCCCTCGTCACCCGGCTCTCGGCTCTACACGCTAGTCTGACGCACCGACTCTCGATCCAACCTACCCTGTTCGCCTTGAATGGTCGTCTGGACCTCGTCTTGGCGCAGATCCAAAGTCGGCAGCAGGGGGTGATGAAACGACGGGTGGCTGGGAATGAAGGGAAGGTGGTTGTGCAGGGTACGAGGTATGTCGAGGGGGAGAGTAGTGATGAAGATGGCGAGGAGGGGGGAAGTGAGGATGAGGATGAAGGGAGTGTGGAGGACGTGATGCTTGGTGGGGACGATGAGGATGAGGAGGACGACAGTGAGGAAGAGAGTGAGGATGAGGAGCTTGGAAGTACGGAGGGAGAGAATGAGGAAGGGGAGGATGGGATGGAACGTTTGTTGGATTTAGAAGCGAGTGAGGACGATGAGGAAGATGAGGACGAGGAAGAAGAGGACGAGGAGGATGAGGACGAGTCGGATTAGAAGGGTCACGCGCATTGCAATTGTGTCTGCTTGAATGCTTTTCCTTCGGTCAAACGAGAGAACTCAGAGACGACGTGAGTAGCCACTGTTGCGCAGGTCTTGTATCAGATGCAGCTCCGCCGGCTCGTGAACTCTTGAGATGGCAGTACGCACTTCCTTCCCCTTCCCCTTTGCTGACGCACCGCATCTCAATGCCACTCCCGGTAGCCTTGGCTACTGTGATCTGATGCACCCATGCACCTCAAGTGCAGGATGCACCAGCACGCGCAATCCTAATGGTCGACTGCTGTGCGCACTGCACCATATTCCCTGCGACCCAAGCGGAGGCTGAGTTGTGCAAGGCTAATCGTTCTTGCGTGCGACGCCGCTACCATGATGGCCACATCCGCTCACCCACGATCTGCTTTTAGGGGATCCGTTGTCTATGGCAATCGCCACAAGTCTTTGTGCCGCATGATCTGGGTCGGTGTTCACATGCCGGACTGCCAAAAGTTCGCTAAGATGTATGGTATGATGGCAACAGTGTCTACGTCTTACACTACAAATGGAGATCGAGCCGATCGCGGGATGCCGCTGACGAGCCGATTGCAGCGCACACCGCCCGCTGACACCTCAAACGAAATGAAACACGGGATCTGCAGCTCACAGGTATAGATTGTGGAATGATTTGATGGAATTCTAATGCATACTGCAGCATTGGGGACTCGGTGCGGAAACCTCGATCGAACGGGCAGCAACTCGATCACATACATTTGCAAAATCTGCCGAGAGAAACATTAGGTACCGACCACATGTCCAACAAGACGAGCTTGCCGAGACGCCTTTGAGTTGAGCGGCGAGCCCGATGAAAAAGGAGTCGCCAACGTCGGTATGAAGACCGTGATCGCAAGCGAGTAGCTCAGAAAGGGTCTTTGAAGCGCATGAGCGGCGAACGGTCGGCGTTAAAAGTGACGAATCCCGGTGGGAGAGAAGGGATTTGATAATCGGCTCCGCCAGAGAAGTAGAGAGGGTTAGGGACTTGCTAGCAAGTGTGACCTGACTCGGACGGGCAATGTCAAAAAAAAAAAAAAAAGAATGACCCGCGGCCCCGCGTTCGAGGCGGGTGGGAGAGACGCGCGTGCGCGACCAGTTTTCTCGCATCAGCTTCGAGTCCGTAATGGTGCAATTCGTAATTCGGGCTTCGCTTACTCGCGCTAGTCGTGCTTGCGGCGCTCATGCCGACACGACCCTGCCGACCTCATCTCGCCACCTTGCACCATCATCATCATCAGCTCTCACGCCTCGCTCTCATCCGTCTCTCTCGCACTTCTCAAGCAATCATGTCGCACGCATTTGGACCTGGTCAGTTCCAGCCACGGTGTGCCAAGTGGGCTGTAGCTGATGCCTCTTGCCTCTGTCCTGGCCTGTCCGCGCTCGTGGTGCTTGCCCCTCCCCCCTTTTTCGCTTCGCTGCGACGGCCTCTAACGACGACCACCGCGGCTCACCTCACCGTCGCACCCAACGGCTCACCCAGGCAACGCATTCGGTGCCTTTGCACCCACCTCCATCACTCGGCCTCGTGCACCTCGTCGAGTCAATTCCAACGGTAGTAACAAAGACGATACCGCCTCTAGTGACCCCAACGCTGCGGCTGCACCACCCGCCGTCGTCGCTCGATCCTTCTCCTCGATCCTCAGTCCTACAACCGCCCCCATCTCCCATGCCAAGCGTCTTGCACAAGAACACGAGCGAAATGCGCTCAAGGAACCGTTCGCCTACTCGAGGGACTTCATCCTCAGTCTCTATGACGAGGACAAGGCGCGACGAAGGCCGATCGATTTGTCGCCTCACGAGGTGGCGACGAGTGAGAATCCGACGCGAGGGGCGCCGTGGGCTTTGTGCGAGTTTAGGAATGGGGAGAAGGAGGTGAGTTTTAATGCTTTCCCTTGTTGAGGTGGGGTGGAGGTGGACAGGCAGGGGGAAACAATCGTCTCGGCTAGGTCTTTTTCCCTCCTCGACCTTTTGTGGGACCAAGAGCAGTCGGAGATGTGATTGCAGCATGTTGAGGACCGAAAGAATGATAGAGAAGTAGAATCAACACTGACCGTTCTGGTCCGGCATCTGCAGCTCTTTGCGACCTCGATTCACCCGCCCAACACGCGAGTCCGATCTTCGCACCAGCTCCGTGGCACCGACTCCCCCGCTGCTGCAGCCAGCAACTCCTCCAACACACTCGACCTAACCGCGCTGGGCACCTTGCCCCGTGAACGAGATCGTAACGCCCAGTCGACGCCCTCACGCTCGTCCGGTATCGCCGTCGGTTCGGGCACCTCCCCTTCGTCTGCCTCGTCCGCGGCTGCCGCGCTGGACAAAGGCTTCGTCGGAGCGCTTGGGAGCTCGACCAGGCGTGCCAGGGGTACCGAAAGGACCACGAACCCGTCTCTTGGGATCACGGGTGGCGTCTTGGGTGGTTTAGGTGGTTCGACCAATGGCGGATCGGCGTCGAGGACTTCGAGTGGTGAGGGAACGGGCGCGAAGGAGGTTTGGCAAGCCTCGGGCCGGTGGAGGAGGGCTGACGAGAGCGAGGGAGAGGGTGACAAGGTCAGTGCAGGCGTGGGAAACGCAAGATATGATATGACATGGGAGCTGGAACTGACTCGATTGCAATGCTCGACCACCCGCAGCCTCTTGGCTTCGGACCTCGACGACACCCTGCGGCCGAATGTACTCTCGAGCCGAGCGCCGGCATTCGATCCTCCGAAATCGACACCGCATCCGACGCCGTCCCCGTGACTTGGGACGAGGACGAGACGAGCCCCGAGCCGAACAACGCGTCGGCAGCATTCGAGTCGCAGTCGAGCGGGTCGGTCGAACAAGGGTCGTCGTCATCGGCTTCGCAAGTGACCGAGGTCGATATGGCCCAGCACGCGACGAGCATCTTGGGCTCATTGGCCCTCGATTCGGACCCCATTGACGACCCTTTCCAATCTTTGACGAAGAATAACGCGAGCTCGGCTGCGAACGGCTTCGATTCGATGGCTCCGACCCAGACCCCTTCGAACCCGCCTGGATTCGCGCCAATGCAACCCAGTGGCGGCCAAGACCTGTCGTGGCTGTACCGCGATCCGAGTGGCCAGATTCAAGGCCCCTTCACGCCTGCGATGATGGTCGATTGGAACAAGCAAGGCTTCTTCAGCTCGGACCTGCGCGTCAAGCGAGTCGGCGAACGGGACTTTGAGACGATTGAGAGCGTCGTGCGCCGCTCGGGCAACCGCGAGACCTTCTTCCTCACCGCGGCGCTGCAACCCATCACGGCGCTACCGTCTCCGATCTCGCATGCCGTCAATGGAGGTACATGGCCTCTTGGTCAAGCTTCGCCTGGTCTCGGTTCGCAACGCGCTTTCGAAGCGCCCTCACCGTTCTACGAGCCGTTCGGCGTCCCCGCCGCGACTTCACCCTCGCTCGCGCACCAGTCGTCAGCGTTCGGTGTCGCGAGTCGATCGACGTCGCAATCCCTTCACCCATGGGCTTCCTCGAGTCCCAGTGTCGTCTCGACTGCTCTAGCCGCTGCGAATCAAGCCAGTCCTGTGGCATCATCCTGGGGCTTTGGGAACACCGGTGTCGCTTCGCCCGGTGTGAATGGTTTTGGCAATCAATTGCAGAACCACAATCAGTTCAACTCGTACGGCCAACTACAACAACAGCAACAACAACAGCCGCAAGGGATGCACCAACAGTCGTCGGTGTTTGGCCAACTTCAGCAAGGATGGAACGGTCTGAACGGTGTGGCGTCGATCGCTTCGCCGGCTCAACCCTCGTGGACGTCGTTGTTGCCTCAACGCACGTTGGAGCTCGACACGCGTTCACCTGTGCGTTCACCCATGGTTTCCGCCGCTCCGTCCCCAATTGGTCCACCTCCCGCCGTGCCGAGCCAACCTCTGTCCCTCGCGGAGCCCGTCACGCCTTCGCCTGCTCCTGCTCCCGCGCTCCTTGCGCCTTCATCTGTCGTCGAAGCGGCTCCTGCTGCCGAGGCTCCGCCCCTCCCTGTTCCAGCTCCTGTCTCGCTCTGGGCTTTAGTTCCTCAACCCCCTGCGGAGAAGATCGACTTCAGTTCCAAGACTTCGGCGACGGACAAGATCTTGCGAGCGGCTCAAGAGGCCGCCGCGAGACCCAAGGCCGCCGCCCCTGCTCCCGTTGCACAAGAGGAATGGTCTCCCCCTGCCGCCGCCACTCCTAGTCCCGCACCTCAAGCGCCTGTGACGCCGTCCAAGCCGGTTCCGGCGACCACCGCACCTTGGATCAAGGAAGAGACGACGAACTCGAGTGGTCCTTCGTTGCGCGAGATTCAAGAGATCGAGGCTCGAGCCGCCGAGAAGCGCAAGCATGCTGCTCGCATCCAAGCTGCCCAAGCCAACATCCAAGCCGCGCAACGTGCTGCCGCTCTCGAAGCTGCAGAGCAGTTGCCTGCAACGGCGAGTTGGGGAGGTTCGGTGACAAGTGGTTTGGCGAGTGCGACGACGACGACGACGACAGCTTCTTCGCCTTGGTCCAAGGCTAAAGCGACGAGCAGTTCAGGCAAGACGCTCAAAGAGATCCAAGAAGAGGAAGAGAGGCGCAAGAAGGCGGCATTGCAAGCTCAACAGAATGCGGCGGCGACTTCGCCTACTGCCGCGGCGGCGCTCGCTCCTGGTCGTGGGTACGCTGCTGTGTCGGCGTCGACGGGGGGAAGTAAAGCCACTGCTCCTTGGACCACGATTGCGGTCAAAGCCTTACCGCAAGCTCAGGTCCAGGCTACGAAGACGGTGATCCCTGGACTGCCGTTGTCGGCTGTCAAGAACCCCATCAAGGGCGTAACGACAACCTCTTTGACGTCTACCAAATCCTCATCCATGTCCAAGGCCCTCTCCGGAACGATCACGACCCCTGCGCGAGCCTCGGTAGCACGCACCACGGCCCGCGTGTACCCCATCGACCATCCCCCACCCGCTTCGCCCGAATTCCTCGCTTGGACCCGCTCCGCCCTCAAAGGCCTCGTCGTCCCCTCCTTGGACGAATTCATTGCCATGCTCCTCTCCTTCCCTCTCGAGATCTCCGAGGACGTCTTAGAGATCATCTCCGATAGCGTGTATGCGAATTCATCGACGTTGGACGGGAGGAGGTTCGCGAATGAGTTTACGGCAAGGAGGCAGACCGATACGGCGAGTAGGTACCCTGGGTTGAGTTTTAGTCGAGAGACGAACTCGGGGCCGACGGGTGCGATTGGTGGTAGGGAGGCGCAGCAGGGTAGTAAGGAGTGGAGCGTCAAGGTTGCGGGGGGGAAGAAGAAGAAAGTCGGGGGCAAGTAGACGATATGTTCCTTACTTGTTTTTTTCTTTCTTTCTTTCCTCGTCGTGCATGGTTTGCAATGCTTTTTACCTCTTTTACTCTCTTCGAGCGCTGGTGGACCTGCGGGCTTTGGCTTGGATGAACGAGGACACGAGAGAGCGCCGAGAGGAGACATGGACATTCCTCTATTCGCTCCATGTTCACGTTTCTTCCTCTTGCAAACACAGTGATCCAAAGATTCTCGAAAGCGTATGTCAACGCATAAGTGAGGTGCATGCTCTTCCATGACACGTCTTGGCAAATAAGCGGAAGTAGGTCATCTCGATCGTGCCCCTGGGCATCTCATCGATCGCACGAGAACTGATGACACACGCCATGCACAGCCACGAGGGAGGGACGGCTGATTCTAATCTTTTCTCGGCTAAACTCCCTTTCACCGCTCACGAGGACGACGTGAACCGCCTGCGAGATGAGAGTAAAATTGAACAAGCACGGCTAATTTGATGTTCGGGTGGATAGGAGCGCATTTCCCTGGAGGTTAATGGAAGGGGATGGAAGGGAAGCAGCGGCCGCCTCGCATGAGTAGACTGAGATGAGAAGACGTCATACCGTTCCTCTCTTTTCTTCCTTCACATCACTTCCTCCTTCGATCTGCTTCGTTCTACATGATGCCTTCTCTCATCAAGTTGCTCGTTCTATCCACTGTCGTCAGTATGATTCTTGCGAACCCGTGGCCTCCGGCGGTTCAGTGAGTGATCATCGCTGCTGTCGCCACTATGCCTAACGAACGAGTTGCTGATCACTTCATCTTTTGTTCTCCACCGATGCAGAGATAGCTGCTTTTGGCTCAAGGCATGGTGCAGGTAAATGATCGATAACCCGGTCCCTTACTAGTCCTCGTCTCGATCTCAACCGCCGAGAAAGAGCGGAGCTGACGCGGAACCCCTGTTCTCCTTCAGCGATTGTCAAACCACGACCTGTGGCAATATCACTTTGGGGAAGCAGTCAGTCAATTCAACCTTATCTCTGCAATGACTGTCCTCTCCGTATACTAACACTGCCTACCGCCCTTTATCGTATTGGAACAGACAGAATGCGTGCTTCAAAACGCACTGCGAATCGCACCACCCGCACGACTTCCCCGGTCCTTGCAAGCAGATGAAAATGGCGGACAAGTGCATGTTCTCGTGTCAGAGGCATTGGGCTAATAAAACGCTTTCGTAAGTCCAAGTCGAGATCGATACTGGTTAAGCATTGGTTGAATCTCAGTGATTGGGAACATTTGATGGAACAGTTTCCTGAACGATAGCAAGTGCATGCATTGTTGCGATATGCAAGGTGGACCGCTCGACAAGAGGATGCGTCGCTCCGGTCACTAGCTCCTATTCGGCAAATGGTCCCACCGAAATCGTTCTTCATCGCCTGCGAGACATCGTCTTCCATCACTGTGTGTACTTTCCGTTCTTGGCGATCCTTACTTGGAGTTTCATGGACACATTCCACGTGGCCTGAATTCTTGCTCTTGCAATGGTCGACATTTCATCTTCTGCACTTCAAATCATCGAAAGTGCCTTTGCAGCCGCCATTAGTGCCATCACCTGGGAAGATGCCAGCACTTCCCGCGAGATTGCAATGGATCAGATCAAGGGATTGGCTACTGCGAAGCACGACCTCTTGTTTTGGTGGCAAGTTGAATCCAGGCTGCCTGTGCGACTTTAGGCTTGAAGAGCTTGCTTCCGCTCGGAAGATCCTGCCGCCAGCTTGGAAGTAGCATGCGTACCGAGGTTGCATTAGCACCACTTGGGCACACTTGCTCTACTCTTGAATCCTAATTGACGTGGTATTAAGAGCGACGCGGCTCGCACCCCTGCACGGTGCAACCATTCGGCCTTTGCGCAACTGAACTTGAGACGCCACGGGCACTGCGCACCCGTTCGAGTACCCTCCTGGTGCAGAGAGATCGCTTCCGAGATAGTGTGTGCTGTTTTATTTGTCTTACCTTACTAAGCGAACTAAAAGTCTCAGTGTGCACAGTCCACCAGCACAGCTTTCGAATCACTTCCGAGGCCGAAAGTCGAGATAGCGGGGTTGGCTCTGAAACATCGCCGTGCTCGGTCTGACCTCCGAGCGGCTTTCATTCGCCACGCAGCGGATGTTTCGTACATATTTTCCAGCCACGTTCATTCCAGACTGTAATCTAATGAGGCGAGATCTCTTGACAGGTCCAAGCTCACCACGAGGTGTGCCTGCCCTTGAAGCATCGCCCCGACCTCGTGCGCGCTGCCGGACTACACGGCAGGTGTTCTGCGGAGGCATTGGATGGTCATGATCCGTGGATTTGTGGGTACTCGGTAGATCACTTCTTTATTGATTTGAGCACGGGAAGTTGTTTCCCAACTTCAATGATGCAAAATACAAGTAGAATGCCAATGACACGTAGGGAGGACAGCCTGAATCGATCATAGATGTCTCTGGTGCGGCGATGCGGACTGACCCCTGACTAGTGGCCTGAAATGCAAGCCCAAGATGGGCGATCTGACGTTACCGAGGGGTAGCGAACGACTTCCAAGACAGTGACTAGCAGAAGAGGTGGCCCCCGCTTAGCGCATGCATTTCATCCGTCTGAATGAGTTCGGCCTCCCGCGTAAGTCTCGGACATTACTACTTTCTGATCGTCACGCTCTCTCTCTCTCTTCTCCTTCCGCACCACTCCTCTCTTAACCAATCGATCACGATATCGTCCAGTTATGCGTTTCCTCCCCATCTTCCTCGTCACTGCGGTCGTCAGTACTCAAGCTTCCGCTTCGACGTGAGTCATAGCTGCGCTCCCAGCAGGTTACGGTCTTGTCATCATAGATTCCCTGTACTGACCTGACCAAATCCATCATTACAGCTGGAAAAACATCAGCATAGCCAATGGGTGCTCCAACCTCGATAAGCGCTGCAAGTGAGCCAGGTCCACGTTATGCCCCAAATCTGTGGGATTTAATCCGACATTTTCGTTCCTTAATAGCGAGGCTCATGCTGATTGTGATCTGAACTACGAGGGTTACTCGTACTCGAAGTGCGTTCACCAAGTGCCGCCGAGCGCCTCATTCCAAGCGGGACGTGCAAGCCTGAAACCAATTAACCCCCCGATTTCCTTCTCATCTCGCACATGACCCCCGCTCTCAGTGCGGATGTGTGCATCAAGGGAAAATATGGCATTGCTCCTGGCGATCTCAACGAAAGCCCCTGTGAATGGGCCAAAGAAGCACCCTCGTGCATATATAAGTGCATGTATTTCAAGGTCGACTGGTGAGCTCTTTGTCCAGCATGGGCCGCTCACGGCTGCGGCAACGCGGAGAGAGGGGCGGCTCTTACCACGTGCCCTTCAAAGTCGACTGACTCACACTTCTCATGATCGGTGCCGCTGGGACTCTGTTGGATGAATGTTTTGTATTTCCCAGGTGCACGCGCGAGAATATGCACCCCGAGGACAAAGGCAACCTACGCACGTGCTGCACAAACGAATGCTGCGACAAGCGCAGTCCCATGAAGTAGCGCGTTCGGTCTCGGGTTTGGGCTGGCTTGGGTCGGTTTGCCAGCTCGCTTCATGGGGAGGGGATGCGGGGGAAAGGCAAGGGAGTGGTTCTGGATGTAGGTTCGGCTCAACCCGACGGAGTTTGCGATCTTTTGACGATCTTTCGTAGATCCTTGCAACGTGGTCAATTTTTGGCTATAATGCACATCCAGGAGTCGGCGCCATGACGAGTTGTGCACAGCCGATGGTGGCCCGCCCTCGACTGCCAGGTGAAGGGGTCCGTGCGAGTGCAGGACCGCTCGAGTTGGCAAATCAGCGAACGGGGTATGTCGTCACCTGCGTCGCACCCGCCACCTAGACCTCCTACTCCCAGACCTTTAGTAAGCGCCCCATGCGTACTCCTAAGGTCCAGCCCGACCGCGCCAAAAAAGCCGAATTTTAGCGAATTTCACACTTGGGTTGGTCGCCCAATAGAACAGACTCCCATTCCTTTAGTCCGACTCTTTACCCGACTCGGCATCCGCATTCGCTGCCGCTGCGTTCGAGTATGGCGATCGATGACTTCGAGGCAGACGAGGATGAAGGCGCAGGAGAACGCTAAGACCTCGACGGCAGAGCCATGTACGAAGGGGAGGTGGCTTAGGACATGACTTTCGCCAAGACAAACCTCCTCCTATTCTCGAACCGTGCCACTCGAGGCCTACGATTCACAAGACGTGTCGCAGATAGAATGAGCTCGCCCCATCGTCATCCCCAGTAATAACCGCGAAAGGGTGGATAGAACATACCTCTCTTTCCTTACGCGTGAGGCGGCACTCCGCAAGCACGAAAGACCTCGGCTCTGGGTACAGTACATGTCGTTCGTGACGTGGCCCAAATCGCATTTCAATCCGCGCATCGTCAAGGTCGAGAACGGATTCAGTGTCGCCGACGAGGTGGCCTCGCCGCCGTGCGACTGCGAAGTCAAATACGTCCTTTCCTTTCTGGTCAATGGCGCCACCAGTCGCCAACACTTCCGAGCCTTTCGTCGACCTTTCCCTGTTGGGCAACACGGATAGCTCGTTCACTGCTGCTCCAATGGGAGGATCAACGTGCTGCGCAAGCGGCGAAAATGACCGCAGAACACGCCGAACAAGACCAGTCCGTGCGCTTGAAGATGTACGCCGCTCTTATTGAGCTATACGAGCAGGACCTTGCCATGTGCGTACTTGTGTGGTGTGTATACTGCGTCTTAAAATTCAGCCCTCTTCAGATCCAGTGCCTTCCTTCGTTTTGGCTGCCATCTTCCTGAGTTACTCATCGGTCCCGTGTGGTTGTCTTCCCAGCCGTGGTCGAGGTCGTTCATACCATTGGTGGAGTCGTCTTCAGTGCGAGAGCCCAAGGCGAGGAAGTGAAATGTGCGCCGGTTTCGGCTTGTGCACGACCGACACATTCACATTCCGTCGCATGCATTGAACTCGTCGGCCTTGCTGGGTCTAAGGGATGCTCTTGAAGCCAGCACGGCAGTAACTGCCAGGGAGGCCGGTGGCGCAGCTATCAGTGAGACGGATCAGCACAATACCGGTCAACAGTGAATTCCAAACGAGGAGAGGCACTAACCGGTGTAAGAGAACAGTTCCAGTCTGGGCAAGGTGAGAAGGAGCGATGTGATGACAATGGGCGCAGCGGGACAAACTGAACTTATCCACCAGTCAGTCCATTTGCCTCTGGCACATATCGCACGCTGCTTTGAATCGAATCAAGTCTACCAATCTGGTGTGAATCTGTTGAGTCACAAAGTGCATGTTCCACCAACCACTCTTCGCCCTTCTTCCGCGCCCGCGCCTCGCCCCAGAGGCACTCGTCCACGTCGTCGGCGTCGCTCTCAGGCGTCGTTGTCGCTGTCGTAATTATAGTAACTTATAGACGTTGAGGAAAGCGACTCCCTGATCAGCGAAAGCACATTGCGAAGCGGATGGGGAGTAACTAAGCCCCTTCTACGCGCCGAGTCTAACAGCGTCTAAACAATGCCCAATTGAACACTTTCTAATGAATATTGAGACCAAGAATCCATTGCCTCGTACTCACTCGCGATCACCGCCTCAACCCAGTTGGCTTCCCCTGTGCTCACAGACGAGATCGTCTTCTGTTGCACCAACCCATTCCAACAGTAATCGTTGTTGAGCTAGAGGGATCATGGCGTTGGCAGTTACCGCGCTACGCTTCAGCCTCAAGTTCTTGCAAAGCTCGATGTCGTACCTGTCAAACTTATGGCCATGTTGGCTTCATGCAGCGGCTCTTGCCAGCAGGTCTTGTGGGTCACCCACCAGTCACGACTCGGCGCGTCCCCCTAGTCACTCCCGGCTCAGACCCCGCTGACCGAGGCTGGGGACCATTGAGAGCGATGTGCGCACATTTGCACGCATGGGAGCATTTGATCCCATTTTGGACTAAATGCAGGCCATTTATCTCAGGATTTCCACTAGCTTCGATTTGCTATATGACTTGCGCAACACGTCATAAAACCGAGTCCGACACCGTTTGCGGGCCTCAGACCCTTGATAAAGCCCTCTCCAGGGCCTAAGGGTAGAAGGTATAGGTGGCACCCGTTCAACCCGCTCAGCCCGCTCAGCCCGCTCCATCTCCTGCTCGTCCCCACGCCACCGCACACGGACTCCCTCCTACGGGTGATATGCTTAGCCCCTGTCTTACCTTACTAAGCAAACTAAAAGTCTCAGTATGCACAGTCCACCAGCACAGCTTTCGAATCACTTCCGAGGCCGAACGTCGAGAACTCGGACCCGCGGCCGGAGCCGGAGAACACCCCACATCTCGTGGACAGGCATTGGATGGTCATGATTTATGGTACCCGATAGATCACTCCTTGGTTGATTTGTGCACCGGAAGTTGTTTCCCAGCTTCAATGATGCAAAATATAAGTAGAATTCCAATGACCCGTGGGTAGGACCGCATGGATCGATCGGAGATATATCTGGCGCGGGCGGCCCCTGACTAGCGGGATGAACGGTAAGCTCAAGATGGGGCGGTGGGCCGTTATCCAGGGGTAGCGAACGACTTCCAGGACAGTGACTAGCAGAAGAGGTGGCCCCCGCTTATTTCATCCGTCTGAATGAGTTCGGCCTCCTTGGGCATAAGTCTGGGACATTACTACTTTCTGATCGTCACGCTCTCTCTCTCTCTCTTCTCCTTCCGCACCACTCCTCTCTTAACCAATCGATCACGATATCGTCCAGTTATGCGTTTCCTCCCCATCTTCCTCGTCACTGCGGTCGTCAGTACTCAAGCTTCCGCTTCGACGTGAGTCATAGCTGCGCTTCCAGCAGGTTACGGTCTTGTCATCATAGATTCCCTGTACTGACCTGACCAAATCCATCATTGCATCGGGGTGACCGTCTACAGGCCGAATGGGTGCCCCAACTTCGATGCCGGCTGCGAGTGAGCCAGGTCCACGTTATGCCCCAAATCTGGGATTTAATCTGACGTTTTCGTCTCTTTACAGAACGATTAAACTCGATTGCGGTGTGCATTACAAGGGTGAAAATTTCAAGACGTGTGTTCACCAAGTGCAGCCGAGCGCCTCATTCCAAGCGGGACGTGCGAGCCTGAAACCGATCCTCCCTTTTTCTCTATTTTGTTGTTGCTGCTCATCTCGCCCGTGAACCCCGCTCTCAAGTGTGGAGGAATGCATCGACTATTCTAGATTTCCGATTCACGCTGACGGTCCCTATAAAACCGCTTGCGAATGGGCTCAATATGCGCCCACGTGCAAGGAACGCTGCACGAACCACACGGAGATATGGTCAGCTCTTTGTCAAGCATGGACCGCTCACGGCTGGGCCGACGCGGAGAAAGGGGCGACTCTTACCACGTGCTGACTCGCACTTTTCATGATCGGTACCGCTGGGACTGTTGGATGAATGTTTTGTATTTCCCAGGTGCACGGGCAAGAATATGCCACCCGAGGACGAAGGCAACGTACAAACGTGCTGCGAGAAAGAATGCTGCAATAAGCGCGGATATTGATGAAGCGCGTTCGGTCGCGGATATTGGGTTTGCCAGCTCGCTTCATGGGGAGGGGATGTGGGGGAAAGGCAAGGGAGTGGTTCTGGATGTAGGTTCGGCTCAACCCGACGGAGTTTGCGATCTTTTGACGATCTTTCGTAGATCCTTGCAACGTGGTCAATTTTTGGCTATAATGCACATCCAGGAGTCGGCGCCATGACGAGTTGTGCACAGCCGATGGTGGCCCGCCCTCGACTGCCAGGTGAAGGGGTCCGTGCGAGTGCAGGACCGCTCGAGTTGGCAAATCAGCGAACGGGGTATGTCGTCACCTGCGTCGCACCCGCCACCTAGACCTCCTACTCGTCCCTACGCCACCGCACACGCACTCCCTCCTGCCAGCCCTATACCCAACCGCTATCGAGCATGTCGTCGACAGTTCGGATGGGCTTGTTGCCCGTTCTTCGATCGGGTGCCCCTCGCCTGAAGGCCACGCGAATCACCTCGACGCCAGTCGCCTCCACTCTCCTCCTGCAACTGCACCGCCCATCCCAACAACAACACCGGCTCTTCTCCTCCTCCCCACTCTCCCGTCTCGCAACCGCTCAACACTCGACCAGCCCTCTCGTCGTCGGCCAGGAACGCAATCGGTCCAAGCCGGCGCCGATCGTGCCCCATCGCGAGGCGGCCGAGGTCGATTACAGCAAAGGGCCGTCCGCGCTCGACAAGGCGTCCAGCCTCTTCTTCTTTACCGAGATCTTGAGAGGTCAGTTGCGGGGGCCAAGTGCTGTGTGGTACGGGTGACTGACTGTTCGTTGTCTGTTCCGCAACGCAACCGCCCCGCGATGCGCGCATCTCTGTTGCGTCGACGCTGATTGGCTCAACCGCTCAACCGCGCACTTGCCACACTCGTGGCACCGACACACGCACACGTCACAGGAATGGCGCTTGTGTTGGAGCAGGTATGTGATGATCGCTCAAATGCCACCAGGAACAAGTCAACGCAAGCCGCTAAACCGCCGTATTTCGACTCGTGGCATCCTCCGCCGCACTTCTTCCCTCTCCACAGTTCTTTAGGTGCGAATCCAAGTTCAACGCACAAGTGGAGGGGCCAGCTGTGATTGCTCGGACCGGGACTGATCTGATGTGATATCATCCACAGACCACCCTACACAATCATGTACCCCTTCGGCAAGTCGTCCTCTCTCCCTTCACGACTCCCGAGCCCGAGGCTACCCCATGACCAACGCCTCACCCATCTTCTCATCACCCTGCAGAGAAAGGACCCATGTCGCCGAGGTTCCGAGGCGAGCATGCGTTGCGCCGTTATGCGACAGGTGAAGAGAGGTGTATCGGTACGCTCAAGAGGAGGAGCTTAATCTGGGTTGGGGGTTGTCCCGGCAGGCGATCAGGGTGCTGATCTATCGACTCTACTCAATCTCCCCACGGCATGTTATCCGACGATGCATCTCTGTGTGAACGGGTACAGCCTGCAAGTTGTGCGAAGCCATCTGCCCTGCGCAGGCGATCACGATCGAGTCCGAGACGCGCGAGGACGGCGCGCGCCGCACGACCCGATACGACATCGACATGACCAAGTGCATCTACTGCGGTGTAAGTGGTCGGATCAGTTATCGTGTTGGAATCTAGCTGGGCGGCCATGGGTCTGTGTTGGTGGTAGGGGGCCGAGGGAAGGCAGGACTCGCGAGCCATGCGCGCGTGATCGCTGATCACCTTGGGAAACGGCCCTTCACAGTTCTGTCAAGAGGCTTGCCCCGTTGATGCCATCGTCGAGAGTGAGTTCAGACCAAGTTTCTAACGCACCCACACGATGCTTTGATTCTGACTCAGCTCATCCCACTCGATCTCCTCCCCTCCTCTTCCAACTTCTTTCCACCTCCACCTCCCCTTTCTCACTCAGCACAAAACACCGAATACACGACCGAGACGCGTGAGGAGCTCTTGTACAACAAGGAGAAGCTGCTCGCCAACGGTGACCGGATGGAAGCCGAGATCGCGGCCAACTTGTATTCCGATCATGGTAGGTTTCCCTCAGATGTTCTTCCCCATCAAGGATCGTGGCGAAAGGTCGATCGACTGATCGGGTTTTGGGTGGACATGCAGTGTACCGTTAAGCTGTCGACGGATTCGGATAATGAGATGACCGTCGTTCGGAAGGGCAGATATTGAAGAGGCCTCGGACACTCGAACATGGAATAGAACGAGTATGGATTGAAGAACGCGCCGAGGATTAGGCTTTGCAATGACAAGGTCGTGGCGGATGATGGTGGCGGCATCACTTTTCTTTTTCTTTTTCTTTCTTTTCTTTTCTTTTCTCTCTCTTCTTTAAGTTTTTCACTTCGTAGGACTGCAACACACGCGGCCGCCCCGACCAGAGCTTTTCTCTGTTTCTCGTCGTTCAGAGGGGGAAGCTGGGGGAGGGCTTTCAACCGAGTTCGTTGGATTACATCGAGGCCAAAAGCAAAAGGACCGATGTGAAACTATCAAGATCTTGACGCGCGGCATTAGTGGACCTCGAATGAGGAAGCGTTGTGCGATGAAACAAACGGAACTTGAGGGACGACGAAACTATTGCGCGAAGAAGGTCGCGACGCGGAAAGGGGGCTTGTCAGCGGTGGGCGGGAATTGAGCGTGAAAAGGAGACGACGGGTACGACTCGCGGACTCACCTTGACGAGAGAACCCGAGGTTCAATTTAACGGCTCTTTGAACACTTGAGGGGGGAAGGGGGAGGAGGTATTGGTGGTTACCGTCCTTGAGACTATCAGAGCAAGGAGTGTCTGCATCATCGTCAGTTGCGATAGAGCGCCTGTCAAAGAAGGTCGAGGACTGACTGTTTGCACTGGTGTCGAACGCGAATCCACGCCAGCGTCACGCGCTGTTCACTCACGAATCGCCCCCGAGAAAGATGTTCTGCCGCCGGGGAGCGTCAGTGGGAGCTGGAAGAGCAGATGTTGTGAGGGATCTTGCAGTTTTCTTTAGAGCCCCCACCCCCACGGCCGTCGCTCGTCGGAACTGGCGACCTGCTTCGCCGACTCTCGCAATGGCGATGACAGGGGAACAGAAAGGTAGGGTACAGAAAAGAAACACAGGTTGATTACAACACACGCCCACAAACTGAGACTACCGAGGGTAGACGACGACCAATTTGAGAAGAAGGAGAAAGCGAACGATGAAGACGCAGGGAAAGCAACCGAGGAGACGTAGTTGCGGATCGACGAACTGTACTGATGGCTTGCGAAAAGGGCTTGCGAAAAGGTATACATGCGAGGTTGCTAGAAAGATGTCGAGTCAAGGGGGAAGATGGGACGTAAATCATGTCATTCCCCATTGCGGAGCGGTCGGAACCCTTTGGTGCAGGTCGAGATCGGCGTCCCTGTACAAGTCGGACGAAGGATCACTATCAGCTTTGAAACGATTCCAGTCTTGGTCCAGATATGCTTGACTTACATCGCCGACCCACTCCCACTTATACCCATCTCCTCATCATCCTCTCGTTCCAACCTCCTCTTCTCCCTCGGCGCCGAATAGATCCCCCCGTGGTTCCGTGCCGTCTTCATCGTCTGCGAAGCTATGAATATCGGTGCATAGGCCTGAGGTTGATGACGGGGTCCGACGTCAGCTCGAAGGATTTCGTTTGAGTTCAAATGTGCATCGTGCCCATCTCCACTCACCTCGATTTGATGTTGGAACTCGACCCGGGGTGCGACGCAGAACCTCCTACCTTGGACGAATTGGAATGCGTCCTCGTGCGTCAAGCCGTATTTGACCATCACGTACGCAGTACTGTGTGACGGGCACCCGTCGCGCCTAGGATTAGTCGTGTTCATCGGCCACTCGCGTGGGGTAGGGTGGGCGGTGAGAGCTTACGCGATGGCGGGGGAACGAGAGATGCCATCTCCGCAATGGACGAGCACGGCACCACCCATTTCGATTGCTTCGTCGATGAAGGCTTGTGTTCTGCACAATAGTGAGTAGATCGGAGTGCGAGCCGGTTAGATCCGAGTCAAGCGGGGAGCGAGGTGGGGGTGCGACGGAAAGGGG
Source organism: Microbotryum scabiosae (assembly GCA_022702605.1). Taxonomy (NCBI): domain Eukaryota; kingdom Fungi; phylum Basidiomycota; class Microbotryomycetes; order Microbotryales; family Microbotryaceae; genus Microbotryum; species Microbotryum scabiosae. The sequence goes on along the minus strand of JAHWDV010000006.1, from coordinate 69,796 downwards.
AAGACGAGTCAGCGTGCGGTCATCGCAGCTGGAGTATCGCTCTTCGAACATCATCTCAACCTACTGCGGGAATATCTTGATGAGGTTCTGGTCGTCGGCATCACGCACTTCGAGGATGAGGTAGACGAAACGCTCGGGGAACTTGGCCCGGAATAGATGTCTGGCGCACACGGCATCGCATGTCCCCACGTCAGTACAGGGATATCCCAGAACCTCAAGTGTAGCTGATTGAACGGACTGTTCTCTCGACTCGGCGATGCAGAGGATATGGGTGATGCCGAGCCTGTTCAACGTCTCGAGGTTCCACGACGGCTGGAAGGGGCCGATGAACAGACCTGCAACGCACGCAAACTCAGCATCAGCACACACCCCGACGTCAAGTCGTGTACCCCAACTGACCAGGAAGGATCTGCTGAGCCTCCCGACGCATCTCGTACCTCCAATCGACGCGGTTCGGCAGCGCTTCCTCGAGCCGCTGCAACGCGGGGCTGATGCCGCTCATTTGCGCGATCAAGGATGCCGTGGCGAGGGAGGGGGGCAGAATGGTGGGTCGGAGCTCGCAAAGGCCGTTTGACTGGGGTTAAAGTGAGTGCTGGCAGAGCAGAGGCGGAGGCGAGTGGTTGGTAGGGCGAGCGGATAGAGGGAGGAGAGAGAAGACGAGGTGCCTGCGTCGAGGCGCGTGTGACGTCACGCTGTTGACAGCGCGTACAGGCTCGTACAGCCGCGTACCAAAAGCGTGATCGACGACCCGACGGGCTTTGGCGAGGCGGGCGAGCAAATTTCTCGCGTGCATTTCTCAAGCAGCTCATGTAGGGTTTTTTGAGCTGGAGGTGTGATCATCTGCCTTGCACAAAGATCCCATCACAAAGTTAACAAAACAAACGTCAACAAGTAGCATCATTGCCTCCAGTGCAGCTCCCACCTAATTGTCCAGCAGGTTGAAGTCGGCAGCTCGCCAACGACTCGGTTGGCTGTGAGGAGGACGTAGTGACGGGATCAGTGGGTGTCTTTCTGGTACCTGATAGTCTTGAGTAATTCAAGTCTTACTCTTCTCTCCCGCCGCATCGCAGCATTTCTCGCAGCTGATACAACAGATGTACCGAAAGCCGGAAGCCAACTCTCAGCAAATATCCGCGAAGCATCCCCACAGCACGCAGCCGCCAATGCTTGCTGCAGTCCGTAGGTCAGTTGCTTCCAGGCAGAGAATGAAAAGTGTGACCTGCGTTAGCCGAGCTCCACAGGCTGCACAGCCTCAAACGCAATACGGCGAAAGCGGTAGCAGGTGCGGAGCAAGTGTCGGATTCGCTGTACTCACCAGCAGTAGTTGGTAAGGCGGAGACACTTCTCTTGCGCAATGGTCCTGTAGAAGTTGAACACGGACGGAGCAGGTGAGTGCCTGCCCCTATGAGTCAGAGGCGCTATCCCCAAGCTGACGAAAGCGGTCCCTCAGCCAAGACGGTCGGGACGAGAGGCGGACGCGAGGATGATGAATAATGAGGAACGCATGATAACTGCTGGTGTCATGTGTGAATTAAGATGGAGAGAGGGGGGGTGGGGAGGGAAGCGGACATGCTAGATGGCTTCGAGGGAATGAGATCGACGCTCGGCCGTTGAGGATATCTCCGACGGAGACAGGGGCAGATTGGCTCGATCTCGCACGTGGACTTGGCACGCCGTTCGTGGCCATCCATCAAGCTTCACGAATCGTAGCACTAGATAACAGATATCCTCTGAAGCTTCTATTTCGAATTTAAATACAGGTCTATGCGGCGATATTGGAAGATCAGAGTTTGGACAGGGCTCGGCTTGTCCTCGCGGTACATTGCCGCGCCCGCGTGAGAAGAAGATTTCGCGCCAATTGGTCCATGCCGACGCCACGGCGATCACCGGATCGAGGTGGCACGCGTCCTCACGAGGTAGATTTAGGAGGATAATAGTATGAAACTTCAAAACGAAACCAACAAACTGCGTGTCCTTGCCGTTCATGTGATCTGAAAACGGCGATGATTTCGAAGACTGCGCGGGCTGCGGTCACCTGACTGCGTATCCTGAACGGAGCATGCCTGATGAAGGCAGAAGTCTCTTGAATACATTCAATCGCGATCAACGTTTCCACAACAAGCCCCAAGCAAAGCTCTAAGCTCCGTAGACCAAATGCACGAGAAAAAGTAAGAGGGAAAAGTCTAACGCAACATCTCCCTCCGAGTCCTTGACTCTAAATGCTATGCACTCACTTCCTGTTCACACTCCCCGCAACCCCTTTGTCCTAACACTCCTTGACAAAGCGTTGCCAGCAAAGTTGTGGATCGGGATATCATCCTTCATAGCGCTTCCCGACATGACATCGCCTACACCGACGTAGCAGACCTGAGGACTGGTTGGCGCCAAATCAGCCGAGGTAGGGAAGCTGTTGCAAATTCGGGGTGCTTGTACCGAATGAATGAAGAATCGCAGATGCTACTTGACGTTGATAGATGACCTATTGTGAGATAGTGTATCGCCAAGGTCAATCAACTTGTAGCAGGGCGAATGGACGATATGGATATCGAGTGTGTGTTAAAGAAGAGAGAGAGAGAGAAAGAGCGAGACCGGAGTTCTTAAACAGTATCCGCGTCCTAGTCATTTATCAGTCCGAGCCTAATCCGGAAATCACACCTCGGGCAAGCCATCTGTCTCCATCCGGCGCCGCGCCATCTCCCCAAATCCACAAGTCCCTCTGGACCGCTGACCCTTTACATAATTCCCACAACAGAAGCGAGCGCCGAGCCAGCAAAGAGTCCCGCGCGCGGTTGGATCCGGCGACGGTGCGGCGACCGGTTAATATGGCTTACCTGGCGAATCCACGGGACTTGTAAGGCTCTCAACAAAGATTAAAGCACGAACTGAACAATAGAGGGTAACAGGCGGTCGGGGCCATCAGCTCCTCTGGCCGTTCGGCCGCTGTCCGTGACGGACGAACGTCGAACGCTCACGTGCAGCCGCTGTTCAGCTCGCTACAAGGTCAAGGCTCCGCGGGACTGCAAAAGAGTGGCACAGAAGCGATTTGGCGTTCGTCGTCTCAATCCACTTCTCTTTGATTCTCTTTTTCAGCCCCCAAAAAGTCTATCCTATGGGCACTGACAAAGCCCAAACTAGTGCGGCGCCACGGACAGGGGTCGTGGAGACGTCGGCGGTTGCTGTACGCGTGCGGCGATTCCGAGCAGCGGTCCCCCCATCGATGCGAAATACATCGAAAGAGGAGCGCTCTACTAGGCACACGCTCTCGATGCGGCTTCCCAAATACACTGTTCTGTAAGGCGGTGTTTAGTTAATTACCTCTAAGCACAGGCTACCCGACGAACCAACAACGCGCAAGCGGACAGCTTTGCGGAAGTGACATCGCACAGCGAACCACAGCGAAACGAAATGTCAGGCCCCCTCTAGAGAAAACGTTGCAAGAAGACCTCGAGCGTGTGTTCCTAATCATGACCTGAACCCAGGCTGAGAGCGGAGGCGTGGGCCGTGCGCGATGGAATGATGATCGGGATGAGATCGCGCCGACATGCTCCCTGATTCAGTCCTATCCGAAGTCATCTCTCCGTAGTGAAAAGGAGTCTCAGGATAAACCCTAAAATGTAGGTTCAATTGCAATATGTACGATGATAAACTGATGACGAGGAGGTGTAGAAGAGATAACCTGGGCAGGAGGCGTCTCGGACGACTCGGAGATGTTCGAAAGCATGAATAGGTGCAGAAGATGACCTAAACCAGCACGAATATGCAGCATGAGTGTATGTATTCAAGCCAAGTCGCCGCACCAGACGCTTACAACTTGATTGAAGAGTGGATGGGTGATGCGATTCGATGAGAGAACGAGTCGAGGAAAGTCGGAAGGCTGCGCTCGTGCGCGTGTTCTCCATCGGACCTGAGAATGAAGCACGCGAGATCAATACAGTCCTTCGGTCTGCTACTCGGAGAGCGTGCAGGTCTGCTGCTACCCACCGCCTAGATATTTGTCTCACAAGGGCTGGATCACTTGGCGTTACTACAGCACTTGGCGACCGCCGCCGCCCTGCGAATGCCGAAACCCCCAAATTCAGGCACACTATCCTTTTGTTCCGCAAACCGTCAAAGCGTGCGTCTGAACAACAGTTTTTAACTCACTCGGGTTTGTCCCCGTTCTTGGTAAGCTTCGTGTAGCAGTCCCAGGCAGCGTTGTCAGCAACGCATGCTGGGTTGAACCTAGTCTCGTTTCTGTTGTCGCAATCGCCGGTGTGGCAAGCGTTGACACTACGAACCGAATTTCGACGTTCAAGAGTCCCAAAGATGGTCGGGAAGAGGCGTTAGAGACCAAGGAAAGTGAGACCTACCTAGGAATCCGAGACTTACGTCGGGTATCCCCAATCATTGTAATTGCCGTAGCACCCCTTGTAGCAATTGCTGCACACGAAAATCAGCGTCAATTGTCATGAATGAGCGCACTCGAAGAGAGGCCCCTGAGTGATTTTCAAGGGGTCTCGAATAAGGTGAGACTGACTCGCACGCCTTGCCGAGCTCGAGGCATTCCTGCGGAACCATTAGGCTGCAAGTGATGAGGAAGATCGACGATCAACGAGCCATCAGGAATATCTACCGTCATACATCCTACGGTAGTACGTACTAATTCCAGTTAGACAGGTTGGTGTGCGGTTCGTATCCCTGGCTGGGTTTCGTGGCGACTTTGGCCATCTTGGCGGTCGCGATTGCGCCGAAGACGGTGACGGCGAGGACGAAGAGGTGCGAGTGCATAATGGTCTAGTCTTGGGGTTCGGACGATAGCGGTTCAAAAAGTGGTGTGATGCGTAAGAAAGAGAGATGGTAAGGTCGTTGCAGCCCGACGTCCGTCCTCCCTCGATTTTGTTTCACCTTCTTAGCTCTTTTCCCCCTGAACGTTGGAACGTTTTGCTCAAGTGGCGGTGAGATGCGGCGGTCGCGTGAGATCGAACGCAAGCCCGAGACGGACTCCCCTCAGCTCCGACCTCGTTCTTATCCGACGCTTAGCCCCTTTTCCAACTTAGCGCTGTATCAGTGCTTCTTTCGAAACGAAGCTAGGTAGTGTGTGTAAGGAGCCCAGATTACTCAGCGGAAAAGCGTAGGTAAAACCGAGTTCCTCCATAGTACTCTCGCAGACGATTGACGACAAGCACAGTCGAGAAATTAGGACAATAGATACAGATAGAGAGCAGAAACAAGGAAGGTGACAAAGGGATGCACGATCGTTGTCAGTCAAAGGCAGGTAAAGGAAAGGGAGGTCAGGCAAGTCGGTCCGAAGTTGAGCTTGGACCTACTGAGGGGCTGCCAATCCTTACATAGGGGTTTGCGCCTCGACACCCCTTCGAAGTGATCAACGGGCTTGAAGCAGGAAAATACAACGACTTGCTAAACATTTCTAGAAGTCAGGTGAGCCTGTCTATCATTATCTCAGTATATCTCATTATGCGCCGCCCGGAGGGAAGCGGTGGCTTCCCGCTCATCTCCCGCACCGCTGGAGCGCAAGGCGTTGCCGCCGCTCTTGCCCGCCCCGCGCCTCCTGACTCACTCTGAAACCGCGCTTGCGCAAGCAAGCAGCAAGCAGCTCCTGTTAAGTCTCGGTCGCTCATCGTAGACCAACGCTCATGGCCGAGGAAGTTCTTTGCGATACCTTAGCAGTCACGTTTCCGATTTGTCGAGTAGGACACATTCAGGTCTCGACAGTCGGTTCTGTGCCGTGCGATCTCGTAGTTGTTAACACACCAATCGTACCACCAGCTACAGAAACGGTCCGATCACGACATCAGGATCAACAGCTGAGTTTGACTCGCAGCTTCGGTCCGCTCCGAAGACGATACGCCCCACATTACTTCGCACTTGCGCACGACGTGCAAACTCACAAACTCAAGGCGTCGAGGTCGGTGCGATTCTCAGGATCCGACGGTCTGTCCGCCAAAGTCAAAGCGATAGATCAAATTTGGATAGTACTCTCGGTGTTCATATTTAACCGAAGCCCCCGGGGTCACTTGTAGTGATGCTCGTCTGCCTTGACCGCGGCAATCAAATGGGTTAAAGTGATGACCGCAGCAATGGGGAGGGCGTGAAAATAGTAGATCGCGTGGTTCTGGCAAGCAGCCTGGCTGAGAGAACCAAACATGAGTGAGATGCAAGAAGAGACGGGGATGCTTCGTCCAAAGACGGTGTGGTCAACGAAAGGGGGCATCGGACACGTCCACTGATGTGCCCTGACCTTTGTTCGCCGGCCAAGCCTCAAGCCCAAGGAAATCTCTAAACTCCGTAGACCGATCGGGACAGGGGCAGATTCGATCGTTACACTTCTACAGGACCATTGCGCAAGAGACGTGTCTCCACCTTAACAAGCACTGCCGGTGAGTACATCGAGTCGGACACTTGCTCCGCAGGACCATTGCGCAAGAGAAGTATCTCTGCCTTACCAAGCACTGCCGGTGAGTACAACGCAATACGGCCAAAGCTGTAGCAGGTGAGGAGCAAGTGTCGAATTCGATGTACTCACCAGCAGTAGTTGGTAAGGCGGAGACACGTCTCTTGCGCAATGGTCCTGTAGAAGTGAAACACGGACGGAGCAGGTGAGCGCCTGCCCTTGTGAGCCAGAGGCGTTTCCCCGAACTGAACATGGACGGAGCAGGGTTGACGCCCGGAACGAGAGCGGATGAGAGCGGACGCGAGAAGGATGAACGAGGAACGCATGATAACCGCTGGTGTCTTGTTTGAGTGAAGGGATTAAGATGGAGAGAGGGAAGCGGACATGGCCTCGAAGAAATGAGATCCCCCGTGATCACTCGGAGGACATAGCAACAACGTATAGCTGAGCGATTTGCAGGTGTATGAAAGCAACGGGTGAACGGGGAGAAGGGGAGGCAGAAACAAGGAGGTGCGAACAAGCTCGTGGTAGTCGCCAAGTTGGCATTGAAATGGTCCGCCCACCAACGTCTCCCGAGCAGCGGTCTCCCTTATCCATGCGAAATGCGGTGTTTAGTTAATTACCTCTAAGCACAGGCTACCCGACGAACCAACAACGCGCAAGCGGACAGCCTTGCGGAAGTGACATCGCACAGCGAACCACAGCGAAACGAAATGTCGGGCCCCCTCTAGAGAAAACGTTGCAAGAAGACCTCGAGCGTGTGTTCCTAATCATGACCTGAACCCAGGCTGAGAGCGGAGGCGTGGGCCGTGCGCGATGGAATGATGATCGGGATGAGCTCGCGCCGACATGCTCCCTGATTCAGTCCTATCCGAAGTCATCTCTCCGTAGTGAAAAGGAGTCTCAGGATAAACCCTAAAATGTAGGTTCAATTGCAATATGTACGATGATAAACTGATGACGAGGAGGTGTAGAAGAGATAACCTGGGCAGGAGGCGTCTCGGACGACTCGGAGATGTTCGAAAGCATGAATAGGTGCAGAAGATGACCTAAACCAGCACGAATATGCAGCATGAGTGTATGTATTCAAGCCAAGTCTCCGCACCAGACGCTTACAACTTGATTGAAGAGTGGATGGGTGATGCGATTCGATGAGAGAACGAGTCGAGGAAAGTCGGAAGGCTGCGCTCGAGCGTGTCCTCCATCGGACCTGAGAATGAAGCACCCGAGATCAATAAAATCCTTCGGTCGGCTACTCGGAGAGCGTGGATGTCTGCTGTTACTCACCGCCTAGACATTTGTCTCACAAGGGCTGGATCACTTGGGGAGCGTACAGCAGTGGAGCTTGTCCCTGCCGATGGCGAACCCCCCAAATTCAGGCACACTATTCTTTTGTTCCGCAAAAGCGTTCGTCTGAACAGGTAGCTTCAACTCACTCGTATTTGTGCTTGGTAAGCTTATGGTAGCAGTTCCAGGCAGCGTTGTCAGCAACGCATGCTGGCTTGAACCTAGTCTCCTCTGTGTTGTCGCAAGAGCCGGTGTTGCAATCGATGACGCTGCGAACAGAATTTCGACGTTCAAGAGTCCCAAAGATGGTCGGGAAGAGGCGTTAGAGACCAAGGAAAGTGAGACCCTCCTACCTAACAATCTGGGACTTACTTCATAAACGCCAAATCTATATAATTGTAGTAGCAAGTCTTGTAGCAATTGCTGCACACGAAAATCAGCGTCAATTGTCATGAATGAGCGCACTCGAAGAGAGGCCCCTGAGTGATTTTCAAGGGGTCTCGAATAAGGTGAGACTGACTTGCACGCCTTGCCGAGCTCGAGGCATTCCTGCGGAACCGTTAGGCTGCAAGTGAGGAGGAAGATCGACGATCAACGAGCCATCAAGGAATATCTACCCGCATACATCCTACCGTAGTACGTACTAATTCCATTTAGACAGGCTGGTGTGCGGTTCGTATTCCGTTTTCGTGGCGACTTTGGCCATCTTGGCGGTCGCGATTGCGCCGAAGACGGTGACGGCGAGGACGAAGAGGTGCGAGCGCATAATGGTCTGGTCTTAGGGTTCGGACGTTAGCGGTTCAAAAGGGTGGTGTGATGCGTAAGAAAGAGAGATGGGAAGGTCGTTGCAGCCCGACGTCCGTCCTCCCTCGATTTTGTTTCACCTTCTTAGCTCCTTTCCCCCTGAACGTTGGATCGCTTTGATCAAGGGGCGGTGAGATGCCGAGGTCGCGTGAGATCGCCGAACACGAGCCGCTTATCCGACGCTTAGCCCCTTTTTCAACTTAGCGCTATGTCAGTGCTTCTTTCGAAACGAAGCTAGGTAGTGTGTGTAAGGAGCCCAGATTACTCAGCGGAAAAGCGTAGGTAAAACCGAGTTCCTCCATAGTACTCTCGCAGACGATTGACGACAAGCACAGTCGAGAAATTAGGACAATAGATACAGATAGAGAGCAGAAACAAGGAAGGTGACAAAGGGATGCACGATCGTTGTCAGTCAAAGGCAGGTAAAGGAAAGGGAGGTCAGGCAAGTCGGTCCGAAGTTGAGCTTGGACCTACTGAGGGGCTGCCAATCCTTACATAGGGGTTTGCGCCTCGACACCCCTTCGAAGTGATCAACGGGCTTGAAGCAGGAAAATACAACGACTTGCTAAACATTTCTAGAAGTCAGGTGAGCCTGTCTATCATTATCTCAGTATATCTCATTATGCGCCGCCCGGAGGGAAGCGGTGGCTTCCCGCTCATCTCCCGCACCGCTGGAGCGCAAGGCGTTGCCGCCGCTCTTGCCCGCCCCGCGCCTCCTGACTCACTCTGAAACCGCGCTTGCGCAAGCAAGCAGCAAGCAGCTCCTGTTAAGTCTCGGTCGCTCATCGTAGACCAACGCTCATGGCCGAGGAAGTTCTTTGCGATACCTTAGCAGTCACGTTTCCGATTTGTCGAGTAGGACACATTCAGGTCTCGACAGTCGGTTCTGTGCCGTGCGATCTCGTAGTTGTTAACACACCAATCGTACCACCAGCTACAGAAACGATCCGATCACGACATCAGGATCAACAGCTGACTTTGACTTGCAGCTTCGGTCCGCTCCGAAGACGATGCGCCCCCACATTACTTCTCACTTGCGCACGACGTGCAAACTCACAAACTCAAGGCGTCGAGGTCGGTGCGATTCTCAGGATCCGACGATCTGTCGGCCAAAGTCAAAGCGATAGATCAAATTTGGATAGTAATCTCGGTGTTCATATTTAACCGAAGCCCCTGGGGTCACTTGTCGTGATGCTCGTTTACCTTGACCGCCCCAATCAAATGGGTCAAAGTGATGACCGCAGAAACGGGGAGGGCATGAAAAGAGTAGAGCGCGTTGTTTTGGCAAGCAACCTGTCTGATAAAACTAAGCAAGAGTGAGAGGGAAGAAGAGACGGGGATGCTTCGTCCAAAGGCGGTGTGGTCAACGAAAGGGGGCATCGGACACGTCCACTGATGTGCTCTGACCTTTGTTCACCGGCCAAGCCTCAAGCCCCAAGGAAATCTCTAGCTTCGGTCCGCTCCGAAGACGATGCGCCCCCACATTACTTCTCACTTGCGCACGACGTGCAAACTCACAAACTCAAGGCGTCGAGGTCGGTGCGATTCTCAGGATCCGACGGTCTGTCGGCCAAAGTCAAAGCGATAGATCAAATTTGGATAGTACTCTCGGTGTTCATATTTAACCGAAGCCCCCGGGGTCACTTGTAGTGATGCTCGTCTGCCTTGACCGCGGCAATCAAATGGGTTAAAGTGATGACCGCAGCAATGGGGAGGGCGTGAAAATAGTAGATCGTGTGGTTCTGGCAAGCAGCCTGGCTGAGAGAACCAAACATGAGTGAGATGCAAGAAGAGACGGGGATGCTTCGTCCAAAGGCGGTGTGGTCAACGAAAGGGGGCATCGGACACGTCCACTGATGTGCTCTGACCTTTGTTCACCGGCCAAGCCTCAAGCCCCAAGGAAATCTCTAAACTCCGAAGACCGATCGTGACAGGGGCAGAGTCGGTCGTTACACTTCTACAGGACCATTGCGCAAGATACGCGTATCTACCTTAACAAGCACTGCCGGTGAGTACATCGAGTCGGACACTTGCTCCGCAGGACCATTGCGCAAGAGAAGTGTCTCCGCCTTACCAAGCACTGCCGGTGAGTACAACGCAATACGGCCAAAGCTGTAGCAGGTGCGGAGCAAGTGTCGAATTCGATAAACTCACCAGCAGTAGTTGGTAAGGCGGAGACACTTCTCTTGCGCAATGGTCCTGTAGAAGTGAAACACGGACGGAGCAGGTGAGCGCCTGCCCTTGTGAGCCAGAGGCGTTATCCCCGAACTGAATACGGACGGAGCAGGGTTGACGCCCGGAACGAGAGCGGATGAGAGCGGACGCGAGAAGGATGAACGAGGAACGCATGATAACCGCTGGTGTCTTGTTTGAGTGAAGGGATTAAGATGGAGAGAGGGAAGCGGACATGGCCTCGAAGAAATGAGATCCCCCGTGATCACTCGGAGGACATAGCAACAACGTATAGCTGAGCGATTTGCAGGTGTATGAAAGCAACGGGTGAACGGGGAGAAGGGGAGGCAAAAACAAGGAGGTGCGAACAAGCTCGTGGTAGTCGCCAAGTTGGCATTGAAATGGTCCGCCCACCAACGTCTCCCGAGCAGCGGTCTCCCTATCCATGCGAAATGCATTGAAAGAGGAGCGCTCTACTAGGCATGCGCTCTCGATGCGGACTTCACAAGATTACTGTTCTGAAAGGCGGTGTTTGGTAAATTACCTCTAAGTACAGGCTACTCGACGAACCAACAACTCGTAAGCGGACAGCTTTGCGGAAGTGACGTCGCACAGCGAACCACAGCGAAACGAAATGTCGGGCCCCCTCTAGAGAAAACGTTGCAAGAAGACCTCGAGCGTGTGTTCCTAATCATGACCTGAACCCAGGCTGAGAGCGGAGGCGTGGGCCGTGCGCGATGGAATGATGATCGGGATGAGATCGCGCCGACATGCTCCCTGATTCAGTCCTATCCGAAGTCATCTCTCCGTAGTGAAAAGGAGTCTCAGGATAAACCCTAAAATGTAGGTTCAATTGCAATATGTACGATGATAAACTGATGACGAGGAGGTGTAGAAGAGATAACCTGGGCAGGAGGCGTCTCGGACGACTCGGAGATGTTCGAAAGCATGAATAGGTGCAGAAGATGACCTAAACCAGCACGAATATGCAGCATGAGTGTATGTATTCAAGCCAAGTCTCCGCACCAGACGCTTACAACTTGATTGAAGAGTGGATGGGTGATGCGATTCGATGAGAGAACGAGTCGAGGAAAGTCGGAAGGCTGCGCTCGTGCGCGTGTTCTCCATCGGACCTGAGAATGAAGCACGCGAGATCAATACAGTCCTTCGGTCTGCTACTCGGAGAGCGTGCAGGTCTGCTGCTACCCACCGCCTAGATATTTTGTCTCACAAGGGCTGGATCACTTGGTGTGCCCACAGCAGTGGAGCTTGTCCCTGGCGATGCCGAACCCCCCAAATTCAGCCACACTATCCCTTTGTCCCGCAAAGCGTCAAGGCATGGTTCTGAACAAGCAGTTTTAACTCACTTTAGTTCCGTCTTACCGGTGTAGCAGTCATACGCCTTCTTGGCGATGAGGCAGGCAGGATCTACATGCTGCACGTTGTTCTCGTTGCAAGCTCCATAGCACCCTTGAATGCTATGACCCGATTTTCGACGATAAAAAGAATCCCAACCAGCGTCAGGAAAGGAGCCGGAACTTGAAGGGACCTGTGGACCTCCTCCCTAGCAATCCGAGACTTACGTCTTGAAGCCCTCCACGCCTCCTGAATCGCAAATAGCGTAACAATCCCTGCACGCAAAAACAGCGTAAATTTTCACGAGAGAGCACTCGAATAGAGGCCCCTGAGTGATTCAAAGGGTCTCGAATGAGGTGAGACGGACTGGCACTTCTGGTCGAGCCCGCGGCAAGCATCCCCAGCCTCCGGATTGCTGAGATGAAGGACGATGAAAGATCCATCAGGACTATCCACCGTCATACATCCCACGGTAGTACGTACTCCTTCCAGAAGTTAGAGTATTTGGTAACCTTGTCAAGCCCAGAGATGGCTACCTCGGGTTTCGTGGCGACTTTGGCCATCTTGGCGGTCGCGATTGCGCCGAAGACGGTGACGGCGAGGACGAAGAGGTGCGAGCGCATAATGGTCTGGTCTTAGGGTTCGGACGATAGAGGTTCAAAAGGTGGTGTGATGAGTAAGAAAGAGAGATGGGAAGGTCGTTGCAGCCCGACGTCCGTCCTCCCTCGATTTCGTTTCACCTTCTTAGCTCTTTTTCGGCTAAACGTTGGATCGTTTCGATCAAGGGGCGGTGAGACGCGGCGGTGGCGGTGAGATGGCCGAACACAAGGCCGAACTGACTCATCTCAGCTCCGACCTCGTGCTTATCCGACTCTTAGCTTGCTTTGTTTTCCAACTTAGCGCTGTATCGAAACAAAGCTAGGTAGCGGTTTGCGCCTCGCACCGCTTCGAGGTGATCAACGTGCTTGAGATCGGGGTTTCAGTTTCATAATAAGCAGGAAAAGACAACGACTCGGTAAAACGTTTCTAGAAGTCAGGTGAGCCTGTCTCTCATTATGCGCTGCCGGGAACGAGGCCATGGCTTCCCCCTCATCTCCCGCACCGCTGTGGAGCGCAAGGCGTTGCTGCCGCTCTTGCCCGTCTTGCGCCTCCTGTCTCACTCTAAAACCGCGCTTGCGCAACGAGCGGCAAGCAGCTCACTGTCCAGTCTCTGTCTCAGTGCTTCTTTTGAAACGAACCTAGGTAGTGGTTTGCGCCTCGACACCGCTTCAAAGTCATCAACGTGTTTGAGATCGGTATTTCAGAAGCAGGAAATGGCAACGACTCGCTAAAATGTTTCCAGACGTCAGTTGAGCCTGTCTCTCGGTGTTCATGATTAGCCGAGCCCATTCAACCGCTGTGACCAACGTGATGACCGCAGAGGCGAAGAGGGCGTGAAAAGGGTAGAGCACGTGATTCTGCCAAGCAACCTGTCTGAGAGAACCAGGCAAGAGTGAGAGGGCAGAAGAGAGGAGGATACTTCGTCCAAACTCGGTGTGATCAACGAAAGGGGGCATCGGACACGTCCACTGATGTGCCCTGACCTTTGTCCGCCGGCCAAGCCTCCTATCGAAGGTCCGCATTCGGCGAGTCGTCCAAACTTTGGGACAGCACCGCGCGTGACACAAGCGTAGAATGTATTATGATATTATGACAACAGAGAAAAGAAAGGTTAGCAGCTACAAGAGTGGTCGATGTGTCCTGCGTCAACATGCGCGTCGAGTGCGCTCCTACGAATGCGATGGCGTAAATCCCGAAGAGCCTGGTCGAGCCCTAGTCATCTGGGAATACGACGATGATAATTCGAGCTGCTTCCATCCAGGTGCGGATAAAAAAAGCATCGTCGAATCCGACCCTCATCCCGACTCCTCGCCACCCCACTCAAAGCTCACCCCAATCCCAACCCCAATCCCATCGCCCTGAACCTCTCTTCCAACGCATCGACGTTCGGCATCACCTTCCTCAACATATCCTTCTTCTCCTTCGTCGTTCTGGTCACTCGCTTCCCTGCTGACGTCTCTTTCTTTCCAGGTCGTATGGTTCGGCCGTTCGCGTTCGTCTTGCCGTTCGCTCTCCGAGGTGTGCGCTCATCCCCCCCTTCCTCCTCCTCCGAAGGACTCGAACGTCCCCCGTCCTCATCACTCCCCCGCCCATTCCTAAACCTCCTAACCTTCACCGGTGTCTGCGGCACGAAGCCCTGCGAAGCATGCGCGAAACGATCTTCCCTCGGCAAGACGACGTTCGGATTCGAAGTGGTTTTGGTCGGCGTGGATGTCCTTGGTGTTGGGGGAGGATGGGGTGTTGGGGGAGGAGAGGAGGATGGGTGTGGGGAGTTTAAAGTGTGCGGTTCTTGTTCGGGTAACAAGAAGTAATACAGCAGTTCAATGACTTTGATCCTGCCATATGCGCCAAAACAATGAAAAAAAGAGAAAAACCCCTTTTTCAATTAGCCTCTCTGTCGACCCCCATCCCGCCAAAAAACCCTCACTCCCTTGCACAAAAACGTACCTCACGCTCTGCCCCACCGTCTTATCCTTCAACATCCTCACAATAGTCGCCAAACCGCCGACGCCTTCAAAGGTCCTCATATTCTCCGGCCGGTCGACCAACGCACAGAGAAGGGCTTCCAGAGCAGCGAGTGAGAGTTGACTTGGGTCGTTCTTTGCGCTTCTCGCGTTCGCGTGGGAATTGCGGTTGGTGGTGGAGGATGAGAGAGAGGAAGGTGGGGTGCGTGGTGTTGAAGGTGTGGAGGGGTGATGGGATGTCGAAGGACTGGGGAAGTGGATTGGAGAGGGAGAAGCTGGGGGGTGGGATAAGAGGGGGGAGGAGACGTGCGAGGGGCGGGACAGGTCCAGGACTGCTAGGAGGCACTGTTGAGGAATAGGAAGGGGAGCTCAATTCTGGGTAAGGATTCGCAAAGGGTGAAGGATAGAGGGTCGCGGAGCGCACCTGGACCGCCGAGCGTCGAACGAACAGCGCTTGGCTTGGACGATGCATCAATAACAGGCCTTGCAGCAGTGCCAAACACCGGATGAGGTTCGAGCGTAGTAAGTCAGTATCTGTGCATCGAACCCATACGATAGTCAGCCTTGATGTTCAGCAAGAGCTCAAAGTCTGTGCAGGACTGACCCAGTTGATCGATCCTCGGCTGGGTCATCACCACGATCGAGCTTCCTAACCAATGCAACAACACCGCCGTAACTACACCGTTCACCCAAAGCGAAATCAGCGAAGCCCACTTTACTTGATCTGATCAAGTGCAAGACGTACCATTGTACTCGAGCGTCTCCTGCAGGCTCAAGAACGCGTCGAGACGCGTCGTCGTCGTCGTCGTCGTCTGGGGCCAAGGGACGCGTTGATGGAGCGCCTCCCCTTCCCCGTTCATGCCCTCCGTGTCGATCACAAGTCCCGCCAATCCGGCTTCCAAACCCATGAGGGCACTCGCATGATCGGATGAATTGGACGTGATGCAGAGGAGGGCGTCGATGTGGTACATCAGTTCATCCGGGTCCATGGCCCGCCGGAGCCGAGGTGGCCGAGTGGGGTGAGGGGTGGAGGAGAGGGACAGAGAGAGCGCGCGAAGAGACTTCTTCGAACGCACGGTTCACAAAGATTCAGATCGTTGCATCGTGCACTTCATTGCGTTGACGGCACTGCAGTCTTGGTATGCACAAGTCCACCTCCCCCCCTCAGCTAATCTCCACTCTCCCCAAACCCCCCACCAACCCAGCAACCTCCCTTCCCCCCTCCCGCTCTCTAAAAGGATCCATCACCCTTCCCGTCTTGTCCCTCCAAATGACCCGATACTTGTCCTTCAACCGGTCCAAATCCGCCTGCAACGATGCGACGTTGCTTGCCAAAGCTAGGAAAGACGTCGTTTGTGATTTCAGCGTGGGGACGATGGACGAAGGGTCGACGGAAGAGGAGAGGGAGGAGGGGGAGGAAAGGTGTTGTTGGATTTGCTGTGGGCACACACGACAACGACCCAACGGATCAGTAACCGACTGACTGAACGAGCTGGCCCTCTGCGAGAATGAAAACCCACCTCGATCGTCTCTTTATAATTCTTCAACCGCGCTTCAAACTCGTCCGTCTTGTTCCTGAAGAACTCGAACGGGAACGTTTGAACGGCTTTGGCTTGTTGGGCTTTCGGGCCTTGAGGGTTCTTGAAACCCTCGACGATCCAAGTGGCCTTTTCGACGTCTTGCGCGTCTTGGTCGAGGCGATTTCGGAGGACCGAGACGGAGTTGGACGAGTGGAGCAGGAGGGAGGAGAGCGCGGTCGCGTCCTATGTGGGTAAACCATATAATATCAGCTTAGATCACATGTCACGTCATGATCCATCTTTCACCAACTCACGGCCGAACATTGCTGCCACTCGTTCCGGGTCTTTTCAATGTCCTCGCCCAGCTCTTTCCGCTTGAGCTGATCCGACAAATGCACTTGTTGTCGCACGAAAGAGCTGTACTCCGATCCGAGCATTCGCGTCAGCGAACATCCCCATTTCCCATCCTCAGCATAACTATTAGTGACTGACTCTATCCCCTCAATCACCGCCCTGACGTTCTCGGGCAGCTCGTTGAACTTGGTCATCTTGTTCAGCGCGCTCGTTGACGCTAGCTGTTGTTGTTGCTGTTGCTGTGTCGAAGAAGAAAGCTGGAACGCTCCTTGCTGCTGCTGCTGCTGCTGAGCTTGTGTTGTGGACCTGCGGACAGTCCGAACATCGCACGAGAGCGTTCGTCACAATGGTCAGCCCCCTCCATCCGCACCGCAAACCACCGCAAAGCCCATCCAAAGAACGCACCCAAACAGGCCCAACTTGTGCTGTCCTCCAAACCCACCACTCGTCCCAAACAGCGCTCCCGTCCCCGTCGGCGTCGGCTGTGTCGATCCGCCATACAAGCCCGCACCACCGCCCGAGTTGGTCGCCGTGCTCGCCCCTGCACCGCCAAAGAGGCCACCGCCTCCAGCGGCTGTGTTGGTAGCAGCGGATTGGCCAAACACATTGGACGCAGCACCCGCAGCGGCAGGTTTGGCACCGAACAAGCCTCCTCCCGTCCCTGCCGCTGCAGCACCACCGAACAAAGACGGAGCCCCCGAACTCGCAGGCGTACTACTCGCACCGAAAGAGAAGGACGGGGCTGCGGATGCCGAAGGGGCTGTAGACCCAAAGAGGTTTGGTACTGGTGTTGCTGCGGAAGAGGGGCCAAAGAGGGACGCAGAGGAGGTGGTTGAGGTGGTGGGGGTCGGAGAGGCTCCGAAACTGAACGGCTTGGGGGCGGAACTGCGGGGATGGAAGGGAAGGTGGATAGTCAGTAAGGGTGTTTTGTGGAGTGGGTGTAGGGTGGCTACTTGCCCTGCGGGTTGGCCGAACATGGATTGGACGATGAGGGTCTCGAGACGTGGGGCAACGCGAAGGGCGCGCAAGCAGCCCCGCTCGGCACGACACGCGCGTTGGCCAGCGTCGATGCACTGGTTCTCGACGGGCCTCGACAAGGACCTTCCATCTCGCCGAGCACACCAGAAGCTGACACGATCATGACAGCGAACCCAAGTGCAAAAGCTTCAAATACCAACGATGTAACAAAATAATCGAGGTGCAAAAGCTTCAAATACCAACGATCTGACAAAACAATCGATAGTAAATAAAATTGTGTGTACAAACAAGAAAGAAGAAAGATCGCGCCCGAAAAAAAGGAAAACGTCAAGAAGATGTCGAATCCGAGTCTTGTCAACAGATGGCTGCACAGGGAAGAAAATGAAGGAAATTGATTCGATGAAGGCAAAAAATTCCGAACAACTAGGAGGTCAGTTGTTCCACCCACAATTCGATGAAAGAGAAAACGCCGGATTGGAGGGCGACCTTTCCGACTTGAAAACAGGGGGAACTCGGCAGTGATGGCAGTGACAACCGCCGCGGCCCAGCACGCATGCCGGACTCAGCACTGGATATGTCCGGCAGACTGTACCTTCCAGGCATCCATCAAGCACGGATCAGCTGGTACACGCTAATACCGAGGAAGGGAAGCGGCAATTGGGCCCCGAGGACCGACGCGGCCCAAGGCGAGCTGCCAAACTCAGCATTTCAAGGTGGGGACGCCTGTTCCCCACCTGAGGGAGTTGCACCTGCAAGTCTTCCTGGAAGAGAGGAAGCAAGGGTTTAATAATAAGCATAAATCCACGTCGAAACCCACTTCTGGTGCTGAAGATGAGTTCGGTAGTGCTTCGGAAGGGTCTAATCTGGTGCGCCGGCCTTGGCACCCTTCGCTAGCTCGGCCCACGGATGTGGTCCAACTTACTGAACCGCACTCGGTTGATCGCCACACTCTAGTTCGCAGGCGAAACTGTCAATGAAATTCGGTTAGTGGTCGAATTCTGAAGTCATTAACCAAGTTTGGGAGGGCTTCTCACACCGCCTCAGTCGTGTTCGGTCTCGACTTCGTCGTGCTCGGGTCTCCCTTGCGGACTCACTCTCCGGGTCTGAGCGACCTTGAACGACGTTCGATCCCTCGATCCTCGGTTTGATGAAGTTTTATTGACTTGGAAATCTTGGGTTGGGCGATTTTGGTGGACAATGAGTCAAAGAAAGCAAAATTTGCCGAAACATTCTCGTCAGTCCCGCACTCGGCAGAACGGTCGAGACCAAACTCAGGTCTCCGTGTGAGCCCCTCTTGACGGAGGCTTTCGTGGTCTGGCTGGTCTCACGTGCGAGACAAGCAACGCGTCCTCCACTACACTACACCATCTATCGCAAGACGGAAAGCTCGTCGTAGGCTATGTACTCCGAGGTCTTAACCTGAATTGTGATGTGACATTTATGCGAAACCCTCTCGTACGACATTCAGTTTCATCGCAAAGAGACCACCCTCCCCAAACCGGATGGGCGCGACGATTTCAAATACGTTCAAATGGGGTATTTGAAATCGTCGCGCGCGATTTGAAACCAATTTGAAACACATTCGAGACCGCGGAGACCCCCCAAAACCGGATGCGCGCGACAATTTGAAACGCATTTTTCAATCGTCGCGCGCAATTTGAAGCCGACTTGAAACGTATTTGAAACGCCGCTGCGCCACCCCTTTTTGTTACCTAATAGATTTCATAAAACTTATTTCAACTGCGTTCCAACTCGGTTTCAAATTGTTTCAAATACGTTTCAACTCGGTTTTAAATTGCGCTCGACTATTGAAAAATGCGTTTCAAATCGTCGCGCGCATCCGGTTTCTGGGGGGGTCTCTTATGCTATGTTGAAGGGATCGGTCGGGCACCCGTGACCTCAAGTTCGCTTTTCGACCTGCGGGATGCAGCAAGCCTTTCATCCTTCCCTAGTTTGCAAGCTCAACATTCTCGCATTCGCCAGATAGCAGGTTCCGAGATGACCAGAAAACGTTGCAAGCGAAGGACGGACTATCAAATTGAAGCTACAGGCACGGACGCGAAGAAGCTCGTGGTAGTCGCCAAGTTGGAAGTGAAATGGCCCGCACACCAACGTCTCCCGAGCAGCGGTCTCCCTATCCATGCGAAATGCATTGAAAGAGGAGCGCTCTACTAGACATGCGCTCTCGATGCGAACTTCACAAGATTACTGTTCTGAAAGGCGGTGTTTAGTTAATTACCTCTAAGCACAGGCTACCCGACGAACCAGCAACTCGCAAGCGGACAGCTTTGCGGAAGTGACATCGCACAGCGAACCACAGCGAAACGAAATGTCGGGCCCCCTCTAGAGAAAACGTTGCAAGAAGACCTCGAGCGTGTTCCTAATCATGACCTGAACCCAGGCTGAGAGCGGAGGCGTGGGCCGTGCGCGATGGAATGATGATCGGGATGAGATCGCGCCGACATGCTCCCTGATTCAGTCCTATCCGAAGTCATCTCTCCGTAGTGAAAAGGAGTCTCAGGATAAACCCTAAAATGTAGGTTCAATTTCAATATGTACGATGATAAACTGATGACGAGGTGTAGAAGAGAGAACCTGGGCAGGAGGCGTCTCGGACGACTCGGAGATGTTCGAAAGCATGAATAGGTGCAGAAGATGACCTAAACCAGCACGAATATGCAGCATGAGTGTATGTCTTCAAGCCAAGTCTCCGCACCAGACGCTTACAACTTGATTGAAGAGTGGATGGGTGATGCGATTCGATGAGAGAACGAGTCGAGGAAAGTCGAAAGGCTGCGCTCGAGCGTGTCCTCCATCGGACCTGAGAATGAAGCACCCGAGATCAATAGAATCCTTCGGTCGGCTACTCGGAGAGCGTGCATGTCTGCTGCTACCCACCGCCTAGAAATTTGTCTTACAAGGGCTGGATCACTTGGCGTTATTACAGCAGTTGACGACCGGCGGCCTGCCAATGCAAAACCCCCCAAATTCAGGCACACTATCCTTTTGTTCCGCAAACCGTCAAAGCGTGCGTCTGAACAAGCAACTTCAACTCACTTGTGTGGCGTTATTACAGCAGTTGACGACCGCCGCCCTGCGGATGCAAAACCCCGCAAATTCAGGCACACTATCCTTTTGTTCCACAAACCGTCAAAGCGTGCGTCTGAACAAGAAGCTTTAACTCACTCCTCTTTTTTCTTGTCCTCGGCAAGGTTCGTGTAGCAGTCCCAGGCAGCGTTGTCAGCAACGCATGCAGCATCGATATAGGTTTTTCGGTCGCATATGTCTTCGTCGCAACCGGTGAAGCTACGAACCGAATTTCGACGTTCAAGAGTCCCAAAGAGGGTCGGGGAGAGGAGCCGGGGCTTTAGAGACCAAGGAAAGTAAGACCCTCCTACCTAGGAATCCGAGACTTACTTAAAAAAACCCCAGTCATTGTAACATTTGTAGCACCCCTTGTAGCATTTGCTGCACACGAAAATCAGCGTCAATTGTCATGAATGAGAGCACTCGAAGAGAGGCCCCTGAGTGATTTTCAAAGGGTCTCGAATAAGGTGAGACTGACTTGCACGCCTTGCCGAGCTCGAGGCATTCCTGCGGAACCATTAGGCTGCAAGTGATGAGGAAGATCGACGATCAACGAGCCATCAGGAATATCTACCGTCATACATCCTACGGTAGTACGTACTAATTCCATTTAGACTGGCCGGTGTGCGGTTCGTATTCCGTTTTCGTGGTGACTTTGGCCATCTTGGCGGTCGCGATTGCGCCGTAGACGGTGACGGCGAGGACGAAGAGGTGCGAGCGCATAATGGTCTGGTCTTAGGGTTCGGACGTTAGCGGTTCAAAAGGGTGGTGTGATGCGTAAGAAAGAGAGATGGGAAGGTCGTTGCAGTCCGACGTCCGTCCTCCCTCGATTTTGTTTCACCTTCTTAGCTCCTTTCCCCCTGAACGTTGGATCGTTTTGATCAAGGGGCGGTGAGATAAGGGGGTCGCGTGAGATCGCCGAACACGAGCCCGAGACTGACTCCTCTCAGCTCCGACCTCGTGCTTATCCGACGCTTAGCCCCTTTTCCAACTTAGCGCTGTATCATCAGTGCTTCTTTCGAAACGAAGCTAGGTAGTGTGTGTCAGGAGCCCAGGTTACTCAGCGGAAAAGCGAAAGTAAAAGCGAGTTCCTCGATAGTACTCTCGATGGCGCTTGACGATAACGACGAGACAGTCCCAGCACCAGTCGGTTGGCGAGGGTCGAGAATAAGGGACCTCAGAAGGTTGAGAAAAGAGGAACATACGGATAGCCATTTAAGGAGAACTGGAGATATGACAGGGAGACATGTAGACAATGATGTTCTTGTGAGAAATTAGGACAATAGATACAGATAGAGAGCAGTAATAAGGAAAGTGACAAAGGGATGCACAATCGTTGTCAGTCAAAGGCAGGTAAATGAAAGGGAGGCAGGCAAGTCGGTCCGAAGTTGAGCTTGGACCTACTACGTGGCTGCCGATCCTTACATAGAGGTTTGCACCCCTTTGAAGTGATCAACGGGCTACAGTCGGTTCTGTGCCGTGGTATCTCGTAGTTGTTAACACACCAATCGTACCACCAGCTACAGAAACGATCCGATCACGACATCAGGATCAACAGCTGAGTTTGACTCGCAGCTTCGGTCCGCTCCGAAGACGATAGGCCGCCACATCACTTCGCACTTGCGCACGACGTGCAAACTCGCACACTCCAGCCGTCGAGGTCGGTGTGATTCTCAGGATCCGACGATCTGTCCGCCAAAGTCAAAGCGATAGATCAAATCTGGATAGTAATCTCGGTGTTCATATTTAACCGAAGCCCCCGGGGTCACTTGTAGTGATGCTCGTCTGCCTTGACCGCGGCAATCAAATGGGTCAAAGTGATGACCGCAGCAATGGGGAGGGCGTGAAAATAGTAGATCGCGTGGTTCTGGCAAGCAGCCTGTCTGAGAGAACCAAACATGAGTGAGATGCAAGAAGAGACGGGGATGCTTCGATCAAAGCCGGTGTGGTCAACGACAGCGGGCATCGGACACGTCCACTGATTTGGCCTGACGTTTGTCCACCGACCAAGCCTCAAGCCCCAAGGAAATCTCTAAACTGTTCGGGACAGGTGCAGATCGGATCGTTACACCTCAACAGGACATTGCGGGCCATTGCGCAAAAGACGTGTCTCCACCCTAACAAGCACTGCCTGTGAGTACATCTATCGCAGAAAAGATGGCAGCCCGGAAGATAGAGTTCCGATATGAGAGAGGTAGCGACGCCGAGAGGTCAGGGCCACAATGTAGAGCGAGTGATGAGAAAGCTACCAAGAGTAAACAGCCGAGCGGAAACACGCCTCGCACGCTCTCTAACTTTAAACAGGTCAAAGTCCAATACCACTAAAGTGACTGATGACCAAACCCAAGCGCAGCCGGGCAGATACCACAGAAACAGAGACATATCAAATAACAGTGCGGACTCCCGTATTTCCCTTTCGGTACGTGATGGCGACTCCACTTCTGCCCGACGTCTCGTGCTACTGACGCTCCTCGCCGTTGACCCCCCTTGGTAAGCCGAAGCTATTTCAAGCTCCCGAAAACGATGTGCCTCTAGAGCTTGGTCCTGGACCAGACGGACGACGAAAGATCGCTTCGTCCACAGCCCGTGAAGTGGCTCGTGTCCAAGTCCCCCAAAGTGGTGCGCCATGTCGCCACCATCATCCAAGACTACGAAACCGCCGGCTTCGACGATGACCATACCGGCTCAGACTTTGACGTCGACGATGTCGTGCTGCTGCGTAGACTGCATACCATGGCCAATGCCAGGGCCGGCTTCGCGCCCGATTATTCCTACGACGGGTACTCGTGACGTTGGCAATTTGTCACCCTCGGAGTCGAGGGTCAACGTGATACGCCATGAAGCCACCAGAACCTCAGCCGAGCTCCTCTCTAGCAGATACGCACTTGCCCGACTGCGATCGCGACCGAAATTGCTGTGATAGACACCCTCATCCCATTACGCCATCATGTGAAAGACTGAGGCACCAATCGCATTCCGCGATTTACGGGAAGTCCACCTAGCACCGACCTAGGCTCGGCTCCGGCCGACTCGGCACCGCGCGTGCAAGAAAGGAGACCACGCCGAATTGGCGCCGGTCATTTCTCGTTCGGGCTAGACGGGCGCATGACTAGAGTTGACGGACCCTTTCGCTTCTTGTCTTTCTTCTTATCACTTCGTCGATTCCCTCCTTGCACACGAATGATTAAAATCATCATGCGCACTTTGTTTCTCGTCCTTGCCGCCACTGCGCTCAGGCTCGTCGGGGTCACGATCGCCCCCCCTCGGGTGAGAAATACATCGGATCCATAGCTTTCTATGATACCTTTTCAAGAGACTAAGGATCGAATTAAGCATATCCAATAGTACCAGTGAACTTACCGTTCAAGATGTCGGCAGCCGCCTGCCTCAGCCAGCCAGTGGACGCGGCGGACAAAGGTCGCCTTCTCTAGGAAAAGTTCGATCGACCCCTTTCACGCTCGACTGTTGCTCTGAAGGTGTAGGATGACGACCTCCTTAACTGATCCAATATTCCTGAAGGCCCGATGAGAACGATTGTATCCGCCCAACATAAATATTTGGGTAGCTGTATGAGTAAACGTTCTTCGTTCTGACGACCCCCTCAAGTACCTCTTGCAACCGTTGTTGAGCCCAGCAGTTGGTCGGGATCGCTCTAATCTACCCACTATCTCACATTTTCAAGTTGGCAGCCATTGCGCTTGCACTAACGACGGCGGCACATGCAAGTCGTTCCTAAAACCAGAATACCGGAGAAGGTGCCTTGATTCGACTAGTGCTTGAACAGCATCTTGGCGTGCTGTACTACATCGACTCGTTCCATCATTATGGCAGGTTCCCACACCAAGAGGCATCGCTACACCAAGACCATGCACGCTCATAGCGCTGATACTCACGGGAGGAGAGCGAAGGAAACCGAGAAGAAACACGATAGGTGTAGATTCGGAGCACGGCTCACAAAGGGCTTTCATCTTGCTCTGAATAGATCACCATTTCTTCTAAAACCGATGCGCTTCAACGATACAAGCGTACAAAATCAGATGTAGGCGAGGATGAGACCGTCGCATCTGATGTTTCTCCGCGACGTTAACTCGAGATCCACGGCAGAACGAAGGGCTTTTTTGATCGGGCCGAGGTCCTCTTGCTAAGCGATTGCGGCTTCGTGAGAGTGTAAATGAGCTAGAGTTGTTGAAAGATGCTCTAGGGGTTGTAAATCGGGGTTGAATTGTCGGATGCTCTCACCGTATTTCTGTTTCCGAAGCGAAGATTGAGAGCACAAGCAGTTTGAAAGGCCGGTTGATAAAGCTTCGTTTTCCTCCTCGGCTGCATCACAGGTGTGACGCTTTCAGATCGTCGCAATTATGGAATAGGATAGGATCCAGGGCGCGCAGGGGATGAGGGGGTATCGCTCTATGGTTTGATCGGCGCTACGGTCCCCCTCTCCTCGGCGTCGAGCTTGCCGAGGTCCTACTCGCCAACGGTGTGCTGCTACGCAAGATTGGCTATGATATCGCCCATGTTGTGGCGCACAGGAGCCTTTTCCGGTGCGCTCAAGTAGTGTCTTACCCAGCCTTGATCGCGCAGAGTGGTATACGGGAATCGTATGGCCACATGGAGAAAGACGAGTGTTCGTCCGAGCAGCTCCATCGTCGTTTTCGCTCGTCCACCGCCAAGACACAATTGCGGAATTCCCTTGCCTTCACTGCATCGTTGTCAGATCCACCGCTCTCTTTAACTCTGAATACTTTGATGTAGCTCGTGTCCGTCCATCTAATGAGTCACTCAGCCCAACCGAGCCAGCTGGTGCCGAATTGAATTGAGAAGAACGAGTTGCAGGCTGAGGATTTTGGAAAGTCGAATAGTTTACGGGTCACCGTTGTACTACAACTGCAGATGAACGAGCAAGCGCAGGAAGGTGTCAGTCTATTCATAAATGTGGTTGTACGAGATAGTCGGCTGTCGCTCACTGTTGTTGTCCCTCTGCCAATCTGAAAAGCTCGTTTCCTGGACGGGTTTTTGGATCAGCACACCTCGAACCTTTTGGTTTGGTGAGGCTTCCCACCATCCGAATCAGCAACGCTGGCGTACCTTCTTTTTGTACTCCCCTAACAATGTCCCCAACACGCCCTTCAACTGTACACCCCAATATCCACCACACCCGCAGACGGATCAGGTCCGATCTTCGATCCAAAAGGGGTCATTCCCGGACATCGACAAAGCGTACCTGTTCCAACTGCGTTTGTAAAGCCGGCAAGACGTCCGCAACGGTGCGTTCGACGAGGATCCCGCCTACGAGGCGGAAACATTTACGATTCGGGGTTGTGGCGTTGGCTTCGGTGAGGGTCTCGATTACGAGCCTTTGGGAGGGCAAGGAGGGGAGAGGGGTTAGTGGAGCTGTGTGGGGAGGGGAGGGAGTAGAGGGAGGTGGTAGGGCGTACCCATGTTCTTCGGCTTCTCGTTCTAATTCACCGATCTTCTGTTGACGGTAGAGTCGCAGGATAGAGTAGGAATAGGAGCCAAGTCGACGGAGTCAGCTCTCCACTCGTCGGCCTCCTAGAGGATTGGGCACAGAGTCGTGGGACACGCACGCTTGCTAGAGCTTGCAGTTCCCCCGTCTTGGTCCTGAACAAAGCGTTGGCTTCTATTAACGTGATTGCCCCGATGTCGGAGGATGGTGGGGTGCACCACTTTGATCAATACCCAGCTCCAACGACCTCTTCGTCGTGACGAGGTCTGGTCAGCACGTACCTTGTTCAGTCAACGCCCGTGAAGACGACGATGTCGAGGCTTTTGCGGTGGTGGGTGCTGTGGTTGATGTGGACATGGTGGTCGTACGTGGATGGCGTGGGGGAGGGGAGAGAGGAGAGGAGAGCTGCGCGAGGTGGAGGCGACGACGGCGTCGATGGCCCAAAGCCAGCAGCGACGGTCCGAGCTCAAAGTGCGAATGAGAATCACTTGTTCATTCGCGTATGTCGCAACAATGTCGACCATGACGACCACATTCTGTACTCTCATTGAGCGACGATTGGGATGTGAAGAGGGACAGTGTTGGATTATGCGATCACCAAAAAAAGAGAGAAAAAAAAGGATGAAAACAGACAAGACCGGGAATGATACTAGCAAAATGCGCCGGGAGTGCAGAGGGGAGAAAAGCCTAGAGGAGCAAAGACAGGGTGAAAGAGAGAGATAAAAGTTCTATCTAGCCGTGAGTGGAGAGGGATGAGAGGGCAAACGGGGGTCCATGAGCGTTCTTCGGTAAAGACAGATGGGGTTAGGGACGGAAATCTATTTTACAGCTAGATCTAGTTGCCATGGGGGTGCAAGGGATGAGGATGGGTTGAGGAGGTCGAAAGGAGTCGAGTCGAGTCGAGTCGAGTCGAGTCGAGCGTCGATAACGTCGCTTCTAGTTGACCTCAACACCGGAATCGCTCGGTGCGTCGGCGGGGACGACCTTCCTCGACGTCCTTCCCAGAGCATCGCGATAGAAGACGACTTCGCCATTGTCATCGACATATCGGCACGTCCTGAAGTTCTTCCACAACGACACAAACATGTTCTCGTCCGTCGACTGGTAGTGCTCGCCGAGGAACTCCTTGAGCGCCTCCGTCGCTTCCCAGGCGTGGTAGTGAGGAATCTTGGAGCATACGTGGTGCGCGACGTGGGTCTCGCAGATGCCGTGCATGAGGTAAGGGCCGACAGGGCCGAGTAGGTTGCGGTCGATGGTGCAGACTGCGCCGCGCTGGAAGTTCCACTCGCTCCCGCGGTAGTGGGGCAACATCGGGTCCGTGTGCTGCAGGTAGGTGATCATTACGAGCCAGTGGTTGACGAACAAGTACGGGATGCCGTAGTACTTGACGACGGCCGAGAAGCCGCCCATCTTGAGACCAAACCAGGTCAAGGCCGAGAGCATCACGATCAAAGCGGCGTCCGAGATGAGAACCTGTTGGCGGTGGCGGGCGTCAAAGATGAGCGAGTTGGGGTCAAAGTCTGGTTGACGCAAAAAAATATCTTGGGGTCAGTTCGAAGGAATGCATCCTCGAATAATCGTTCATGCAGGTGCACTCACGGTTCGTCCCCTTGGGGTACCAGTTCTGTCCGGAAGCGTTGTTGATCAAGTACCCGGGCCAGCCGAGTAATTGCTGAATGAGGAGGTAAAACAAGCGGTACGCTGGGGCGTCCTCGAGCAGCTCGTCCAGCTCGGCGCCGAGGTTCTCGACAAAGACCTTGCGACCCGTACCGGCAGCCTTCTTGACCTTTTCCGACTTGGTCGCGGGGACAAAGACTTCGTCGCGGGTCATGTGGCCCGTGGCGGCGTGGTGCTTGGCGTGCGAGATGCGCCACGAGTGGTAAGGGACAAGAACGAAGGAGTGCAGAACAAGCCCGACAGTGTTGTTGATGGTCTTGGAGGGGGAGAACGCTTGGTGGCCGCCTAGAAGACATGTGAGGATTCCAGGGTCAGCTTATCTGTTAAATTCGGGTCGTAGTCTCCGCGGCGATCCGCAAGGGACGGGCACGGGTACGGGCCTAGACGTCGCGGGGCGCGGAACTCACATTCATGCGCTGTGATAGGGTGCAGAACGTGAGGATGAAAGCGGGATGCATCGTCAGCTCCAAGTCCGGTGCGCAGGGATCGCGAACATGCTCGAAATGCGGTCCAAATGGCGGCGTCTCGAGAGAACGACTCCAACAAGATGGGAAAAAAAGATCTGGAATCGCGGCGATTGCACGCGGAGCGGGAGAGCTTTAAAGGCAGCACCCAACCCGCCGCCGCCGCCAGCGCGTGTCGTGCGTGTCAAGCATGGGCCGCCCCCGTGGTTATCGCGGCGAAAGCGCGGTGGTGGGCGGCGAGCGGGCAATGCCAACGGCCACAGAGAGCCACGGCCCGGAGAACGGCCAAGCCCAAGGCGACCCGCGCGTGGCGGGCGAGCCCACAGGGCCAAAAAACCGCGCGAAATGAACCCAACGAGAACGGGCGAAATGGTGGTGTCGCCCCAAGGGAGCCAGAGGAAAGAAGTGGACACAGTACAAGGTAAGGAATGAGCACTGACCAAGGATCCAGACGCCGGTCATAACCCAGCCGGCGAGGGCCCAGTATACGGACCAAGCGGCCCACTTGGTAACGATGCCAGCCACGCCCTGGAGCTGCGTGCCGTTGCTACCAAACAACACGTCGATGTGGGTCGCGGCGTAGAAGAAAGCAGCGAGCATGGTAAAGTCGGCGATAACGTAGGTCGCCGATCGCAGCGCCGAGCGTTCGAAGCAATGCGCCGGGATCGAGCCCAACACGTCCTTGACGGTGAATTGCGGAGGCGTGAAGGGGGGGAAGTCGCCATAGGTCAAGTCGTCCGAGTCGCTCGAGGACGTGGTTGACGCCGCGTCGTCGTTCTTGTCGACCTTGTGCGCGACACGTTGGCGGAGGGCGACTGAGGAAGACATGGTGGAAGAAAAGGTGTGGGTGGGGAGAGGGAGAGGGGATGTGGGGAGGGAAAGGAAGAGAGAAAGAGCGAGCGAAAGAGCGTGCAAAGTGTGGCGGTCGGAGCACGGGTGGACCCCGCGCTACTTCGCGCGAGTTTTGGAGGCCTGGGTGAAACGTGGAGCTACCATAGCAGCCGGCGACGGGTGGCCGCGCGCTCGTGACAAATTTCGGCGTTTCCTCTGGGGCCTGCTGTGATGATTACAGGCAATAAATTCCTGATCGTGGGAAGGATGCAAACTCTTCGACTGTTAAAATCGCGTAGAAGATATAGGGTGGACTGCAACGAAAGTAAAAGAACAAACCCCCCCGGAAAGGACGTTCAATTTCCAGGCCTGGAAGGAGAAGCCCGGCGGTAATGAAATCGGGTTCGCCGACGACCGTCGCCGCCCGTGTCGACCGTCGCCCGCGCGAAAGAGAGGAAAAAGTGATGTGAAACAAGCTGGGCTATCTTCGCCAAACTTCCGTTCCTTCATAGTGCCATCCCTCTTTCTCCGGGTGATCGGCGCCCTGGGCGCTAGAAGGCCTTCCCTTTTCTAGATGTACGGCTGGGGGCTAGTGGCGAGTGGCGTCGACGGGGCACCGGGTCCAGCCGTCGGAGAAAAATTTAACCGTGTTCCTCCCTTTGTTGTTCTTCGGCCGCGGGACCAAAAGAAAACCTGATCTCGCGGACATCACCGAGGTGATCATACAGATCGGGTTCGACGCGTCGTATAGTCTTTTTTTCGACGTTCAGAAGCTGCCGGTCGTCGAGCACAGCATTCCGGCGGCTCTGTTTGGCTCGAGCGGGCGGGCGGCGTCGCGGAGATACCCGAGAGCGGGTCGGTTTCACGGACTCGATTCTCTTTTGTAGGCAGGCCCTTACTTGGTTTTTGGTCAATTGGGGTCCACCAGATGATCCCCTCATTAGAAATTCAGGACCTGATGTTCCGCGAGCGCTGGTTCGCCAAGCCACATTGGACGTACGTGGCGCATACACCCAGCCAGCTCTGTCCACGCATGCGACGCCACACTTCTACGCACTTCGGCCATCGCACTCCGACGATGCCCGACCAGGGACTCGGAGCCGAACGACGAGTTTATGTCCGCTTGGCCTGGGCCTCGAAGCTGTCTTTTCCCACTTCCAGCGAGGGTAGAATCGGTGCATTGAAAAGTTTGGCCTACTTTTTTTCATGAAGTGTATTGGGATCGCTGAAAAACGAAGTGAACGTGAGCAGCGGGCTGCAAATCGCCATCGCTCGGATTTAACCGAGCAGGTGCTCGAAGCCCTTGGGCGAGGCCCGCGATCCGGCCTTAACTCCGACGGCTCCAGTAGCTGGCAGCTTCTCACGATCGGACCTTGGCTGCGAGGGGTCGAGATGTCCGTAGAAGGGTTATGTCCGTTCGTTCGTTCGGGGTTTAGCCGGTGACGTACTACTCAAAGTAGGCACTACGAAGAAAGACAACAGCCATTTGGCCACTCGAGCGAAGAGCGACCCGATCAAGACTGAATTGAGCGAACAGAACATTGATCTCGAGAATTGGAACGGCAACAACAAAAACCAAGAAGATACACAACGGATGAAACACGAAGCAGTTGTTGTCACAACAAAGCACAACGAATCGAATTGAAAAACCTTCCGCCTCCCGCTCACTACGACCGCTGATCCGCATTCCCACTCGTCGAATTCCAATACACCCACCACCCCTTCCCACCCGACCCAGCCCCATTCCCTCCGTGTCCATCCTTTGCTAGCGTCACCAAATTCCCAGCGCCCAACCGTTCCTGCTGTTCCAACAACTTCCTCATCGCCCCACTCTCGTTCCTCTGATGACCCCTCGGCGTCGAACGATCCCCACTCCATCCTCCGTCGTTCGGATAAGGCTCAGCGAAGATCATGGAGCTTTCGCGCGTGAGACTCGCCATGACCATTTTGGAATGGATGGGGTTCGCCGAGTCGGGGTGACGATGGGAGGCGCTGGAAGAACGACGGCGGTGGTGCATCGAAAGGGAGGGACGGGAGAGCAATTCGGAGAGGAGTTCGTTCTCTTCCCCTTCTGCCTTGGAGACCGGTGAAAGGTGTGTGGATTTGACGGAACGGGGAGAGAGTGATGTGTCGGATATTGAGATGGAGGCGGGGGAGTCGGGGGTGAGGCAGATTTGGTACGTGTTTGCTCGGGTCGGAGTGGCGAAGGGGGACACTTCGTTCGAGGTTAGTGATCGGGTGCTCGTGGTCCTTCGGCCGACGGGCGAAGGCGTTTTAGGCCGACAGTCATATTCGTCCGAGTTCAGTAGTCGAGGTGAGCCACGGGGATCTGAAGATGCGCACGGAGGTGAGGGCGAGTACGACTCCCATTCAAACGAAGCGTCGGCGAGCGATGATGGTGCCGTCGAGGTGGATGAACCAGGGGAGAAGGAGAACGAGGTGCTGGCCGACGAGGTGGGAGATTCGACCCGGGCCGTGTTGGGGGGTGACCATGGTCGATCGTTCGAGGTTCTGAGGGAAGTGGGGGCAAGTGTGGGTCGAGACTGGGTGAACGATGTCATCGAGGGTGAAGACGAGAGTGTGCGGAGAAGCGCCGAGTGAGCACGAGAGGGAAGTGTCGAGGCCACGGCGGCTGATGAATGCTCGGGTGGTGGTGATAGTTTCCGTGCATTCGGTACAGTCGAGATCGCCCTTCGTTCCCTATCGAATCTAAACCGTCGATCCGGAGTCCAGTCGGGTAAGCCCTGCAGCCCGTCTCCTTCCTCCGTCGATACCTTGGGTGCCTGCAGACCGCTTCTCAGAGATTCGATCGACCTCGAAGAGCCAGTTCCGTCGAGTTTACCTGTTTCGGAAAAGCTGGTTGTATTTGAGGGACGTATCAACAGAGCCTTCGAGTCGTTACGGCGGTGCAGAGTCGACGAAGCGGACGACGATCCATGTCGCGCGAACGCTTCGACGCGATTCCCCAGACGGCTCAGGTCGGACTCGGTCTTGTTGAAGCGTTCAAAGATGGGTCGTAGATATGTGCTCGTGGGATAGTAGTTGAAGTCATCGCTGAGGTCGCATATCCGGTCGATTGCCCTTCGTGTCGACCGTGTGGACGCGAGGATCGATCGCGACGTCTCAATGATCCTGGGTGGGTCCACAAGGCGCTCGAAGTCAGTCATTGGAGCGAACTGCACGTTTTACGGTGCATATGTACTCACTGTGCCGTCCTAAGAATCAGCGAGTCGAGGGGATCGTCGTCGTCAAGGTCCGTCATTGCTAACTCGGCATCCCCACGGGGTTCGAGGCGCGCCTCCGAGCCATCGAAAGCAGGCGACAATCCCCTTGCGGTCGTCGATGCGAGTGTTGTGGTCATACACGTGTCTCGTCGGTGCTGTGATGTTGAAGATGCGATGGAAGTGCTTGCAACTTGTGCTGCTGTCGGCCTGTTCAGGCTAGACTCCTCTGAGCGACTCGTGTGGGGAAGCGATCGCTCGAGCGAGGTTGTACGTGGGCGAGGTGGATGATGTTACGAGGTGTGAGCGACACGGAGTAAGAGGTGACAAGCTGGAGGAACGCGCGGCCTAAGAGGGTCGAGGTGGAAGATGGATTGTCCGGTGCAGTTGGGTCGCGGGAATGATGGCGACCGAAGTCGATGACTAGCACTCTGACGGCGCGCGTATGCGGTGGTGCGAGTGAGGGCGTTGGGTTGACCACCAGTCGGAGGGGGGAGAGGGAGGAAAGAGTGAGTCGCACCGGGACGTCGAGGTGTGACGAAGCGTGATAGGCGTCCTTCACTCCTGAAAAGATGGGAACAAAGAGCGCAACCAACCAAGCGGAGAGGAGACGAGGGCTAAGCGATGAGCGTGTGATGGCTTGGATCCTCGACACACAGGAGAAACAAACGCACGGACCCGCTCGGACCGGCGGCACGGGTGACGCGCCTCCGGATTCTTACTCAAATTCCGACTTCGACGTCCTCCAGACGGCGAGCTTCTGGAACAGATGATGTGATTTTCCTTCTGATAGGTATGGAGTTGGGGAGTCGTCTTTCCTGAACGTCCCTCCACTCCTCTCTTCTCGGTTGTCCCTGTTCTTCAACACTATGGAATAGGAAGGGTGGTTGGTGCTCACATTTTTGGAATCACATTTTTGGTGATTCCGTGAATGTGAGGGCTGCATTGATCCAGTGGCTTTGAATTTTACATAAGTCCAACCCCCCTTCTTTAAGAAACATTGATTTTACGTAGATAACCGAATACGTGAAATCTAATCAGGCCTGATATATATATAAACGAAGCGCGCCTCCGCGCGTTCATCCCCGCGTGCATACGCACGTCGACAGTCGTACCAAAGTCACGTGCTAGCTTAGGCGCCGGGCGCGGCGTCGATCGACGAAGGTCGAATCCCGCCCGTCGAAGCAGTATTCTAAGTTCCGATCGGCACTTCATTTGTCTCATTCCTAACGCCCCAGTATGAAATACACCAAGTAGCGAGTGGAAACGTCTACAGACTTAACTCGGTGCAGGGCGGACATTTCTGCTTTCTCGGATGCGCAACAAGAGGCTTTTCTTTGCGAGAATTCCGCCCGGTCCTTGATATGTCAAAGCATTCTGAACCATGAAGCGGTTCCTGAATCAATCGTGTACAAAAGCCTAAGTCCCGTTTCAAGTCTTTGTACGTCGTTGAGTGCGCCTAAGTGAGAAACATGGGGAGATGCCAATCAGTCCGAGATGACACCCTTACCTCCTACGGACGACTCTCGTTTCGCTCACCGACATCAGTCTTGAGCGTCATCGTCTGAAGGGCACATTGCTAAACTGCAGAGACAAACACTTTCGTCATATGTGTGGTCAAGAATGAAGGTAAGCTTGTATTGAAGGCCGAAACGCCGCCGACGCGGCAGGCTTCTGTAATTATCCCGCTGTTGTTTCGCGCGAGAGTCGAGAGCAGGGACGTCGTTTTCACACTACCTTGACCAAACAGAGTAACACTGTTGCTATACATGAGGCCCCGGCTCGGATTGTTGGGATTGAAAGACTTTCGGCGATCGAGCCGCGCGGGACGGCCCCTGCGAGGGGCCGAAGCAGTGCATGCAAGCCGGCGCGACCGAGAGCGGAGTTCTGCGCCGCATCCGATGGCGGCTCACCGTGTATGTGATTCTTGGCAACAAAATAGGATTTTCAGCTTCCATCGATGCCGGGCCATTGCCAAGGAAGGTGATGTCTGCGCTCTCAAGTGAGCTTTCAAGTGAGTCAATCCGGCTTAGATCGCTCGAGGTCCTTGCCGACAGGGGGCACAAACGCGTGGCGGGCCGATCGATCTTAATTTTCGCCCTCGAGTGACTTGAATAAACCTGTCGTCACTCAAATTGCTGCATCGTCTCGTGACCTCTGTGTTCCTCCTCTCGGGTCCTTTTCCCAAGCCGTTTGATCGATCTCGGAACAAGTCGCGCGCGCCCAGCCGTCGCGCTCGGTTGCTTTCGGAACGCAAGCCTCGCGCCTCGGTGCTGGTTCGTCCGCGCCCGAGCCTAGTGCTCGTCGGGCCGATCAAGCGAACTCTCTTCCTCTCCCGTTCGTCTGCGCTTTCGAGCAACATACCTCCACCTCCACCTTCACCCTCACACTACATCTTGAACACATGTCCATTCCCACTCTATCCACACGCTCGATACTGGCTCGCTCCCTTGTGCCTCGAGGGCCGATCACGGCGTTGGGTCACATCGACTTGACTCGGCGCATGTGGAGCACCGCTCGGCTCGCCGCGATGGCCGGCGGAAAGACTTCCCCGGCCATCACCAACACCACTACGCGCACGATCACGACTACTCCGCAAGCCCCATCAAATAAGCCTCAAGATTCAGAGACGTCGTTTCAGCCTCATCCCGCAGGTATGGTCATCGCTGCTCGGCTCAGCTGGCGTGGCGGCGGCCATGTGGGGGTCGTCCCTTGGTGCTCTGCCACACGGCGTCCACTACCGCAGGACCAAGGGGAACGCGCACAATAGGATAATTTGAACTGATGGTTCCAATGTCTCATGTGGATGCAGACGGCAAATCGATCGCTCCGACGGCGGAGAAGCAAGGATGGACCAGCTCGCGACCTTATGAAGGTCAGTTCCGCCCTTTTACCAAGGATGTACAGATCACTCTAGGGAAACTGACCATTCCATTCACCTCTCTGCAGACTGGGTCGTGACCCACCCCGTCTATTCGCCCGACGAAGTCGATGCCGTCAAAGTTGTGTACCATCCTCGTATCACCGCCGGCGACAAGCTCGCGGCGGGTCTCGTCTGGTTCGCAAGAAGGATGTTTGATTTCGTCACGGGATACAAGGTAGTGCAGCCTGGATCAAAGAGGGTTAAGAGAGAGATGTAGACCGACGAATTCCTTCTTTGACGATTCTCACCTCAGCACGCCTCACCGGAAGCGGCGCGAAAAGCTTTGGCCGAAGCGGGCAAGGAGAATGCCTCGGTGAAGGATCTCATCAAGGAGGGCTACAGTGAGCATAATAAGCACAAAATGTACCCCATCGAACACAGCTACTGACGACTCGTCTCATACCGATGTAGTCATGTCCGTCGACCAATGGATGGCGCGCATCCTCTTCCTCGAATCGATCGCGGGCGTACCTGGGATGGTCGCCGGGACCTTGAGGCATCTGAGGAGTCTGAGATTGATGAAAAGGGATGGGGGATGGATCAACACACTACTACAAGAGGCTGAGAATGAGTGAGTCGCCACCTTGAGTCGGGTCTGCGCGGTCAAGATCGTCACTTCGCAATGCGAACACTGAAGCCTTCCAATCTTGGTGCAGACGCATGCATCTCATGGTCAGTCGGCTCGATTAAGTATCCTCCAATTCGAACTAATATCTTTAAGTATCTTGCCCCGAATTGCAGACTTTTATGAAGATCAAGAACCCCGGGCTCTTCTTCCGAGTGTGCATCATCGGCGCGCAGGGGGTATTTTACAACGCTTTTTTCCTTGTGAGTTGGGCACATCATTTTCGCAGCGTATGGATTGCATCTAACCAAATTCGCTCATCTTGACCGGTAGGCCTACATCCTCTCCCCTCGCTCGGCGCATCGCTTCGTCGCCTGCCTCGAGGAAGAAGCGTGTCTGACGTACACCCAGATCATCGACGAGATCGAGCGCGGCCACATCCCCGAATGGGACGCAAAACGCAACCCTGAGATGGCGACCAAGGTACCAGGGATCGCCTTAGACTATTGGAGGTTGCCGAGTGGGGAGACAACGATGTTGGATTTGATTAAGCAGGTTCGCGCGGATGAGGCGGGGCATAGGTGAGCTCACTCTCTTTCCGCAACCAACAACCTCCTAAACTTTGAGTTCTTCTTCTGATGAGCTGACTCACTCCTTTTTTTGTTAACTCATATTTTAATTGATCTAGGTTCACCAACCACACCCTCGCGAATCTCGACTACGCGAACGACCACAACCCGCTCGGCTTTCGCCACGCAAGCGCCAAGATGCAAGGCGAGGTCCCCGGCCTCAGCCGCGAGGAATCATTGCGCTGGTCCGAGAGGGTCGAGAAGGAGATGAGGCAGGGGATTGATGCACACGCCTCCGAGTCGGATGATTCTGAGTGCCAAACATCCCAGGCTGGCTCGGCCCGGCCCGCACCGCCGCGGCAGTAGTTCATTCGGCCTCGACGGGCACGGGTGTGCATCAGTGTGCATAGGCATGCACGGTCCGTCTTTTGGGCCCAAACACCGGAGAGGCCAACTTAATGCAATGATCTACACGTCTGTGCAGGTCCGGGAAGATGGCATCCCTGTGCGCGGGTCCGACTTTTCTTTCTCTCTCTCTTTTACGACATGTCCCATTAATCTGTCGTGTTGCATTTTAATCTCTCGATCAATCCTCGCTTCCGACTCGTCAAACGCGCGCTTGATGTGCATGAGAGAATGGGTGATATGAAGTAAGCTCTTGAGTGGTCATATGTACCCGACCCTATGTTCTTTGACGTTCGCTGCTGTTAGTCGTGTTACCACAGTGTGCCAACCAGATCGGGGAAATCAACAGGTTGCGATTGGATCAAAGTCAGGGGCTCGCGCGCTCGGCTTGCATAACGCTTAGGCCCGGGAGGAATTTGCTGCCACAGGACGGCGTCGCGCGTGATGGTTTGCCCTTGGTGAAACATCGATCTCTCGATTCGGACGAGATGCTACCGCTAAAAGAGTACAGTGATGAGTAGAGTGGGTGGGCTTTCTGCGGAAGAACAATCAGTTGTGCCCCATAGCTTTGCGCGGATGTCGGCCGCGACAAAGACTCTGCCTTTTTCCGCTTCTACCTCCCGTTGCAAGGTCACGTTATGTTGAAAATCTGTCCAAAATTGGATCTTTGGGTAGCTATCACCTGGGGCTCACTTGGAAATTCTCCGGCGCCGCCAGCACTCGACCGCAAGACCGTGTCCCCGCAGCTTCAATCGTTGTAAGGCGGCGCTCCACTTACGCCTCATGACGGGCTCAGGCTAAGCTCGTTCAGGATTCCGATGGGGATTCCTGTCGACAGGGTGAGATTGGAACTTGGAGCGGAAGGGCTAGGTTGCACACGGCGATTGCGTGATCAAAAATGCCATCTACCTATCCTTGAGCGTGCCTCGTAGCCCTTAATCCTGTCGCAGCGAACACTGGTCGGTTCTGGCCGGCAACACGCCTGCTCGAGCCCGCTCCGTCAAATTCACCCCACTACTTCCATCGTCGACTGCACTTCTCAGTTCTGCTTCCTTTCGACTACATCACTCTACCTCATCGTCATATTTTCATCGTCATATTGTCGAAGATGTTGAACCAGAGCTCACAGATCAGCAAGGCCGATCCCGGCGCGTTCCCGGTTCCCGCTTTTCGCTCTCATGGGGGTCTTCACCATCCTCGGCGGGTTTGTGTTTGGGATGTTTTTGCCGGATTCGCTCAAGAACGCTCATTCGACTTTCAACCCGAGGAAGAGGGTGTTCACAGAGAGCTCGTTGCACATTCTGCAGAAGAGGGTGTTGTTGGATGGTTCGATGAAGGGGAAGAAGAAGAAGTCGTTGGGCATGGGGGCGTTCAAACAGCCTGTGAGTTTTGGCTCTCGGAGGCCCCTGTGCTTTGAGAATCGGGCGCGCTCAACATCCGCTCGCTTCAATATCTTTACTGACAAAGTGTTCATCCCTTGTCCGTTCCCCTTAGTTCGACAACTGGCGTCTGTGGATGCACTTCCTCATCACATTCTGCAAGAACGGTCCCCAACGCGCGTTCTACACTTATACCCCTTCCATCGTCAATGGCTTTGGCTTCGCCGCTTTGACGAGTAATGCGCTTGCGTCCATCGGGTTGTTATTGAAGGTGTCCGTGTCGTTCGCGTTTAGTTTAGTTTCGGATCGGTTGTGAGTACGGCTCTTCGAGTTCGCGTACCCGGTTTTGGGACGCAGTTGATCTGACCATTTTTTTCTCGCTGACGTTGGTACCCCCAGCAACCGCCGAGCCTAGACAGTCGTCCTAGGCCTTAGCATGCATCTCCTCGGCTACATCTTCAACCGCGTCTTCATCAGTTGAACGGAATGAGAGGGGTGAAATACTTCGGTGTCGTTTGGACGCAGACGTTCGGCACCTTCTTGCAACTGTTGAATATCGTTTGGATATTGTTGAGTTGTCGTAGTTCAGAGGAGAGGGCGATGGCGATGGCGATGTGCATTTCTCTCTCTCTCTCTCTCTCTATCTCCTTGATTAGGTGGTCTCGGAACAAAGACTTGATAATGAAACCGATCCTTTGAAGTCTATCTCTTCCATCACAGGGTCATCATGGGCTAACCTCGCCGGCAGATACGGCGCGCGCGAACTGTCCAAGCCGACGACCGACGTTAATACCGGCGCGCGTTCAGCGTCGCTTGTGCGGTCCGGGTAGTGGGTTTGTGTTTGGCTATTGCGAGGTGTGTCGATAATTTGAGGAGGAGGAGGCGGAGGAATGCGTGAGGAAGGAGAGAGGTGTCAACGGCGCCGGAGAGTAAGATTGAGGAAGGGAAGCTCAAATCGGGGGCGCTTTTGTCCGCCGCTGGGAGGGTTAATGGAATTGTGGGGACGGTGGAGGGGATATTGGGTCTGAGGGCTTAGTAGACTTCGATGGGTGGAGCGTCATTTTTATGGCCACTTCGACTTTTCATTTGAAATCGGCCACCGGTATCACTGGAGAAATATGTGGATTCGCTACTTGAAGTCTCGGAGAAAACAAACAAACACCAAAACGTGAGGAAATTGTTCAATAGACTGTGGTTCAAGTCGATGGTGAAGGAGGGGCCAACAATGGCGATCTGATTAGGGAAGAAAACGGTGAACGCCACAATATAACACAGTTGTCGAGCCTTCAAGTGGAGCACTCGGCTTCGGCTCGATCATTTTTCGCCGGCGACGTCCGCCGAGCCTCTGAAAGACGTTGGACTCGCATCCAGCTCTCACTGACATAACCGACGCATGACACGACACGCAGATCCAGAAGGCTCAAATAGTATTGTAACGAAAATCGTACTTGCTCTACCCGATACGAATCCTCCATCGCTACCATCCGACTTCGTTCGAGTTCGCTTCCATCGTCCCTTCCTCGATTCGGCCGGTACCGCTTCTCCATGATCCCCCCTTCGATCCTGCAAAGGATCTTTTTTGTTCATCACCACCACGCGATTCCGCCGTATTCCGAGCCCACAACTCTTATCCGCCAGACAGACATCCGTCCATCGTTCGCTCGGGACCGCCAAGTCGAGACCGTTTTTCTAGACGAGCAGGTTGAGCCTCGACGAGATCTCGGTTTGGGTTTGCACGACGTTAGCGAGGTATGACACCTATTGTGAGGAGTATGAGGGCGAGGGGGGTGGGCGTTGAATTCGGTGGAGGACGAGGAAGGAAAGTGAAGTCAGGTCAGCAGATGTCCTCTGGGAGTTGCAGCGCCTCCGTCCGCCGGTAGAAAGGGTATACAGCACCCCCGAGACATGTGAACGATCGATGAACGTACCATCAACACATCCGCCAAATGGGCGTTGAACTCGTCCTCGAAGCTTGTCGGGGCGCTGCTTGAGGCCGATTGTGTCGCCGTCGAAGTCGCGGGGACGCTCCCTACCGTTTCCAACAATGCCCGTCCGACTTTGTCGTCGCCTTTGATCTCGCCGGCGTTGACCTTGTGCACGTAGGCCAGAACCGAGTCGAGCATGAGCGACACTTTTTCGAGCAGAGTGAGAAGGGTTGCGAGGGGCGTTGTCAGGGGGATCGCTGCAGAGACGTCGGCGTCGGCGTTGTCGGAAGACGGGGATGAAGAGGAAGAGGATGCGGCGGCGGCACTCGATTGCAGAGAGGTCAAGTTGGAGGTCAACAACTCGATCCCTGGTCGCTCTTGGGCGTGGACGTGGAGTTCGGTCGGGACGGGCACGAAGGCGACCTGGTCCGCTCGTTGGGTCGTGCCGACGGGCGTCGAGACGTAGCTCGCGAATGCCAACGTCTCGGGATCGATCACGAGGTGAACGGCGGGGAAGGGCGACGACTCGGAGCCGTAGAAGTTGTGGATCAGGGCCGAGAACGAGTTGAGGGTCGGGTGCGTCGCGTACCATCCGACGACGACTTCGCGAGGGTTGACCTTGTGGTGCAGGTCCAAGAGGGCCTTGTGGTGGTCCATGTCGATCGTGATGGAGCCTTTGCCTTGGGCTTGGTACGGGACGCCGAACGAGGTGCGCACTTGGATCTCGTTGGACGCTTCGTGGCGGATGCCGAGCAAGGTGCCGAGCACGCGATCCTGCGACGACGAGCGACGAAGGTGGTGGTCCAGCATCGCCGCCAGGGGCAGCGGGGACACGACCACCTTGGACACGGGGCGCGTCGAGGCCAGCGAGGTCGAAGGGAGCGCGAGCGAGAGCGACATGGTGGGCGGTGGGCGGTGGGCGGTGGGCAGTGGGCAGTGGGCAGTGGGCAGTAGGAGTGAGGTGAGTGAGGAGAGGAGGTGAGGCGGCCCAGGCGCACGAGGATCGTCGCGAGGGCACGACTGGCGAAGAGGTTTGGCTGGCACGCCTGGATGCTGGCGGTATTACGGTCGTCGTCAATGCGCGCTGGAGCGCAGAAGAGAGCGCGTTTGTAATGAGCGAAATTTGTCGCGCCTGTTCCCACACGTCGCACGGCCGGGTCACCCGCACCACCGCTTGCCGCTTGCCGCTTGCCGCACACCCACACACCCACACACCCACGCACCCACGCACCCTCGCACCCACGCGTCAGTCTCAACCCTATTTGGCACACCGCCGTCGACCACCAACACCCCGCACCATCGACCATGGCCTCGACAACAACATCTGGAACGCACACGGACCCGTCCTCGTCGTCTTCGTTGGCGTTCCAGGACGGGTTTACCAATTCGCACGGCGGGCGATGCTTTTTCGTCGCCGTCGAACCCGTCTTTGAAGAGCAGGTGCGTGGCTTGCAACTCGCGGTGACTGCGCGGTGTGTGGATGAACGGAGGTGGGTGTTGTGCATGCGCTGACACGCTGAATACGCTGCACAGATCTCGCAACTCGCAACCGTGATCGCGCGCTCTTCGCCCTCGACTTCGACCGAGGCTCAACGCACCGACTACGTACAGCGACACAGCACCTCAGCTCAACATGCTTCCCCTGGCAAACCCGTCCCCGAGCACAACGCCGAAGAGGACGACGACACCGCCGCGGATGGGTCGGCGTCGTCGTCGCCGCTGACGGAGGACCATCGCCAGCAACGACGTACGCTCTTGCAGCAGCTGTTGAAGGACCTCGAGGGGGTGAGGATCCAAGCGCTCGATAGAGAGTTCCAAGGGTTCGCGCATCTATTCCTCGCGCTCATCCTCGCGACGTACGAGGTCACCGATCAGGCGTTTGCGAGTGCGGTCGTGGGCCTCGTCGATGCGCTTGCGTTCAGTCAGGGCAAGAATGCGCAGCCTACTTTATCGACGCGGTATGCGACTTTAGCGAATGTGTTCAATGCGCTCAATACGGAGGAAAACGCTTTGGATGGGTTGCGTCTGCAAGTCGTCGAGAGGTTGGTCGATGCCGCGGCGCAGAACGACGATTACCTCGTCATTGAGCCGGTTGTTCGATCGCTCGAGGCGTGGTTGGTCCAATGGGGGTTTGCGGGGGAGAATACGTCGAACGAGAAGAGGCAAAAGGGGGATGAAGCGGTCTTGAAGATGGCCACGCTGCTGAACAAGGGCCAGGACGTCGTGCCTCGTTTGGCCCAGGTCGAAAAGGATCTGCTCGTCGCCCATCTTTCCAACGCCAGTTCTGAGGCCGCGTCCGAGACGCAAAGCAAGTTGGCGTCGCAGTTGATCGCGTTGGTCCTTCGTCTCCCGAATGAGTACGACTTCTCTGCCGTCGCAGGCCTCAAGGCGCTCAAGCAACCTTCGGCTCAGGTCTTGGCGCAAGTGCTTGACATCTTTGTTCAACCCCGTTCAAGCGTCGAGGATCTCGACAAGGTCCTTTCGTCCACTTCAACGGACGAACTCACGTCGTTCGGTTTGGCCGCCGATGCGTTGAAGAACAAGTTGCGTCTCATTGCCTTGACCGAACTCTGCTCCACCCGGGTCGGACAACGTGTTCCCTACACCGAAATCGCAGACGCTTTGAACCTCTCGACCGAGTCGGACGACGGGGAAGCCGTTGAGAATTGGGTCATCGATGCCATTCGAGCGGGGTTGGTTTCCGGAAGGTTACAAGGCTCCGAAGGGATGTTGTTGGTCACCAAGGCGAGTCCGAGGGCATTTGGGGAGAAAGAGTGGGCGATGTTGGAGCAGAGGTTGGGCGAGTGGAGGGGGAGCTTGGATAGCATTTTGGAGAGTGTCAACAGGGGGCTCGGCTTGGCTGGGCAAGGTGGGGCACAGGATGTGCTTCGTTCGGCAGGGGGTAGGGAAGCGAATGAGAAGGAGATGATTGCTGTTTGAGCGAAGGGGGATTGTTTGAGGTTTGCATTTAGATATAGAATGAAGAGGTTCCACCGGTTCAGTTATGCAGGGCTGCTTGTGAGAAGAGGGAACAGTGCGAGGCAATGCAAAGGCGAATTGAGTGACTGGTAATGTAAGGCCGCCGCCTTTGAGACCAGGCCTTCGACCCCGTGGGCGACGCCAAGACTGACGCCGACGCACGGGCCTCGGCCTGGCTCAATTGGGAAGCCCTTCCCCATCTCTCCATTCTCTCTCTCTCTCTCTCTTTCTCTCTCTTGGTAGTTTAACTTCTAGCTGAAACCCAGTTAAGACGTTTAACAAGTACTCTTCACCGCCTCTCACTGTCTCGACTTCGATCGACGACCGTCCTCGCGACTCTCTCTAAGGCCAGACCCTTGCAGGTAACGCTTTTCTCGCGACTTGGAGCGAGTCGAGGTTCGCATCTTCGAGCGATTCGAAGCCCTGAAGGGAACAAGGGGCGCGAATCGATTTCGGCGAACTCAACATCTTTTCATGTCATAAAAAAAACCCAGAAAAAAACAAAAACTCGAAGCACAACAATGAAGAGAATTTGATCAATGACTCGGTTGAATACGAAGTCAAAGCGATGCGCGTTCAGTTTGTTTCTGATCCCAAGTTTTGCGTTC
This sequence comes from Microbotryum scabiosae, assembly GCA_022702605.1. Lineage (NCBI taxonomy): Eukaryota > Fungi > Basidiomycota > Microbotryomycetes > Microbotryales > Microbotryaceae > Microbotryum > Microbotryum scabiosae. The sequence goes on along the minus strand of JAHWDV010000006.1, from coordinate 26,273 downwards.
AGAACGACACTGTAAGCCGTGGAATGAACAACCAGTAAGCCTGTTTAGCGCTTTCCTCATGCGACTGAAACGGACTGAAACGGTTCTGGTATGGACTTACTCGCTTGTTCGATGATGCGCCCCAGTTCCTCCTTGCCTTCGTTGCCTGTGAAACCAGCTGTTAAGAGTTGGGAGAAGCAAAGAGGCATTGGTGGGTCAGCTCTTTAAAGACTGGAAATGATTCGAAGAAGAGAGGGGACCCCGGGAAGAACGCACGAGCCAGATCCAACACGCGTCGTTGCGGCAACGTGCCCAACACCAACTCGTCCACATCCCCCGACTTGTATCCCACGGCATTTAAACCCCTCGGGACATCCAACCCAACCAAGAAGCGCGCGATCCGGTCGTGGAGAAGCATCCCGACGTCTTCGTCCTTGATGCGCTTGGTGTCGATCCCGTCGGGTTGGAACTCGTTGAAAATCTCCGCGGCTTGGCGGTGGCGATCCGGGGCCGAAGGGGCGGTGAAGTTGAAGACGGCCGGACCGGTCAAAGCGACAGAGATGCCGTGCGGGACGATCGGGTGGTCCACTTCGTAACCGGGGTGTTGGTAGCGTCCTTTGGAATAGTTGAGCCCTGAGATTGGGTACGAAATGCCGTGGCAGAGGTGGACACCGGCGTTGCCGAAGCCGATGCCGGCGAACGTCGAGGCAAGCAACATGGACGATTTTGCTTCCTTGTCCGACCCGTCGGCGGCGATGCGAGGGAGGTATTTGACCGTTTGGCGAAGGGCCCATTCGGAGAAAACGTCCGAGACGGGGTTGCGGCCTTGGTACGCGGGGCGGAGCAGAGGGTTCGAGGGACGGGGCAGGCGGTCGAGGTACGAGATCGCGGTCCACGACTCCAAGGCGTGGAAGAGGACGTCGAGGCCGGACGAGATGTGCACCGCGCGAGGGCATGAGTCGGTGTTGAGCGGGTCGACGATACCGAGCAGAGGTCGGAGTGCGCGGTTTGCGATACCCGTCTTGGCCGAAAGGGGCGAGTAGTCAAAGATGGCCGTGCCGGTCGTCTGTTCCCATAAAGCGATGTGATCAGACATGCACTAGATCGTCAATGCTTAGGATGAGCGCTCACCTCGGATCCGGTACCGGCCGTGGTCGGGACGGCGATCAAAGGTCGGAGGATCTTGTTGATTGGCTTGCCCTTGCCGACCGGAGCGTTGACGAAATCGAGCAGTTCGGCCTCGGGGTGGCAAACGAAGAGATTCGCAACTTTCTGCTCGGCGTTTCAAAAGGGGTACAGGGCATCAGCGATTGTATGCGTTGACACACACGCGCGCGAGAGAGCCAGAAGGAAGCGATCACCGAGATGATGACGTGCGAGCTGGTGGACTTACGCAGGTATCAATGACGGATCCACCGCCGACGGCGAGGAAGTGGGAAAAGTCGTGGTGCTTGGCAAAATCGATCGCGGCTTGCCATCTGTTAATGATGTTGTGCGAGGAAATGAGAGTTCGCGTGTCAGCGAGCGGGGTTTCGTTCGACGCTTCGGAGAAAAGCGAAGACGAATTGGCCGCCGTTGCCTAGATTCCCCGTGGGTGTAGGTGATCGAGATCGACGCCCCGGCAGGGCAGGACGAACAAGGCCGCAAGACATCCAAAACATAATCTACCGAAAAATGCAATCAACTGACGAAGTCTGATTAGGCTCCACGCGAATCTTGTCGTACACCTCGTAAGGGACGTTGGCCGCTTCGAGCGACTCGATCGCCATCTTCATCGGTAAAAGCTTCGCTACGGTCGCGTCGGTGAAGACGCCGACTTTGCGGGCTTTTTGGTTGGCAAAGTCCATTCCGACCTCCTGAAGAGGCAGCGAGCATCGATTGGAGTGTCAGTGCAAGTGGGATGCCGATCAGAGCCGTACGAGCCACCGGCTACTTGGCGTCTCTTTCGAGCCGGTCCGATCGCTCACGCTCATCGCGCACTCACCCTGGTGACCCCCTCACCAAATCTCAAATTGCTCGCCGCGACTTCGAAAGCATACTCCGTCTGAGGCGCATCGACAGGCGTCGCGTACGTCCTGGCTGTGCCGCCGGTTTGGATCGCTTTCGAGGCGTTGAGGATGTCGAGGGCCGAGTTCTTGGCGGTGGAGCAGATGGAGCAGCCGCAGTGCGTTTTGTGCGTGCGTTGGAGCAGGGTCTGGGGGAGAGAGTTCAGGGTGTGGGGTTGGGTGGTTCAGAGAGGGGTTCGATATGGAGGAGGGGCGCGATCGACGGTGGTGAGGGAGGGGGTTTAGCAGGCGAAAGCCGACGTCACTGCGTGAGAGTGAGTGAGTGTGGGGAGGGATGCAATACGGACTGACCTGCACGACCTGGCGCGATGCAACGGGGGGTCGAGGCACTGTGGGGGAGGGGGATCATTTTGAGCAGAAGCATCAGGTAGGCTGGCGCTCTACGTCTCACTCACTGTTGGGCAGGGGAAGCGGGTTGTGCGAGTGCGTGAGTGGAATAGGGGGGAGAGGGAGCGAGCCGCGCCTGGCTCGTCTTGAGCATCGGCTGCTCGGCTGCTCGGCTACTGGCCAAACACCGGCGCATGCGCGCACAATCGTCATTACGAACAGCGCCAGGCCTCCAAGTCCTAAGGTTGAAGGAGGTTGAAACACGCGCGCCGACGACCTTCGCAACTTCTCAACTCGGACTCGCACACACACCCCCGGGCCACTGCTCCCCACTCACCACCTCGTACTCGACCATGTTCCCTCGCACAGCGGCGACGCGCCTGGGCCTATCCCTACGCGCGGCTCGGTCGACTGCTTTCTCCGTCGCTTTATTGCATTCGACGACCCATACGCCTGCACCATCGCGGGCTTCTTCTTCAGGATCGTCGTCGGGCAGGAACTCGAATTCTAGCTCGACGTCGAAGAGACGCACGAGTCGACCCGTTTCGTTTTTGGAGGTACAGCGCCAACCACGCCACAAGTTGGCGACACCCACATCCAACCCTGCACTGCGCCCGCATTTCCGCCAAAACGGTCAACCTTACGACGACTCGTACCTGTTATGCGACCAAATACGCCTCCTCTCCTCTCGGGACCAGCTCGAAAAAGCCATTGACCTCGTTCGACGCACCCCTGCTCCGGCATGTACGGTGGTGGTGTGGAACGTGTTGATAAATGAGGTGTTGCAAGCGTATGGGGATACGGAGAAAGTATATGACCTTTGGATGGAGATGAAGAGGAGGGGGTTTGTGCCGAGTACGAGGTCGTTCGCGACCGTGTTGAGGGGCTTTGCGTCGGTGGCGATCAAGGCGAGGGGCAAGATGGGGATGATCAAGACCAAGGCCGCCGTTTTTTCGTCGACGACACTTTCGAGAGCGAGGACCATTTATTCGCAGTGGGTGACACATGTCGACCGAGCGTTGGGCTCGGACAAAATGACCCTCCAACACGATAGCGACGACTTGTCCGTCTTGCCCACGAATCATTTCCTCACTTTTCTGGGCAACACCGAGCAGTTGGACTTCGTGCTGGAGACGTTCGATTCCCTTCCTGCGACGGGTCCTTTGGCGCCCAACTCGGCGACGTATTCGATTGTGCTTGCGTTCCTCAAGGCAGCTCCTTCTTCGGCGGAGAACTTGAAGCTATCGATGGGTATTTACAATCGCATGATCGACACCTTACCCCCTTCTCAAATCGACAACCGCACTCTATCGATCGTCCTCTCCATCTGTCGAGATCAAGTACGACCCGACGATCAAGCGCTCGGCATCTCGATCGCGACGCAGGTCTTTGGTCTCTTGCCTTCGAGCGAGACGCATCGTTTGGTCGACCCGGCCACCCCGAAACCCTTACTCCGGATGGATTCGGCGTCTCTCTCCTCGGTGCTGACACTCTTGCTCAAGATGCAGAGGTACAACCTGGCCGTAGAGTGGTTCGATCAAGTACGTGACCATGGGGAACGCTTTGGGACGGATGCGATTGGGAGGGAACAGTGCGAATTGGTGTTGCAGGCTTGGGTTGCGAAGAGAGGGGATGCGGGGGCGGAAGGTGAGCTAGCGTCGGGAAAAGGGCCTCTGTGATCAAAGAGAGGTTTCGCATAAACTGATGTCCGTCGACGAGGGTTCACAGCGCTGTTGGAATGGATGCTGGCGCAAGGGCTTCAACCGAGCATGCAGTGTTATGCGCTGGCGATCAAGGCGTGTTGGAAAAATGTCAACCTTGCAAGAGCGTATCACATCCTATCGAGGATGACGGGGCAGAAATTACCACCATCCCCGTCAATGAAATCGAGTTTTACAGCCCGATCGCCTGCGCCATCGACTTTGAGCTCGACGACTATCGACACCGCTCTCGTCCCATTTGGCTCGAAGCGCATCCGTCCGTCAGCGCAAGCGTTGACGTACTTCCTCCACACTGCCCTCAGCACACGTGATCGAGCACAGCTTTCGGAGGCGTTGTCGACGTTCTTGGCGAGTCGGAGTGATGGGGGTTTGGATGGGAGGAGTTCCCTCGTTGATTCCGAACCCGATCAGGAGGGCAAGCGCGCACATTCGCGATCCAGCATTCCGACTCTCCAGGAAAAGTACTTTCGCTTCACACTCCATCGCGTGCTCGAACGATGTCTCAGAAAAATTTTGGACGTGCCGAAGGAGGTCGTAGAGAGGTATTTGGGCGGTACGAAAGTGGTCGAATGGGAGGGAGTGTTGGAAGGCGTTAGCGAATGGGTGAGGAGAAATCGGCATGCGGATCAGGGGAGAGAGGAGGAGGAGGAGAGGGAGGAGAGTATGGAGAGGAGGTATGAGGCGCTTAGAGAGAAAAAAGGTAGGAGGGAAGGGAAGCAGCCTTGGGAGGGGAGGGGGAAACAGACACTTGGTAGGGAGGGGAGGGAGGGAAGAGGGGAGGGCAAGAGGGAGAGGAGACGGATGGGGTTCGAGAGGTTTTGAGGAGAGTGGAAACATATGCTTGTCACCATTCAATCTTGGGGATAACATGCGCACCAGCTGAGTCGAGAGGACGCCGAGCCGCGAAGAGCTGCCTTATTCTGACGAGTTTTCCGAGATGGTGATTTCGGTGCAACGCTTCCGTTCCATGCGCATCCAAAACATTCGATGTTTTGCCAGTGAAAGCGAGCGTCGAGGATGATGTCGAAGCTAATATGGAAATTGCAGAGCATAATAAAAAACGAATAGACAGAGATCGGGGCGATGCAGAAGCAGGCGTCGGGAACGAGAGTCGAGAGTCGAGTGCGGGAGACGGGCGTGCAGGGGCGCAATACAGGACAGGATGCGAGCGAGCACAGGGGAAAGGCAACACAATCGATGATCGATCGAAATGAGAGGACATAGGCGGCCCATTCCGCTTCACAACCGCACCCAATCCTGATCGGGACTCGTAGCCCCCGTCCTACTTGGTGCGCGAAGTTGTTCGAAGAGAGGCTCGGTCGCCGAATCGCTCGCCGACGCATCCGAGTCGTCGTCATTATTGAAGGAAATCCGGCGCGTATGATGCGTGAAGATTTGGCGGTCCGTGTCGGTGCTGGACTCGGGGAGGTGGTGATTCGGGGTGAGGGCGTTGGAGAGGTGGGAGTGGGAGGTGAGGCAAGCTGAGGAGGGGGGACTACTGGAGATATTGCGCGAGTCGGAGAGGAAGGCCGAGGCGGTGGAGGAGTCGCGCCGATGCGAGGAGAGCGTCGGGCGCACGCTCTGTGAGCAGTCGACGATGGCCCGGTTAGAGAGAGTTGGAGAGAGAATAACCTGCTCAATCGTGTTGCTCACCTGAGCGTCCTCCCTCATCGCGTCCATCGTCGTTGTGGACCGTCGTCGCTTGTGGAGCCCCATCGTCGTCTTCTCGTCCCCGAACCCCCCGACCGCACTAGCCTTACCCTCCACTTGCTCATCCTCTTCAAGCTCGGGAGAGCTAGGCGCCGAAGCATGCGAATGTCTCATCCTCTGCTGGCGCTGCTCGTATTCCCTTCGACGGTGGTTCGCTTGCACTTGTTGGTCCAACTCGTACGCGACGAGACAGATGACGCCGACGGTCATGCACCCGACGAGCAGGTACATGTGAAACATGGTGGTGGCGTAAAGGGGGGTGAGACGGAGGAGAGCGTCCGGGTGGGGTGAGACACACGACCGAGGCGAGTCCCCGGGTTGGGTGGCTGCGGCTGTGGACCGTTGATGTACAGCGAACAAAGCCGTGCTGAGAGGACAGAAAGCGGACAGAAAGCGAGAGAGCCGAAGTGCTGGTAGCGAGTGACTGACGATCGGATCCGAGGTGCCGACGACGACAGAGGGTCTTTGATTCGGGGGCTAATCAAATCGATCGCTGCGCCTACCTCACATTGCGCAAATCTTGAGCGGGGTAATCAACACATGCACGCGCGCGCGCTTGCCCAAATCCACCCGTGCCCCACATCCCATGTCGCACCCGTCGGGTGACAACCGTCGGGTGACAAGACTGTTTCTTGGCTTGCCGCCGCGCGCACACGTCATCTCCTGCCACCTGCGTGCACGCTCGGACCGGACGACGGCCTCAACCGATGGCCATCGCCTTCTCCTCACCCATCCCCTTTCCTACGACTGAATCGGTGCCCACCTCGACCCAACTGTCGATCCTGACCCAGTTGAAGCATGCCTTGATCGGCCACCATGCCCGCAAGCTCGTTGTGCTCGCTCATCCCGGCGCACTCGAGCAGCTTGTCCAGATCATCGAGCATTGCTTGCGAGGCGATGGGCAGGCTCAAGAGGTGGCGCTAGTCAATGAGGCGGTGACGCTGTTGGGCACCTTGTCGTTGCGTGAGTCGTCGAGCGGCTGCAGACACGTCGGGCTTGGTCGTCGCCAGCACTGACGTCTATGGCGCCATTGCTGCGATCACAGCGACGCATCAAGCTCAACTCGCGCTCCTTGATCGTCAAATTCACCAACTCCTCTTGTCCGTACTCGTGTACGCCACTTCCGATCGAGCCCCGTCCTCATCGTCGCACATCACCGCCGTCGCCTCGTCCCCACACGACAAAGTCGTCGAATCCGTCCTGCGATCGATCAAGGTCGTCTACTCGGACCTCGTCGAGCATGTAGGGCCGAGCGAGTGGGGCGATGATCTACTCTCGCTCACTCCGATCAGTCCCTGCATCAAGTATGCGAAGCGCAATCAATGCGAGTCGGGCGAGGAGGAGGACGACGACGACGACGACGACGACGACGACGACGACGACGACGACGACAGTGATGATGAGGGCGACGATCAGACGATGCACACCGACGATCGACCTTTCAAGAACACTCTCAAGCGACTAGCTGCCTCGGCGATGTCGAACTTGTACTCACCCACCTCGAATGCGCTCCTCGGCCTTGCCCCACTTCTCGTCTTTGATCCGACGTCGCTCGATCCGCAGAGCCTCCGATTGCGACACAAGCGAGCTGAGCTGGTGTGCGCTTTGTTCGCATCGACCGTACGAACACGTCAACAGCGCGAAGCCGTATGTTGTACGGGGACGACGCCCAAGAAGCTGTGGGATTCGCTTGTCGGGATCGTCACCTCCACGACGGGAAGAGTTCAGGAGAGTGCGATTGCGGCCATCTCGGCGCTGTTCAAGGATGAAAGTGATACGCTCAAGGCATGCATCGGAGGTGAGTACCCGAGTAGGAGCAGCAGTCCTATTTGGGAAATGAATTGATGCTAGTTTGATTCGGGTCCACCTCGTCGCTCCGCAGCTCAAGGAGTCAGTCCCCTCTTTTCGACCTTGAACACGCTCTCCCAATCGGCGAACGCATCTCGACAACTTACAGCAACCATTGCGAGGATTGTGCTCTATCATTCGAGACGGTCGTCGATCACGTTCCCAACTCTCGAGTTTGATCGCGCTGCCGCGGGGGAACTGGGGATCGATTCGGTCGCGGCGACTTTGGTGGCGCTGGTAGATGGCGATGAGAAGCTACGAGGCAGGGCGTGCTTTGCACTTGGTGAGTTGGGGGATTCATAATATGATCTTGGTGTTGACGTCGAATCCAGCTGATGAGTAGCGTCTGTCGTTGAGGGCTGCAGCGTACCTCGTTTCGATCAAGTTCTCCCTCGAGATCTACGGAACAACCAACAACCGAGTGCTCGAAGTCGTCAAGAAAGTATTTGACCCCACAACATCCCTCTCAACCAACACCACTTCATCCAACGAAGCGTACTATGGTCCACCACCCAACTCCACGCCAATCGAAGCGGCCTTGACTTTGATCGCGCTCATGACCGCCGAGTCCGAAGATGATCGCCAGACCGTCAAGGAGAAGGGGTTGATCCCACTCATCGTCGAACACATCTCGCACCCTTCAACGAACGTTCGAGCAGCGGCTTGTCATGCGTTGAGATCGTTATCGAGGAGCGTCAATCTTTTGCGAACGACGTTGGTCGATTCGGACGCTGCGAAGCCGCTTGTCAAGCTTCTGAGGAAGGGCGAGGACGAGGTCGTCAGGATCACGGCGGTTGCGACGGTGTCAAATCTATTGTTGGAGTTTAGTCCGATGAGAGAGACGTTAGTTGAGGAGGGGGCGGTAGAGGAGATTGTGGGAATGGCCAAGGAGGGGTTGAGGAGGAAGAAGAATGGGGCGGTGGGAAGGAGGAAAAGGCAGGAGCTGAAGGATGTGAATGTGCTGTGGGCGCTCAAGAATGGTGAGTCAGGGATAAATGCCACTCCTCGACACTGTCGTGAAGCTCATCTTCCATTTCACTGTGCTTACAGCGAGCTTTCAGGCTTCTTATGCATTCAAAACGCGTCTTTTGGCGCTGCTCGGATGGCATAACCTCCGCACCTTTCTCTTGACAACGCAAACCGGCGTCTCCGAACAGGCCTTTGGGATCCTTCGCAACCTCACATGTACCAATGACGGCAGTTTGAGCCCTGCCTTATTCACTCTGCCTCCATCCGGGTCCAAGGCGCCACTTGTCATGTCAAAAGAGGTCATCCAGCATTGCACGGACATCTTGGAGCTCAAGGAGGATCCCGCCAAATGGCCTATCCTAGAAGAAGCAGGTGTGAGGCTGCAAGTGCTTTATACGCTGGTCAATTTGGCTGCAGGGAATATGGAATTGAAGGGCGCAATTGTGGTTCAGAAGGGGTTGTTGGACCTTTTGATGGGGGCTTTGGTGAGTTACTTCTTTGAATTGGTAGAGGACTTTGTAATTTCGGAACACTGATGTCATCTGTAGAAGGCGAAACTTGCGGATGTGCGGTGTGCAGCGGTCTGGGTCTTTATCAACCTCTGCCAACCGCTATCAACAACTTCAAAGCGGACTCCTTCCAACTTGTCCTCTCCAAGATCAAATTCAAACACCACCGACATGGCATCAAATGCAGCCTACCTCTCCTCACCCCCAACAACAGTGGAGATTGTGCTTTACCTCAGAGCTAAAGGTGTGCATCAGGCGTTGAGCGAGCTGAGTACGGATGTCAGCTTGGATGTGCGGGAGAGGGTCAAGGATGCAATGCAGGTGTTTGGGTGAGGATAAAATGTGTAGAGTAGTTATTTAGTCGACAGAGGAGGGTGTTTGTTGATATTGAGAGGCGTGCACGACAATGCAGTTGTTTCGTTGTCAAGGAAAAACTCATCAGGGACTTGTAAGGCCCGTGCGCCTGGGCCTTATGGGTTACAAGGGCGTTCCCAAAAGGTTAGGGCCTTTTTCCACGTGTCTTAACCCTTTGGAAATACTCTCTGTAGGAGTTTATAGGGAAATGAGGGGGGGGGGGGGGGGGGGGGGGTGCCCCCATATTGGGATTAACTATGGGGTTAGGTCGAGTGAGCCAAGTTTATAGGGAAATGAGGGGGGGGTACCCCCATATTGGGATTAACTATGGGGTTAGGTCGAGTGAGCCAAGAGCCACATGATTGTGAATGAGGTCCCAATGCGCGCGGGGCCGCGCGGAGCCAAGCACAAGCAAGGAGTGAGACGCCCGAGACTTTTGATCTCATCGCGGCTCCGCGCGGAGCCAGGACCGTTTCACATTATTGATCGGAAGAAATCAGATTAGGATCGCAATACCATTTATCATTTCATAAAATTAACTCTCTTTGGAAAGCTGATTAGGATCGCAATACCATTTGTCATTTCACAAGATCAAAAGGCACGCACTCTAAGCATGATGGTGCCACTGCCGTACCAAGTTTGGAAAAACAGGGGGTTTTGCTCGAAATGGTGCACGGCTCCGCGCGGCGCCGTGTCAAAAGTCAGGCAAAAACGCAGATTTGGCTCGAAATGGTGCACGGCTCCGCGCGGCGCCGTACCAAGTCAGGAAAAACAGGGGGTTTGGCTCGAAATGGTGCACGGCTCCGCGCGGAGCCGTGTCAAAAGTCAGGCAAAAACACAGCTAGGTTACAAGGGCGTTCCCAAAAGGTTAGGGTATCACGAAGGACAAAGATAGGAGGGGTGAGCCGGACGAAGGGGCTCTGGCGAGGGACAAGTCGAGAGGTGTTCTAGGGACTCTCAAGAGAGACGAGGACGAGGGACCAAAGCAAGGATGTGACCTTTGACGAGATTCGAGTTACAGAAAGGAAAGAGAGAAGCAAGCTACGAAACTGGGGAAACTAAGTCAGAGGAGGCGGTGCATACCAAGAGAGTCTTGAGGAGATTGTGCGAAGGCGGTGCCGACTAGGGTTATAAACTTGGATAGGGGTAATCGTCTTGACGATTGAAGAGTTGGTCTCTGTGGGAGGGAGCGCTGCACTACAATGCAGTTGTTTCGTTGTCAAAGGACAAACTCATCAGGCGCTTGCGCTTCTAAGGCCGTTCACCAGAAACAATTCGCAATTAGACGCTTAATTCTATTAATCAGAAAACTAAAGAGAAATTAATCTCTAATCCAAAATGTGGACTTGGAGGAAATTTCTCAGAAGTTGGCCATGACTAATAAGTGGAGGTCAGGTGGTCTGTGCAAGCCCAAGAGCAAGACAGCTGACAAAGCATCCCTTGTCCAGGGATGCTCTGGCCTCCAGCAGACTAATAGCTATTACTAGGTCTAGTAGTGAAAGTTGTAACACTTCCACTTCTTAGGAAAAACAAATGAGTTTTGAATAGGTAAATAATTCTAACTCAGCAACATCAGGTCGTGTTGATGCAATTGGAGTCGATGTAATCCCATACATCTAAAAACCAAAAGCCACCAAAATTGTAAGACAATTCCGGTGTATACCTCTGTTCAAGTCAAAAGACTTGAATGTACACGGTACACGAGTTATAATCAATCTAGTGTCAGAAGGTTTTGTCAAAAAATGAAAAAATCTATCTGAGCGTCTAGTACAGCTGATATGAAACCTTGCTAGGGTTCTCAGTGTATTTAAGATGTTACAGCTTCTTCAGCCACCAGGAGAAGAGGCTATCTGTTGTGCTACTACAGAGCCAAAAGGACTCCAGATAATTTCGATCCCAAGTCCATGTACTCTCTCACGGTGGGATCCAAGATTCCCCGAGTAAAACAAGAGAGTACATGGTCTTAGAATGTACGTTATCTGTTGACGTAGTTCCACTTATTCACAGCATGAATGAAGTTTTTTCTGGTGAAATCTTAACTTTTAGTCAAAAAATCTGCTCCCCTTTCCGCTGGGGTTCAAGGGTATGACCACGAGGTTAGGTACAATAGTCTTATGAGACTAGTGTAACAGGTTTCGTACCCAAGTCCAAGAATAATCCAGTGTAAGCAGGAGACAATTTGATCTCCAAAGTATTCGCGACAAATAGTGGGGAAACCACTGAAAGAGGCTTCAACAATGGAGAGGCAAACGACTATGACGGCAGTAAGATACAATACATCCTGTTGCAGAGATTGTGTATGTTAAATAACATAGTAAAGCTCAGAGGCGTTAAAGGAACGTCCAGCAACATATCAACATTAGACCTGGTCTCTCAAATCAAGAGATCCAGTCTGTTGTATAGGTTCTTCCTTTCAGAGAGAACAGACTGCATGAGGTATAACTCGCGATTAGAATTAGGGTCTAATTCAAACGGCAGTTGATGATGATGTATTGGCCGTGGAGAGGACATTCTTGTTGAATCTATTCACAATCTCTCCCAAGTTACGAGTTCGGGAGCGTGCATTTATAATCCTTCGGGACAAAGTCCCGGTGAGTTTGGTCCGAAGATCAGGAGCCCAATCTTCAACAGTCCTCGACAGGATGAGTCCTGCGTTGACCTGGTTCCAAACTGGATTATAATCGCTGTGAAAGATTAAGGGTGTTTCCTCTGTACGCGCTGTTTGCTTCCTTTCCAGAGCAAATGGACGGAGTTCAGAGTACTGCACAACCTTGAATGCCTTCCTTAGCCATCGGGTAGGATAACCCCGAGCTCTCAATCTCAAGTAGAAGCGAGACATCTGAGTGATGTAATCGTCTCTAGAGGAAGAAAGTCGAATATATCGGATGAGTTCTCCTTTAACAAAGGCAGACTTGACCGATTCGGGGTGTTCCGATGACCACGGTATATATTGATATGAGTTGAAGTCCTTTTGGTACACTCTTGTAGAGAGAGACCATCGGGAAGAGTTCTTTGGGTCGGGGTTCTTTGATATAAAGGCATCAAGGAAGGATAAACCGTTGGAACTGACTTCAACATCGAAGACTAAGGATGGGTGAAGTTGGTTGAGTGCAGAAATACACTCATCAACGTTTGACCTCGGACCCTTTACTATAGCTATTACGTCATCGATGTATCGCCCATAGAATATGAGGTTAGGAGTTTCCAGGAGACGAGCTTCTCTTTCAAGCGCACCAACGAAAAGGTTGGCATAGGTAGGTGCAAGGGCAGTGCCCATTGCAGTACCTGAGATTTGATGAAAAAGTTTCCCTTGGAATCCTAAGTAGCTGTTGTTCAACACAAACGAGACGAGCTCAAAAATGAGATCGCCGGCTGTTTGCTCCCTGAGATTTTCGGAAGCGAAAAAACCAGACGAGGGAGCAGAGCCGAGACAAAAGTCCTCTGTACCACCATGTTCGGGGAAGTCCTCGGGGTTAGGGTTAGGGTTAGGGTTAGGGTTAGGGTTAGGGTTAGGGTTAGGGTTAGGGTTAGGGTTAGGGTTAGGGTTAGGGTTATGTCGGGGGGTTAGGGGAAGTCGTACGACAGGCTGAGGAGCTTGTTCAGCTCGAAAAGCGCTACACTACGATGCAGGACGTTTCGTTGGCAAGAAGCCAAACTCATCAGGTGCTTACGCGCGCGAATCACTAGAGGAGGCAAAGAATCCCTCAAGTCAGAGTGCCGGGGGGCGGCTTCGGATAAGCAGTCCCGGTCCGGGCCGACTTTTTAGGGGTAAAAAGTCGGGGAAAAGCGGAGCTAGTCTTTTTTCGTGGTGAAAAACGAAAAATTGTAGCTACAATGTCGAAAAATCGACACGCAGTTCCTCACAATGAAGTACTAGGTTGAAAATTACCAGAATGTCGTGGAAGAGATTCTGCGTACCACTAGCCGCTTTGATAATAAAAGCGAGAGTCATCTTTGGATTCGAATAATTACTGAGGTCGAAGCACATGACGAAAAGCCAGTGTCTTGACAGGATATAGCTCGAGAAGGTATATCGTCAGTATGAAAAAATTCTCATAGGCGTAGGCCAAAAGTCCAGGGACTTGGAGGATTTTTTCGAAAAATGAAAACTCCGGAAAATCAGCCTAAGTCATGAAAAACTTTGGCAGAGAATTCCTCAATCAAAACCTAACGAAAATGTACAAGACAAATCGTAGGTGAATCATGAAAAGATGATCTATCGAATCGGCACCGAACCGAAGGATAGCTAGTATATCTACATATGGGTGGAACCCCAAAAGGTTGTCACTCAGAGTTTTTGGTCAAAAGGCCAAAAAACCTGTGAGGAGTTGTAGATGGTATGCCAACTTGTCCGCACAAGTTGGGTAGGGGATTAAAGCCATATACTTCGTATATGCATGCGTTAAGATTCACAAAGAGATCTGTTTGCGCTAGTGAGATGAACTCCAATCTTCATGCCGTCCAACAGCTAGCCATGAGAGCGTACCCTAGACACAGGGACGACGGTATCATGGGGGAGAGGGGGCAGGAAGATGGTGAACCAAGCATAGTGTTACACCATGTTACTAGTGATGGTGTGCTAAACTCAAGGGAGCGAAGGCTTCCACAGGAGACCGAGACCACAGATCGTCGGATTAAGCCTCATCCATTCTTTTCGCATGGTTGCTCACTTCGCACACAAAGCGCATACGCGTAGCATGTTGAAGTCCAGCATACAGAGATGACGGTAAACCTGAATGGTTTAGGGTGATTAAGCCTTTATGTATAAAAGCCGTCTAGTCTCTCCCGTGGAGTGATCCCACTACAGCGGTCAAAAACCGTTGGAGTCGTTCACAAATTCCACCTTCAGATAAGGATAGGAATGACTGCATGAGATTACTCTCGCCGTTAAGATTAGGGTATAATGCTAACCGCAGTCGGGGGATATGCTGGTTCCATGGAGGACTCTCTTGTTAAGTGCATTAACGATATCGCCGAGATTCGAGGCTCGGTTTCGACTTCGCATAATACGCAGCTCTGGATTGTGCGTGACCTCAGCTCGAGTTGCTGGGTCCCAATCTTGGACGATAGAGTTGAGTACAACAGATGCATCAACCTGGTCCCAGATTGGATTATACTTGGTGACGAAGAACAACGGAGCTTTCGCATTGGAAGTCGGCTTCTGGGAGACCAGAAGTGATTTCGCGCGAAAGTCGCCGTACTGCACTTGTGAGAAAGCTCTCTTAAGCCATCGAGGAGGGTAGCCCCTTGCTCTTAAACGTCCATAGAAGAGTAACATCGCGTCGAGGTATTCTTCTTTGGACGAGTTCAACCGGATATATCGAATCAGTTCGCCTTTGACAAAGGCGAGCTTGACGTCGACCGGATGAAACGATGACCATGGAATGTATTGATACGTGTTGAGTGGCTTCTGATAGAGTCTCGTAGAGATCCTATTGATGCCTGAGCATGACCGATCGGATTTCAACGATACAAAAGCATCGAGGAAGGATAAACCGGTGTTGCTAATCTCAAAATCGAAGACAAGATTCGGGTGGATGTCGTTAAGGCGTTGAGCAAACTTGTCGACATTGACACGGGGACCTTTGATTATAGCAATCACGTCATCGATGTATCTACCGTAGAATACAATGTTATTGGCGTTCGGGATGTTTAATTCCCTTTCTAAAGCGCCGACGAAGAGGTTCGCATAGGCAGGAGCCATTGCTGTACCCATCGCGGTGCCAGAGGTCTGATGCCAGACCCTATCCTGAAAGCCAATGAAGCTGTTGTGAAGGACGAATAGTAGAGATTCTTGTAAGAATTCTCTAACGGAGAAGACGTCCGTTTCCAACGATGCACCGAGCGAATCCGGGGATTCGCAACGAGCGGTGTTGAAAGGTCGATCGTCTTCATCCGTGAACATCAACTCTCCATAGTCTTCCATATAATGATCCATGCAGAAATCTTGCCAGATTTCGGATCGTAGATAGTCTTCATCACGTTCGAAGGTATCTGGTGGAGGCATAGAGGGTGATGCGGCTGGAGGGACTGAGAAGTCCCATGGAGCCTTATTCGTTTCGTAGAAGGTATGACCAAGATATGCAACGACGTTGGCACCTTCCATAGAAGGAATGTTGGTGTACATCGATCGGATATCCGCGGTTACTATCCATACTTCATCGTCCGGGAGTTCGAGATCAAGGAGCTTGCGAAGCAAGTCCTTGGAATCTTTAATAATCCAAGGGAACGATTGAAGGATGGGTTGTATTAGGGTATCGATAAAGATACTGACATGAGATGTCACCCATGCGTATGATGGTACGATAGGCCTTCCCGCGATAGTCTTCTTATGCAGTTTTGGCAAGAGATGAAACTCAGGGAGTCTGAGATCATCCTTGTTAAGTTGCAGAAGAAACTTCTCAGCTGATTTGGGGATGATCCTGAACAATTCCGGCGAAGACATAGCTTTGGAGACGAGTTTATGTCGTGCGGTGATGAGCGTTGATAGGATGTCATCATAATTGTTGGGATCCAGTTCGGCGTAAACCGACGAGTCACTGAGTTGCCTCAGTGCCTCGTTAATGTACCATTCTCTCGGAAGTACAGTTAAACCTAGATTTTTGTCTGATGCTTTAACAATGAAGTTATGTTTAAGCATTAGGTGTCCGAGTGAACGTAACGAACTAACAGAGAGGTTCGGTCGCCACAAAGTGGAATCGGCCGACCTAAGAGCCTGCAACAACGTCTGACGACCGAGTTGCAAGCTATTCTCTATTATCCGGCTCGCCCTAGGCGGAGACCAGTCAAGACTTTTGACGTGAAGCTTAGGAATATAAGTATCGCGACCAGTCTTCTCTTTCGCGTTGCGAAAGAGGTAGTTCGTTCGAACTGAGCGTACAAGTCTGTCATACTCGGCCATGGGAGCCATCTTATTGATAGGCGGCCTGGGTATGAACTTGATGTTATTGGAAAGGAGTCGTTGTACTTCGATCGGAAAGGGTAGTCCAAACGGATTAAGTAGTTTGGGCTTCCGCATCGATGTGTCAACCCACAGAGGAGTTGAGTGAAGCGCGACGAACAAGCGTTGCTGTTCGATATCTAATGATAGGAACTGCGACGGCCAAGTCAAGAACTTCTTTATGTTGAAGATAAGAGGAAGATCGAGATTAATGGCAAGTAGAGGTTGCGAAGGATCGCGACCCCGGAGTCGAGAGGACTCTCGAGGTTGCGAAGTTGAGTTCGAAATGAAGCTCGCGATTGATTCAACGTCTCTTAGAATAAGAGGGTAGGGAGAATTCAATTTCAGACGCAATTTCCTATTTCTACTTCTAGTAGAACCTCTATTCGGAGCAAGTGCAGTCTTGGGAACAGGCATGGAAGCCTGAGGGACTGGAAGAGAGGAGAGCGGCACGTTGGCAATCAACGCTTCGCACGCTTGGGGTTTCCTCCTTTCGCGGCCCTTTTGACGTGCTCGATTCCTCTTTTGTGAGAGGGATTCGAGAGAGACTGATTCGATTTGGGTTGAGAACCCTTGGTCGAGAGGCGATGAGCATCGGGTCGCGGAGGACCTTTCTGCTTCGCAGTCGGCTTGGCAGAGCCGTGCGCTTGCAGCGAACGAGATGGACCTGTGTTCCTGTTCTTGGGAGTTTGGAGAGCAGCGGGT
Source organism: Microbotryum scabiosae (assembly GCA_022702605.1). Classification (NCBI taxonomy): domain Eukaryota; kingdom Fungi; phylum Basidiomycota; class Microbotryomycetes; order Microbotryales; family Microbotryaceae; genus Microbotryum; species Microbotryum scabiosae. The sequence continues at coordinate 9,145 of JAHWDV010000006.1, read as the reverse complement.
CCTTTCGACGTTGACATATGATTGTTCTTGTTGTTCTAGAACAGAAGAAGAAGAAACAATCGAGCGTAAATAGGGATATTCAGGCTGGTCGTCGAGAAAGGTTCGCAGAGCCGGGCTCACTGAGGAGATCGCCTTAAGCGACTCGATTTCCTTAGTGATCGGTTTGAGGGAAGCCGAGATGGCTTTACGAACCTCAACAAGGATGGAATCTTGGGTTTGAACCGCATCGATATCCATAACAGCGTCGGTGGCGTCGGCTTTCGCCTTGGCCGCCTTTGCTTCCTTGAGCTGTCTCTGGTGGGAAGCAAATACCTCGTAGTTGATGATATTATGTACGAGGTCGTCGCCTGCTGCAGTAGCAAGGGTTTTGATTGCTTTCCTTTGATCGTACGTAGGATCCGGGTCGAAACGAGCCGTCAAAAGAGGAGTCCATGAGGACTCGACTTGGTTTTTGACGAAGCTTGTTTGATCGAGGATGGCGTTGCAATGAGCAATTTGCTCATTGCGAACATTGATCATGGCATCCAAGAGGTTCAATTTGAACGTCTTGGTGAGATCCTGTACGGTCGTCTGCCAGGCGTCTAGCGTAACCCCACTCTGGTCCAGCGAAGGTTCGTAAACGATCTTCGGTGGGGAGAGATGACTTAGAGTCGCGGGGAATTTGCCAGCGTCTCGAAGATCCAGCAGGATCTTGAGGGCCCGCTCTCCTGAGTCTTTATGACTACGAGTGAGAGTCCATTGTGCAAAAGCAACTGGAAGCAGATCGTTGGTCAAGTAGTCGCGGAGGACTGGGAGACCAACGACGGAGTCGGCGTCGAGCGCGGAGAGAAGCGGGAACGACATCTTCGGGGGCTGCGGAGCAGTCCTGGATGACACGTCGTTCCGCGTGCTCTTCGGCTGCGAGGCGGATCCGCGGGGCATGATGTAGTCTCCAGCTACAGTCACGGGCAGGTGGGAGGGTCAAGGTCAAGTCGCAGGTGAAGTCGAGGGTTGGTGTAGACCTATTGTCGATCGAAGATGGGATGCCAGCCCAGAGCTTCTGACCCGTGGTTGAGAGTCGGGAGACGGATTGGTAGGGTCCGAATCGGCGACAGGGAGACGATCTTGATCTTGAAGCTTGACCAGAACAGTAAAAGTCTGGGTATGTTTCTTGAAGAGATCGATTCCGGTGGGGCGAGGGGGTGTGTCGAAGGAAGGGGGACGGCGGCTCGATGTTGAACGACGCACGCAAGCGTGCGACGTGTCGAGGCGAGGTCGGGGGAACGATAACGGAGGGGGTGTGTTCGGTGGAAGCTGTCGAGGCGATAGGGTTATGTCGGGGGGTTAGGGGAAGTCGTACGACAGGCTGAGGAGCTTGTTCAGCTCGAAAAGCGCTACACTACGATGCAGGACGTTTCGTTGGCAAGAAGCCAAACTCATCAGGTGCTTACGCGCGCGAATCACTAGAGGAGGCAAAGAATCCCTCAAGTCAGAGTGCCGGGGGGCGGCTTCGGATAAGCAGTCCCGGTCCGGGCCGACTTTTTAGGGGTAAAAAGTCGGGGAAAAGCGGAGCTAGTCTTTTTTCGTGGTGAAAAACGAAAAATTGTAGCTACAATGTCGAAAAATCGACACGCAGTTCCTCACAATGAAGTACTAGGTTGAAAATTACCAGAATGTCGTGGAAGAGATTCTGCGTACCACTAGCCGCTTTGATAATAAAAGCGAGAGTCATCTTTGGATTCGAATAATTACTGAGGTCGAAGCACATGACGAAAAGCCAGTGTCTTGACAGGATATAGCTCGAGAAGGTATATCGTCAGTATGAAAAAATTCTCATAGGCGTAGGCCAAAAGTCCAGGGACTTGGAGGATTTTTTCGAAAAATGAAAACTCCGGAAAATCAGCCTAAGTCATGAAAAACTTTGGCAGAGAATTCCTCAATCAAAACCTAACGAAAATGTACAAGACAAATCGTAGGTGAATCATGAAAAGATGATCTATCGAATCGGCACCGAACCGAAGGATAGCTAGTATATCTACATATGGGTGGAACCCCAAAAGGTTGTCACTCAGAGTTTTTGGTCAAAAGGCCAAAAAACCTGTGAGGAGTTGTAGATGGTATGCCAACTTGTCCGCACAAGTTGGGTAGGGGATTAAAGCCATATACTTCGTATATGCATGCGTTAAGATTCACAAAGAGATCTGTTTGCGCTAGTGAGATGAACTCCAATCTTCATGCCGTCCAACAGCTAGCCATGAGAGCGTACCCTAGACACAGGGACGACGGTATCATGGGGGAGAGGGGGCAGGAAGATGGTGAACCAAGCATAGTGTTACACCATGTTACTAGTGATGGTGTGCTAAACTCAAGGGAGCGAAGGCTTCCACAGGAGACCGAGACCACAGATCGTCGGATTAAGCCTCATCCATTCTTTTCGCATGGTTGCTCACTTCGCACACAAAGCGCATACGCGTAGCATGTTGAAGTCCAGCATACAGAGATGACGGTAAACCTGAATGGTTTAGGGTGATTAAGCCTTTATGTATAAAAGCCGTCTAGTCTCTCCCGTGGAGTGATCCCACTACAGCGGTCAAAAACCGTTGGAGTCGTTCACAAATTCCACCTTCAGATAAGGATAGGAATGACTGCATGAGATTACTCTCGCCGTTAAGATTAGGGTTAGGGTTAGGGTTAGGGTTAGGGTTAGGGTTAGGGTTAGGGTTAGGGTTAGGGTTAGGGTTATGTCGGGGGGTTAGGGGAAGTCGTACGACAGGCTGAGGAGCTTGTTCAGCTCGAAAAGCGCTACACTACGATGCAGGACGTTTCGTTGGCAAGAAGCCAAACTCATCAGGTGCTTACGCGCGCGAATCACTAGAGGAGGCAAAGAATCCCTCAAGTCAGAGTGCCGGGGGGCGGCTTCGGATAAGCAGTCCCGGTCCGGGCCGACTTTTTAGGGGTAAAAAGTCGGGGAAAAGCGGAGCTAGTCTTTTTTCGTGGTGAAAAACGAAAAATTGTAGCTACAATGTCGAAAAATCGACACGCAGTTCCTCACAATGAAGTACTAGGTTGAAAATTACCAGAATGTCGTGGAAGAGATTCTGCGTACCACTAGCCGCTTTGATAATAAAAGCGAGAGTCATCTTTGGATTCGAATAATTACTGAGGTCGAAGCACATGACGAAAAGCCAGTGTCTTGACAGGATATAGCTCGAGAAGGTATATCGTCAGTATGAAAAAATTCTCATAGGCGTAGGCCAAAAGTCCAGGGACTTGGAGGATTTTTTCGAAAAATGAAAACTCCGGAAAATCAGCCTAAGTCATGAAAAACTTTGGCAGAGAATTCCTCAATCAAAACCTAACGAAAATGTACAAGACAAATCGTAGGTGAATCATGAAAAGATGATCTATCGAATCGGCACCGAACCGAAGGATAGCTAGTATATCTACATATGGGTGGAACCCCAAAAGGTTGTCACTCAGAGTTTTTGGTCAAAAGGCCAAAAAACCTGTGAGGAGTTGTAGATGGTATGCCAACTTGTCCGCACAAGTTGGGTAGGGGATTAAAGCCATATACTTCGTATATGCATGCGTTAAGATTCACAAAGAGATCTGTTTGCGCTAGTGAGATGAACTCCAATCTTCATGCCGTCCAACAGCTAGCCATGAGAGCGTACCCTAGACACAGGGACGACGGTATCATGGGGGAGAGGGGGCAGGAAGATGGTGAACCAAGCATAGTGTTACACCATGTTACTAGTGATGGTGTGCTAAACTCAAGGGAGCGAAGGCTTCCACAGGAGACCGAGACCACAGATCGTCGGATTAAGCCTCATCCATTCTTTTCGCATGGTTGCTCACTTCGCACACAAAGCGCATACGCGTAGCATGTTGAAGTCCAGCATACAGAGATGACGGTAAACCTGAATGGTTTAGGGTGATTAAGCCTTTATGTATAAAAGCCGTCTAGTCTCTCCCGTGGAGTGATCCCACTACAGCGGTCAAAAACCGTTGGAGTCGTTCACAAATTCCACCTTCAGATAAGGATAGGAATGACTGCATGAGATTACTCTCGCCGTTAAGATTAGGGTATAATGCTAACCGCAGTCGGGGGATATGCTGGTTCCATGGAGGACTCTCTTGTTAAGTGCATTAACGATATCGCCGAGATTCGAGGCTCGGTTTCGACTTCGCATAATACGCAGCTCTGGATTGTGCGTGACCTCAGCTCGAGTTGCTGGGTCCCAATCTTGGACGATAGAGTTGAGTACAACAGATGCATCAACCTGGTCCCAGATTGGATTATACTTGGTGACGAAGAACAACGGAGCTTTCGCATTGGAAGTCGGCTTCTGGGAGACCAGAAGTGATTTCGCGCGAAAGTCGCCGTACTGCACTTGTGAGAAAGCTCTCTTAAGCCATCGAGGAGGGTAGCCCCTTGCTCTTAAACGTCCATAGAAGAGTAACATCGCGTCGAGGTATTCTTCTTTGGACGAGTTCAACCGGATATATCGAATCAGTTCGCCTTTGACAAAGGCGAGCTTGACGTCGACCGGATGAAACGATGACCATGGAATGTATTGATACGTGTTGAGTGGCTTCTGATAGAGTCTCGTAGAGATCCTATTGATGCCTGAGCATGACCGATCGGATTTCAACGATACAAAAGCATCGAGGAAGGATAAACCGGTGTTGCTAATCTCAAAATCGAAGACAAGATTCGGGTGGATGTCGTTAAGGCGTTGAGCAAACTTGTCGACATTGACACGGGGACCTTTGATTATAGCAATCACGTCATCGATGTATCTACCGTAGAATACAATGTTATTGGCGTTCGGGATGTTTAATTCCCTTTCTAAAGCGCCGACGAAGAGGTTCGCATAGGCAGGAGCCATTGCTGTACCCATCGCGGTGCCAGAGGTCTGATGCCAGACCCTATCCTGAAAGCCAATGAAGCTGTTGTGAAGGACGAATAGTAGAGATTCTTGTAAGAATTCTCTAACGGAGAAGACGTCCGTTTCCAACGATGCACCGAGCGAATCCGGGGATTCGCAACGAGCGGTGTTGAAAGGTCGATCGTCTTCATCCGTGAACATCAACTCTCCATAGTCTTCCATATAATGATCCATGCAGAAATCTTGCCAGATTTCGGATCGTAGATAGTCTTCATCACGTTCGAAGGTATCTGGTGGAGGCATAGAGGGTGATGCGGCTGGAGGGACTGAGAAGTCCCATGGAGCCTTATTCGTTTCGTAGAAGGTATGACCAAGATATGCAACGACGTTGGCACCTTCCATAGAAGGAATGTTGGTGTACATCGATCGGATATCCGCGGTTACTATCCATACTTCATCGTCCGGGAGTTCGAGATCAAGGAGCTTGCGAAGCAAGTCCTTGGAATCTTTAATAATCCAAGGGAACGATTGAAGGATGGGTTGTATTAGGGTATCGATAAAGATACTGACATGAGATGTCACCCATGCGTATGATGGTACGATAGGCCTTCCCGCGATAGTCTTCTTATGCAGTTTTGGCAAGAGATGAAACTCAGGGAGTCTGAGATCATCCTTGTTAAGTTGCAGAAGAAACTTCTCAGCTGATTTGGGGATGATCCTGAACAATTCCGGCGAAGACATAGCTTTGGAGACGAGTTTATGTCGTGCGGTGATGAGCGTTGATAGGATGTCATCATAATTGTTGGGATCCAGTTCGGCGTAAACCGACGAGTCACTGAGTTGCCTCAGTGCCTCGTTAATGTACCATTCTCTCGGAAGTACAGTTAAACCTAGATTTTTGTCTGATGCTTTAACAATGAAGTTATGTTTAAGCATTAGGTGTCCGAGTGAACGTAACGAACTAACAGAGAGGTTCGGTCGCCACAAAGTGGAATCGGCCGACCTAAGAGCCTGCAACAACGTCTGACGACCGAGTTGCAAGCTATTCTCTATTATCCGGCTCGCCCTAGGCGGAGACCAGTCAAGACTTTTGACGTGAAGCTTAGGAATATAAGTATCGCGACCAGTCTTCTCTTTCGCGTTGCGAAAGAGGTAGTTCGTTCGAACTGAGCGTACAAGTCTGTCATACTCGGCCATGGGAGCCATCTTATTGATAGGCGGCCTGGGTATGAACTTGATGTTATTGGAAAGGAGTCGTTGTACTTCGATCGGAAAGGGTAGTCCAAACGGATTAAGTAGTTTGGGCTTCCGCATCGATGTGTCAACCCACAGAGGAGTTGAGTGAAGCGCGACGAACAAGCGTTGCTGTTCGATATCTAATGATAGGAACTGCGACGGCCAAGTCAAGAACTTCTTTATGTTGAAGATAAGAGGAAGATCGAGATTAATGGCAAGTAGAGGTTGCGAAGGATCGCGACCCCGGAGTCGAGAGGACTCTCGAGGTTGCGAAGTTGAGTTCGAAATGAAGCTCGCGATTGATTCAACGTCTCTTAGAATAAGAGGGTAGGGAGAATTCAATTTCAGACGCAATTTCCTATTTCTACTTCTAGTAGAACCTCTATTCGGAGCAAGTGCAGTCTTGGGAACAGGCATGGAAGCCTGAGGGACTGGAAGAGAGGAGAGCGGCACGTTGGCAATCAACGCTTCGCACGCTTGGGGTTTCCTCCTTTCGCGGCCCTTTTGACGTGCTCGATTCCTCTTTTGTGAGAGGGATTCGAGAGAGACTGATTCGATTTGGGTTGAGAACCCTTGGTCGAGAGGCGATGAGCATCGGGTCGCGGAGGACCTTTCTGCTTCGCAGTCGGCTTGGCAGAGCCGTGCGCTTGCAGCGAACGAGATGGACCTGTGTTCCTGTTCTTGGGAGTTTGGAGAGCAGCGGGTCCTTTCGACGTTGACATATGATTGTTCTTGTTGTTCTAGAACAGAAGAAGAAGAAACAATCGAGCGTAAATAGGGATATTCAGGCTGGTCGTCGAGAAAGGTTCGCAGAGCCGGGCTCACTGAGGAGATCGCCTTAAGCGACTCGATTTCCTTAGTGATCGGTTTGAGGGAAGCCGAGATGGCTTTACGAACCTCAACAAGGATGGAATCTTGGGTTTGAACCGCATCGATATCCATAACAGCGTCGGTGGCGTCGGCTTTCGCCTTGGCCGCCTTTGCTTCCTTGAGCTGTCTCTGGTGGGAAGCAAATACCTCGTAGTTGATGATATTATGTACGAGGTCGTCGCCTGCTGCAGTAGCAAGGGTTTTGATTGCTTTCCTTTGATCGTACGTAGGATCCGGGTCGAAACGAGCCGTCAAAAGAGGAGTCCATGAGGACTCGACTTGGTTTTTGACGAAGCTTGTTTGATCGAGGATGGCGTTGCAATGAGCAATTTGCTCATTGCGAACATTGATCATGGCATCCAAGAGGTTCAATTTGAACGTCTTGGTGAGATCCTGTACGGTCGTCTGCCAGGCGTCTAGCGTAACCCCACTCTGGTCCAGCGAAGGTTCGTAAACGATCTTCGGTGGGGAGAGATGACTTAGAGTCGCGGGGAATTTGCCAGCGTCTCGAAGATCCAGCAGGATCTTGAGGGCCCGCTCTCCTGAGTCTTTATGACTACGAGTGAGAGTCCATTGTGCAAAAGCAACTGGAAGCAGATCGTTGGTCAAGTAGTCGCGGAGGACTGGGAGACCAACGACGGAGTCGGCGTCGAGCGCGGAGAGAAGCGGGAACGACATCTTCGGGGGCTGCGGAGCAGTCCTGGATGACACGTCGTTCCGCGTGCTCTTCGGCTGCGAGGCGGATCCGCGGGGCATGATGTAGTCTCCAGCTACAGTCACGGGCAGGTGGGAGGGTCAAGGTCAAGTCGCAGGTGAAGTCGAGGGTTGGTGTAGACCTATTGTCGATCGAAGATGGGATGCCAGCCCAGAGCTTCTGACCCGTGGTTGAGAGTCGGGAGACGGATTGGTAGGGTCCGAATCGGCGACAGGGAGACGATCTTGATCTTGAAGCTTGACCAGAACAGTAAAAGTCTGGGTATGTTTCTTGAAGAGATCGATTCCGGTGGGGCGAGGGGGTGTGTCGAAGGAAGGGGGACGGCGGCTCGATGTTGAACGACGCACGCAAGCGTGCGACGTGTCGAGGCGAGGTCGGGGGAACGATAACGGAGGGGGTGTGTTCGGTGGAAGCTGTCGAGGCGATAGGGTTATGTCGGGGGGTTAGGGGAAGTCGTACGACAGGCTGAGGAGCTTGTTCAGCTCGAAAAGCGCTACACTACGATGCAGGACGTTTCGTTGGCAAGAAGCCAAACTCATCAGGTGCTTACGCGCGCGAATCACTAGAGGAGGCAAAGAATCCCTCAAGTCAGAGTGCCGGGGGGCGGCTTCGGATAAGCAGTCCCGGTCCGGGCCGACTTTTTAGGGGTAAAAAGTCGGGGAAAAGCGGAGCTAGTCTTTTTTCGTGGTGAAAAACGAAAAATTGTAGCTACAATGTCGAAAAATCGACACGCAGTTCCTCACAATGAAGTACTAGGTTGAAAATTACCAGAATGTCGTGGAAGAGATTCTGCGTACCACTAGCCGCTTTGATAATAAAAGCGAGAGTCATCTTTGGATTCGAATAATTACTGAGGTCGAAGCACATGACGAAAAGCCAGTGTCTTGACAGGATATAGCTCGAGAAGGTATATCGTCAGTATGAAAAAATTCTCATAGGCGTAGGCCAAAAGTCCAGGGACTTGGAGGATTTTTTCGAAAAATGAAAACTCCGGAAAATCAGCCTAAGTCATGAAAAACTTTGGCAGAGAATTCCTCAATCAAAACCTAACGAAAATGTACAAGACAAATCGTAGGTGAATCATGAAAAGATGATCTATCGAATCGGCACCGAACCGAAGGATAGCTAGTATATCTACATATGGGTGGAACCCCAAAAGGTTGTCACTCAGAGTTTTTGGTCAAAAGGCCAAAAAACCTGTGAGGAGTTGTAGATGGTATGCCAACTTGTCCGCACAAGTTGGGTAGGGGATTAAAGCCATATACTTCGTATATGCATGCGTTAAGATTCACAAAGAGATCTGTTTGCGCTAGTGAGATGAACTCCAATCTTCATGCCGTCCAACAGCTAGCCATGAGAGCGTACCCTAGACACAGGGACGACGGTATCATGGGGGAGAGGGGGCAGGAAGATGGTGAACCAAGCATAGTGTTACACCATGTTACTAGTGATG